>CM021110.1:95824428-96486234 GCA_007115665.2 Sequoiadendron giganteum | reverse complement strand
CACTCTCTCTTTCTCCCTCCCCCCTCTCTCCCTCCCTCTATCTTTCTCCCAATATCCCCTTATCCTCTCTCCCACTCTCTCCCTCCCACTCTCCCCTCTCCCTCCTCTCCCTCTGTCCCTCTCCCTCTCTCCCTATTTCTCTCCCACTCTCCTCCTCCTCTCCCTCCACTCTATCTACCCTCTATCTCTCCCACTCACCTTCTCCCCTTCTCCCACTCTCCCCCTCTCTCCCTCCCTCTCCCTCTTAGTCCCTCTCTCCCTCTCTCTCCCTCTTTCTCTCCCACTCTCTCTTTCTACCACTCTCCACCTCTCTCCTCCCACTCTCTCTTTCTCCCACTCTCTCGCTCTCTCCCACCCTCTCTATCTCCATCTCTCCCACTATCTCTTTCTCCCCTTCCTATCCCTCGCTCTCTCACTCTTTCTCTCCCACTCCCTTTCCCTCCCTCTCCCTCTTTCTCTCCCACTCTCTCCCTCCCACTCTATCTTTCTCCCACTCTCTTCTTCTCCCACTCTCCCAATCTCTCTTTCTCCCACTCTCCCCCTCTCTACCTCCCTATCTATCTCCATCTCTCCCACTATCTCTTTCTAACTCTCTCCCTCTCCTCCCTCCCTCCCTCTCTCCCTCTTTCTCTCCACTCTCTCTTTCTTTCCCACTCTCCCTCTACCTACCTCTCTCTCTCTCTCTCACACACACACACTCACCTCTATCTCCTCTACTATAAGTGTTTAGGGGAGAGATATAGAATTAGGATAGAGGGTGTAGACAAAGAGGGAGAAAATAAATATATTAAGAAAACCATATTTCATATAACACGCTCATGTTTTAATGCGCTCGTGTTTTTTAATCCACTAAAAATGGTAAAAAAACTCTATATACTTGTGATGTCAAGGCCCACAGTCTGCATATTCCCCCTGTTCTTCACATGCTCCGACAAAAAGGTAGCTTTTTGGTGATGTTGTGAAGTGTGCAAGCATGTTTTTCACATTCCATCACCTTTTCCATGATCTTTCTACAACCTTTGCATGAAATAACATAGCTTCCATGATGAAAGACATATAATATCAATTGAAGTTTGAATTCCATTGAAAGCTGATATACAATTGAAGTTTGGAGAGGAACAAGCTTTTGAACAAGTCAATTTTTTGTGGAGTTTGAAGAAAGAAGAATCTAAGGCTACATAATTAGGTTGAACTCCTCCATTTGAAAGTCTAGTTTTTTAGGTATGTGAAATCTTTACAGATTTTCTTTCATTCTATTATGGCTTGCTTTCATTTTTTTTTGTCATTATAGCCTTGCGTTTTCAATGCACATTTTCAATTACACAATTATATACACCTGCCAATTACCATTTTAAACTTGATTCAGAGCATCTACTAGGATCCAAAAATCATCAAGGGTTCTTCCGAACCTAACTTAAATTGAAGAAGATCAGCAAACAAACTCAATCATCTTTTCATCAAAACATTAGAACTTGGTTTCAACTCTTTGTCAAACTCAAAAAAATAGATTAACTCAATGCTGCAACTTACATGGAAAAATAACAACAAATCATGGAAGGTAACTACTGTAATGATGGATTTATGCAAGATAGATTTGTTAGTGTCTAAAGCATGCATATAGTAATTCAATCCAAACAAAGCAATGAAATACATGGGAGATAAACCAAAAAAGAAATAAAACCAAAAAAAATCACCCATTCTTCTCTCCTCCATGGCTGATTTCCATTGCATCTCTAGAGCTTGTTGTGATGAATAATGTGCCCTCAGATTTGTGTGAGAAAACTCTATATTTGACTAGTCCTAAGCATAACTTTTAAGGATTTCTTAAATATGATTGCACAATAAAATTAATTCTAGAATGCAAGTGGCTAAAATGACATGCAAAAGATGATAAAAAAGAGATAATAACCAGAGATGAGAAATAAGAGATGTCGAAAATGAGAACAAGATTGTCATTTTATAGAAAATGCAATCTTGAACAGACAGATGAGATGAGAGATTGGGAGAATGCCCTAGAATCAAAGGTCAAGATTCAAAATGGAAACTCTCAATTAGGGTTAGGGTAAAATTCCCCAAATGTGTGGACAAGATTTAAATTAGGAAATTAAATCAATGAAGGAGAATAAACGTAACATTGAGATGAAATTAGCAAAAATCAAAAGATAAGAAGATGAGATTTTAGAAAATTAGTAATTTTAGCAATTACTTGATTTGTAGAAGAATATTTCCATTTTGAATTAAATTAATTCAAAATATGGATTTTGTGAGATAATAAGTAATTGATTTTGAAATTAATTACTAAAAGAAGAATCAGTTAACTATGTGAAGTCATTTTTAAATAAATTGTTTTATTTAAAAATATGGAAATGTCACATAAGGAAATTAAATAATTTAGAAGAGGTAGTTAATTAATTAAATAAATTAATGAATCTATTTAATTAAGAGAGGATTTAGGAATTAGTGGCATATTAAATAAATATATTAAAATATATTTGTTTAATAATCGAGAAGACATTAATGATAAAGATTAATTAAATAAATGAGGACTTTATTTAATTATGAGAAGACTTTGATTATTAGTGACACATTAAATAAATAAATAAGATTTATTTATTTAATAATCATGAAGAATGGAAGATCATGAATTAATTAAATAATTATGCATTATTCAATTAATAGTTGAAGGTGGGTTAGAAACATAATTATAAGTCGTAATTATGCTAGGACGAAAAGTGGTAAAATAGTGCTTGCAGGCATTGATCATTTTTATGCATCTACTTTTGCCTCTCTTTGTCATAATGTAGTTTATCGCATTATGGCAAAGAAAAAAAGTCCAAAATATGCCCCAATGAAGGTACAAAGTGCCTATGCCCCCTCAAGAAAATTTTTGAATTTTGACGCGGGGTCATAAATATTTGGAAAGTGTCCTATTTAGTCAAATTAATGACTAGACAAAAAACTGTGTGATCAGTTTTGAAAATGGAGAACGTTGAGTCACCGAAAATGCCAGTCAAAGGTAGTCAAATGAGCCTCCAATACAAACCCACAAGGTCAAAACCCTAATTTTCAGCCTATAAATAGGTTGAAAAATCAAAACCAAGTGTCATTTGCTCATTTTCTATATAGAATTTTTAGAGATCAGAGCCTAAAACGATGATGGTGATTCCCATGATAGACTACCATGGATACCACGTGCAGACCTTTTGATGACCCGAGGGCACAGAGGCATCGGTAAGTACCCTATCCCACTTGTAAATTTTTAAATTGTATGCATTCATGAGGATTTGCGGGGGGTTAATCGAATGTGTTGCGACGCAAATGCTATCGCGTAAGCCGCAAATGCCTTCGCATTCGACGCATTTGTTTGCATCGCAACACAAGTATGCTAGCTAGTTAGGTTTTTTTGTTAAAGCTCGCATTTGCTAGGGGAAATGATGCAATCGTTAGATTGCAATGCAAGTGAGGCATTTTGCGATGCATGTGCAATGTTGCGACACAATTGCCAGGTCAAACAACACAATTGAGAGAACGCGATGCAATTTCCATATCGAATGACATAATTGTTGTTAGGTTGCACAATTGCTAGATAGGGCGACACATTTGACATATTACGATGCAACTGCCATGTGTAGAGCCGCAAGTGACGAAATGTGTCGCATTTGTAGTCAATGCGACACAATTGTAGTTGACCATAGTTGACCAATGTTGACTTTGTACAGATATTAGTTTTAGATGCACCTTTGACTTCCCAATAGTAATAATCTGTCAACAATGTTGTCCCATGTATGCTAACTCTTGTCTTTTCCTGTGCAGAGATGACTTGTGCCGATTTATACGTGAAAGTTCAGGTCAATGAAATACGCCTTTAGAGACCATTTGAGTGATAGGGAGAGACAGCGCCTGATGACACTGGGTTTATACTATATCACATACATTCCCATTATTCAGGAAAACATGGGTTTGTTGACAACATTATGTGAGAGGTGGCATTCTGAGACATGCTCCTTTCACCTGCCTACAAGAGAGGCAACAGTTACCTTAGAGGATGTCTACCGTATTCTCTACATCCCTATCAGTGAAGAGAGAGTTGTATATGATCCACACCGAGGGTGACATGCCCTATTAGAGATGTATGAGGATTTCGGTGGTGCCCAGATGGATATTGATAGTTATGAGATATGTTGGGATGTTGTGGTTGACCAGTTTCCCAGGTGGGATGCTATGCTTATGACCTTGATTGCTAGATCGTCATGGTCATGGATTTCCTATTGGATGGGGGGATGTATTAGTCCGTATGCAAGGACAGAGGACCATTTTTTCTTGGGGGCCTTGTTTGTTGGCCATGCTATATCATTAGTTGGATGAGGTCGTCTATCATCAGGGCCAGAGTATCAGTTGCGGGACTACTCTTCTCATGATCTGGACATGGGAGCGCATTCTTGCTTTTTAGCCACCAATACAGATGCAGTAGTTGGGTGATGGGATGTCATATGTCTATCTGTATGCGAGTTCAGTCAGTCAGAATCGCATTAGGGATATCGGATACTGGCATCAAAGGATTGACACCATGATTAGTTTTGTGTAGAGGCCTTATAGAGATTGTGCCCAATGGCCATATGAGGATGGCCATTTATCATTGTGTAGACATTTTAGATACCTAATCGATCATACAGTGCAAAGTCAGTGGATCATAGAGATGTACCTGCCCCAATGGATACTACGACAGTTCGGGGAGCAGTAGGATGTGCCAATAGGCACTGCAGAGTATGGACGGTCTTCTAGAGAGACAATATGGGGGCCACCTATATCATTGACAGTGGTCGAGAAGTAGGTAGATGGCCCAGTTTTAGTTCAATCGATGTGGAGAGGTGGTCCGGCAGATCCAGGGACATCTGCCAAGTTTGATGCCTAGTGGCAGATTCACTGGCCTATCCCATTGACAGATCCAGATGGTCCGCCGCCTATAGATTAGAGATCAATCATCCCATGTGTATGGAGAGGAGGGGATGTAGGTGATGGGAGGGGTGTTAGGAGGAGGAGGGATGACAAAGGGCGAAGACAGCCCAAGAGAGTTAGGCAGAGGGTGGGTGGTGCACCATTATCACCCATTCATGAGGAGGGTGAGGAGAGAGAGATGCCAGTCGATGCCACCATTGATCAGAGGATCACGGATCTTCAAACGAGACTTGATGTGGCCTTGGTAGCAGAGTTAGAGGTTACTAGGGTGGAGAGGGATCAAGCTATTATTCGATGGTAGGAGTCAGATTGGTGGGTGACAGAGTTTGCCGAGTTGTGCACAGGGCCGATAGGGGATATGACCAGGGAGCTGGCTAGGATGTCAGAGAGCAGGGGGTGGTATAGGTTGTTATATGAGCAGGTTGTTCCCCTAGAGAGATGGGACTCAGGGTTGTCTTGATCCTATAGCAGGACAGGCAATGGTAGTCGGACCCATAGCAGCAGCAAATCACACAACAGTAGTCATACCAATGCTGGGGGGTCCACTGCATTAGGTCAGTCATCAGGCCACAGGTCTCACATCTCTCATAGGCATTCATTAGGCCATAGCCATAGGTCAGAGCATGGTCACAGATCAGTGTCATCAGGACACTAGACAGAGCAGAGTCAGCCTCATGTTACCGAAGCCTTGGGCTCTCAGAGTCAGACCCAGGATAGTATGCCCATCCAGGTCACCTTCCACATGGTTGGTCAGCTACCTCGCAGTTCACCTCTATGGGACGGAGGAGGGACATCATAGGACTTGCTTTTAGACACTTTTATATTTTGATATTCGAGTCTGTGAGCTCTATTTTTGGAATATCATATGACTCTATCTTGTGACATTACATTTTTGAGATTATATATATGCGATGCAATTTTTGATGTGGCCTATATGGTTTTATGTGTTATGGTACTCTATGATTTATCAGATGTTTATGTGATGCTTTTATGATGCTATGATATGCATGGATGTTATGTTTATGCTTATTAATGAAATTATGGATGTGGTCATGTATGTATGCATTGTGTAATATGATGATGATGTGATTCTTATATGCTAATGAAAATGTTATTTATGATGCCTATATGTTGATGCAAATGATGGTTTTATGATGTGAGATGGATGAATGTAAATGATAGCATTATGCAATGTGAATTATGGTATTTGATTTATGCAGATGTGGGATGTGAATATGAAATGCTTGTGCAATCATGTATGCAACTTTGTTTTTTGTGTATGTCATAGGATATCATCAGAGAACTAGAGAAAAGAAGGAGAAGATTGATGTTAGTGTGAAGAAAGATATGCATGCTAGTGTGAAAACAAAATCATTCAAAGCTTTGCTATAGTGTTATCCTAGTTGTTGCTCTTAATCATCATTGGGCGAAAAATATCATGATGGCCGACAAACACTATGATATGATGTAGATCAATAGTGTGCAAGGTCGCCCCATCACGTAGATCAACAGTCATAGACAACAATGATCATGACTCATACAAGGAACACAATTTCCCCTAGTCACTTTGTCATGACCAATTTCCAAAAAAACCAAACCAATCATGAGACATTGCTGCTTCTCTAAATCCTGACGTCAGGACATCCTTGAGAAACTAGCCACATGATAGTCAAAAATAGATAGGAAAATCATCATACTACATCATTGCTTCTCTAAATCCTGAATTCAGGACATCCTAGAGAAACTAATAGTAGAGTGATTACAAGAAGACAAGGATAATTATCATGATATGTCATGGTTCCCAAGACATAAGGCAATAATATCATGATAATCATCAAAAAGATAGATAAAGTTTTCCAGGTGTTTGCAAAGTGTTTTAATGTCAAGTGTTGCCCAATGTCGAGCGATATCAAATTCAGGAAGGACACATCTTGAATGACGTTGATATCTAGGAGATCGATTCTCAAATTTAGGAGAATCCATCCAAATGCCAGATGATGATGATGATGCTTAGGAAGGACACATCCAAAAGCATAGAGAAATGACAAGAGTTCCTTTTCAGAAGGACACATCTAAAGAAGAACCCAAAAAATTTCCATGGTAAATTGCCTTGATAGAATTTAACTACATGTCATTTCTGACATGCTGAATTGATTGAAAGTGTTGATGAAACAGATTGCTGATAGACTGACAGTTCGAGATTGACATAAGATTTTCTTTATTTGAAGATAGCTTGACGTGTGTGAAAAATTTGTGCCATGAACCCTAATGGATTGACCTAGTGCGGCCTCAAGGGCTCATCAATTGATGGCCTTGCCTACATCGTGCACTCAGAGACCTCGTAGTTCGACACGACCAATGACCTTGTCCCAAGGACAAAAGTTTGAATCATGATTTTATTTTGACAAACCTAGAAAGACTGACCTAATGTCTCTGGGATTTAAAGATGAATCTTGCCTACGTAGCAAATGTGCAGAGACAACGTAGTTCAAACATGGACAAAATATTGATTGATGAGACTGATTGAATTGACCAGACAGATATCGACTTTGACTCTATTGTTGGGATTTTGACAAGACATTTTCAAATTTTTAGGACATTTTTCAAGACTTTTTCAAATTTTTAGGACTTTTTTCAGGAATTTTTATGAATGCAAGATCAAGTTCGACACCCACTACAGTTACATGATGAAGGTCTTGCCCCTAGATAGATCAGGGATTACCTGAGCCTAATGATTTGGAGATAGGCAAACACAAGGAAAAGGCAAGGATATGCAAGGGATGATGTCAACCAAATGTTAACCATGGCCTAAATTGACAGGACTTAGGATGAATGTCATGAACGTGCCAGGTTGTTGTGATTATGGAAAGTGGATAACGGTTGATTAGAGTAATAGTAGATGGCGAATCAATGATCGACTATGCATGGCGCCTGTTTTCTAGGTTTTCACCATGGTACTTATCCAAAGCGCCCGTTTGCCAGGTTTTCACTATTGGATGAATTTATTTATTTTTACTATTTTTTCCATTTATTTTTTGTGTCACCAAGATGCCTGTTTGCCAGGTTTTCATCAAGGGACAATTTTTTCTTTATTTTTAGGTTTTTAGCCAAGCTCTCCAATGCTATGTGTAGAACTTTCTCAGATGTAAGCTATTGATGGGTTTTGTCAAGTATTCTCCATCAAGTGTGGCCAAATAATAAGTTTTGAAACTGAATGTGGCAGTAATGATATAAGGACCAAGCCAATTAGCCTCAAACTTGCCAGGCTTTTCATGGTCCGCATGATTTCTTAGGTTCTGCATGAGAACCAAGTCATCGATTTTAAATTTTCTCACCATTACTCTTTTGTTATAGCTCTGGCAGAGATGATTTTGATATGCCTACAGATGATTTAAGGCATTTTTCCATCTTTCTTGTAACATTTCTAGCTCATGTAGGCGAGACTACCTATACTCTTCCTCATCAATCATTCCTTTCAAGGAGACTCGAATAGAAGGAATTTCGACCTCAATGGGCAATATGGCCTCAGATCCGTAGACCAAGGAAAATGGAGTGGCTCCAGTGGGGGTACGAATGCTGTCATGATAGGCCCATAAAGCAGGATTGAGTTGTAGGTGCCAATCTCGGCCAACGTCATTGACAGTCTTCTTAAGAATGCGAAGAATTTTTTTGTTTCACGCCTGAGCTTGACCATTACCTTATGGGTAATATGGGGTGGAGAAATGATGTTGGATGTGGAATTGCTCACAGAGTTCATGAACGTCTTGTTTTTTGAATGGACTGCCATTATCTGTGATGATGGATTGTGGGACACTATACTAGCAGATGATGTAATTTAGGATAAACTTGGAAAGTTGCTTGACAGTGATGTAAGTGAGAGGGATGGTGTCAATCCACTTAGTAAAATACTCAGTGGCGGTGATTATGAATTTATGGTCGTTAGAGGAGTATGGATGGATCTTGCCCATGAGGTTGAGTCCCCATTGTGTGAAAGGCCATGGGGAAGTGATCGGTCTCAGTTCCTATGTAGGTGCATGAATTAGGTCAATATGCATGTGGCATTTCCGAAATGTTCTGACAAACTCAAGAGCATATTTTTATAATGTCGACCAATAGTATCCCAGTCTGGTGAATTTTTGAGCTAACGTTGGACCACTCGAATGAGATCCGCATAGACCCTCATGTACTTCTCATAAATTTTTTTGGGCTTCATCAGTGTCAAGATAGCGAAGAAGGGTTTTATCAAAGCCATGATGGTAGAGGGTGTCACTGATGATGGTGTGTCTAGCAGCTTTTTGGATAAAGGACTTTTGTTGGTTGTTGGAAAGGTTGGGTGGTAAGGTTTGGGACTTAAGATAATCATAGATGTCTTGGTACCAAGGTGAACTAGGACCAAAAATCTCGCAAACCATTTCTGACTCTGGGATATCATATGCAGGCATCAACAATTGTTCTACTAAGAACTCAAATTGTGACACATTTTTAGGAATGTCCAAGAGAGATCCAATAGTAGCCATTGCATCGGCCGCCTTATTTTGTGTCCTTGGGATTTGTTCAAAATCAATCATTTTAAGATATGTCATGAAACTATCCACCATTCGCTTGTAGGGAAGAAACTTCCCATCTTTTGTTTCATAATCATCATTCACTTGGTTGATGACTAACTGAGAATCCCCGAATACGAGCAATGTCTGAATTTTCCATTTAATTGCTATCTTGAGACCTATGACCAATGCTTCATATTCTGCAATGTTATTTGTACAAGGGAAGGCGATCCGAAATGATTTAGGAATTGAATCCCCTTGTGGTGTGATGAATAAGATACCAGCTCCTAAGCCGTGACCGGTGTGGGACCCATCAAAATATAGTTTCCATGGTAAGGCCGGTTCTACATGAAAGATAAACTCATCAGGAAAATCAGTTATTAGTAGATGAGTGCCTTAGATCGGTGCATCTGCAAGTTGATCTGCTATTACTTGACCTTTTATTGCCTTGCGCTCAATATCATGACCCACTTCACCAAACGACCTGTTAATGCTGGTCAACTTAGGAGATACTTTAGTGGGTCAATCTTGGCTACCAGGTGTGTTTGGTGGCTTAGCATGTAATGTCTTAGTTTATGCACTGTAAAGACAACTGCAAGGCATGCATGTTCAATGGTTGTATATTTCAACTCATATCCTATCATTGTGCGACTGATGTAATATATGGCTCTCTCTTTTTCCTCATTGTCATTTTGCACCAATAATGCCCCTAGTGCATTTGTAGTTGTGGATACATACAAGATCAATGGCTTTCCTTCAATAGGCGGCATCAACACTGGTGGTGTCAATAGATATTCATTAATTTGTTTGAATGTTGTGTGGCATTTGTCCATCCATACAAAGGGAATACTTTTGCGTAACAAATATTGAAATGGTTGACACTTGTCTGCCAATTGTGTGATGAACCGGCAGATGGACTGCAGTCTGTCCTGAAGTGTTCTCAGCTCGCTGATTCCTTTTGGTGGAGGCATGTCTAGAATTTCTTTGACTTTTGCGGGATCAACCTCAATTCCTCGCGAAACTATGTATCCCAAAAGCTTGCTTGAAGTGACTCCAAAGACACATTTTTTTGGGTTCAAATGAACCTTGTAATCTTCGAGCCGTCTAAAAATTTTGTCTAGGACTTTGAGATGATCTTTCTGTGTTAAATATTTTTCCAATAGTTCATCCACATAATTTTCCATTAGGATATGCATCATGTCATGAAATATTGTTGTCATAGCTCTTTAGAATGTGGCGCCGACATTCTTTAAGCCAAAAGGCATGACATTCCAATAGTATGTTCCCCATGGGCAAGTGAATTCCATTTTTTGTTGATCCTCTGTTGCAATTTGGATTTGGTTGTATCCCGAGAAACCATCCATGAGAGATAGCATCTCGTACCCTATTGTGAGATCAACAATCATGTCTATATTTGGTAGTGGGAAATCATCCTTTGGACAAGCCTTATTCAAATCTCTGAAATCCGTGCAGATACGGATTTGTCCATTTGGCTTTGTGACAGGGACAGTGTTGGATATCCAATCAGCATAATCTATTGACCTTATGAACCCAGCATCGAATAACTTCTTTAGTTCATCTTTTACAAGTAGTGCAATTTGTGGATGCATTTTGCGCAACTTTTGTCTGACTGGCTTGATTCCTAGGATTAGAGGGAGATGATGTAAAACCAATTTTGGATCAAGGACTTGCATGTCAGCATATGACCAATTTGAAATTCACTTTCCTGTCTATGAAGAATTGTTGAAATTCGGGTTTTTCTTCCTCTGACAATGATGTGGCCAAGAGAATCATTTTGGGATTCTCTAGTGTGGCTATGTTAACTCCATTGTGTCTTCAATGAGCATAGCTGATTTTTCCTATGTCACGGGAAGAAATTCCAATCCTCCATCCTTAGGTGCCTCAGAGAGGTTTTCACCCTCGAATACGTCCTTTGTTTTCACTATTTTGCTGTCAGAAGGTGCCTTGCGGTTTTCACCTAAAGACATTTCTTTTTTTCTTTTATTCTTTGTATTTTTGCGACTGGAGGATTGCACAGTCTCCCCGAAGTAAGTTGCACAATCTAGATCAATGGAAAACCCTGTTTTGTGATCACCCCATGGAATTCCTTCTCAGAGCCCCATGAATTCCACAATTGCCTCATCATTCTAAAAGATATCCATCACTGGTGGTTCTTGTTGGTCCCAGTCAATCAGTTGTGGGTAAATAAGGGAAATCCCATCGTCAGTGTTGGTAAAGGATGGGGAAGATGTGGAAAGTGTGCAAATTGAAGCCTCAAGTGTGAAGGAAAAGTTGTCAATTTCAACTTCCGTGTCAGATGCAATGGATGGACCATACTCAGAGTCAGATGAGTCAAATTCAAAGTCATAATACGGGATAAAATTAATAGCATCATGATTAGTGGCTGGCATTTCAGTAGTATGCACAGTAGGTTCAGACACGTTAGGTTCTTGGGTGGGCTCGGGAATGGGGTGGGATGATTCAGGTGTTGCCAATGACAATTTATGTTCTTCTAGATCCCAAGAAATGCTTACCCATTCCTTATTTTTAGAACAATGATCAATAGGATCAATGTTGTACTCTTGTCGGAATCTTTCTTCAAAGGGGAGTTGGCTAGGTTCCAAGAATAGTTCGTCAATGTCATAGTCACTTAGGGTTTTCTCAGATCCCCATTCCCATTCATTAGAGTCAGTTTCGGTAAGGGATTCTTCGCATATCTCGACACTTTCTGAAGTTGTTATTCCCTCACTTGAAAGTTCATAGGTACGCTGATCGTCAGTTCTGAGTTGGTCAAACCCTAGCCCTATGTACCTTGGTCTTGCATTTATTATAACAGGTTCCCTCCTTCCATTGTTGGCCTTTCCAAGACCACTTGTCTCATCAAAACCTAGTGCCTTGCATATATCATAACCTTTTCCATAGAGATGCACCAGTAGTGGAGGTAATTCCTTTGGGTCTTTGTAGATCCAGTTAGCTATGTCGATAATGACTTCATTACCCATATAACCCCACAGTGTGAAAACACTTTTTGGTAGAACCTTGAAAGTTGTTTTGGGCTTGACTGTGAAACACGGTCTACCATAGACTTTAGGCGGCTTAGGTATTGTGGTGATACAGTAAGCCGTATTTAGTTTGAATTCTCCACAGCCAAGGTCCTAGATCTGAAAGTCTTTACTTGGTATGGAGGCTTGGGAAGATGGTGTGGAAGAAGTGGACGAAATGGATGATTTGTTGAGTGCAGATGGGTCAATATATTTGGATGAGGCAGAAGTTGAGGCTTCTCGATTGATGGGTACTTGGTAGTCATCAGTGGCTCACAGATTGGTACAGTATTGAAATGGATCAGGATCTCCTGGGATAGTGATTTCAGTACCATCAAAAGGGAATTTCAGGCATTGGTTGTATGTGGATGGAATGGACTTTAGAGCATGAATCCAGGGGCAAACCAAGTAAGATATTATAATGTATGTCACGATCAAAGACTTGGCATGTTGTATCAATGATAACTGGTCCCACCTGGAGTGGAATTGTAATGACGCCTTTAGAAGCGCGTTCTTCATCATCATATGCCTTGATGACAATGCGCTTGGTAGCATCTACACATGCATCAGAGAAGCCAAGAGCTTTAACCAATTTGAAAGAGCTTAGATGTTCAATCCTGCTCTGTCATCTACTAAGACTCGTCTAACCTTATGTTTGTGGACAAAAACCTCGATGTGAAGGGCATCATTATGAGATGGTTTGGGTGAGGAATAGTCACTGTTTGAAAAGGTGATGTGATGAGGAAAATTCAGATATCCGAACATAGTCTCAAAGTGGTTGACATCAATGTTAGTTGGGATGGGTGACTCTTGTAGGACTTTGTCCAAGATGGCCCTATGTGTGGGTGAGATACGAAGCAATTTGAGAATGGATATTTGAGCAGGTGTTTTATTCAATTGCTCAATAAGGTTGAACTCTGGTTTAGGGTTTGACTGTCTGGCAGATGGACCAGGTATGGTGATCTTAGGCTGATGTGCAGAAGGACCTGGGATAGTGACCTTTCCTTTACGTGTGGTGACATTGCATTCTGGGGCCTATTTAATGGTAATGGTATTAACACTTATCTTCATCAGCAGTGCAAAGATTGTTAATAATGGTACCGTTGAGATAATTGTAAGCAGGATGGACATTATTGTAGGCAAGAGGGACGTGATTGGCTTGATTGTTGTTATTCTTTGTGCCAGATGAGGAAGGTTTACCATGATCCTATAGTGGGTTCTTATGAATAGTATGATCTGCATTAGATGTGAATGATTGACCACCTAACTCAATGGTGTGATTTTCAATAAGGTCTTGTACCAGATTTCGCAACTGATGACAAGAGGAGTTTTTGTGCCCTTTGGCACGATGGTAATCACAAAATGCGTTGTCATCCCAGCATGATAGCTTGAACTGACCAGGGTCATACGATTTAGGTTCTTCCAGTGTTATGACACCATTTTGAAGAAGTTTCTTCAAGATAATTTAAATAGGTTCACGCAAAGGGGTGTATGTGCATTTTTGGAATTGTCGAGGTTGACGCAGCTGCCTTTGATTAGCTTGAGCATGATTTCTTTGAATAGCATTGGAAGTTGGTTTCGGTGTAGTTATGGGTGCATTTTGATTTTGTACTCCTTTGATTGTGAGTACATGACCTATTGCATTGACAGTTTTTGCATCGACCACACCATCATTGGTGATATTCTTGTTCTTAAGCCAGTATTTGGTTTTGTCATTTGAGCTACTTGGGTTATTATTTGTGGTGGTATTGATGGTTTTTCCACCATATTTTAATTCGCCTTTGGAAATCAAGGCTTTCTCAAGTTGAACACCCTTTCAACAAGGTCAACAAAGGTGGTGCAACAATGGACTTGTAAGCCATACCTTAGTGGTCCTAGGAAAGTTTGCACAAACATGGTGACTTTCTCCTTTTCAGGTATTTCTACTGGACATCTGCTTGCTTAAGTTCTCCATCTTTGAAAAAATAGGATAAAATTCTCTCTTGCATCCTCTTGGGTAAGTCTGCATAAGGAGGCAATGTCGATATCCATGTCAATGTTATAGGCATAGTTTTCAGCAAACTTGTTTGCCAGATCATCCCATGTTTTGATTCCTTCAGGCAATAGCGAGAACCATTCTAGTGCATGACCTGTGAGACCTCTAGAGACTTCTAGAAAAAAGTCTCATGAGATATGTTTGCTCATATGCAATGTCCATCAACTAGTGGTGAATTCTCTTATGTGTTCAATAGCGTTTGTTTTGCCTTTGTATTTGGGAAAATGAGTTACCACATATCCATGAGGAAAGGGTGGCATATACAAGGTTGTGTCGAATTGATATGGACACAAGTCATGTGACATGTAAGACTTTTTGTTGGATTGTTGCAAGGTCTCCACTTGCGTTTGAAGAGCAGCGATTTGGAGTGTGAGTGCTTCCAAAATTGGGTTGTTGGTAGCATCACACATGCTGGTGATAGGGATGGCTTGAGTTCCCACCTGTTGTGATGAGATGTGTTGATTTGGAATTGGTTGTTGGTGAGAAAAATGAGTGTTCTTATTATGCGGTTGTTGGAAATGAGTGTTTTGATGAGGGATGTGATGTTGTGTATGGACTTGAGAGGCATAAGTGGGGATGTGAGATCTTGCCATGTTGGACTGAATTTGAGGGCCTTGTTGATTTTGAGCTTGTTGATGCTCAAATGGAGTGAAGGATTGAGGGCCTTGTTGATTTTGAGCTTGTTGATGCCCAAATGGAGTGAAGGACTGAGTGCCTTGATTGCCTTGCCCAAATAAGAAGTTGTGTCCATGAGGAATGTTGGTTTTTTGGACCACAAGAATGTTGGTATTAACCTATGAGGAATTAGGTTGGGTGCCTTGAATGAAAACTCTTCATTTATTTCTCCCAAAAAGGTTGGGTGAGTTAGTTTCCATAGCATTTGAAGAACCTAATAACAGGTTTGTTGATGTACTCATGGAACTAGATGAAGTTCCAAAGAGGTTTGAGGTGGTTGCACCCATTTTTTGTGAAGGTATGGTGGATGTTTGTTAGAGGATGGATTATGATGCGGTGTTGGTTTGGGTAGATGATCCCCCAATAGATGATGTGTTGGGTGTGGTGGTAGTATGACCAAGGGAGGTAGCATTGATTGTGTTGATGACATTTTGTGAAGAAGCTCCCATGGAAGAATTGTGTGATGGGGGATTGGGAGATGTTTCTCTAAGAGTGTTAAGATCAAATCCCTTTAGTAACTTAGCCCCTTGGTCAAGGAGCATAGCTAGGAATATGGAGGAGTCACTTAAGACCACCTCTTCCACAAAAGTAGCAACTTTTGGATGTTGGGCAGTAGCTAATATGTCTTCTTCAAAGACCTCCCCATTTGATTCTCTGCGGATAAATTATTCAAAAAGATCTTGTGGAGTGGGTGGGATGTTTGTCTCACTGAAAGGATTGATATTGGAATTTCCCATGTTATAAGAAGGATTGTTCATGTCATTAGGGAAGGAATCCATGCCAGTTGTGAAACCAAGAAAGTTGGTGTCTTTCCCAAAGGAATCCATGAGTCTTTTCTTGTTCTGTAATCTAGTTTCAACCATAAAAAAAATTCTCAACTTTGGGATGATGGGGGAGAATGATCTAAGTATGACACTATGTTTTGGGGTTTTTTGGATTTTTATGAAATTTTATGAAATGAAAATGAGACCAAAATGAGGCTAAAGATTTGTGAATGCAAATGATGTGACACTAAAATGGAGATGCTAAATGGTATGCAACTAAAGGAGCCTAAGATGTACTCAGTATTGAGAAATCTAAGGAGATGACTACTTGAGCAAACAAAGTTTTGGAAATGATTCAAGTTTGGAATACCAATGGACCACAAAAGGACTAAAAGAGGACAACGTGAAGTTTCCACACTAGAATATGGAGTGGGAAATAATTCACAAAATATTTGACTAAATGACAAAGGGTAATGTGGTCCAATGATAACCTATTATTGAATGCAAAGTTTTGACAATGGATGGTAAGAGTCTACTCCTAAAATCTGCAAAAGTAAGTGTCTAAGAAGATGGTAGAGTTACCAATGCAACTAATAGAATGGAAATGGAATCCTATTGTGATCCTAAAAAATGGTACCTATAATGCAATTTTGAGGGAAGTTGAGCAAATCAGTGTTTGGTTTAAATAGTAACAGTGAAGGAAGACTTGATGTAACTCTGGAAAAGACAAGTTTTGGACTTCAATTTTGACAGTGGGAAGATGGTTGTGAATTTTTTGCAAATGTGTCACAGTGAATGTGGCACGATAGAGCAAATGCGGCTCATAATAGCGAATGCGGTTATGGAACTATCGAATGTGACTCAAAATGGCGAATGCAGTTTGAGACTGGTGAATACGGCTCAGAATGGCGAATGTGATGCAGAATGATTCAAATGTGGCTCATCAGAGTGATTGTGGCTCAGAATGTTTCAAATGCGACTCAGCAGAGCGATTGCGGATCAAAATATAGCGATTGCGGTTTGATAGAGCGTTTGCGTCGTAGGAAGCAATGTTTGGAAAAAAAAGTTTTTTTTACAGATTTGACCAGTTTTGTCTCAAATTTTTGATGTTCAGTTTGTTGAAGTTTTCTGAAAATAATTTGGAAAACACTTAGTGTTATAAAAATAATTGAAAATCAACCACATTGAAAACATTGAAAAAAATCCTAGGGCTACAAAGATAATATTCTTTTGGATCTGACTAACCACATATCCTTAGCGAATGAATTCAAAAGCTTGGCCCAACGGGCTCCCCCTTATAGTGCAATCACTTCTCGAGGAAACCAAGCTTCCAACCTCCATGAAACTCCCATGGCATATTGATTATTTCTACTAGGAACTGCGTAGGTGTGGGTGCCTTGGCAACGACCGTTGTTGCATGAAAGAATAGAAGGTTTTTGTCTTTCTAAAACAAAGGGTTTTAATTCGGACACCCATTCGAGTGGTCATACATGGGGCCAAGATTAAGCTCCATTAAGGAGGCACTCCAGCCTGAAGAGGTTAAGATCAACAGGATTTTGGGGAGTACTACTTGGTTCGTATGACATATTTGCACTCGTAATATTAGGCTTCCCCTTAGGATTCACATTTCTATACCGATCGGGAGTAGCTCGGCTAAAGAGCTTCATTGTCAGTTTGAGTCGCTTTGGGTTGAGTACCTTTTCCCACCAAAGTAGGCCCAATTTTCTAAAGTTCAAAAAAAGAAAACCAAAATATTCATAGTTCAATCAATATTTGTTTAAAAACAAAGAGAGAGCACATGAATATTTTAGATCACAATCGCATGGTGTTCTTTTTAAACCAAAAATAAAATGTGTACAAATAGAGAATGCACAAGGTTCATTTTAAACCCTTAACTCTTAACCCTCTACCCTGTATCTTTCTCTCATTCTGTCTCCCCCTCCCTCTATATCTCCATCTCTCCCACTATATCTTTCTCCCACTCTCCCCCTCTCTCCCTCCCACTCTATCTTTCTCCCACTCTCCCCTTCTCCCACTTTCCCACTCTCTCCCTCCCTCTCTCCCTCTTTCTATCCCACTCCCTCTCTCTCTCTTTCTCTCCCACTCTCTCTTTCTACCACTCTCCCCCTCTCTCCCTCCCACTCTATCTTTCTCCCTCTCCCTTATCCCACTCTCCCACTCTCCCCCTCTCTCCCTCCCTCTCCCTCTTTGTCCCTCTCTCCCTCTCTCTCCCTCTCTCTCCCTCTTTCTCTCTTCCATCTCTCTCTTTCTCCCTCTCTCCCTCCTCTCTCCCTCCCACTCTATCTTCCCTCTATCTCTCATCCACTCTCCCCTTCTCCCACTCTCCCACTCTCTCCCACTCTCTCTTCTCCCCCACTCTCCCCCTCTCTTCCTCTCCTCTCCCTCTCTCATTTCTCCCTCCCTCTCCCTTTTTCTCTCCCACCTTTCTCCCACTCTCCCCCTCTCTCTCTCCCACTCTCCCCCTCTCTCCCTCTCTCTATCTCCATCTCTCCCACTATCTCTTTCTCCTCTCCCACTCTCTCTTCTCCCACTCTCCCAATCTCTCTTTCTCCCCCTCTCTCCCCTCTCCCTCCCTATCTATCTCTATCTCCCAATCTCTCTTTCTCCCACTCTCCCCCTCTCTCCCTCCCTATCTATCTCCATCCCTCCCACTATCTCTTTCTAACTCTATCCCTTCCTCCCTCCGTCCCTCCCACTCTCTCTTTATTTCCCACTCTCCCTCTACCTCTCTCTCTCTCTCTCACACAAACACACACTCACCTCTATCTCCTCTACTATAAGGGTGCAGGGGAGAGATATAGGATTATGATAGAGGGTATAAACAAAGAGGGAGAAAATAAATATATTAAGAAAACCATATTTCATATAATGCGCTCACTTTATAATGCGCTCGTGTTTTTTAATCCACTAAAAATGGTAAAAAAACTCTATATACCCATGATGTCAAGGCCCATAGTCTACATATTCCCCTAGTTTTGTGCATGCTCTGACAAAAGAGTAGCTTTTTGGTGATGTTGTGAAGTGTGCAAGAATTTTTTTCACATTCCATCACCTTTTCCATGATCTTTCTACCACCTTTGCATGAAATAAAAGAGCTTCCATGTTGAAAGACATAATATCAATTGAAGTTTGAATTCCATTGAAATTTGATATACAATTTAAGTTTGGAGGGGAACAAGCTTTTGAACAAGTCAAATTTTTATGGAGTTTGAAGAAAGAAGAATCTAAGGCTACATAATTGGGTTGAACTCCTCCATTTCAAAGTCTAGTTTTTTAGGTATGTGAAATCTTTACACATTTTCTTTCATTCTATTATGGCTTGCTTTCATTTTTGTTTGTCATTATAACCTTACGTTGTCAATGCACATTTTCAATTGCACAATTATATACACTTGTCAATTACTATTTTAAACTTGATGTAGAGCATCTACTAGGATCCACAGATCATCAAGGGTTCTTCTGTCCCTAACTTAAATTGAAGATCAACGAACAAACTCAATCATCTTTTCATCAAAACATTAGAACTTGGTTTCAACTCTTTGTCAAACTCAAATAAATAGATTAAGAATCATAAAATTTATTGTAACATAGCATAAAGCTGATTAGAAACTCAAAACCATTCAATTCGTTCATGATTCACTAATTCAAGAACTCAATGTTGCAACTTACATGGAAAAATAACAACAAATCATGGAAGGTAACTACTGTAATGATGGATTTCTGCAAGATAGATTTGTTAGTGTCTAAAGCATGCATATAGTAATTCAATCTAAACAAAGCAATGAAATACATGGGAGATAAATTAGAAATGAAATGAAACTAGAACAATCTCACCCATTCTTCTCTCCTCCATGGGTGATTTCCATTGCACCTCCTTAGCTTGCTGTGATGAAGAATGTGCCCTCAAATTTGTGTGAGAAAACTCTATATTTGACTGGTCCTAAGCATAACTTTGAAGGATTTCTTAAATATGATTGCACAATAAAATTAATTCTAGAATGCAAGTGGCTAAAATGAAAAATGCAAAAGATGATAAAAAAGAGATAATAACCAGAGATGATAAATAAGAGATGTTGAAAATGAGAACAAGATTGTCATTTTATAGAAAATTCAATCTTTAACGGACGGATGAGATGAGAGATTGGGAGAATGCCCTAGAATCAAAGGTCGAGATTCAAAATGGCAACTCTCAATTAGGGTTAGGGTAAAAATTCCCAAATGTGTGGGCAAGATTTAATTTAGGAAATTAAATCAGTGCAGGAGAATAAACGTGACATTGAGATGAAATTAGCAAAAATCAAAAGATAAGTAGATGAGATTTTAGAAAATCAGTAATTTTAGCAATTACTTGATTTGTAGAAGAATATTTCCATTTTGAATTGAATTAATTAAAAATATGGATTTTGTGAGATAATAAGTAATTGATTTTGAAATTAATTACTAAAAGAAGAATTAGTTAACTATGTGAAGTCATTTTAAAACAAATTGTTTTATTTAAAAAGATGGAAATGTCACATAAGGCAATTAAATAATTAAGAATAATTATTTAATTTAGAAGAGGTAGTTAATTAATTAAATAAATTAATGAATCTATTTAATTAAGAGAGGATTTAGGAATTAGTGACATATTAAATTGTATTTGTTTAATAATCAAGAGGACATTAATGATAAAGATTAATTAAATAAATGAGGACTTTATTTAATTATGAGAAGACTTTGATAATTAGTGACACATTAAATAAATAAATAAGATTTATTTATTTAATAATCATGAAGAATGGAAGATCATGAATTAATTAAATAATTATGCATTATTCAACTAATAGTTGAAAGTGGGTTAGAAACATAATTATAAGTCATAATTATGCTAGGATGAAAAGTGGTAAAATAGTGCTTGCAGGCCTTGGTCATTTTTATGTGTCTACAACTACTAACATTTATCCAAACATCCAAGACACTATAATAACCATGTTATTGATTGAAATAAACCAAATACACATTCTAAATATCTCACCAAAATTCATCCTTTGAGCATGCTTCCCCTTGCAGTATTTTAAACTTGTGGTGTTGGGGCACCTACAACCATGTTTCAAAATCTACTTTGCTAACAATATGTCTTAAGGTATTTTGGTGAGTTCAAGATTTTTTAGATTCTTTGTCATAACTTTTATTGAAAATAAGTTCTAAATAGACCAATCTTTCATGTATTTAGGGATTTTGCGAGTTTGGTGATCAAATGTGCAAGTATGCACTCTTGCTTCAGAAAATTATTAATTTTTCCATATAATCTTTGAAGGAAAATTGTTCAAATTGTAAATGTAAGTGCAAGACAAGAGTCTATAAGTTGTATTAGGGATGAAATAAAGTTGTTTGAGTGGTCTTAGGTGTCTTGGACAACAAATTTTCATAATGTTTCTTATTTAGCAAAAGTTGTCAATGTTAGAAATTTTTAAAACAACTGAAGGTATTGGTAGTTTAGAGGTGGTTATAGGTTGGTTATAGTCAATTTTCATGATACCAAACCACCAATTTTATGATTAATTTTCCCACATAAGGTCATTTCCCTATTGTCCCAAAAAACCCTCCAAAACACAAGCAAAAACCAAGGTTTTCAAGGATTTCACAACTCTAAGCCTCTCCCATTCCTCTGAAGGATCCAAAGACCTTCCAATACCTTTGCACAAACTGATTTAGTACAAAGGAAGAAATCAACACCTTTCTTGACACACTTATTCAACTATATTTCCCTTCACAAAACATTTGATTCATATACTCAAATTAACATTAATAGTTCCCAATTCCTTAAGGACATTCAAAACACCTTGAAAATCTTGAAAATAATTGATTACAATCAACTAGGTTCCTCAAAACATCAACCAATGATTATGTCATTCACAAGTTATCTTAAATCTTCCATAATGGCACCATTGTTTACAAACACAAACTATAATTCTGAAGGCACAACCAAACCATTATTTTCTTAAGAAATCTTTGTTTGAGTTAGTACAACAAAAATGAAACCTTTCAAGAGTTTTCCCTTACACACAAACTTAGTTCCTTTGTTGACTATCCACATTACTAGTAGCCAAGCATCTGCAAACTGTCACATGTATCTCCCAAACCATGAACACACTTCAGACTATGATAATCATTTTGGACACCCATTTCCCTCATAAAAAACATATTACAAGATGGATATTAAGTTCTTCAGAGAAAATTCTTATAAACTAGTTGTTTCAGTCTGAGAATAAGCCTAACTAAGCCTTAGTGCAAATAGGCGTTATTGGTTTTGCTACCCCCAACACCAAACCCTCATAACCAATACATCAAATACCTTTCATTTTACCTTCCCAATCTTATAAGTCCATTATAAGTTCATTTCCAAACACATTTCCATAAACCCTAAGCTCTAAGCTTCACAATTCCCTGTTTTACCAGTCTGAACACAGTTTTACAGTCAAGTAAAATTCTTTTCTTCACACCTTAGTCCTCACCATATGATTGGTAAAATTTGAAATATAAAATTACATGCCACAAGGATTTTTTACACCAAAATTGAGAACTTTCACCGAGTATAATGGGAGAAACACAATTTCTCAAGTTCACTGTTTACCCTAATAGAGGGTTTGACAGTTTTAAAGAAAAATTGCAATATCTGACTCAAACGTTAAGAAAAATGCATGAAAAAAATTGTATTTAGGATTTGATTGATTGTGAAAACACTTAAAAAAATCCAACCAAGCATTCATGCCTATAGAAATTTGTACAAGAGCCTGAAACAGTGAAATTCTGAAGAAAATACAGAAAAACAGTGTGTTTATTCATTCAAAATCAGATATTCAATCACCCACAACTTTCCAAACATACATGAGGACTTATAAAGGAATTGCATACATGTATTATCAAATTCCAAGTTCCTCCAAGAGAAAATAAGCCCATATGACCTTTCACCTTCCCTATTTCACAGTTTTTGTAACTTTTCACAATTTTGTATTTGTGCAACTTTTGCAAATAGTGACAAATTTACAAAATACACATAGGACTTAAACATTAAACCTCATAATAATTCCCATACATGTAAAATGTCTTTAATTACCCTCTTACAACATGGAGATACCCAAGATTGAATCAAATTTCAAAATGGAAGCATAGATTGTCAAGGTGCTCCTGCACCACAAACTTATCAAACACTCACAATGTCATTACAGTCATTAGTTTTCATAATCACCATCATGGTTATTCACTTTCACATAGAAATATGCTCTGGCTAGCCTAGTGCTTCCATAGTTTTTATATACATATATATGACATAAGTTGAAATTTTGTATGCTTGTCCATGCTTCCATTTTGAGCCTATCTTGAAATCATGGCATGCCACGTTACCACTTTTCTTTAAGGCATTCTGGATTTTAAAAAATCATCTCACATTTGTCTATGTCAAGTTAACTTTTGTACAAGATGATTGTAAGTATTATTTCAATGAAGCCTTGAATGACATATATTTTTCAATTAACTTGAATGGATACACTTTTTAGGAAGGTAAGATTTCAACACACACTTGTAGAAGATATGCTGATAAGATTTGGGAACGATTATTTGAAAGGCCAAATGAAACTGCAAGATGTCAACTATTTGTTGAAATGATGTGGGGTGTAAATTATAGGATCATGAAGACTCTTGGGTTGAGAACATCGAATGCATCGAGTGAAGACACTATTGTGAAGAATCTAATGGATGCTTATGAGAGTTTGTGTAAAATCTCACACTCAAAGGATAGTAATGCCACCCGACATGTCATTACATCGACTTTGGTAAGCTATCAAACAAAGAGAACTCATCTCATTAGAAAGATGAGTGAAAAAGTGGGTATTAGTAGAAAAACTTTATCAAGAGCCATTCAAAGGCGGCAAAGAATTGAGGGAAATGATTCAAATGAATTATGGGCATTCTCGGGGAGACTGTCATGAAAAGATAAAGAACTTGTCGAAGCCTTCAGAACAGTAATTGAAGACTATTGGAAGAATAACACAAGGTCATCTATGAATCAAAGGGATGTGGTAAGAAGGAGAATCAGTAGTCGGAATCGTGAGCCACATCTAAAGCATTTTTTGGATATGAGTTAAACCCAATTTTTTCAAAAATTTAAAAACGATTATCCTCAAATTAGTATTTCTGAAATATTTTTTCAAATGCTTAAACCTTTTTATGTCAAGATAACTCACACACACTACTTGTTGTTGTAGACTACATATTGAATTTTCTAACCATTATGATGTTTATCATTCTATATGTTTAGATTTGCATACTAACAATGTTTTTCAGGATTGTGGCATGGAAGCCCCACCAAAATATTCAAGAGAGAGTTATTATCAAAAAAATTATGTGAAATAGAGGATAGCTAGATATTCTATAGGACAACATGCTTGGATGGTTCATGCAAGCGTTGCGGTGGCTTCTAGTGTATGCCAATATGTCAACATATGGAAAGCATAGATGAGGTGGGACAAAAACTAGTAGAGTTCGGTAAGTATAAAACAATGGAATATGCTAAAAAAGATGGGTCTCAAGAAAAAAGGTGTGATTTGGTTATTGAGAATATTCTAGTGTTCTATTTTATGTCCACATTTTGTGACAATATACTATCTGAGTATGCAATGCATACCCATAGAACCTGATGGTTGGACACACATTTCAAGCTATACAAGGATACCTTTCCAGTTGGAAGCATAGTATTAGTGGTTGACTTTGCAGAGAAATACACTCTACAGCCACAACATGAGGTGCAGTCACAGTATTACAACTCCACACAGGTTTCGATATTTGCGCACATAGCATTCATTCATGCATCTGATAGTACAGATGACCAAAGTAAGGTATTGAGGGAGTACCACTTTTAAATTAGTCATGATCACACACATTCTCCAGAGTTCATGCAAGGTTGCTTCTAGATGTTCTACAGTGGTTTGGCTTAGAGGGGCATAGAATACGACTTACATATAATATGGTCTAATAATTGTGCAGAACAGTTCAAGAACTCATGCATGTTCTACGAGTTGTGCAGGATGCATGTCATTATAGGTGTTCAACATATGTGGAACTTTTTTGAGGCCGAACATGGAAAGGGGGAGCATGATGCTGCAAGATCATACGTGAAAATAGAATTAGTATGAGAAGAGTTAAAGTATAAAGATAGTGCAAAGTTGACAGATGCAAAATTAATCATCGAGTGGTGTAATGCTTCGATGGGTCTAGGTAATGAAGGTACATCTTCAGTTCATAGATTTTTTTTTTTGATGGATGATACTAACATTTTACCATATGAAGACTATTGTGGGTGAACCCACAAAAGTGGTTTACAATTTGAATGAGGAAGGAAAACTTCCAAAAAATGCCCCCACTCAAAAAAAAATTAATTTGAGGGGTTTGAACGAACTCAAGGTTTGAGCAAACCCAACCCAAAAGGGGTTTGTTCAAACCAAGGTTCGATCGAACTCCTTTGAATGTGGAAACATTTTTTTTCCATTGTGGAAGGGGGTTCAAACAAAACCTTTAGGTTCACTCGAACCCCCCTTTTCCCACCTTCCCACCCTCTCTCACAAAAAAATTCTTGATTTTTTCCCTTCGAAGCACGGGTTGAGGATGAAAATGGATGAGACTTCACAGACCCAACTGGAATATGGTAGTCCTTGGAACGATCTATCCAACGAATATAATTTTAATATGTTTTGGTTTTATTATGTATGTGTTTTTTTAGGTTTATTAAACATAGGCTTTTCACTAAAAATTAAGCTCTTTGGTTTGCACATGTGGAAAAATAGAAAATTATCAAAATAAAAAAATTTAAAATATGTTTGTGCTGGGTATTGATGTCCTTGATCCATTAAAAAAAAACAATTGAATTTTGATACATACAGAAAATGTTATGTTGTATACAATCTGCCTATGTCTGAATTGCAATTGGTTTGACTTCGAAACTTGATTAAGGAAAAAATATTCAATAAAAAACAATGAGACCATATGAAAGTGCTAGATATCGTAGTTACAAATCTAAATTTTTTAAAAAATAGACTTTTATCCTTCATACAAAAAAGGTTATGTTGTATACGGTGAGCGTCACTTTTTTAAAATGTTGTTTTCTAAAAAAAACTAGCTTTCGTAGGAGATGGAAAAAGAAGTGCAGTCTGATTCCAAAAATTTTGAAAAAAATATTTTTAGAATCTACAAAAAAAAATTGATGAGACTCTAGTTTGGATCATCTTCAAATTCTTCATGGTTTTGCCGCTATAGGTGCCCGAATGTGAAGATTTAGTTAAAAATAATAATTTCAGTGTCCAGTTTGACCAAAAATTGTAAACCACTATTGTGGGATCACCCTTGTACACTAACAGGATCTAGTGAGGTACACTCTTTCCTTAGCTCAAATGCAGGTTCATGGTGTATTGATACACGAAAGATGGCATGCTTTTGTTCTTCATGTACAATGCAAGCCTGGAATGATTGTGAGTTAGGGGAGTGGGTTGACAAATGGTTGACAAGTTATCTTAGCCCACTTCACACATATCACCCTCTAACAACATTGGAACTGACACAGATGGAATCATTGGTTGAATTTGACCACGTATCAGATCTAGTTCAATTAGGTGAAATATCTACTTGCTTAGTTGTTGAAATTCCATATCGTTATCTTACTTTGTACTGTATTCGTAATGTTGACAAATTTCAAGATATTTTCTACACATATCAACGCAGGGCATGTTTATACAGTTATTACAGATGAAGACAATGAAGAGGGAACATAATATTACTTGTGTCATTGTGTTGAGTCCAAAAATAAATTGGAGGCCCCAGTTATAGATGGAGAAAACATTGAATACCCTACAGGCTCAGTTGTGGTTACTGGAACATGGCTTAGAAGGTACCCACATTCAAGTGTTAAACATTGGCTATTTCAGGACTTTGACATGCATCGTAAGATTCTTCATTACTCAAACCTTTTCATGGCATCCAATGTTTGTTTGACCAAATATGGGGGTAGACCTTTGAACAAGACCTTGTGGAAGGTCTGTGAATTTGACCATGAGGCAATACTTGACACAATAAAGAGTAGAGCAGACCCGCATGGTTCGTTGAATTAATTTGTAAGTATATGCGCATTGGTTCTTATTAATTTATACTTATATGCACATTAATTTGTTTGATTCCCATGCTATCATCTTCTTTTACTTTGCGTATTTGTAAGCAACATACTAAATAGTGATTGGTGTCCCCTTGCAAAAAATGAAAATATATGAGCCATCCAAGAGAACTTCAGCCAAAAAAGCAATGCAACATCCTTATTTTGATGATCTTGGAAAATCTCAATCATGATTTTAAGCCATTATAAAAGTATGCACAAAGCTTGGTGAGGGAATTTCAAGTTATTCATTTGAATTTAACCTTATAAGAGCATCTGAAATTTCAACTTACTCTATTCATGAGAGGTGTTGTGTGCAATAGGTATGTTGGAATTCCCAGTGAAGATGTATGACCATGAGTGACTAAGTTGTGAGACCAGCATACCTATCTATAAGTGCCTTCCATCTATTTTTATTTCATTTCCATTTTGGTTTCTCTTTCTTTTTCTCTTTTACTTTGCGTATTTGTAAGTAAACTACTAAAAATTGATTGATCTCTCGTTGCAGAAAATGCTGATTTATGAGCCATCAAAGAGAATCTCAACCAAAAAAGAAATGCAACTCGTGTGACCAAACTAATTGCTCCAACATGTCCAAATAGGTATTTTTATGCTAGGCATGGTCTTGTTTTGCACCGAAACACATGGAATCGCTCTGAGCTACATTCCACCGAATCGATCCCTTAATGGTCCAAAGTGCAAAATGGCTGCAAACTTCAACATGATATTACTTGGATACCATGATGCTTAGAAAATTCCCATCTGATCCTAGAGGATCATTTTGGGCCTCTCTACAAAAACCTCTCTCGATTTTTTCTATCTCAGTGTGGTTTTCCCATGGCAACGAATTTTCACTTGATGGAAAAAGTGTCGAATTCAGACTATGCAAAGTTGCAAAGTGGTGCAACTTTCATTTTGAAATTCATGTGACCAAACTAATTGCTCCAACGCATCCCAATAGGTAGGTTTACGCTAGGCATGGTCATCTTTCGCACCCAAACACGTGGAATTGATCTGACTTGTGTTCAACTGGTTTGATCCCTTATGATGGCATGCAAAACACTAGAAAAGAGAAACATACAAAGGACAGTTGAGAAGTTTGATTATTCCACACAAAAAGAGTATGATCATTGGTGCAGAGCACCTTGTTCCTCCATTTGATGAAGAAGGTCTAGTTTAGTGGTTTTAATGATTATCTGATGGTGAATAGGTTGGTCAAGAAGTTGTTGTGGATATTTTGAGCATGCTTTGTCCTGAATAAGGTCAATTAAGACCATTAGGTATGTTTTAGGGTGACTTTTGGGTCTAGTGATGAAAAAATGTGAAAATTTCAATCTTGCACAAGAAGTCTGTGTAGCCTTTGAAGGAAAATTTGTGAATTTATATATGGTTGTGAAAGAATGGAGTTTTGTCGATGTAATAAGGCTATTTCTAAGCCATTTGTGTGGTTTTAGAGGTCATTAGATGTACTCATTAGGTTGGAGGAGTCTAAAGTTGCAAATTTGTAAGTTGCTTAAAGCAACAAATTTGAAATGCAACGGTTACTTATTTTGAAAGTTGGTTTTTAGTTAGTTGAGGGTGTAGATCGGTTAGAGAAGAGTGTAAAAAACTATGTAAAGCCTTGAGAGGCTCGAATGGAGGTTTTTGATGAACTTTTGGAGAATATCTAATAAGAATTATTCACATTGTTCTCTATTTTGTATATTTTTTATACAAACTTGCTGATCCCGTACTTGGTACGACCTCCAACTTTTTGTGTGGTCCCAAGGCTAACATGGATTGAAAGAGGGTTGAGCTGGCTTTCTTTTGGCGGTGGTTTGGTGCAAAACCATAAAGGAATAGGAGATTTCTTATTGTTGAGTCAAGTGAATGTTGGAGGTTAGTGGGCATATTTGAGAGAAGTTGTGTCAAATCACAACTTGGTTGAGCCACTCTACATCACCAATGGTGCTTTGCAATACAAAGAGTGATTGAGAGTGTGTTTCTTTGTTAAATAGACCTATTCGGGGGTCTAGGAACATGTTGAGTCCATTTCTTATTTAAATTATAAATTATAACTTGCTTTATCCCGAGTCCATTTCGTATACAAGAAATAATATTGCAAAAAGTTGACATATAAATCTTTCGATAGTGATGTATCAAGAACATATTGGAATCTTGTTATGAATCATTTCATGGAATGCCAATTGTAAATGTGTTTTTTTCTTCTAGATAAATTTGTTTAGCATCAATCAATTAATATTCAAGACAAACCATGAAGGACAATAATGATCAATGGTAGGGCTAATCAATTAATAATTATACACGTGAATAAGTCAAGCATGTACATGTCAATGAGGGAAGCACAAGTACTCAAAAACACGTAAGCCTCAAAACGTATACACATGAATACATAGTATACACAAATTAATACAAAGTATATGCATGAATACAAGGTATATGCATGAAAACACATAAGCCACAAAGTATACATTTGAATGCACGTAAGTCACAAAGTATACACATAAGTTGTAAATTATAGAATTGAATACACAATATAGCCTTGTATGCATACATCAATATATGTCAATATAAGTATGAAATATATGTACAGAATAGCCATATAGGCTTACAATAATCCCATATAAGTATACAATGTCAAATATTTCCAATAAAAAATATGTACAAAACTGTCATGTAGGCATACAACAAAGGGCTCTGGAATCAAAAGTCATTGCTCTCCATGCCCTGGAAATAAAATATTTCCCTTTCCTTTTCAATTGGATGGTGATAGGTCTGTCACTCATTTTTGCTGCACTCGAGGAGTGCTCCTGCTGCTCCTCCTAGGGTTTAGTTCATGGTGAAGTTTTAACTGTTACAATAAGAATTAAAGACATGAATATATAGAAATTACATTATACAAAGTGATATATTTGAAAAAATAATCACGTACCTCCATCTCATGATCTCTCTCCATGAGGGAAATATTCTCACGCCCATGCTCAGGCAGGCTCAAGCCCTGAATAAACCATAAAAATAATAATTAAACTACGTGAATCAATAATGGTTTGATTTTTCACTAACTACCATCTATAACAACAAATGTAAATTGAAATTTACTAATTTTCCTCATACCTCTCCTGTCAGATCCATCAAGGATTGTATAGCAGATGTTACACCAATCTCCATTGCCCTCGTCACATTCGAAGGTGTTTCATCTTGTAACAATTAAAAATAAAACAACAAATTATTCAACGTAATCAACGATGTGCATATAAACTACACAAATCTATTAAGTACTTGATTCATTAGTTAAAATATTTATTCTATTACCTCCATGTAGGTTTGAGTAAATCCACCGCCACTGGGAAGCATTCTATCAAAACCTCCAATATTAGTTTTTTCAACATCCAAAATCGCATACTAAATTACCATTCATAAAACAATGCTATTAACATGAAATAAATTTATAATTGTTTACTAGTTACATACCCTAGCAATAGGTGTACTGCAAAAATAAGTTGGTGGGGGGTTGGTGTATCCAGTCTCAACACTGTGACCCTATAATTTTATTAAAATCAAAAAACATTTTTAGTTAATCTTGCATTTCAAAATTGAAATTTAATAAATTAAATTCAATGGACATGCACTAAATTTTACCAAGCTATCAATGCCATATGCCTAATGCAAAATGTTAGCTGCCTCTCCATCTCCATAGTTGTAGACGGATCCTGTATACCAATCTCCTGAGTGTCGGTGGGGTCATATGAACAAGTAGCCCCACAAGATTGACACACATGTGTTTGAAGGCCACCACTCAAAGACTCCCCTGGATGGCACTGTAGAATAGGGCTAGTATGATGGATGAAACTCACGGTCAAAGTTTTGATCGCCTACAATGTCTCTACGTCAGCACTTTCCTTCACAACGGAAGGCATAACAATATGCTCATGAGGTGACCTAGTGAGAGCTCGTCTACCTTGCCGAGTAGGATCCGGTTGTGCACTAGGTCTATCCTGAGATGACCCCCCACCTCTACCCTACAAATTCCCCATATCAAAATAATTTTGGATTTTGTTCAATATGCACTCACTATATAGTTTCCTAAGGAAATATTATGGGACCTCAGAATTGTTGCACTGTGGGTAATCGAAGACCATGTACCACCTATCATAAAATTGGTCCCTAATCTGTTGGTAAGAATTTTATTTATGAATGGGTCGATGAATAATGAGCACAAATCACCTTTTGTAATTTTTAAATCCTTTACATCTTTGTATGATAGTTTATTTGCATAATAATCCCTAGTCGTCGACCTCCTATATTGCCATCTAGTTATTTGTTTTCTAATTGAATCTACATTTTTTAACATATCTTTCAATGAATTTTCTAAGGTCATTTTTTCTGTGGTTGAACCATTTGGATCACTCAACCTACTGATCAAATCCTCCATTTTATTTTTGTTGTTCTCAATTTCACTCATTAAATTTTGATGAGTGTCAGAAGGGGGTTGAGTGATTGGTGGAGGAGGTTGTTGTTGTGTTTGATTTTGATCTTGAGGATTTGGTTGATCTTCCTATTGAGGATCTTGAGGGTTTGTAGGTTGATTTGCATCTCCTAAAAATTCAAACAAGTATATATCAAATTCAACCTAAAACTAACTAATTCAAAAAAAAAACCACAGAATCCTTACCTCTCACACCTCCTCCTCGTCGTGGTGCCATCGTTGCAAATAAATAACATTTTTTGGTGAAGAAATTTGTTGAATTGGTCCTCCTAGAACGCGAGCGCGAAAGTATGGGGGTTTTGGCCACGACTGCAAGAAAAAAAAAGTCAAAATAGAATGATATATTTTCAATTATTTTTTTGCTTTTAACAAGAAATAACGCAAGCGCATTATAACGTGATCATGTTATTGGTTTGTTGTTGCCAAGCCTCAAACTCAGCACAACAAACCATAACGTGAGAGCGTTATGGCTTTTCAAAAAAAAAATTGAAGTGTGTCCATGAAATGGCTACCCATTTTCATGCACCCACCCGGTAGTTGCGTATTAATAAAAAAACATTTGAGATTATGGGTTGTTGGCTTAGCCTCAGTAGGAATACTTGTTACCAACTTATTTAACTTGGCCACGAACTCACACATGGTTCATGTGCTTATTTTCTCATAGTTGTAAGTTGTGCCAACAAGGAATGTGCATCTTCAATAGGCTTGAAATGTTCTTCAAATTTGGTACGAAGAGTAGCCCAATTGGTAAAAGAAATAGGAGCAAGAGTGTAAAACCATTCCATTGCTACTCCTTGTAAGGTCTCAATGAATAACCTTATGGAAACATCCTTGTGCTCAATGCAAAGAACACCACATACAATATAAAAAGTAGTAATATGTTCATGAGGATGCTGCTTACCATAACCATAGAATTTGGGGATGTTCTTGCGTGAAACGCAAGGGAGTTCATGCAAAGGGGCTACCAAATTTGAAGGGCCAAAAGAATTACCCCAAGGACCAATAGGTGGTTGAGCTGCCATAGCGCCTTGAACAACAATTGCTTGAACTAGTTTGATAAATAAAGCCCTTAGAAAATTAGAAGATTCGCTTGGAAGTGGTGATCTGTTCTTTGATGTGGATAACTTCCTGTATGTTCTAATGGTGAGCTTATCCATGAAGGATAAGGAATAATATTATGGCATTGCAACAACTCAAAAAATGGATCAACTTAACCTTGTGCCCTTTGACTACGAGTCTATCTCCTATATGCCAGAATGTAGTCCTTGAAATAAAATGAAAACCAACAATAAAAGATATTCACAAAATTGCAATAAGACACTGGAAAACTTGTCTACTTCAACTGAAAGCATAAGGCTTTGATTGCGTGCTCATTCCCTAGTATATTCTCCAAAAAAATGTTGGGTGAATATTTTGTACTACAAGCTCAAAGTCTTGATAATTCTCCACCAAGAAACTCTTTCAACACACATGATTTCAAGTAAATAATATAACACAAAGTTCATATAACTTATCTTGAAATTCCTCCAATCGTAATAAAGAAACACTACTTGTCCAATCAACACAAGAGAAATCAATAAGAATGACATAAGAACATCCTTACTCATACAAATTTGATTCAACACAAAGTCTAATATCAAAATTCACCTCCTTTATTAATTGGAATTGATCTTGCAATTTGAACAAAAATTCTCAAATTTGAATCCCAATTTGGGCAGCACTTAGTTGCATAAAATTAAAGGTAAAAATTACAAAAGATCTCTCATATTTATCTAGATGAGAGCTAAAGAGCTAATCTAGGAAAATTCTACCTAATTTCACTTATTCAACATTGGATTCCAAAATTATTGGAGGACTTCATTTTTGTTACATGTATTTACAATTTTACAAATGATAAATGACATGTAAATTATATTCGACTAACTACAAAAACTTGTAAATACAAAAAACTAATACAAGGAAGATTTAGCCTTCTCCACCATCCTTTATTAGAAAATCATCGTTCTTCTTCAAGATTTCTCACACTTCATCATTGTCTAGTTCTAAAGTATGCTTGAAGATGCCACAAACTCTTGTAAAAAAATCTATGATTGTGTTGTAGGCTTTTTTGTACCCTTTAGGAACAATTTTCAAATTATCTAGAGTAGGCTAAATATCCATCATTTTGACCATTGAAGCTATTGAGAAAGCTTCATCTTCAAATTCCTTTCGAACCATTGATGTATACTCTTGAATAATTGAACTAGTCGGAAGAAATTTTTGGTGGTATTTCATGGCTTTCTTGCTTAGTGATAGGCAAGAAATCTATCAAAACTGGTTAGAAACCGAGACACAAAAGATTAGAATGGTATGTAAGAGTAGCAGATGTGACACAACTTCAAAAAACATGTCTAGGAAATTGCATAACAAGATTAGCATTTTGCAGATGTTAGGAAAATATTTGCACATTTGGAAATTGTAGTGAGGGCAAAAAAGAGTATGATTGCGTGAAACCTAGGATTTGAGCGTGATGAATGCAGAAAATGGAGTGTAATGGGCTAACTTAGCAAAGCAAGAAAATTTCCAGTGTTAGAGAAATTTTGGTGAAAATGTGCATAAGCGCTGAAAATTGGTGAAATTGCAAGTGGAAATTGATTTTGCAAAAAGTTGCAAATTCATTAAAAATTAACAACATTGCAAATGGGAAGAACTTTTCTTTGTTGCAAAGTCAGCAAAAATTACCAATCTTGCAAATTAGAGGTTTGCTTGACTTGTCGACGTGAAGTTAGCAAAAATTACCAATTATACAAGTTAAAGAGGGTAGAACTTGATTTGTTGTTAATTCAACCTTTTCACCAACTTTACATGCTACATCCAAATAAATTGCACTAGCGGGGAAAAACCTTGAATTGACAAGCTTGTACAATGGTGTTTATTTGCATGATCGTCAAAAAATTGTCGATTGTGCAAATGCAGGGACTTAATAATAGTTTTGTAAAATCAGGAAAAACCTTTGAATTTGCAAGTGAAGGGTTAAAAAATTTATGTAGGGTCAGGAAAATCCCCGACCATACAAATCAACCTTTGGGAAGTTCAGTGTTTGAGATGTTTATGCAGTGTTGAGGAAAACCCTCGACCGCGCGTTCCTAGTAATTCATGTATGCATACTTGTATGCACAATTGATTGAAACCACTGACAATGCAAAGATGGAAATGAAAACACAAAATGTTGGGAAACTTTTTTGCACAAATAGTCAAGAAATTGAATTAACACTTTTTGTGATTAAAAACACAAGGCAAACACTACACATTATGAGACATTAAATCTAGTTATGTGTAGACCCACAAAAATGAAAAAATAAAATGGAATAAACACTAGGGTTTGCACATCAAAACAAGGGTTTATGAGAAGATAGGTAAGGTATATGATCAAACATTTTACACATAAAGTGTAAAACATAAATAAAACCCATAGAAATGCTTGAGTGAAAATGATGAAACCCTAGCAGAAATGACACAAAATCTAGCACAACCAAGCACCAATGAACTTGAAATCTCAAAAGGAACTTGGAGAAGGAAAAGAAAGATGAATGATCAAACGAAATGAGGAAGAAAAAAAAGTTAAAATTCTTTTAAAGTGGATTTGAAAAGACGTTTAAATAACAATAAATGCAAATCATGTGGCAAGATTGTAGGAGCAAATATTTCTAATGAATTGCAATAATTTTGTTTATAACTTGCAAGGTCATCATTTTTTAACTTTGATGCAAATACAACTTATGTAACTTGCAATGTCAGGGAAAAACCTTGATCCTACAATAAATTTTTCATTTTGCAACCTTGACTTGCAAGGTTGGGGAAAAACCCCGACCTTGCAAGTATAAAAAAATTTCTAACTCTAGAAAACTGATTTTTACAACTTGAGCAAAAAGATGAGTTTCGACAAACCGACGGAGGTTAATGCTCAAAAAGATGTTCCAAGACTAGGGACCACACACAAAGGTAAATTTAGATTCACCTCATTTTGTGTGCTTAGAGTATATGAGCTATGAAATAGACAAGTTTCATAGCGGTCATCCCTTGAATCAAGTGCAACTGAATTCAAGGATAACACAATGACACTTAAAACCACCATAGTGGAGATATTACACCCAACATTAGGAATGTGACCTTTTACTAAGTATTTTCTTGGTCTCATGTCATCCTTCTCTTATATGACAAATTCATTGATCTCCCTTGTGCATATTTGGATGGTTATGCACCAACTTATGTCTGAGTTTATAATTGTTTAGCTTGAATGGTTATACAAAAGTAAGTTTTTATTGTCACATAAGGAAGGACCTCATTTTGGAATATGGTAGTGCTTCTACTTATCCTTATTTTATTTATTCAATAAATATAAAGGTTTAGGTTGAAATTTTGAGTCCAACTTTGTTGTGTACAAGATTCTAGATTGTAGTTTTTCTCCTTTGTGGTCTCTGGTGAATAATATGGGCAAAGAAAGGGTCCAAGTTGAGCTGCATTATATTAAATCCTTGAGGGAAATGAGGAATTGTGGAAATTTTTATTAGTGGCGGGTTATACTACTACATTTAGAACCTTAAGGGCCATCATCCTACACTTTTAGTGTAATTTTTAAAATCTTGGAAAGACAAGAATGCTAATATTTGTAATATTGAATTTATTGTCACAAAAGACTTTATTATTTTTTCTACTCCCTTATAGATGGAGGGCCTTATATTCAAATGTGAAAGAAAGTCAAAAGATAAAATTAGGATGAATAGTTTCCTCTGGGGTTAAGTGAAGGTGGTGACGTTCCAAAATTTCTATTAAAGGATAAACTTGCCTAATATTTGGTAAGACATGAGTAAAGATCTCATCAAATACTTCACCCTTGAGAGTGGGTTTTGTTTTGTTTTCTCCTACCATTTTCCTCTTTTAAATCATCTAAAGAACAATTTTTTTTGTTATATTCCCCTTTTTTCTTCTCATATCCCTCTAGTAATCACTATCGAAGTTACCCTTAACAAGGGAAAAATACCCATCCATCAAGGCCTATTTTTTTTACTTTACTCTTTCTACTTATGCAACTCTCTGGCCTCAACCATAACTATGTCCAATAGTCTAATTTTTGTGGAGAATATATCTCCCTTCTTTGTTAATCCAATTAAGGGGGTCAAAAATTACTACTTGAAGGAGAACACCTACTACTTACTTTATTATTGAAAAATTTGAGTTAGGTGTAGAAATTTCCACCCTTAAAATTATGAACAAAACCCTTACTAAGAGAGCCCAAGTACTAGTTATTCCTCACTTCACCCCTTATTTTTCTAGAAAATCTAAGCTTCCATATCCCATATTGTGTTCAAAAAATTCTTGAACCCAATCTAATGAAATATCATTGGACCCTAGTTATTCTAAGAAAGATAACTTGAATAAATATGTTCCTCTTAACCTACATATTGTGTGTTAGGTGTACCTTGAATCCCAAAAGCCAAAATAAATTAATATTATGATTCCTATTTAGAAAGATACCCCTAGATTGAAGATCTTAACACCCCCATCTAAGATAAGCACAACTTAAATCCTAATATTTTTTCCCCAAGGTTAGTTACTCCTTCATACCTTGGTGTTGATCATGTTAATACCCATACTCTTCTTATAATTTCCTAAAGAAGAAAATTCATTTCCCATCCTCACCTATCTAGATTATAGAAAAATATCCTTTAGTCTCATTCTTTGCTTTCTTGGGATATGTTTCCAACACTAAAATGTGTGTTTTGTACCACCCTCTATACATGATGGTCTTTGAGATCTAGCCTCACAAGGGTCTCTTAAAGATAGAATTGAAAGCTAAAATCCATAACAACTAGGATAGAATTTCCACCTCTATCTCCTCTATTATACATTTCAAAAAATAATTTAGGAGAGGATATACTAACAATATCATATTTTTCCACTAAAAAAATCAATAAGATTAAGAAATAGATTCAACCTTCCCCTAAAAACCACAAAGGTAAAGTTATTCTAGGTCAATCTCAAATTCCAATGGAAAAATAGATACTATCCCCCTTTTGTGAAGATAAAAATAATTTTGGGTGAGCTAGAGGCTATTACCAGCCTCAACGACCTTAATACTTTATAAGGTGGCAACTAATTTGGCTCTTTTCCTTCTTTTTTCTTTCTATTGTTTCTACTATTTCAAAGACTATACATATTATATATCTTATAGAACCCTATTCTACTAAATTTTTGAAAGTAAATATATTTTTGGGTGATGTAGGATTGCCCTTACACCACTGGATTCTCCTGCATCAGACACCCAGGGTAATTTGAAAAGTGACCCCATCACTTCTCAGGTGGTTGAGGAAAACCCAAATGGTCAACCTCTGCCTTAGACAACCAGGATGAATCTTCCATAGGCCTTCCTCTCCACTTCACCAAATATTCTTCATACTGTCTATTTCTGGTACTCCTTCCCACACGGCTATCCAAGATTTCTTCGATCTCCTCCTTTTCTGAAGTAGGTGCTGGAATACCACACTGTTCCATTGCTGGTACTTCCTCTGCGCCACTCTCATGATATTCTGTCAAATTTGCAATGTTGAACACAGGGGAAATGTTGAATCCATCCGGCAACTCTACCTCATATGCGTTCCCTGAATCATGCCTCTTCAAAATTTTACAAGGATCGAACTTCTTCATCTTTAGTTTGTTATAGGTTCCTACTGGAAACCTTTCTTTCCTCAAGTGGACCATCACTTCATCACCAATATGAAACTCCTTATACCTCCTCTTTTGATCTGCCTTAGCCATATACTGCATATTCATCTTGTTAATGTGTTCTTTTACCTTCTCATGCATATTCTTGATGTGTTCTGCAAAGTCTTCAGCTTCAGCACTTGTCTTCTTCTCTTGGTCCATCTTTCTCAATTCTGGAGCAGTCCTAGGACTACTTCCATACACAATCTAGAATGGTGATCTACCAGTGCTTCTATTGATAGAATTTTTGTAAGCGAATTTTGCCTAGGGTAAGATCAAATCCCATCCCTTTGGTTTATCTCCTACCAAGCATCTCAATAGGTTACCCAAACTCCTGTTCACAACTTTAGTCTGCCCATCAGTCTGGGGATGGTGTGTAGAACTAAACTTCAACTATGTTTTCAACTTCTTCCACAAGGTCCTCCAAAAGTATCCAACAAATTTTGTGTCACGATCTGAGACTATACTCTTTGGAAAACCATGTAGCCTCACCACCTCTCTGAAGAACAAGTCAACAATGTGGACTGCATCATGGGTCTTCTGGCATGGGATGAAATCTGCCATCTTCGAAAACCTATCAACTACCACAAATACTGAATCATTCCCTCTCTGTGTCCTTGGAAAACCAATAACAAAGTCCATACTTATATCCTCCCATGGCCTCTCTGGTATAGGTAAGGGCTGATACAACCCTGTATTCTGACTCACTCCTTTAGCCATTTGACATACCCTGCAACTCTGCACAAACTTCTTCACATCTTGTGACAACTGAGGCCAATAATAATGCTCACTGATAATGGAAATGGTCTTATCTCGACCAAAATGTCCTGCCATTCCTCCACTGTGTTTCTCTTTTATCAGTTCTCCCTCATGGAACTCCTCAGAATACACAATTGACTTCCCTTAAACAACATGCCTTCTTGAATTATGAAATCCAGCCACTTTGTCCTGTCAACTGTAACAGGTTCCTTGCAAGCTTTCCAAGCCTCTGCAAAATCAGGATCATTCGGATACAATGTCTTGAGTTCACTAAACCCAACCACCTCAATCTGCATTTCTATCAACAATGTATGCCTCCTACTTAAGGCATCTACAACCCTATTTGACTTCCCACTCCTATGTTTTAAAACAAATGTATAACTCTGCAGAAATTCTACCCATTTCATATGCCTCTAATTTAATTTTCCCTGACTACTGAGGTACTGCAATGCTTGATGATCAGTATACATAACAAATTCCTTCGGCAACAAATAATGCCTCCATTTCTTTAATGCTTGAACTATTGCATAAAATTCCTGATCATATACAGAGTACTTTCTCTTTGCATCATTTAACTTTTCACTGAAATAGGCAATGGGCTTACCTTCCTGGCTTAACACTACTCCAATGGCACAACCACTGGCATCACAATCCACCTGAAACACCTTATTGAAATCCGGGAGAGCCAAAACAGGTTGTTCTATCACCTTCTGCTTCAATAGATCAAAACTCCTTGCTGCTCCAGTGCTCCACTTGAACTCTTTTCTATCCCCTCTCATTGTTTCAGTTAGGGGTGCACAAATACTACTGAAGTTTCTAATAAACTTTCTATAAAAACTGGCCAAACCATGGAAAGATCTCACCTCAGTAGCAGTTCTTGGGGTAGGCCATTCCAGAATAGCCTTCACCTTCTCTGGGTCCATCTTGAGACCTTCTGTTGAGACAACAAACCCCAAGTACACTAAATCCTTCTTCACAAAACTACACTTCTTCAGATTAATCAACAATTTCTCTTCTCTTAACTTCTCAAAGACTCTACCAATATGCATTATATGCTCATCCAGTGACTTACTGAATATCAAAATATCATCTAAATACACAATAACAAAGCTTCCTAGGAACTCTTTCAGTACCTCGTTCATGAGCCGCATGAATGTGCTCGGTGCATTGGTTAGCCCAAAAGGCATGACTAACCACTCGTACAGGCCCTCTTTGGTCTTGAAGGCGGTCTTCCATTCATCTCCCTCTCGAATCCGGATCTGGTGATATCCACTCTTCAGATCAATCTTTGTGAAGTACTGAGCTCCACTCAAACAGTCCATCAGGTCATCCATCCTTGGTAGGGGAAATCTATACTTGATTGTTATCTTGTTTATGGCTCCGAGAGTCTGTACACATCCTCCACTCCCCATCCTTCTTTGGTGCTAGTACTGCAGGTACTGCACATGGACTCAAACTCTCTCAAATCAAACCCTTTCTCAACAACTCCTCAACTTGTCTGTTTAACTCCTCATTTTCTGCAGGAGTCATTCTATGAGCTGCCTTATTCGGCAAACTGGCTCCTGGGATCAAGTCAATCTGATGACTGATCTTCCTCATTGGTGGTAAACCCTCAGGTACATTATCAGAAACAATATCCTGAAACTCATTCAATAACCCAGAAACTTCTACTGGAACCTTCTCACTACCCTCCTTATCCATTTTAGGAATCAATGCATAACACACACGCTCATGTTTCATGCCTTCTAAAAATTTCCTTTCATCAACATAACAAATTCTAGCACTATTGTATACCTTTTCTTCGGCCTTCTTTAGGAGTTTCAACTTATGGCAGACTCCATCCTTCATCAAGGAATAAGTGTTTGCATGGCCATCATGTACAGCTCGCCTGTCAAACTGCCACAGCCTCCCCAGCAACATGTGACATGCATCCATGGGGATGATATCACAGAGTACCTCATCACGATAGCTTCCGATCTTGAACTTCACGAGGCACTGCTCATTGACTAGAACTTTGTGGTCTTTCTACAACCAGGCAATCCGATATGGATGTGGATGCCTTTCCCTCTTTAGCTTCAACTTTGTAACCGTTTCTTCTGACACTAGATTATCAGTGCTCCTACCATCAATAATGAAATCACAACATTTGTCTTCACACTTGCACCTTGTGCGAAACAGATTCTTCCTCTATTCTAGCTCCTTCTCTTCAGTCACCAGGGCTCTTCTAACCACTAGGGCTTCTCCCCTTTCAGCATCATCTAAATGCTCATATTGAGCCTCCTCATCTACATGTGCAACCCTTGCACGACCTTCTAGCCTTTTGTCTTTCCTTCCTTGGTATTGTGGACATTCATAGGCTCGATGTCCTTCTTCACCACATCAGAAACAAGTTCCTCTGAAACCACCCCTTCTGGGTCCTTGCCCAAATCTTCCTCATCCTCTACCTCTTTGATCACCACCATTTTGATCACGTGGGCGGTAGAAGTTATCATTCCTCTGGCTTCGACTGGTACCCACATCTTCATTTTTCTTCTCATCCTCATTTCGGCTTCCAAAAGATCTTCCGCTACCCCTTCTGCTTTGACCTCCTCGTCCTTTTTGCTTACTGTCAAATCTTTTGTTCAACTTCTCTTCAACTCTCAGTGAAAATTGGTAAGCATCCTCAATGGTGGCCATTCTGACCAAGCTTAACTCCTCTTGAATGCTCGGTCATAACCCATTAAGATAACGGGCTACCTTCTCCTTGTTGGCCTCTGCATGTCCCATTCTGATGATCATCTTGTGAAAATCTTCTGTGTATTCTTTCACAGATCTACTTCCTTGCTTCAACCCTTGCAATTTCTTCAATAGATCTAACTCATAGTCCATTGACATGAACTGCTTCTTCAGTTTCTCCACCATGCGATCCCATCTGGTGATCTTTCCCTTTTCTCTCTTTTTTCTTTCTAGTTGGACCTCTTTCCACCAGATACTGGCGTGGCCCTTCAGCTTCATTTTTGCAAACTTAATCCAATCTGGGTCCTCTACTTCTTCATACTCGAAATACTCTTCCAACTCGTTGATCCAATCAATCAACTCTTTCGCGTTCAGACTACCGGAAAAACTGGGAACTTCTACTCTAGGTCTTTTTCCAATCTTCGAAATGGCCCTTATCAGCCGCATTTGATTTTGATCAATAGCTTCTTCTTCCTCTTCTACATCTGAATCTTCTACCTCTTCTTCATCCTCACTTTCTTCTCCCCTTCTCGGGTTTACCCCTCTTCTTAACTCTCTTTGTAATGCATTAATTTGTCTCTGGAGGGCTCTGAAACCCTCGGCCACTAATGGATCTCTTCCACCAGCATTTCTGGCACCTCCGGCACCACCTCGCCTACCACGCGCGGGTCCTGGAGGCATCTTGAATATCTTGAACCCACAACCATAGTTCTGGTGCGAACTTCCTCACAATCGACGATCTGTCCACATGCTCAAGAAAACCCGCTCTGATACCACTTGATGAGGGTGCAACCCGAGACACAGAAAAACTAACAAATCTTATTATTTTCAAAGTATGAAATTCTTACATGTAGAGGATCTCCAATCCTCGAGTTTTGCAATACATGCAAATTACAGAAAAGAAATTACAGAAATTCCCCTATTCGCAACATGCGGTCTTCTTTCCCAAAAACTACCCACAAAAGTCAGAAACTACCCCATAAATAGCCCCATTCTCCGTTTGGAGCCAAAAACAGCATTCTAATTATGCACAAACTTCTGGAAGCCCTAACTCAAGATCTAACCGTCAGATATTCAATGATAATACCTTTTCAGAAAGGTCTTGCGAAAATGAAGTGCCAGAAAGTGGGACCTAAAAGCCAAACACTTTCATTTTCCGCCAATTTTCGGGCCCATCCGGAGCCTTTAAGTCCCTCAAAATTAGCTCCGAAGATTTTGTAAGGCAAAAAGCAGAAACTGAAACTTGAATAACTTTTGAACCGGGAATGATCTTCGCCTGATTCTTTCACCAGAGTGTTTATTATTATATCTCGAAGCTTCCCTTAAATTTTTGTCTCCTCACGCCTTCAAATTCATACCTGCTAAAAATAGCAGTTGAGCAGAAAAAGCAGAAAAGTAGTTCTAAAAGTTGTGAATTCTTCTTTGACAAAAAGGGTATCCAAAAATGCAAAAACATCTACAAAAATCTAAATGAAGTAAATATATTTTTGGGTGATGTAGGATTGCCCTTACACCACTCGATGCTCCTGCATCAAATCTGGCTCTTTTCCTTCTTTTTTCTTTCTATTGTTTCTACTATTTCAAAGACTATACATATTATATATCTTATAGAACCCTATTCTACTAGATTTTTGATGTTTTGTATTGGGAAGGGGCCCTATCACCCCTTTTTACTTAATCAAAATCTTAGGTCCATTACAAAAAATAATAATCTAGATATTTAAGAAATTGGAAAAAATAACAAACTTTGTTAGAAATATCTCAAAAATTCTAGTACACTCTATATCAATGTCATTGTTTTAATAAAAAAATATATATGTAAAGAGAAATGTGTTTGAATAAAATATGAATTTAAAAAAATGTTATTACTGATAAAAAAAATGATAATAAATAAATATTCACTAAAATAAAATAAAATAAATCTATGAACTAGATATTGGAGTTAATGATCTACTTCCAAGAAACCATTTTTTCAAATTTTTAGTTTAAGTTTTGTATCAAGGAGAAATTTAAATAATAATAATAGATATACAACTAGTTTTTCTTGAAAAATAACCAAATATGATCAAAATAATTTTTAAGATATAAAAATTAAAAATTGAATTTACATGGAAATTTTTATAAATCACTAGTGTACATTGTCCTTAAATTCTTAATAATTTGTTCATTATAACTTTAAAAAATAATAAATGTTCAAAAACATTGATTTTAATGGCATAATACTGCCAACAAGTGGGGACACACTATTATATAATCACCCAAACACCACTACTCATTACAAAAATTCAAACATTAGAAATCAATCCGATTGAATTAAAACACCCACATTCTACCACTATAAATCCATGAGTTATAATTTTCCTATAGATAAGTTTTGATCCACACTTTTGGAGATTAGATATGCATTACATAATTGATCCAAGTCAACAAATGTTACTTTTCAATTTAATATGAGATCTTGATATGAGTCAAATCTAGAATTATAGAACATTAGTTAATCAAATGTTGACATATATAACAACACAAATAAGTTGGAAAAGGTGCCATAGTTGTTGATTCAAATGTTCATATGTATATCTATTTGTCAAATAATTATGATCACTCATGGAAAATAGTGTTTCTTTATGTGGTAAGGGAATGCAAATGAATGACGAAAAGGAGGTAAAAATAACCACTTTTTCCATAAAATCAATAAAAAATAGTTTTTGATGAGTAATTTAAGATACCCATGCTCAATTTTAAGATTTGAGAAGAAAAAAATTAGCACTGTTTAAAATCTAGTTTCTAAAATATTAATTAAAAAAAATGGTAGATATGTAGAGAGCTAAATAGGGGAGCACACAAATTAGTCTTATTTTTGTTTAGAAAATATAACATAGCATCTACCCCTAAAATATTATTTTTTTAATTTCACAATTTTTTCAATGGAAAATTAGCTAACATCATATAGTTAATGTTGTATTTTTCTATAATATTTTTCAACAAATCTATATTTTTTCACTAATTTTCAAAGTGGATACATTTGAAAAATTAAAAATTTGAGCATGTTCCCCACTTATTTTGAGAAAAATGATTAAAAACCATTATTTTGAATGCATACAAAATGAAGTCTATAATATTAATTTATTTCAAATTTCAATGAGAAAATAAAACATGACACCAAAAACTTTATACTTTTGTTTTAGGAATAAATGGACACACTAGAAAAAGTAATTGAAGATCAAAAATTTAATACATTTAAATTATAGAAAAAATTATATGGCTAGAAAAGTAAGAGAGATCTTGATTATGTTGTGGCATTTTCTTAGGATAAAAATGAAGACACAAGAAAAAGTAATTGAAGATGGAAATCTTAATATATTTAAATCATAGAAAAAAAATTATGGTTAGAAAGGCAAGAGAGATCTTGATGTTGTGGATTTTTTTTGAATAATGACTTAAAATGTGTAAACTAGATGTAGTCCATGATAAAAAATTGTTTTCATTTATATATTTTTTAGAAAACATGTATTTAGGGACCTTACATGTAGGTCCAATCCTTTGGCTTATATTTCCAAGGAAATTTCTAAAGTAGGGTATAACATGTGTGTGTTATAACATGTACATGTTATAAAACATGTGTTGTAGTGCACACATATTTGTAGTTGACAAAAGAAAAATATGGTAACAACTTTCATGAAAGGAAAAAAACATGACTTTGGATCCACATGTTCTATGCACATTTTGCAACATAGATTATTTTGATTTTTTTGAGGAAATTCAATTATTGTTTGAAAAACTAGGTACAATTATTTTATCTTATATTGACATAAGGGTCAGTGCAGGATCATGGGGGTCCAAACTAGGCCCTTAAGTGACAATGAAAGTTCAAAAAACAGAGTTAGGCAACTTGACATAAAAATTTGAATGAGTTATTAACATAATTTGAAAAATATGTAAGAATAGAATTTGTACAAAATTGAATGTAGTTTCTAAGATACTAGCCGTTTTCTAGAAAAAAGTAAATCTATTTGGTAAAAATTTGAAATTTCAATGCAGTAGTACTAAATTTTTAGGAGAAAAATAAAGCAGGTGTACATGTCTAACCAACCTAAGTACAAGCAAAACATAAATTTTTTTTGAAATTTTTTTGCAAGTAAATAATTAGTTATGATTTTTTTATTAGAAATTTTTAAAAATATTAAAACTTGTTTGTCTAACCACCATAACTTAGTCAAAAACTTATGAAACCCAGTTTTATTTTATTTTATCCTATAGTATGGGAAGCATAGAATGTGATGCATCTTTCAGATTCAAAAAATGTGAAATTGTTTGAGAATTATAGATATTTTTCAATCATCCCATCAATAAGGACTTTCGACATAATGCATGTAGAAAATCAATAATATTTATCTATTAAATTCAAAATAAGAAATATCTTATATTGGTGGAAATTTGACAATTTTCTCAATAAATCCTTTTCGTTTCATCAAATTTGGATTAAAAAAAGTCATTGAAGCCACTCTTTTGTCATATTTCCACCTTTTGGACCCACATGATCCTACACTCACCCATAACATAATTTAATTACATGATTTTTATTTGAACTTAATATTGTTAATCATCCTTCTTATTATTTTGAAAAATTTAAATCATTATTTGACAAAACTAGCTAGTTTTTCATCTTGCATTCGCATAAAACATTCTAATTACATGTTTTTATTTAAATTTGATATTATTAGTTGTTTTTTTTTATTATTTTAACAAATTATGTTAGATTAATATAAAAAATGAACATCATGCTAGTGAAAAAAAAAAGAAAAAAAAAAAACTACAGTGTGAAGCTAAGAATGTGAATGAAGGAGAATGAATGAAAGAATTTTATGAAAATTAAAAATTACACTACCATTATTAGAGTAAAAGGGTATTTACCTAATTAATTGTTTAATTACTTAGGTCCCTTTTCAATCTAGCTACTTAAGCTTACTTAGGTCATTTATTTTTTTGTGTATCAAGTCATATGACGAGGACACATGCCATAATCTATTTTTATCCTCACTAGGGTTTCTCTAGGTTAGTTTTTTCCCCTTTTATAAGGATTTTATTTGTATTATTCACTAAAATTTTATATTGCACATTTATAATAATTCATTCTTTTTTGGACCAATAACTCTTGGCCTTCATAGCTTTGTTTATTATCTCTTTCTATGGCATGTGTTTGATTGAAGATTATCATTAGGAGCTATAGGGTTGAGGAATCAAATCCAACATGGTATTCGAGTTCTAGAATTAAGTAATAACATGGTGCATTATGGAGTCAAATGAACCTCACCATTACATCTAGAAGGCCCAAAAACCTTAAGATTAACTATCCAAACATTGAGATCAAAGCAATTCATTTTTTTGTAAAATGTTTTGAGGTATGCATGGATTTAGGTGGTAAAAATTTTATGCCATAGGAACCCATACAATTGTATGGATTTATATGATAGTAAAAATTCATACCCTATCTTGTATAGGCAACACATTTGCAACTTCAACATAATATGGGTTTCTTAGTGAGGTTTCTAGGTGAATTTTCGTAATGTTCTTCAATTTTTTTTAATTAGCAGTGGAGGAATTTTATGTTTTTGAGCCCTTTTAAAAAAATTGCATTGTTTTTTGGACTTTTAGTAGCTATTCTAGTTTCAATTTCATCACTATTATTTTAGTGTCATTTTTGTACTCCTAGGGTTTTGTTGTCATTTTTTTTGGGCATTCATGTTTCCTCCTAGTGGCATTGACTTGGTATCTATCAATGGAACTTTTTATACCTCCAACAATGTACTTGCTACCATAAGAGAATTATTTTAATCCCACTAGCAACCCTGTTCAACTCTCTCAATATCTCTACTTAGTGTTTATCTACACCTCCTTCCAATCATTTTCCTCCTTAACAACAACAACAATCTATATTTTCTCATTGGTAGCTAAGTTTATTTTATAGCTCATGGCATTTTTTCTTTTGATATGTAGTGGTCACTTTGATTCACACCAATGTTAGTTTTGGGCTCTTAGTGGTTTTTTCCCAACATTGAGGATTTTCCTTTTTCCCATGAAAATTTTACCGTCACTCTCAAACTACTTTAAATAGAGTTTTTGACCATTTCTATTGGGTTTAATGGTGGTTTTATGCTCTCTAGGTGGTTTTGGTAAGCCCCAGGTTGTTTTTGGATATTTTTCATTAGTTTCATGGGTAATCAAGGTAGTTTCTAATCACTTGCAATAGTTTTCCATCAAGTTAGTTTTTCCATCAACATATAGTAAATATTCCATTCCATGCAACATATTTCATATTTTGATGTCATCATGATGTGACACTAACATAATAAATATGGATGGCACACAAACCTATCCCCAAACCCTATTTTTTCCTTCAAGGAGGATAATAAAAATGATGCAGTATCATTGTTCAATGGTGTTTTGAGAATTTACCATGTAACACTCACACTTCAAGGATGAAACATCCTTCACGTAAAATTTTGGGATATAATAGGCACACAATAATGTAACATTTATTTTATTTAAATTAAATTACAATTTTTTTGCATTCCCCACAATAAGCATCTCATCTATAGATAAATCAGAACTTCTAGATGCAAAATAAATTCTGGAATTTTAACTATCCAGTACACTTGCAATTTAAGCTATGAGAGCTAGAATCACCTATAATTAGTTAAGAAGCTTCACATCTCCTAAAGCATCCTTCTCAATCCACCTACCCTTGTTTTATTCAATTTTGTTTCCTCACCTATATCAATCACTTGGAAGGAAGACAAGGGTTAGCGATAGATTAAATTAGAAAATTAATGACATTTTGTGCTACAAAGAATTCATTTTATTCCAAATTTCACCAATATTGGATTATATGTTGTGCTGACTACAACATGCCACCTTGTACAGACAATTAAACAAACATATTAAACTTTACAATGGGAATTTAATTTCTAATTTAACCTATCACTAACACTAGTAATATATCAACAATTATATCTGTCATTTTTCCATTCTGTTGGAACTATGCAGAACTGAATGTTCATTCGGATATATGAAAAAATCATCTCTCTTAGCATGCTTTTTCTAATTTTTTCTTGTATTGGTAGTAAAGGGCGGAAGCTAATCTCTTGACAAAACCACATGTCTTAGACATGATAATGTAACACCCCATCCCCCATAGGATCACATCATTGTGAGATAAGATTGATGGAAAAATTCTAATGGACATTTAGGCATGTGTCATTAGTGAGTGACGTCACTTGTCCCCATACGTCGGAAAAAATGTGTTTAAATATATTTTTCTATCTTATCATGCCTCTGGCATGCATTATTTTAGAGATAATAACAACATTTGTAGTAAAGATAAACAAATTTTGAAAAACACATTTTGTAAATTGCCACATGCAATTTTCTATACCAATCCTTTCCAAATGCACAAATTGATATCTAAAACTATCAAATTTCTATAGTAATGATTGATTTATCATTTCTTTTTTTAGTTCCATTATATTCTCCAAAACTCCACAAATATACAAGTCACATTATCACAAGAAGTTTAAGAATCTTGAACAATCCAAATGGAAGATGTCTGCTATGGTTAGTTCACTGTACTTACATGCATTGACTGAAGATAACCATCCATCATCATACACACAAATCACAGACCATGGGCAATATTATCACAGACATAATTTTGCAAGTTAAGTAGAACAAAGAATCAATGACAATGTACTTGGACTCGTATATTGCATCAATAAAAGCATATGACAGAGGCCATAACTTGTAATAATCAATAAGGGCAAAGAAGACAGACAAGAAGGATACCAAGTACCAATGTCAAACTTTTTCTTATATCCTGTGTCTCTAAATTAACACCTAAATGATGAATATTGGTATCATAACCAATGTTCAATGATATTGTAAACTGAACCATAACTTGAATAGACAAATAAAAAATTATATATTATTGAAAGACACATTGGTTGCAAATTACGGTGTGCATTACTTATGCAAGAATAAAGGTTCAGAAGTCAACAAAAACCTTGGTGGTCACCTTGATTGACCAAAAAAGAGCAGCTATTCTCATTACAAGAATGCATGTCATAGACATGATAACATACAAAAATGCATAAAACAATACATAACATGATGGGATGGTGTAGTGTAGGGCCCGCCAAGATGGGGGATAAAAGTGATGAAATTAGCAGACGAGAGGAAACATTAGGATAATGAAAATGAGGAAATAATGACATTGTCAGGTTGTGTTTCTCACATTTTGCTGGTATTCAACATTGTGGGTAGAAGTTTCACCATAAAACTCACTAGCTGTGTGGCTTGCATGAGAAGCTATCCCTTTCTCTGGATTTTGTGCATCCACAAGCATTGGAGGCTAACATGAGTAAGACATTTGTTCTAAACTATAATGAGTATTGTTTTTTGAGAATATGTGTTTAAATATGATAATGCACAAAATAATTGTAGGTTGGAAAACACTTTGCATTGTGAGTTTTTTCATTCTGCATGTTGAAAGCTAAAGGTTAGAGAGCATGGGGAGGAGTTGTAGGTGGGGATATATAAAACTAACCAAATTCACTTGAGGGGTGACTAACCAATTGGGATATTATGTGTAGAGGGTTTTACAATAGTATTTCAGTTTCAAATTTAATAATACTAAGTTTTTTGCAACTTGCAATTTTATAAAATAGTATGAATTTAATCAAAACATTTTCTAGAGTTAACACAGTATCAACCCAATTGGTTTGTCACCCCTCGGCTCAATTTGGTTAGACACCCAATGTTTTCCAACATACAATTATATATAGACAATATGAATATAATGAAAACCCAAATTATTTTGTAAATAGTAAGAATGTAATGAAGTTCAACTTCAAAATTTATAACAACACTTAGTTACAGTAAATAATGCATTTCAATTTCTTCATAGGAATGGAACATAGGAAAGTATAATAGATCAAAATATAGTGGGTTAGAATAATGTTATTTAGGAATTTTTAGGTTGTAGCTTGAAATGTATATGCATCATCCACATTTCAAAACTCGAGGCAAAAAGTACTAGAATGCATGGAATGAAAAAGGAATCTACTCTAAAAACACTTCAACAGAAGTAGACCAAAGTGAATGAGATAGATAAAAGATAATGTATTGACTAAAGAGATTCTCGAGCTGCTCTTGAGAAGTTGACGAAGGAGTGTGTGCAGTATGTGCAATGTGAAAATAATAATGCATAACTAGATGCAATAGGTACTAGAATTCATGGAATGCAAAAGGAATGTGCTCTGAAAACACTTGAGAAGAAGAAGACTAAAGTGAATGAGATAGATAATGTATTGTTTGAAGAGATTGTTCCTACTCTTGAGAATTTTAGGAAGGTGCGTGTATAGTATGTGCAATGGGAAAATGGTAATGTGAAAGTGGATAAACTCAAGAGGTTTTGTATTGCACATTAATTTGTGTAGGAAAAGAAAGTGAGAGATGATGCTATAAGTGTAGTTGAACAAACAAATTAAAAGATTCTTGAACATAAGAATTTCATGGAACACAAAATTAGAAATAGATGAAAAGGAGAAGGCAATATTAGATGTTAGTGCATTTTAGAGAATCAGTTGGGTGGAGACATGAAATTATTATGTGAAAAGGTAGACAAGTTTTGTAAACAACTTATTAAAAAGAAACATCTGCATTATGTAATCAAAAAGACACTCTTAAAGATGAACAAAAATCGGTTACAAATCTACATAATAGTATTGAAGACATTGAAAAATATATCCAATGAATAGATGGTGTTGTCCTAAGGGTTGGTGAGGGAGAAACTACTCCAAGATCTTAAAGTAAAAGATGTGAAAAAGAAGTTAGAAGATCATTAAAAGGAATACCAGGGGGTGTTAATAGGTAAGACCAGTGGGGATGAGGAAAAATATGTGGATGGTTAACTTGCAGATGCAAAAGCAATAGTTGGTAGTGTTGAAACTAAATAAAAACAACAGAAGACTGCAATTAACCACTTAGAAAAGGAAATAGAAGATAAGAAGAATATTTTATCACCAAAAGAAAATGAAGGTTAATTAATGTTGTTGAGAGAGAGCTGCAATCTAAAAGAGAGGAAGTTGAGAAAATAAAGACAACAATGGAAGGTATTAATTATGAAGGAGGGCACATGGAGAGATTAGAAAATGAGCATTTGCAATAATCTCAAGGTGTTTAGAAGTTGAAGGTTGATATCATGCACCTCGAGGCTCATTTACTAAATGTTCAACTTATCGATAATGATCTTATAAGGCATATTCAAAGATCAAAAGTGAAATGTGTTGTTGCACAACTTATAAAAGTTTAAATTACATGAATGGTAAGTATTGAAGGTGCCTTTCATGAAACTCTTGAAGTATAAATAACAAAAGGTTTTAACTATATTAATACTATTTTGCAAAATTGTAGGTTGGAAAACATGTAACAACCCATTTGGTTATTCACCCCTCTACTCAATTAGGTTAGAATGCATGAAATGAAAAATGAATCTACTCTAAAAACACTTGAAAAGAAGAAAACCAAAGTGAATGAGATAGATAATGTATTGAATAAAGAGATTGTTCCCACTCTTGAGAAGTTGAGGAAGGTGCATGTGCAATGGGAAAATGGCAATGCAAAAGTGGATAAACTCAAGAGGTTTTTTATTGCACATGAAATTTTATAGGCAAAAAAAGTGAGAGAAGATGCTATAGGTGGAGTTGAACAAATAAATTCAAAGATTCTTGAACTTAAAAATTCTATGCAACAAATACAACTAGAAATAGAGGATAAGGGAAAAACAATATTAGCTATAATTGTAGAAAAGGAGAATTGGTGGGGTGGACACATGAAAGTCTTATCTGAATAGGTAGACAAGTTTTGTGAAGAAGTTATTCAAAGAAACATCTACATTCTCTAATCATAAATAAAATCTCAAAGCTTAGCAAAAAGCAGTTGCAAAGAAACATAAAAGTATTCAAGCCATTCAAAACTCTATCTAATTTGGTATCTACATGTAGAGGGTCTTACAACAGTATGTGGGTTGTAGGTTTCATAACACCCAGTATTTTACAACATGCAATTATATATAGATAGCATAATTGTAATGAAAACCTTTAGTTTTGTAGAAAGTAAGAATGTAGTGAAGTTAACCTTAACGGTAAGTGCATGGATCTATGACACAATTTTGGCTCTTAAGATGCCACTTTTTTCTAAAATCAGCAAAATCTGATTTGCACGAGAAAATAAAGATAGTTATGCTCAAAATTTCAAGATGCAACAAGAACACAAGATGAAGTGCTCCGAGTCTAGTTTCTTAGCTACCAATTCTTTTTGAAATTAATGAATATTAAGGGTCTCAAAAAGTGGGGGCCCAAAACAAGTCCTATTTTTACAAACAAAAAAAATAGCATAGCACCTAAGGGTTCCTCCCTTTTTGATTAACTCTTTTTTAGAATTTCAAAAATCTGAATGGTGAGAAATTATCTAACACCAAGTAGTTTATCCCCGTTCTTTCGGATAATTTTTTAAATGAATATATAATATTTTATGAATTTTGAAAGTGTACACATCTTGAGAGCTAAAGTTTAAGCATGCTCCCCCCTAATTTTTTTGAAAACTAATCAAAAATTGATTTTTTTTCATCATGTGTAGAATGGAGTCTAGTTTTAAAAAATGTAATTTGTTTCACATTTTGATGAACGAGTAAAAATATATCCTAAAACTAGCACATGTTGGTTTTTTACCAAAAATGAAGGCATTTACAATAGAAGCTATGGATCAAGACCTTAACTAAATCAAAATGAAAAAAGAATTATATATTTAGATAGCTAAGAGAGAGGTTAATGCTATCACAATTTTTTTATAAACTTGCATTGAAAGACGTGCAAATATGATAGGGAGCACAAATGAAAATATGAGGAAATTAGGCAAATCTTGTCAATTCACTCGTCTAAAGTAGGTCATTCGACGAGTGCCAAATTTGGCGCTCACCAAATGGTACATCACATTTGGAAAGTGCCAAATTTGTTGTCCACCAAATAGGATGTGTCATTTGGCAAGCTCCAAATTTGGTGCTTGCCAAATGACCTACTTTGAACAAAATGTAACTTTTCCCTCTCTTTGGTTGACCACTCTCAGAATGTTGAGAGTGTGCAATTTATGATCATAGATGGATAGTTGAGGTTTTACCTTTCATACGCTCTTTGCCTTGTTACCCTAACTGGATAGCTCTCTATCCCTCTGAAGTCTCTATCTCTCAAGTCTCACTCCCTCCCATGCTACCTAGACTACTCTCTCCCACTCCAATCTCCTCTCTCAGGTCTCATTCCCTCCCACCCTACCTAGATAAATCTATCTCACTCCAACCCCCTTTCTCACTCTCCCTCCCTCTCTCCCCTCTGGTCTTTTTGTCTCTCTCACTGAGCCATCTCCCTCTCTTAGGTTGTTATCTTTCTCTCTCTATCTCTCTCTCTCAAGTCTCTCCCTCCTACCCCCTCTCCCTCTCCTAGGTCTCTCACTCACTCCCTCTATCTCTCTCCCACTCCCTCTTTCTCTCACTCCCTCTATCTTTATCCCTCTCTCTCACTCTCCCTTAGGTATCTCCCTCCCCCCTATCTCTCTCTCACAGACACTCCCTCTCTCTCCCACTCCATCTATCTCACTCCCTCTATCTCCCTCCCATTCTCTCTCCCTATCTCTTTGGTCTCTCCCTCCCACACCCTCTCCCTCTCTCTCTCTCAATTCTCTCCTCCCGCCCCTCTACCTCTCTCTCTCCTCCCTCTCTCTCTCTCCACTCCTCTCTCTCTCCTCCTCCCACTCTGTCTCTCTCTCCCTCTCTCTGGTATCTCCTCCACCCCCTATCCCTCTCTCTCTCTCAAGTATCTCTCCTACCCCCTCTCCCTCTCTCTCTTTGTCAAGGTCTCCCCTCCTACTCCATCTCTCCTCTCCAGTCCTCCTCTATCTCTCTCTCCTCCCCTCCCCTCTCTCCCTCACTCTATCTCTCCCTCTATCTCTCTCCCTCTCCCTCTCCCTCTCCCTCTCCCTCGATCTCAAGTATCTCCCTCCAACCACCTCTCCCTCTCTCTCCTAGGTTCCTCTCTCTCACACATCTTCCATCTCTCTCCCACTCTCTCTCAAGTCTCTCCCTTTGTCTCTCTCTCCTACCCCCTCTCCCTTTCTTAGGTCTCTCTCTATCTCTCTCAATCACTCCCTCAATCTCTATTTCCCACAACCTCTCTCTCTCTCCATCTCTCTCAGGTATCTCCCTCCCACCTCCTCCCTACCTCTCTCTCTCCCTTTCTCTCAGGTATCTCCCCCACCCCCCTCTCTCTCTATCTCTCTCTCACTCCCTCCATCTCTTTCCCATCCCTCTATCTCGGACACTCCCTCTCCTTCCCACCCCCTCTCCCTCTCTCAAGTCTCTCTCTCACTCCTTGTGTCTCTCCCATCCCTTTATCTCCCACTCCCTCTCTCTCCTACTCTCTCAAGTCTCTACCTCCCACCCCCTCTCTCCCACTTTGTCTCCCTCTCCCTCTCTTTGGTCTCTCCCTCCCACCCTCTCTCCCTCTCCATCTCTCTTAGGTTTCTCCCTCCCTCTCTCTCTCAAGTATCTCCCTCCTACCCCTCCTCTCTCTCTCTCACTCTCTCTATCTCTCTTTGTCTCTCTCTCTCCCTCTCTCTTCGGTATCTCCATCCCACCCTCTCTCCCTCTCCCTCTCTCTCAGGTCTCTCCCTCCCACCCCCTCTCCCTCCCTCTCTCTCTCTCAAATCTCTCCCTCATACCCCCTCTCCCTCTCCCAGGTCTCTCTCTCGCTCTCTCTCACTGAATCCCTCTATCTCTCTCCTAATCCCGCTCTCTCTCTCACTCCCTCTATCTCTCCCTCTATATCTATCACTCTCTCATCCCTCTATCTCCCACTCCCTCTCTCTCCCCCTCCCTCACTCTCTCTCTCTCCCTATCTCTCTCTCCCCCTCTCTTAGGTAGGAGGGAGATACTTGAGAGAGACTAAGAGGGAGTGAGAGAGAGAAAGAGGGTTGAGGGTTTAGGGTTGAGTGTTTAGTGTTGAGTGTTTAAGGGTTGAGGGCTGAGTTTTTAGTTTTGAGTGTTTAAGAGTTGAGGGTATAGGGTTGAGGGATTAGGTTTGAGGGTTGAAGGTATTGGGTTGAGGGTAGAGAGTAGAGGGTTTAAGAGTTTAGGGTTTAAGGGTTGAGGGTTTAGGGTTTAGGGTTGAGTGTCTAAGGGTTTAACTATTGGGGGATAGGGTTGAGGGATTAGGGTAGAGAGGGATGAATGGATGGAGGGAGAGATGGAGGGAGAAGTGAGATAGAGAGAAGGAGAGAAGAGGAGGGAGGGACAAAGATAGATGAGGGTTGAGGATCCAATGTTTATGTTATAGGGTTGATAATTGAGGGCATAGGGTTGATGGTTTAGGGTAGAGAGAGAGAGAGGGAGATGGTTTAGGGTAGAGGGTAGAGGGTAGAGGGTTAAGGGTTAAGGGTAGAGGGTAGAGGGTAGAGGGTTTAAGGGTTAAGGGTAGAGTTTAGAGGGTAGAGGGTTAAGGGTAGATGGAAGATAAATAGAGGGAGTGAGTGAGAGAGAGATACCTGAGAGTGGGAGAAGGGGTAGGAGGGAGAGACTAGACAGAGAGAGAGAGGGAGAGAGAGAGAGAGAGAGGGTTTAGGGTTGAGGGTAGAGGGTTATGGGTAGAGGGTAGCAAGTTTAAGGGTTTAGGGTTGAGGGTTTAGGTATCCCATCCCTCTTTCTCCCACTCCCTCTCTCTCCCACTCCCTCTCTCAGGTATTCCCCCCCACCCTAACTAAATAAATCTCTCTCCCTCTCTCTCTCTCTCTCCCCCTCAGGTCTTACTCTCTCCCACGCTACCTAGACTAATTTATCTCACTCCAATCCCCTCTCTCACACTCCCTCTCTAGTAGGTCTCACGTACCTCCCACCCTACCTAGACAAATATATTTCACTCCAACACCCTCTCTCTCTCTCTCTCCCTTTGGTATTTTTGTATCTCTCAGGTCTCATCCCTCCCAACCCCTCTCACGTTGCCAGGTCTTTCCCCCCACCCTAACTGGATAACTCTCTATCCCTCTCAAGTCTCCATCACTCTCAGGTCTCAGTCTCTACCATGCTACCTAGACTAATCTCTCTCACTCCTATCCCCTCTCCCTCTATCTCAAGTCTCACTCCCTTCCTCTCTATATTGTGAAAAAAATTCAAAGCAACACATTTGGCAATCGCAAAATTTGGCGAGCACCAAATTTGGCACTCTCCAAATTCGGCGAGCACCAAATTTAGTGCTATCCAAATTTGGCAAGCACCAAATGTGTTTTACCTTGAAATGGTAAAATAGGGGGTGACCCCATGATTTAGGCCCACATGCTTCTGCATTTGTCTGGTTAAACGCTTTATCTGACACATAAATGCTTTTTTTATGCAATTGACTCCCTGTTGTACCAATCTATGCTTGATCCATCACCTTTTTTACCACCAATTTGAATGCTAGATGACATAGAAGAAGACATTTTGAATTTTCTACATCATTTTACATTATCTTAGGCAATATATTTATTTTGGTAATATTGAAATGTTTATATTTAGTATATTTTTTTGCTTTTGACAATATAAACTATATTTCTTTAATTATTTGATTAATCATAACAATTGACCATAGAATTCAACATTAAATTAGATGGGATTTGCAAAAAAAAAGTTTAATTTTTATGAGTTTGAAGACAAAAATTGAAAAACATGACATAATTTAGATGAATTCATGTTTAAACTTATATAAACAACATCAACTTAGCACAAATTTTCTTATGAATTCTATTTTCATTGCTTATAGTAGTCCATTTCCATCATGGCTAGTGGAATTCACTCTATTTCATTTTAGGTAGATTTTTATATTGAGTTTTTTTGTTTTGTTTTGACAATTTTTAGACCATTCATTTAATGATTTTATTAATCTTCATTGTTACACATAGAATTCAACATTAAATTATATGGATATTGCATGTAAAAGTTTAATTTTTAGGAGCTTGATGATATAAAATGGAAAACATAACATAATAGATTCAAATGCATTATTATTGATGGTTGTGGGAAAACTTTTATTTCCAACTAATTTGGAAAACCTAAGAGCTTTTATCAATGTTAATGCAAGTTTCCATTAATTTTTTTGTGCCATAAAAAACTCACCTTCATCATGTGCTTAGGTAAATTCAAGTGACTTGACAGAGTTGGTTTAATGCAAGTTTCCATTCATTCATACCATTTAAATACTCCCCTCAAACCCTTCTTAACATTGATCAATGCTTACATGAAACAATTTTGTACAAATCCCTCAAAGTACTAGGTTTTACATAGTACAATTGCAAAAAGAAACAAATTGTCCTCAATAACTCACAAAAAATGATGATTTAGCAACCCTCCTTTTGTCAACACATGTATATAGGCCTACAAAAAATTAGTACCAGTTACATATATTTTCACTAGACGCATCAAAAAAAAAAAAAATTTCTAAGCTCGCTATAAACCCTAGGTTGGGGACAACAATGTTTGATAAGATATGTAATGTTTGATAAGTCACATTAGTTATGAAATTTAAAGTAATGCTTTGAGTTTTAAAGATATGCAATGCAATGCAATCATTAATATCAATATGTTTCATAAAATGCAATGTAATCAGCGGTATGTATATGTTTGAAAAAATGCATTACAAGTAATTTTCTTGTGGTATGGAGGTAGATGTATATATGAAATTTTTTCTAGCATAGATATGTTTGATAATTCCAAAAATCTCGCTGCCTTCTTTCATAAAATGCTTTGGTGTGGTTCATAAAATGCAATGTAATCAATGATATCAATATGTTTCATAAAATGCTTTACTTACTTTGTTCTATGTGTGTTTGTGAATATGTAGCTTTCAATGTCGTGCCGAGGAAATGACCAAAGACTCTAACACTAAAATAACATACAGTTAAAAATGCAAGGAGAAGAGAATCAAAAATTGTAGCTCTTGAAGCAAAGAATTGCAACCCATACAACCAAAAATTACCGTGCAATCTAAGAGAGATGTCCAATTGGCAAAAAAAAGGGCATGAAAGAAAAAACTTCATGGAAGGATACAAATGGATCTAGAAGTTGGGGGCACATCATCAAGCATAGGTGAATTTGAATGCACATCTCTAGTTGAAGACACACCAACAATAATATGTGGTTTTCCAAGTACATCAGAAATCACATCTCCAGTTGAAGACACACTAGAAACAACATGTGGTTTTCCAAGTACATCAAAAATCACATCTACAGTTGAAGACACACCATCAACAACATTGCATTTCGAAAGTACATTAGTAAACACTTCTCTATTTGAAGGCACTCAACAAATGACATCTCAAGTTAGAGTTACAACCTCATTTACATGTCAATCTTAAGGTATGTCATCAATTGTACCTCTGATTGAAGTACACGATCTATCCCCGATGTTGTTGACATTCCTAATATTGACACAAATTTACATTTGAGAGCCCCTCTTATATTTTTGCATAGAAAACATAAATTTTTGATTGATATTGATTCTAATTTTTTGAAATGGATGCCTAATAAGATTCCAAAACATTCATATCAAAGATATGCATAGAGGATATGCAGTTTATTTTTTGAGAAGATAAGTGAGGGTGGAAGATGCCTTGAACTATTTTTTGAAATGATGAGGCAACTCAAATTTAGGCCCACCATGAAGGCTCTTGGGCTAAGAATCTCAAATGACTCAGCTGAAAATTCCCTTGTAAAGAACTTGATGAGTGCATACGAGAGCATGGGTTCTACCTCACGCATGAAGGATAGTTGTGCCACATGACGTGTGATGACAACACTATTAAGAAGTCAAACAAGGAACAAGGTGAACCTTACAAAGACAAGTAAGTATTTGAAAATAAGTAGATCATCTCTAATGAGAGCCAAAGCAAGGCGTGAAAGAGTGGAGGATTGAAATCGCAATTAGTTATGGGCATTCTCGAGTAGAGTGCCATCAAAAGATAAAAGAATTGCTCAAGCCTTGATATATTTAATAGTAGATTATTGGAAGGATAGCGCAAGGACCTTTCCCAATCAAAGAGATGTTGTAAGAAGGAGAATTGGTAGTAAAATCCATGAGCTACATCCAAAGAAATATTTGGATACCACTCAAACCCAATTTTTGCTGATTTTGTATGAAAGTTTCCTAAAATTAAAATATGTCAAAGGTATTTTGAAATGCTAAAGCCTTTTTATGTCAAAATAAGTCACACACACACACCTTTTTTTTGTAGATTACATATTGATTTTTCTAACCATTATGATGTTTATCGATGTATATATGTAGATATGCATAATGACAATGTTTTGCAGGAATGTAACATAAGGCCTCCACCTAAATCCTCAAGGGAATTCTTATCTTCCATTTTATGTGAAAGAGTGGATAGTCAATTTTTTTACAAGAAGTCATGTTTGGATGGCACATGTGATCATTGTGGTGGCATGCAACATTTTCCAATTTTCCCACATGACTAGTACACACACAATTGGAGACGAAATTGTGGAATTTGGCAAATACAAGATAGTGGCCTATAGTCTAAACGATGGGAAAGAAGCAAAGAAGTGTGAATTGGTTAGTGATAAGATTCCAGTGTATCAGTTTACGGTCATTTTCCTTGATCGGGTAGTCTATGAGTATGCAAGGCATACTTGTAGAACTTGATGTTTGGACTCACAGTTCAAGTTATGTAAGGACACATTTCCACTTCATAGAATCATTTTAGTTGTTGACTTCATGGAGAACTACACACAATAGCCACAGAACGAGGTGCAATCACAGTACTACAACTCCACATATGTTGCTATATTTGTGCATATAGCATTCATTTATGCAAATGATAGTATAGAGGATAACAGGAATTATTGAGGGAGTATCATTTTTACATCAGTGATGATCACACACATTATACAAAGTTTATGCAAGGTTGCTTTCAGATGTTCTATCTTGATCTGGCTAGTAGGGGCATATCATTCAATCAATATATCATATGGTCAAAAAACTATACATCACAATTCAAGAACTCCAGAATTTTTTACTGGTTGAGTAGGATGCATAGGATCAGTGGTGCTCCCCATATGTGGAACTTCTTAGAGGTCGAGCATGGAAATGGGGAGCATGATGGAGTAGGTGCATGTATCAAAAGAGCCTTAGCACGAGAGGAGTTAAAGTACAAAGATAGTGTAAAGTTGACAGATGCAACATCAATTGTCTAGTGGTGCAATCATGCAATGGGTCTAGGTAGTGAAGTTAATTCTTTAGTTCGTAGATTCTTTTATTTAAAAATGATACTAACATTGCAATTTAATATGAGGATTGTTGTACAGTAAAAGAGTCGAGCAAGCTACACTCTTTTACAAGCTCCAGTGTAGGTACATGGACTATCCATACACGAAAGATGACATGATTTTGTTCTGCATGTAAACTTCAAGCATGGAATGATTGTGAATCAACATAGTGGGTTGATGAATGGTCTATAAGAATTATAACCCCACTTGACACTTATTAGCTCCCGATGGCTCTACAAATCACGAAGATGCAATCATCCATTAACTTTGATCATGTATCGGACCTACTAGAACCAGGTAATATATCTTACTTTCAAGATTTATTTTGTTGTTCATTAAATACATCTAACAAGATGAACATATCAGTGTAGGGCACATTTATGCAGTGATTGCAGATGAAGACAATGAAGAGGGTACAAATTATTACCTATGTTGTTGTATCGAGGCCAAAAATAAATTGGAGGCCCTAGTTATAGATGGAGGAAACATAGAATATCCTACAAGTTCGATGGTTGTTACTAGAACATGGCTTAGAAGGTACCCAGTTAAGAATGTTGCAGTTTGGTTGTTTGAGGACTTTGACATGCATCCGAAGATTCTTCACTACTTGAACCTTGTCGTCATAGCCAATGTTCATTTGATCAAATATAAGGGCAAACCTATGAACAAGAACTTGTGAAAAGTGTGTGATTCTTAACATGAGGCAATACTTGACACAATAAAGAGTAAAGTAGACCCAGATGGTTCCCTAGATTTATTTTTCAATATGCACATTAAATTTTTAAAGTCATGTTATTGATCACTGCTTTATGTCAAGCATTTAAGTTTGATTGTAGAAGGGTTTGCAAAATTACATTATTGTTAAATTACAAAATGATAATTATTTGTTTCTCTCTATTAACCACCTTTAAGTTGGTATTCTCTATTGGTGTTTGATGTCATATGCATTTAGGACTATCGTTGATGCATTTGTGACTATCTTTTAACCCACTTATTAATTACATGTTTGTTTTAGTGAAGAGATATGCAAGACTAGTGAAGGAGAAAAAAGGGAAAGGCTTCATTAAATATTGTCAACTTAAGAAATGAACAACATCGATTTTTGGTGCATTTTTGGTTTTCAATCTTCTCTTTCTTTTTGATTTCATAGATTTCTCGGATTCTTATATGCTACATATTTTATGTAAATTATGTTTATATATATTTGAAATTTATACGTAGGATCATCAAGAGATGAGAAAGTAGAGAAATATGGGTCACATCACCATTGTAGGACCTTCAATCAATCTACTTATATCATGAATGAAGGTGATAATAGATCTAGTCAGAAGGTGTATGTCTAACATTATTTAGTTATTGCTCTTTTAATGATTTTTATGTGAGTCCATATCTGAAATTGTTAGGCTTTTGCAAGTTTTTGTGGACCAAATTCCAATGAGAGTACACAACCACGGAGAGGTTACTACCCATGTTTTTCCAAGGGAGTAGGGAATGTACATGTTTTGAAGCATTTTGGAATGCAAATAACTGGGCCACCTGAGGTGGATTAGAGAAAACAAACTGGGTAACAACTCCTTTTGTTTCTTCTTGTACAATACATTTCATGATCTGGGCTGCAAATTGGATGATTATTTCCCTACATGTATTGCTACAAGTATTGAGAAATGGGAGGATTTTCAAGATATTCTTCCATCACTATTGTAATATTTTTTATTGACTTAGTGTATTTTTTGCTATACAAAAATTATGAGAAATTTATAAATGAAAATGTGTATATTCCTTAATATATGCCTTAGTTAAATCTGTATATTAAATTTAAAGTTAGTTGTAATGGTTTATGGTTTACATTTAAAGTTGTCTTGAAGGAAAAGCATGTGGATTTATGACAAAATCTGAAATAATGCCTTCTATTGTACAACTTTTAGGCATATTTTATTGCTCTTCTATAAATCGTAGAACTCCTTCTTGATGCAGAGCAAGGACAATCAACATGAAAACAGACCCAAAAGGCAAATCATTCTTGCAAGTTCTTCATAGTTGCTCCTAAATGCACTTTTAGCAGACCTAGCAATGAACCTACCTCGAGACCTTGATTCAACACAATGTAGAGATAGTGTGAACATCGTGGAAGACTTGTCTAAGGGACTTGAATGTTCATAACAATTTTTTTGTTGAGATTCAACAATGCAACAATTCATGGGGCTTACAAGATTTGTGTTGTTCAAATTAGGAAAGGAAACATTAATGGCCTAAAGCCAAATCAATAAAGATTGCTTCACACCCTCAACCACTAACTTGGAGACCTTCGTAGAACATTTCAAAGGTGTTTCCATTAGGTATTCACTACCAAGACTCATTCAAAGCACCAACTTGCTTGGACACTAGCACCTTGCTTATGACTGCAAAAACAATCCTCTTGGGATAGTCATAAAATGACTTGTATTAACCCTTCAAAAATGATCAAAACCCCAAGGTACAGGTTTGCAAGACCTCTCCAAATATTTCCAACACCTTCACCAACCAAAAAGAGCCCAAACCACTCCTTATTTCACTCAAAAATCACAAAAAAAAAATTGCTTCAATCCATTCCAAATTTGAAAAAAAACTACAACCATTCTTCCATGATGCAAAGGTAGGGTTTACTTGGTTTTAACAACAAAAATGGCTAAAGGCTTCTAGGACTCCAAACATAGTTGACCATTCAATGGCTTGGTCATGGATTTGTCTTAGGACTTCTTGGAATTATTGAATTGGATATTCCTATGTCATGATCAGAATTTTCTAATGTGACTCAGAGGGAAATAACTCATTCATGTGTGTTGGCATCCTATAAGACACAACAAACTACCTTTTGACAGTCTTCTTAGGACAGTATACTCTTGGCCTTGTCAAACAGTCCCAAAGGACAATCAATATAAATGCAAGGGAATGACCGTTTAAAGGCTTCCAACTTCTTGAAATAGGGCTACAAGGCTTCTATTACATCCAATCTTCATCCTTGCTTCACAAATGCACTTCAAACATGTTCTCAGGCACCTAGGGTCAAAACTGCCTTATACGGTCCTAATAGGACAGTAACATCAAATTAACACAAACTTATTATCATGGATCAAATCATCATTGAAAAAGGTCTATAGAACCTTGTCACACATTCCCAACACCTTCTCCAATTCCAAACTGGACCCAATCATGCCTTGATCCGCCAAACTCGCTTTCCAATGAATACATCAAACTATGAAATGCAACAAACTGTCATTAATAGCTTTTACAAAATACCTAATTAAGAAAATCGCTTTAGTGAGGTTGAATATAACATAGTTAAAATAAATTCCTCAAATTTTTACAAAGATCTAATGGTGGAAACAAAATTTATGAATTTTTTCCCAAAACAGATAACCCTAGGTAGGGTTTCAGGCGAGTTTTAGTAAATTTTCAATAATTTTCAAAATACTCAATGAAAAGGCACCAAACCAAATGAAAATGGAATTTAGTTCATCACTCTATAAAAAAAACCAATCTCAAGACCATACCAATCTGTACTAGTCTATACCATGCAATGGAGCAGCAATATTGCAGAAAACAAACATAGAAATAGTCTCCACATTGATTCAAATTTCATTCAAATCTTCAATCAACCCACCTCCAACCTTTGGGTTGTGAATAGAAAGAATATTTATTCTTGTACAAACAAGAAACATTTCCCAACCGACCCTCAACCAACTTCTAACAACTTTTCAAAAAGTTGACACTACAATAAAAAAAGTTGTCATTGACAACATTGACAACAATTGAGCAATTTTTGCAACTTTTACACAAATGACACAAAACTTTGCAAAATGACCCCAAATGATGGAAATTGGTCAAAAATGACATTATTAACATGAAACAACACAAAACAAGACAAAAAATCAAACTTTTTCTCCTGTAGGCATTTTTTCCTAAGGGTCCTCCTACACCATTCCATTCGACCATTACAGCCTATTCATGCTTTTTTCCATCCATTTACAATTGATTCCAATGATTAGGAACTATTTTATTGATTGCATGTAACCGTTACTTGATTTTTGACAGCTTGCTAAAAATACATGACAACTTTTCTTGCCCATTTGGCAACTTTTTGTAACTTTTAAATCAACGAACCTCTAAGCACAATAAAGTGGATTACATGATTTTACATGGTCATGAATGACCTTGGAAAAATTTAAACACACCAAACAACTCCTAAAACCAAAATTACAAAAAATACCAAAAAGGCATAACAACATGAACAATGGGGACAACGATGTTTCAATACCCTCCAACACCTTTGAAAACTTTGAAACGTTCTTCAACCAACCAATCTCTCCAAATAGTCACTTGGAATTCAGTGCTCTTGTCAACTTTGGCAACATAGTCACATGGCCAATAGCACAAACAAAGGATGGAACAACATGAACACATACCAAGTAAATGCAATTAGAGTCAAAAGGTTAATGGAATGGACTTCCAAGTGAATGTTTCCAAGACACTTAATTTGAAGCAAGGAGATTTCCAAATTTTCCAAGGATTTACACATGTGGTAATAAATAATTTTTTAATAACTTTTAGCTTATTTAGGTGAGGCACTAGTTTTCGCTCCTAGCTACGTTCAATCGTTAGAATCCCTTATGAGTCCAAAGTACAAAATGACTGTAATCTTTGATGGGTTGTTACTCAGAAACCATGATGCTTAGGAACTTCTTGTCTAAGGCTATTGGATCATGTTGAGCCGCTCTACAATAACCTCTCTCGATTTTCACTATCTTAGAGGCATTTTCCCGTGGTGGCAAATTTTCACGTGGGGAAAAAGTTGTCAAATGCAAGTAGTTGAAAGTTGCAAAGTGGTGCAACTTTCGTTATGCAACTCATGTGACCAAATGAACTATTCTGACATGTTCATTTGGGTATTTTTATGTTAGGAATGGTCCTCTTTCACACCCAAACATGTTGAATTGCTTCAAGCTACATTCAACTGATAGAATCCCTTAAGAGTCCAAAGTGCAAAATGGGTACAATCTTCAGCATGTTGTTACTTGAATACCGTAACGCTTAGAAAATTCTCATCTGAGGCTATGGGATCATATTGGACCCCCCTACAATAATTTCTCTTGGTTTTTTCTATCTTGGAGGCGTTTACCTATGGTGGAGAATTTTCACTTGCGGAAAAAGTTGTCAAATGCAAGTAGTGCAAAGTTGCAAGTGGTACAAATTTCATTTTGTAACTCGTGTGACCAAATGAATTGTTCCAACGTGTCCGGGTGGGTATTTTTATGCTAGGAATGGTCCTCTTTTGCACCAAAACACACTGAATCGCTCTGAGCTACATTCAACCAACATAATCCCTCAAGAGTCCAAAGTGCAAAATGGTTGCAAACTTCAGCATACTATTACTCAGATACCGTGACGCTTAGAAAATTCTCATCTTAACTTGTGGGATCATGTTGTGCCCCTCTAAAATAACCTCTCTCAATTTTCACTATCTGAGAGGCATTATCCCGTGGTGGCGAATTTTCACTTGGAGAAAAAGTTGTAAAATGCAAGTAGTTGAAAGTTGCAAAGTGGTACAACTTTCATTCTATAATTTGTGTGACCAAACGAACTATTCCAATGTATCAAGATGGGTATGTTTACACCAAACATGGTCCTCTTTTTCACCCAAACATGTTGAATCACTCTGAGCTACATTCAACCAACAGAATCCCTTGAGAGTCCAAAGTGCAAAATGGTTGCAAACTTCGGTATGTTATTACTCGGACACCGTGATGCTTAGATACTTCTTGTTTAAGCCTGTGAGATTTTTTTTAGCCCCTCTAAAATAACCTCTCTCAATTTTTTCTATCTCAGAGGTGTTTTCCTGTGGTGGCGAATTTTCACTTAGAGAAAAAGTTGTCAAATGCAAGTAGTGTGAAGTTGCAAAGTGATGCAACTTTTGTTCTGCAACTCGTGTGACCAAACGAACTATTCCAATGTGTCCAGGTGGGTATTTTTATGCTAGGCATGGTCCTTTTCCACACCCAAACATGTTGAATCATTTCGAGCTACATTCAACCAACAGATTCTCTTAAGAGTCCAAAGTGCAAAATGGCTATAAACTTCAGTATGAGGTTACTCGAATACCATAATTTTTAGAAACTTCACATTTAATCCAATGGGTTTGTGCTGGTCCCCTCTCCAATAACCTCTCTCATTTTTTTCTATCTTGTAGGCATTTTCCTATGGTGGCGAATTTTCACTTGGGGAAAAAGTTGTCAAATGTAAGTAGTTGAAAGTTGCAAAGTGGTGCAACTTTCGTTCTGCAACTTGTGTGATCAAACAAACTATTTTGACGTGTCCAGGTGGGTATTTTTATGCTAGGAATGGTCATATTTCGTACCCAAACATGCAAAATCGCTCCCCGCTACATTTAACCTTTAGAATCCCTAAGAGTCCAAAGTGCTAAATGGCTGCAAACTTCAACATATTGTTACTCAGATACCGTGATGCTTATAAATTTATCATCTGAGCCTATGGGTTCATGTTGGGCCCCTCTACAATAATGTCTCTTGATTTTTGCTATCTCGAAGGTGTTTTCCTATGGTGGAAAATTTTCACTTGGAGAAAAATTTGTCAAATGCAAGTAGTTGAAAGCTACAAAGTGGTGCAATATTTGTTCTGCAACTCATGTGATCAAACAAACTATTCTGATGCATTCGGGTGGGTAATTTTACACTCGACATGGTCTTCTTTCACACCCAAACACGCTAAATCTCTCCAAGATATATTCAACGGACAGAATCCCTTAAGAGTCCAAAGTGCAAAATAACTACAATCTTCAACATGTTTTTACTCAGATACCGTGATGATTAGAAACTTTTCGTCTGAGCCTATGGGATCGAGTTGGGCCCCTCTACAATAACCTCTCTCAGTTTTTTCTATTTTGGAGGCTTTTTCCTGTGGTGGTGAATTTTCACTTGGGGAAAACGTTGTCAAATGCAAGTAGTGCAAAGTTGCAAAGTGGTGCAACTTTCATTTTGCAACTCGTGTGACCAAACAAACTATTCTAATGCATCTAAGTGGGTAAGTTTATTCTAGGAATGGTCCTCTTTCACACCCAAACACGTTGAATCACTCTAAGCTACATTCAACCGCTGGACTCCCTTAAGAGTCCAAAGTGCAAAATGGTTGCAAATTTCAATATGTTGTTACTCGGATACTGTGACAATTACAAACTTATCGTCTTCTAAGTTTGTGGGATCGCATTGAGCCCCTCTACAATAACCTCTCTTAGTTTTTTCTATTTTAAAGGCGTTATCTCGTGGTGGAAAATTTTCACTTGGGGTAAAAGTTGTCAAATGTAAGTAGTTAAAAGTTGCAAAGTGATGCAACTTTCGTTCTGCAACTCATGTGACCAAATGAACTGTCCCAACGCATCAAGACGGGTATGTTTACGCTAGGCATGGTCTTTTTTCACACCCAAACATGTTGAATCGCTCTAAGCTACATTCAACTAGTAGAATCCCTCAAGAGTCCAAAGTGTAAAATGGCTACAAACTTCAGGATGTTGTTACTCGGATACCGTGATACTTAGAAAATTCTCATCTAAGACTGTGGGATTAGGTTGGGCCCCTCTACAATAACCTCTCTCAGTCTTTTCTATCTCGAAGGAATTTTCTTGTGGTTGTAAATTTTCACTTGGAGAAAAAGTTGTCAAATGCAAGTAGTTGAAAGTTGCAAAGTGGTGCGACTTTTGTTCTGCAACTCATGTGACCAAAAAAACTATTCCAACACATCAGGGTGGGCATTTTTACACTAGGAATGGTCTTCTTTCACACCCAAACATGGTGAATCACACCAAGCTACATTCAACAGGTAAAATCTGTCAAGAGTCCAAAGTGTCAAATGGCTACAAAATTCAACATGTTGTTACTTAGATAGCGTGATGCTTAGAAACTTCTAATATAAGCTTGTGGGATCATGTTGGGCCCCTTGACAATAACCTCTCTCAATTTTTTCTATTTTGGAGGCATTTTCTCGTGGTGGTGAATTTTCACTTGGGGAAAAAGTTATCAAATGCAAGTAGTGTAAAGTTGCAAAGTGGTGTAATTTTTATTCTGCAACTCATGTGACCAAACAAACTATTCATACACATTCGTGTGAGTACCTTTATGCTATACATGGTCCTCTTTTGCACCCAAACACATTGAATCGCTCCAAACTACGTTCAACCGACATAATCTCTTAAGAGTCCAAAGTGCAAAATGGTTGAATCATCAGCATGTTGTTACTCAGATACCGTGACACTTAGAAAATTACCGTCTAAGCCTATGGGATCACGTTGGGACCCTCTACAATAAATTCTCTTGGTTTTTTCTATCTCAGAGGTGTTTTCTCATGGTGACAACTTTTCGCTTGATAAAAAAGTTGTCAAATGTAAGTAGTGCAAAGTTGCAAAGTGGTGCAACTTTTTTTTTGCAACTCATGTGACCAAACGAATTGTTCTGATGCATCTGAGTGGGTACGTTTATGCTAGGCATGATCCTCTTACATACCCAAACATGTCGAATCACTCCAAAATATCTTCAACTGGTTGAATCCCTTTAGAGTCTGAACTGCAGTTGTTGTCACTAAATAGTGCACCCTTACTAAGATGCAAAACTCAGCCTACTAGTGAAACATTGGATCTGGATATTCAATATCCATTACGTATGGTTTTTCATGCTCTAGAGTTATAAAACATGATATGGCATCAATTATAGGACCATGTTTATCAATGATTTGTCATGTTATTTCATGCATAGAAAATGGAAGGAGGTTTTTTAACTTATTTAAATGATGAATATGGGAGAAATGTGATAGTTGTACATGGGTGATGCATCCAAAAATCAAGCTTATATTGTTGTTCATACACATCTAATATCTTCAGAATATCATTAAAACTGACCTGTGCATTGATTTCATTTAATGAGATGTCAAGTGTTGTGATATTAGCAGATGCAAATAATTTTTTTTGGTTGGATGAACAACTATCATGTGTTTTGATGCACGTTCGTACAAGTTCATAGAGGTATATATATATATGCCTGTGAGGTTTGAAATATCCACTTCTTCTATACATGTAAATGCAATGATTGCTAAGCTTTAGAATCATAACCATTAGTTGTTGGATGCCAGCCTTAGCCATGAATCAAAAGCAATACATTTTGCTATGATATTTTTTTATGGGAAGGAGCTCTTACAGTTCATTTGAAACCTTTTGGTGTTAAAGTCCTTGCCACTAGACAACAATAGAACTCAAGAAGCATGGAGCATACATGCAAATACATGAAGTATACACATGAATCATGAAGAATACACATGAACACATGAATTATATATTGGAAGCATGAAGCATACATTTGAATACATGCAATATACATGAAGTATACACATGAATAAGTGAAAAATACATGTGAATAAGTGAAGCACAAGTAATTGAAGCATTGCAAAGAATAGAAACCACCAAGAATGGAGTTTATTTACACAATACAAATTAGATGGAGCTTATTGAGCAATTGACAGTAATTAATTAAGCATTAGATGTAAACAAGATTCATGCCTACAACATTCAAACATATAATTTACACAATACAAATGATAACATCATTCAAGAATTGCAGTAACAAAATAATATTCTCTTTAATAAAAAAGACGTAAGGATATACAATGATATATATTGATAAAATTATATACAATACATCTAAAAAAACCACATAGGCTTAGTACAAAAGAGCCATATGGACATAAAATGTCACATATATATCGATAGTACAAAACATATGTTCCAAAATGCCACATAGGCATACAACAAACGACCACCCTAATACATAGTCATTTCCCTCTAGGGGAAGGAAAAAGATCCTGTGTTGCCTTCAAAATTTGGCTGGATGGAGTGCCTGTTGGTTCTCTTATCTTTCAAACACACCCACTAGTCCTCTCTTCACTTTGGACCTTCAACTAATACAATAAAAAGTAAAGATGTTAATACATAGAAATTGAATTGTGGAATGACATATAACAAAATATGTACACTTACCACATACATATAGTCATCATGCACATTTACAACATTACCACGTCCACAATCTAGAGTGACAACCACTTGTAGCAACCATCAAGATAGAAATTAAACTACATAAAAGTATCATGAAAAATTTCTATAATAGAGCATAAAAGAGCAAATATAATGTCAAATCAACTAATATGTTGGATACCTCTCTCAAAGGATCAAAACTGGCTATTGTTGCAGCAACCCCATGGTCCATCGTGCTACCAACATCACCAGGGTTGTCTAATGTCAACAAATGCAAATGAAATAACATATCTAACAGTAATATAAAGAAGTTTAGGTAGTCCCTTTATAACTATCATAAATGAAAGAGTAAATGGTTGGCCTTAGTTGAGACTACAGTATAGTGCTTATAGATCACAAAATGGTGAAAGTACTAAGTCCACTGGGATAGTCAAAACTCTTGCAAATGCCAAAGTTCAGTGCTCATTGAGATTCAAATTGCATATGCTAATGAACTAATGTTAATGAGGGAATGTTGTTAACATAGTGATAATGCCACAATGAAGTTCACATGAATGAAGTGAGGATTACTATGTTACTAGAAGCTTTCAAAGGGATAATGGAGCATACGATGAATTAAGATGTGTCTAGGGTTTTACTATAGCACATGAAGTTGGTTGTTGAGGTGTGCAACAGTAATGGAGAAGAAAACTCTGGTCAATAATGAGTGGAAGGAAATATTTCTTCTAACAGTGTATAGGATAAAATTTGGATGGAAATGCTATAGCATAGAAGGGATAAAGATACAAGACCACAGGGGATAATGGAACATATGGTGAAATAATAGAGGGTACAATGGGATGGTAGTCAAATGCGATAATGGAACATGGGATGGACTAGAATAGATTAATGGGATGGGCTAGGATGGGATAACGAAAAAATAGAGTGAACTATTAGAGGTTAATGGGATGGGATTAGGAGGGAATAAAGGAACGTAGGGTGAATTAGGGAAAGATAGTGGGAAGAGACCAAGAGGGGATAATGGAACATAAGGTGAAATAAGAGAGGGTAATGGGATGGGAATAGAAGGGGTTAATGGAACATATGATGGACTAGTATAGATTGATGGGATGGGCTAGGATGGGATAACAAAATATAATGTGGACAATTAGAGGTTAATGGGATGTGATTAGTAGGGAATAATGCAACATAGGGTTAGTTAGGAGGTGTCTAGGGTTTGAATATAGTACATGAAGTGTGAACTTGACCTGTGTGTAATAATAATAGAGGAGAGTTATCTAGGATGAAACATGGATAAAGATGGTATAACATAGAATGGATAAAGGAACATAGGGTAGAACATAGGGGATCATGGAACATCTAGGGTGAAATAATAATGGGTACAATAAGATGGGAGTAGAAGGGAATAATGACACATAGGATGGACTAGAAGATATTATTGGGATGGGCTAGGAGGGGATCATGGAAAATAGGGTGAACTATTAAATGTTAATGGGATGGGATTAGGAAGGAACAAAGGAACAAAAAGTGAACTAGGAGAAGATAATGTTACACAATCAAGAGGGGATGATGGAACATAGAATGGACTAGTAGAGATTAATTGGATAGCTAGGATGGGATAATAAAATATTTTTAAGGTGAACTATACTAGAGGTTAATGGGAAGTAATTAGGAGGGAATATTAGACCATAAAGTGAATTAGGCAATGTCTAAGGTTTGAATATACGGCATGAAGTGGGAACTTGAGGTGTGTAGTAATAATGTATAAGAGATTTCATCAATAATGAGTAGAAGGAAAGGTTTCTTGTAACGATATGTGTATAAGATGAAATATGGAGGAAGGTGGTATAATATATAAGGTGTTAAAGATTGGGATATGTGATATAAAATGGTTAAATATGTGTGATGAAAGGAATGGGAGAATGAGATGGATGTTGAATGGTAAATATAATTAGGATCTCACAAGACCAACCAATGTTTGTGTTTCTCATCAATATTTTAGATTTATATACGAAAAATTACGAAAACTAGCTAACATTGTTTTACAACACCATTAATGAATAAAGTCTACCTGAGTGTAAGTTGTTTGAGGAAATGAATTCTGAGATGTGGAGGTCGAAGGTCCACTAGGAAACTATTTGAGATCCAAAGCATGTTATGAGACAAACATTCAACTGATCAAATGCAATAATAATATCTTTAATACTAGTTGCATACCTATGGACTCAACATCGAGAACGAATAAGAGTCTATAGTAATGGAGCATGTCTCATGAACACCCCGACCCTGAAATTTAATCATATCGAAAAATTTTACTAATTTTGTTATTCATAAATTTCAAAATATAATTTAATAAACAAAATTAAATAAACTTGCTAAATTTTACTTGAGTATCAATGTCGTATGTATTATTCAGCAATTCATCTGTCATAGACATCACATCTGCAACTGATGCAGGCTATGTAGTTGCATCCCAAGCACTCTGATAATCATACGTGCAAATAGCACCGCAAGCGCCACAATGGTGGGGTGGAGCTCGGGGTCTACGCATCTCCTCCACATTAGGCTCTACTAAAGGCCTTGCACACTATATAATGGTTTGGGTGAGCAAGCTAATAGACTCCAGCGTGTCCACTTCTACATTGTCCTTAACAATGCAAGGAGTGAAGACATGCTCCACCATGGATTTGGCCAAGGGTCTTGGTGCCAACTATGGATTATTTCATGCAATAATTCTATCATGTGTGGAGCCACCACCTCTACCCTGAAAGTCTAATATGTCAAAATAATTTGGCATCTTATTGAGGACAAACTCACAATAGAGTTTCCTCAAAAATTATTATGGTACCTCATGGTTATTGCATGGAGGTTGGTCAAATACCATCTGCCATCACTCCCAAAATTTGTTTTTAATTAATTCATGGTGGCACCAATGGATGGGGAACCTCCTACATGCATGAGACAAATGTGCATTGGTTCTCGGGTTTGTAAATAGGGCACACAAGTCGGCTTTGCCAATTTTTTATTTTTTCATAGCTCCATATGACAAAGCACTAGCATAAAATTGTCTCATCGCAGGCCTCTTGTTTGACCAAAAAAATTATTTTCTCGCTCATTTCTCCTACATGAGATACAATTGACTTCAACGATTCAACAATCCTTCTCCTATAAGGGTGGGTTTCGACATGCTTGGTTAATTGTCCAATTAATTATTCAATCTCTTTTATTGTTTTCAATTTGAGTTAGGATATTTTCTTGTGTTCCTTGAGGATGCCAATGAATTGATGGAGGGGTTTCAGGTTGTTCTTGTATAGGAGGCTCTTCGTGAGGTGGTGATTGTGAATTATCAATGTTTGGAGGTGGAGATTCATTCCCTGAGAATTAGAAAAAAATTTAATTAAAAAAACCTATTTCAATCTACATTCTAAATCAAATTTGAAATAAAACCAATAAAAAACACATACCTCTTTGCAATTTTCGGCCTCTTTGACATGTTGGCACAATCCTCGTGAAGAATTGCAAGCTAAGAGTGTAAAAAATGGAAGAGATTTGGCAAGTGCGAGTTGCAGAGTTGAAAACCTCCAAGCCAAGCCGTGGGTGAACATAAAAATGAAGATCAAAGTGCATTTTTTAATTTTAATAGTGCTTTTCTATTTGGTGTGCGCCAAATGGCCTATTTTGACGGTTTTTTTTATTTTTTTTCAATTTGGCATCAAAATTATGTCACAAATTGGTGCACTTACCCTTAACAATTTATAGCAACTCTTAGACTAAAAATTGCATTTCAATTTCTAAATATGATTGAAAAATAAATACAAAATATAATTGTAGGTTGGAAAACACAATGTGGGTTGCCATTTATTTCATTATGTACGCTCAAAGCTAAGTGGTGGAGAGAACAAAGAGGAGTTGTAGGTGGGGGATACATAAAACTAACTAGATTGAGCTGAAGGGTGACTAGAACCAATTGGGTTGTTATGTGTAGAGGGTTTTACAAAATTATGTGGGTTGCAGGTTTCGTAACACCCATTATTTTTTAATTTCATTACATTCTTGCTATCTACAAAACAAAAGGTTCTCAAGATAATCACAAAACATACCAAATTGAGGTGAGGGGTGACTAACCAATTGGGTTGTTACTTGTAAAGTGTTTTAAAACATAATGTGGGTTGCAAGTTTCATAACACCCAGTGTTTTGCAATTTGGAATTTTACAAAACAGTATGAATGTCTTGAGAAGCGTTTGTTATTTAAATAGTACAAATGTAATGAAAGACATCTTCAAAATTTACAACAAGTCTTAGGTAGAGTAAACATTGCATTTCAACTTCTTCATATGATCCAAATATACATGCATAGTATAATTGCACGTTCGAAAACACAGTGGATGGTGAGTACATGATTTATGAAACCTCTGACCCACACAATGTTGTAAAACCCTCTACACACTAAACTAAATGAAAACCCCTTTCGTAAGGAAAACTGTTGGAAACCCATCAATGAATACCCATTTTCGAAACAACTACCCATTCAATTCTTCACGATCCCTAGACAGGATGGCAAAACGACATATATTTTTGGCAGATATACATAATTGCTAGCTAGTTGCCCACACCTATCACATGCATTTTGGTAGGGAAAATGGTCGCTCTGCTTTAGCCTCTAAACACCTACAACTCTCTTTTGAGCTCCACAATGACCTTCAAAATTCAAATGTCGAAAATGGCGACATTATGGGCTTTATGTGGCTTTCAAAACATATCATTTAATTACATAACCCACATTGTGTTTTCCAACTTGGTTATATATTCTACGTAATTTCCAGTTTCTCTATTTCAATTGTAGAAAATAAATGTAGGTTGGATTTCCACTGTGGGGTCGCTATATTTCATTTTGCTTCCTCAAAAATTTCTAGCGTGAACATTAAAATCACAAAATTAAAAAACCCTCAACAAAAAAGCACGTAAAGAACTCTGCATATCAAATGAAAACCCCCTTTCACAAGGAAAACCCTTGGAAACCCATTAATGAATACCCCTTTTCACAATGAATACTCGTTCAATTCTTCACAGTCCCTAGGCAGAATGGCAATAAAGCATATTATTTTGGAAGATATACATACCTGCTAGCTAGTTGCCTAATCTGTATGTCACATGCATTTTTGTAGCGAGAATAGCCACTTTGCTTCAATCTTTGAATGCTTGCAACTCCCTTCCAAGCTCCCCAACAACCTCCAAAATGACGAAGTTTTGGGCTTTTGGGGCTTTCCCAAATTATAATTTTAAAACCTACCGACAATGCCACCTTTTTCCAGCATATGGAGACAGGTGAGGACACTCGCTAATGGCTCATGCCTAAACGTCCATCAGCATCCGTCCATCAGTCTTATCTCGCAATGATGTGATCTTATGGTGTATGGGGTGTTATGTTATGGTTTTGTAGGAAGAATAGCTTCTCCCTACCATTTATAAACTGATTATTATATCTAAAATGCCCTAAAATCAAAATAAAGATAAAAATATACAATGTGCATTTGAAAAGCATTTTACCACGAAGAATCTTTACGTACGACTCCACTGAGATTTATTTAATGACATAAAATCAAATCAGCTTTGGATCTCCAGCCTATATTTGACCACCTTACAACATATTGCTGCGAATCCCATCGTTGTTGTATGTACTCTGAATTGGTACAGGTCGGTCATTAGGCTTAATGTTACGCGTGACTTTTCTTAAATGTAAATAAATTCATCCGTCGATTCAGTGGATCAGAAACTGGTTCTCATAAATCGGCCTTTATTTAGAGAACATGTAAGGTTGTTTTGCACTGTAAAGTAAAGAACTGAGCATCACGCCCGACAATATCGTACTCTGAAAATAGTGGATTTTTAACCTATTATATAGAATAACGCAGTTTCTCGCTGGTTTGTTTGTGTGGTGAAAATCTATTTAAACTGGTTTAAACAATATATAAACTGTACTACGATGGATATTTTTTTTTAAGATCAAGAGAGTTTTATGATGTCGGTGATATTTAAGCCCGGCCATAAATATTTGACCTAGCTTTTAGTAAGTAAATAGAAATGTTTAGGAGCAGTCCCTAACTTTTATACCAACAATAATTATAAAAGGAATGAAGATGGTTTAGGGTGTGGAATGTTATTGAGAATGGGAGGAAACAAATTGAAGTTATTTTCTGTTGTGCTGGATTGCTTCGCTCCTGCACAGCGATGTCAAAATAATATTGAGCTTCCAGAGCACATCCCTGATGTACAACAAGAAGAAGAATATACAGAAGACTTTGAGCAAGGTGTGCACATAACTGTTCGAAGCTTGGCTGGTGGATCGCGCCAAGTTAAGCGCGTTAAATTCAGGTAAAATCAGATATTGCAATTGATTGTTAAAAGAATTTTAAGGATAAGATTGAACAGTGATGATAGGAAGTGAATTGGGTGCAGTCGTGAACTGTTTGGCGAAAGGCAGGCGAGCTTGTGGTGGGAAGAAAATCGGGTGAGAGTGCATCAGTATTATGCTTCAACTGGGAATTGACATGGATTTTCTTATTTGGTGTGTTCTTTGATAGTTGAGCTTCTCTTTGTACATTTAAAGGAAAGTTTTCTTAGCCCAGTTTGTTGTGAGGTAGTGGTGATGTCTAATGGCTGAGTTTCATTCTCTTGATCTACTTTGTTGTGAAATAGCTTTGAGATTTGGGTCTGCATAGCTACAGCTAAACCATTGATTTGTTTTGGTTCTCTTTATCTTTTCTCTTGGATGGGCTGACTGGAAACTTTGATGGTGTTATGCATGGGGCTGGTAAAACAAGAGCTGCATTGTAGCCTAGTGGTAGGGTGGTTTTGCATAAGTTGTGAGGTTTATCATTCAGTTCTGTCTGTGTGTAGGACTTAGCTAATGCATGTCTGGAGATGAGAGATGGACAAAAGTGGTAAATTGTACATTATCATTATAGAGAATTTTGAATTACTATTAAAGAAGTTTGAAAACTGAAAAAGAACCCTTGTCTGATTTGCTACTGAATGTGATCATGGGTGTCGCTTTGGTGGAACCGATCTGTCATCAGTTAAAACTTAGCATGAGATAATAGACAATTTTATTGTGAAAATTTAGATTTTTTTGGGGCCGCAAAATAGATTTCTTTATTTAATCAAAGAAAACATCGGAACACACACTGTATTTATAAAAGAAAAGAATTGGTAGAATATACAATATCATGTTAAACAAGAAACTCTAGAAAAAGAAGCGAAACAGTTCAAATATTATTCAGTCTCGCAGTTCAACCCATGGGGTAATATTTTATTTTATTTTCATTGTTTTTTTAACAAAGCTGGCACTAGATCAAATTAGATTAAAATGAGACCACAAAAGAGTTAACCTTTAACCAGAAAAGTGTGTCAATTACAATCATTTTAATAGTAGAAGTCAAAATATTAAATTAATAATTTGCATGCTAAGCATTGAAACCTTTAAAATGCTCAAACCAACTATTAAGCAACTTGTACATAGTGTTTGCATGAACAAAATTGCATCAATACAAGAATTTTTTACATTTATCAAAATTGGTATAATGTTTGGATGAGTTTTTTGTCTTATACATTCTTCTCCAAAAAAATTATGGATTGATTATATTGATATCAAAAACAAAAGATATCCGTAGAATTATCATCAAATGCATCATTCTTTCCTTAAAAAAACAAGAGTTGCAATGCAGTGTAGGTCCTTCCAAGTGCTAGCGGGATGGTTTTGAGAAACTACAAATTGTCACCAAAAAAAAAAGATCACAAATGCTTCTCACCTTTTCAATTGAGTTAGATACAATTACACAACTGTCTACAACTCTATCTACATGGATGGTTCTATATTTATTATTTTGGCATTTCAAGGCAAGTTCATGCACCTAGAAAGTAGTGTCAGTTGCAATTGCACATGGTGAGAGTTAGAATTAGTCCTCTTGAATATGATGTTTGTGATAATGTCAATATGGTGTTCCTATTGTTGTAACAGGGCTAGGTGAAGGATTAATTAGTATATTACTTTTACATACACAAAGTTCCATTAACACAATTCCATTTGATGAATTGTGGATTATGCTAAAATAATTACACAGCTAAAATCAAAGGCACTATTATGGCCAATATCATAGACTGTGCTTCTCTAACAACAAGCATTAGCTCTTGAAATTTTTGATATGTTCAACGGAATCTTAAAATTATCTTTGATTTAGATGTCTCTCCTTTTAATCTTTTATTGTTTCAAGTATTTCCTATTATTAAAATATTTGCATTCCCTTTACATGCCCTAAGCTATGCAAGGTGATTGTAGTTGTAGATTATTTGCAAATTCAAAAAATTTACTTCCACCACTACAAAATTTTGATATACATTTTTGAACAATGTCATTTGGATTTTTTCCGACTTTATGATAAAAAAAAGTGAGTCATGGAAATTAAGATTTCATTTTTACAATTTCTTCTTTTCATATTTTTTAAATTTCAATGACACACCATTGAAATATTCCAAAAATCTTGATTTAGAGAGATTTCATTTTTTCATTTTTACAATTTCTCATATGAACTTTGATGTGAAAATCTGATTTGACTCAAGGTTTAAATTTGGAAGTCCAAAACAATACATGTAGGAATAATTCCTATAAAAGGTAACAATTTTATTTTGCATAAAACTGAATCAGATTATTAAAATGATGATTCCTAATAAACAAATACAATCCTCCAATTGATTCTAATGTAGAAACAATACAAATAAATATTATAAGGAGTGTACTACTTCATCATATCATTTGACCAAGAGTATTATCAATGTTTCCAGAATTGAACCTCTAACCAAGTGGTTATATCAGTGGTAGAAGAAGAATCATTAGTTGAGTGGTTATTATTGACTGAAACATTAAGGTGTGAGTAGTCCTTTTGGATTTCATCTATGAAAATTAATATTATTGCAATTAATTTCTAAAATCCTTATTTCCAAATCTGATTTCTCAAAAGGCACACCAAAAATTCAAAATAAAAATAAAACTAAAAAAACCCTCACTTTTTTTAGAGTAGAAACCCCAAGTTCAATTAATTGTATTCTCATATCCCTTGAGCAGTTATATTGATATTTTACTATAACATTGGACTTAAGAGTGAAGCTCCCAGCTCAACACATTGTATGAACATGTTGAAAAATTCAAATAAAAGTATATATTAGTGCCAAATAAGTTTAGCATACTATATATCAGTGTTAAAGAACACTATATTAGAGTTTCAAAGTAGGTTTTGAGCACACCATAATCAATATTAAAAGTAATTTTGGAGTTATTAACTATATATTGCATAGCATTGTGTTGTATTTCCTTGGATAAGTTAGGGCAACAAAAATGGTAAATAAGATAGCTATAATTGAACTATTAATGTTTGTGCATGGGGCATGCTGATAAGTCCATTAAGTATTGAAGAAAGAATATCAAATTGAATTTTGTACCTACGATTCAATAGATCTAAAAAATTTGGAAGTAGTTGGAGTTTTGCATGCTTCGACATGAAACAACAATTCTCGCGCCATTTAATTATTTTGAATGGAAGCCAAGGATTCTGCTTTAGCTCAAAAGTAGAGGCTTGTATTGGATAGTAATGGAAATAGAGATTGAACTAAATTCTATAGTTGAAAAATCCAAATATTTCAACCGCATGGACGAGGCCTTATGTCTCCTATGCTTATCCATGTCTCTGGAATTGTTCTTTCATCTCGAAGCATGCAAAACTCCAAAAGATTTTTGGACTATGCTAGAGACTCTTTTTGGGAAGCAAGATGAGATGCAAGGTCACATCCCTGAAAATGAGCTCATCTCTTTAGATCTGAGAAAATTTGAGAATATTCAAGACTTTTTCACAAAGTTCAAGGCCTTATTACTCCAGCTGAAAGGATGTGAAATCGATAAATTCTGGCAAGAAAGAAAATTAATTCTTTCTATTTTGTCAAAATTGGGTCTAGAGTATGTTGTCTTTGTCTCCACTTTTCACATGTAGTCAAGCTTACAATAGGAGCAACTTGGAAGATTCCCACACTCGATGCTTTTATTGAGTCCCTGATACATGAGCAAGATAAGCTCATAAAAATGGGTAAATTTAAAGATTCCAAAGCTCATGCCCTTTTTGTGCAAGCAAGTGGGAAGAACAGTTTGAAATCCAATCGACAATTCAAAGGAAAAGGGAAGAAGGAACTAGATCTAAGAAAAGAATACAATCTCAAACCTCCAGATGAATCTTCCAACTTGAAGGAAAAGAAGGAAAAAAGGGGAAATCAAAGTGTAGCTATTGCAAGTGTGGTTACCATCTGGAATCATCATGCATGAAGAAGACCATTGACCTCATGGCCCAGAAACCTCAAAAAGATAATCTTGGTAAGTTTATTTCAGAAAGTGCCAAGAAGAAAAAGGAAGAAAAGGCACCAGAAATGAGAGGTAATGCACATGTATTAATGCACATGTATTCATTCTTGTCCAAATGCATGGATCATTGACTCTAGAGCTTCACACCACATGGCAGCCAAAAAAGATGTTCTATTATCCATAATACCATATGATGGCCCTCCTATTCTCACAAGAGATGACTCTCTAGTAGAGGCAACTGGAAAAGGGAGGGTAGAGCTTGGCATTGGAAGTTTTGAGAATACCTTGCACATTCCAAAGGTTTATGTCAATCTTCTCTTTGTTTATCAAATGACACATATTGAAACCAAAGGAGAGTTGAATTCACCCGAGATGTAGTGAGCGTATTTGGCATGCAAGAAAACTCCAAAATTGTTATTGGTAAGGCAAATCATCAGTCTCACTTGTACACTTTTTTTGAATTTGTTGCTAAATCAAATTCCACTTTACTTCTAACACATGAAAATGATGAAAGTAGAATTTGGCATGAAAGATTTGGTAATTTAAACTTTAGATACATGCAACAACTTAGAAAATAGGGGATGGTGAAAGGATTTCCTATGATAGATTTTTCCAATGGAATATGTGAAGGTTGTGCTCCTGGAAAGCATCCACAAGAAAAGTTTCAGAAAGGGCATGCATGGAGAGATTCCTCTCCTTTAGAGCTTATTCATAGTGATCTTATGGGGCAATTTCTAGAACCTTCCATCATTCAAGCCAAATATGTGCTAACATTCATTGATGATTACACAAGATACACATGGGTGTATTTTCTCAAATTGAAGTCTGAAGTGTTTGAGCATCTCAAGATTTTCAAAGCTCATGTAGAGAATTAGTCTAGGAAAATGATCAAGATCCTCCATATAGATAATAGGGGGTATGTCAACAATGATTTCCAACATATTTGTGATGAAGCGGGAATATTCTACACTAAAACCCCCCCTTAACTGCAAGGTCACTTCCCTTCAAATTGTGGGTTGAAGCAATCAAGTGTGCTTCATACATACATAACAGATCTCCTCATAAATTTGTCATAGGAAAAACACCTTTTGAAGTATGGAGTGGCATGCAACCAGAAGTTACACATTTTTTTGAATTTTTGGATCATGTGCATGGGCCCGCATTCTTGTAGACAAGACGAAGGCTTTGGAGCCTCAAAGCAAAGAATGCATCTTTGTTGGATATCTAGATGGTGTAAAGGGATACACATGGCTAGATCTGTCAACAAATACACTCTTCATTGAGAGGAGTGTCTACTTTGATGAAAGTCCCCTAAATTCATCTCAGGATAAATAGGCCACCATTCAATGCTTCCTCCTCTTGTGAATTTCAGAGATGATACATACATTCATTCAAATCTGATTTCAGATATTTTTGAATTTGACTCAGAAGAAGATGAGCATGCATGTGTCGATCCACATCCAATTCCCGATGAGCCTACTAGTGAAGATTCAATATCCCTTCTGAGAAATCAAAGAACAAGGAGCTTAAGAGAGAGATATGATGCCCCACATGCACTCTCTGCTACCGAGCCCATCATGCCATTGCATGCCTATGTGAATCTAACATCCAACCCTCAAACTTATGCAAAATTTGCGGGAAATCCTTTTTGGGAAGCTTCCGTGGAAGAGGAGTATAAGTCCCTCATAGCGAACCAAACTTGGGACTCGGTTCCACTTCCTTTTGATTACAAGCTTGTCAGATGTAAGTGCATCTATAGGACAAAGAAAGAAGCAAATGGACATGTGAGTAGATACAAAGCAAGGCTATTAGCAAAAGGCTTTCAACAAGTTCACAGCATCAACTATGATGAGACTTTTGCTCTAGTGGAAAAATGGACTCCATTCGGATGGCTCTTGCCATTGCAGCAGCAAGAAGGTGGGAGGTTCACCACATGGATGTGAAGAATGCATTTCTTCACGATAATATTGAAGAGGAAATTTACATGGAGCAACTATCAGGGTATATACAAAATTCATCCTTAGTACGCAAACTCAAGAAGTCACTCTATGGCCTCAAGCAGGCACCTAGAGCATGGTATACTAAAATGGACTCTTATCTACTATCTCAAAATTTTATGTGATGCAAATCTGATCAAAATGTTTATATGATGAGAACATCTAGCTCTTTGTTGATCATAGTGCTCTATGTAGATGATCTACTAATAACATGTAGTTCAACCACAACCATTGCTGAAATTAAATCTTCTTTGCATGAAAGGTTTTCCATGATAGACAAGGGTATTCTAGACTTTATCCTTGGACTTGAAATCAACCAGAATGAATTAGGAATCAGAATTGCTCAATCCAAGTATGCAAGAGATCTTCTAGTTCAGTTTCACATGACTAACTACAAGTCAGCAACCACAAGTTTCTTATCGGGGGTAAAGCTTGAGGATGGCAATGATACACCACTAGTTGATTGCACACAATATCGTCAACTTGTGGGGAGTCTTCTTTATCTCAGTCACTCTTATCCAGATCTCTCATATGCAGTGGGGGTTGTTTCCAGATACATGCAAGAGCCACATGAGGTACATTGGAAAGTTGCCAAGTGCATACTCTAATATGTCTAGGGCACCATCAGCTATGGGATTCATTATTCAACAGGTTATATTTTGGATCTCATTGGCTACACTGATTCCGAATGGGCTGGCAATAACATTGATCATAAGTTCACTTCAAGATATTTTCTTAGTTTGGGATTAGGCCCTATTTGTTGGTCAAGTAAGAAGTAATCTTCCATTGCTTTATCATCAGCAGAGGCTAAATATAGAGGTGCAGTCAATGCTACCATTCAAACCATTTGGCTGCAAAACTTCCTAACTGAGCTCGGTATCCTCTTTCATCGTCTGACTATCATTGGGTGTGAGAATCAGAGTACACTGAAGTTTTGCGAAGATCTCATATAGCAAAAGCGGACCAAAAACATTGAGATCCACATGCATCCATCCTTGGTTATGGTCTCCTTAGTTAGACTTAGGGGGGGTGTTAGCGCAAATTAGAAACATCATGTGGATAAATGTTGTTTCCAATGGATACTTTACAACTTCATGTAGATAAATGTTGTTTCCAGTGGATAGTTTGCAACTTCATGTGGATAACTACTGTTGCTTTATTTGACTGCAAGCTAACTAAGGAATCTCTCTGATTTTTCCTTAAATGCCCTTTCTTTTCTTTCTTAGATAAGTTTTCAACTTTATTGGATAAGCTTTCCTTCTTAAATAAACTTTTTGTTTTATTGCATAGAGTAACTCCAATTGAACTCCATGCTTTATGTGAGAACTTGGATTACCTCATGCTTTGCCTTGCTCTATATAAAGCAATGGCTCTTTGTATATTTTAAATTCATGCACTCTCAATTGCAATATAGAATACAATTTATTCTAACATATTTTTTCTGTCATGCTTTCCTAATCTTTTATTGCAAATTATACTTGCAACTCAGCTAGTATTCCCGAAATTCTCAGACAGACATTCTCACACAGACATTAGTAGGAGACATTGAGTTGGCACCAACGCAAGTGTAATTTATGGTGCTTGAATACTATTATTCTTTCATTAGCTATCGATTTTCATGAAGACGTGTGCATTAATTAAAAAGGTAAGATAAGACTGTTAAGATTGTGACTTCTCAAACCATCGTCACCTATGCAGATTTGAAGAAAAGACTATCGTATGATTTTTTTTGGGGGGCGGAGGAGGGGAGGGGGTTGTTAAAAACTCACAATTGAGAACAACGCATAGTTGAAAAGGAACATCATGGTAAAGCTTTGGTTGTTTCCATCCAGGGCTGCATTGACATTTCACGAAGGGATATTTATTCATAGTCATGCAAGTTCCATTGCCATAGTTGATAACATTGCAAAGATTAGTATCTGCATTGAATAAAACAAAACAACAATGAGATTCAGAAAACCTATCACTAATATTTTGCACTATCTAAATCTCAAAGAGGGGCAGAGAGCTGTTGCAAAACTCACAATTGAGAACAACACATGGTTGAAAAGGAACATCGTGATAAAGCTCTGGCTATTTTCATCCTAGGTTACATTGACATTTCACAAAGGGGTATTCATTCGTAGTCATGCAGGTTCCATTCCCATAGTCTGTAACATTGCAAAGATTAGTATCTGCATTGAATAAAACAAAACGACAATAAGATTCAACAACTCTATGTAAATCTCAAATCTGTGATTGATTTAATTCTCAATTTTATGTTTATATAGTAAACAAATTAAATTAATTCAAAGGCTAAGTGCATGGTAAAGAACGGGAGATTCCAGGTTCTAATCCTTGTGGAACCACAGAGAATACTCTGGTGTGTGTCCCCTATCCGTCGCCTTCCCAGAGAACGACTGCCATACTCTTGTGTCTTAATAGCTCCTATATGGGGATTAGACCCTCGTTTCTGTCCCTTCTAACAAATATCGTGCCCCTGAGCGCTGGTATGCCCTTGTGAATGTCTCTTGCAAGAAAAATCATAATATGAACAAATCTAAACCACCTCAGGCATATAAATATATAGATTTACAAATATTCAAATTAGAAACAATTATTCAAAGAGTATTGATAGCAATTGTATAATGCATGCATGTGTTTTAAGCTCGAAACAACACCACTGTAGGATTTTAAAAATGTATTCAAGGTTAAACATACCAAATTTAACGCGATAGGTGGCTATGTAGAAGTAGCATTGAAGGAAATAGTACTGCAAGAGCACCACCCAGACTGTGCCCTGTGACAATGAACTTGGCATCCTTGTGTTCTTCCAGAAATTTTTGTAGCATTGGGTTTCAGATGAAATTAGACAACTTGTTTATTAGAATGATTTGCTAAGCCCATTACTTCAAGAAAACCAAAATGAATTCTCCCAATTGCCTCCACTTTGTACAATGATATGTCAAAGTCAGTGTTCCAATCAGTTGCATCGAATGGTTATGTGCCTCTGAATGCAATCACCGCCAATTCCAAGCACTTGAGGGGCTCTAAGACCCCACCAGCCAAAAAGGACATATGTGTGCATTATTTTCTTCCACACACTATTCACATGCAGGACGCCTGTCTTCAAAACTCCTCGACTCGGTTAAAATATTGTAAAACATGCATCACTGTAACATGCACATGTGTAAGGTCCTTTCTCTCGCTTTGTAACGTTCAAAGGAGCCTCTGACAATCTGCAACAGCCTTGAAATGTGGTATGCTACCTAGGAATGCATGTAGAGCCTCTAGGAATTTACAGAGCGCTAAGAAAAATTATTGAATATTTGAACTAAAAAATGTGCATCTTCACTAACCAAACCAGCAAACATTGAATAAATATTTAAAAACCTGAGTTCTACTTGGCCATCGCAGCATGCATTAATCATTGTTTACCGTTTGAAGCATCCCCAATAGTTCCTTGGCAGGAACTAAAAAGAATGATCCATTTATAGATAGACTTCTAGGGTGATGCATGTATCGTGGGGTGTAGCTCTACAACTCCTTTTGAACTAGATTTTGATGCTTATGCCACAATCATTATAGTCGTTGATACCATACATTTTGAGGCATTTTACACATCAATTTATGATACAATGGATTAATACAACCAGTAAATGATATCAACTTGCTTTTGCATTTACTTGAGTTATAAGAAAATACAAAATTCTTTCAAATGATTTAACTAATTAAGAGTAATATATTAAAATTAGTATGTATTTATAATATGTTCTACAATTGAAATAGGATAAGCCAACATACATATAAGAAAGAAAAGTTTCATTATCATGAGGTTTAAAATGGGGTATGTTACTACTATTTTCATGTATAGAAGGTCTTGTTGTGCTTTCGCAAAGTCAAAGCCAAAGTGGGAACTTGCAACCACAATATTTGACAACAATCTAGTTTTGATTATGGTATGATGGATGTCCATAAACTTTTCCAAAGATCTAGTCTTAAAAAAACTAGAAGAATGTAAAAAAAAGATTGTTGAGATGGACTTTACACCTACTAATTACATTTTCTTGAAAATCTTGAAACCTTTTTCCATGAGACTACATCTCTTTTAATTATTTTGTTAAATAGTTGATGTGTTTGTAAACTATAGTGACCAAGTAATTTTGAACTCATGATTAATGCTTTTCATTGCTTATAAATGAGTTTTTAGATATTTTACTACTTTCATTTGTAAAGGTTTGCAATATTAACATGCTCACTTTTTACATTATAGGAAATTTGGTGAATTATGATTGGATCTACTATGAAACTATAGGTTGTTGAGAGAAAGAGTTAAATAAGGCAAGATAAGTTGCTAATTTCTATACTAAAACCTTATTTGACAGGTAATACAAATACATATCATTTTTTGTCAAATATTATTGTTGCAAGTGCCTTGGTGGAGATGTATGAAAAATATAAAATAATACCTAAGGCATGTGAATTGTTTGGTAAAATAACATCTACATAATTTTAAGGGTGATATAGTTGTTAATTTCTAATGGTGCTATAGTTTTGAATTTGAGTAATGAGAATCTAGTTAGACAACCTTTATATTCTAACTTCATGAATAATAGAAATTACTAAACTATTTTTCATCTATTTATAAATAACAATAATATATCTTGATGTGGTACATGGTTTTTAATGGCTCGCATGGAGCTCTTGGATTTTATTATCATGTTGGTATGTGGTAAAATAACTAGGAATATTATTTATCACATTAGGCAGGGTTCCTTAGAGTTTTTGGTGTGGCTATTTTAGATATTCCTTATTGTGCTACAAATTCAAATGGTAAATGTGTTTTGACTTTGATCCATGAACTGTTGACAATTAGTAAATTCTATTGCAACCATCATAAAACTAGTTATTTATCTAGTTCTTGTTAATATATCATTTGAATATGTTAAGTTTATTGTCAAAAATTTCTCACACTTTATTATTATAGTCAACCATCAAAATGAATTCTTTAGCTAGTTATTTCTACTAGTAAGTGTACTTTTACAACAATAGTAATTTACTATTAGATATTCATAATGTTGAAAAGGGATATGCCCATTATCTAATAGCCCAATTGAGTTTCCCACCCTATTTTAACAACCAACAATATTTTAGTTATGGTGTAAGAAATATATTGGTTGAAAATGACAATATATAGCTTTAGCAAATATTTATTTGAATATAATATTTTGAAAGTCTATTACAAGCTTCGTCTTTAAGAAATTTGATATGGAAATAAAATACAATTGATGATTCATTGGATGGTAACTATGGCTCATGCAATGCTTCTATATTTAAACTATAATTTTATTTTATCCCAAAAAAAATCACTACAACACAACTTTATGTATTACCATTTCTCTGAAGTCTTTATAATATGGTTATCAAGATTCATTTCACTCTTTCTATGGTGGAAGTCTAGTTTTAAGAACTTAAAAGAAAAAAAAATTGTTTTATTTTGGTGGAAGAGATCATTACGTTTTGAATTTTTTTAATAATGTTAATATTATCCTCTTTTAATTTAGATATCCACTTCCCACTTTTCTTAATGATGCATGTTTGACCATATACTATGGTTTGATAGAGGGTTAAAATAGTTATCATATATTCAAGGTGAGTAAAATTTATCTAATCATAAGCATCTCTATTATGTGTTCTTGGTGGAAGTTGAAACTCTTGAAGTTCTAATTGCGCTATAGTTATGTTCAAATCTATACCTAAAACTTGCACTTGCATGTACATCTGCACCAACAACTCTCAAGAAAGCAAGTTATAAAATTCAATTAAAGTGGGTTTTTGGCTTCATACCCACTATCATAAACACCTTTGTTAAAGGAGGCATTATTATATTGAGTAAGGAAAGTTATATTCAAGTAAAATATTTAAACTCTAAGAGAGATCAAATAATCTTTAGTGTATAAATTCTCTTTAAATTTATTGATGATAATTTTCTCATGATATTTAAAGGGTTTGATTATTATTTTAGATTAAATTCCTTAATAATTTTGATGTGTAAATAAAATTATGGGCTCTATGTGTGAAATAATGCAAATATAGTAAAATACCAAACAATATCTTAGATAAATATGTATTTTGGAAGATTGAAAGCATGATCTAGCTTATTATCATTCAGTTAGTATGAGAAAATAATATGAGGTTGGTGCAACAAAAAAATTTCCTATAATTTCTTTAGGTCTAAAAGTAAAAATGTCTAGGTAAATATTGGAAAAGGATTGTACATTTTTATTTAAAGTTTTCATTTTTCAGAGTGAGAAATTAATAAGGACAAGATTTTAATTTTTTTACTAATGAATAACACTTTTCCATGGTGTATTTTACTTCTCTCTATTTTCATCATATACAAATTAATACCTTTTAATATTTAATTTTGTATACTTTAAATTAAAATAAATAATGAATTGAACATGTTTAAGTGATCTAGCTAATCAAGAAATGTATATGTAGGTCCTATAAGTCATACCCACTACCTTATACCCACATTACCACTTTTGATCTTACTAATTACAAATAATGACTATGCTTCTCTAAAAATTTATTTTTGTGCATGCATACCCTATAACAAAAAACAAAACTTACCAAAGGGAAAGTAGCAATGAATTTATTTCAAATTATATCCAAAGGTCAAGTATTATAATCTAGAAGTGTGTGTACAAAAAATAGATTTATTATTTACAAAAACTATAAAATATACTAAACACATTAGTCTTATAATTTTATATGATCAATTTCCATTGCTAAAATTTTTTTTTAAAAAAAGAACAATGAAATGGCTAATTAAAAAATTATAGTAACCAAAAATTATGGTAAACACATGATTGTAGAGGTCAAAAGTAAGTGAAAATTAGTTTAAAATAATCAAAATTTCCAATGTGTAGAGAGAAACACGAGAACAACCTCTAAAACACAATGAAAATAAGTAATGAGAATACATTTCAAGGGATATCTAATATAGGGAAAGCAAGAGCAACTAAAAGTAGCAAAGAGTTTTAAAATTTTAAGTGCCTCACATGTTCGACAACAAAAGTCGCACCCCAATATTTTGTGCTGAAACATGATATTACTTTCAATTATCTTTAAAAAATAGACTTATCAAATACTATGTATAAGCATTGAAATTAAGTTTTATTAAATTGCCGATGGCTTTATGTGAAATTGTAAGTATAGATATCTTTCATATACAATTAAAGCATGTAACATAGTTCATGTATGCATGACAGAGTAAGATAATAATATTAAAGTGTAATGGTAGATCAAAGTGAACATCATTAAATAAGGAAATGGTAGTGTGATATAGAGGATGAAACCATAATAGTTAAATGTAGAAAGGATTATGCAAAAAGTGACATGTAAAGAAGCAACGAAAGAATATAAGTGAGTCCTACTTTTGGGCTGAAATAAGAAAATATGGCCAAACATATCTAAATTCACATTGGTTCAAGAAAAGATAGGTTTAATAAAACAACATTAAATAAAACCTAGTAAGCACATATGTAGTGAGCTATGTGGAGTGCTATGGTAGGACAAGGGTCAATCAAAATATCTTTCATCAAATCATATTTCATTGAACAACCTTAGGGGTTTCACTATAAAAGGGGTTGGTCCATTATTTGTAACTTTTTTTATATCTCAAATCTAATACATCCTCGTGTGTTGAGAGAATTTGATGTATGATATATAAAAGAGGTTGTGTAGTTGAAAGTAGTAGTGGATTATGTAATTATATTTTTGCTAAATAGTTAGCATCACTAATAAATTAGTGAAAGATATTGATATGAATCACATTTTTTTTTTTTTATGAGATTAGGAGTTCAATAGCCCTTTTCAATATAATAATGGTTTAATTAAAAAAAAAATGATTGAAGGTTCTTCAATAAAAATAAGTTAGATTAAATATGCTTTGATTAAATAATATTCAATTGGAGCCACTTATGTGATGCCCCTATTGTAGCATTTTATTCTCCTATCCACAAGTTTTATTTTTATAATTCACTATAGGCATATTTATATCATATGCATGAGGGTAAAAGAATCACATGGATGCAAGATTTTATGTGTATGTAGCCCTTGAAGTTATATTTTAAAAAGTATAATATACTATATTTTTAATTTTTATTTATTTATTTATTTTATAAGAATGACTAAACCATTATAAAAAAATGTATATCTATATTTGAGACATTGGGAAGATCGGTAAATTGTGTAAAATTTTATTAAAAAGTGCAATGTCCTCCACATCAATGTCCTTGCTTCAACAAAAATCCAATTTTGATAAATATGCAAAAATAAATTCATTATACTAAAATGGAGATCTAAGTTTCTATTGATACTAATTAAAAATTAATAATAAATAAAATGTTTATAAAAAATTATTGAAAAATATCACTCCAATTAGTATTGGAGTTAACAATATAATTCCAAGGAAACTTTGGAAAATTTTATTTGTAGCTAAAGTTATATTTTATGGTAAAAAATTTCTATAAAATAATAGAAAAATAAAAATATTTTTAATTGAAAAAAAACCAAAAATGATTGAATTTACAAAAATAAATTCAATCTATAGAGAAAATGATACAATAACTAGATGAAATCATCTTTTAATTCTTGATATTTTGTTTGATATAATTAATAAAATGTGTTGAATGCTAGGATACAATATGTTTTGTTGCCCAATAAGATTGAAAAATGGGACACACTAATGTAATTTTGCTAACCAAAAAGTGAAACATGCATAATAAAAATAACATAAATAAAAGAGTTGAAGATAACGCATGTAAATATGAAATCACAATAAGAAAAAAAAAATTAAGACAATAGAAAAAATGAAAGAGGAGGACCACAAAAATCATGGCTCAATAAAAATTGAAAGTAAATAAATAAATATAAAAAATTAAAACAAGTGATGTTTTTGGTCAACATGATGAGAGTGGTTTATAGTCACTTCCATAACTTTGAATCATCCCAAATTCATAGGGAAAATGTGAACAAAAGAACATAAAATAAACAAGAAGGTGACACATTAAGTACAAAACACATGTTCATAGTCACTTGTGCCTCTATGTCCCACTAAAGGCATCTTTGGACCAGCCATATGCTAACTAAGAACATGGAAAACAAGTTACAATAGTTTTTAAAAAAAAGGTAAAAAAGAGGTCATTATTTGATATTAAATATATCAAGTGGCAAGAAAATTACTTGAGATTATTTGAGGTAACATGGACAATTTCTCTTTTTTTACTTTTTGGGTGTCTCATGTCTCATGAGCCCCCCTGCTTGGCCTCTATGGCTATTTTGTAAATGGGTACAGGCCATCTCGACTTTAATCTAATAAAAACATGGACAATATCTCTTTTATATAAATATATAAAAGCATAATAATATGTCCCACAATAAGCTCAACCATCATTTTCCCTAGAAGTCATGCCATGATTGAAAATTGAATGAGGGGTTTTAATCTAAGCCTAGGGGTTAGATCTAAGGACCCAATACACCTCCACCCCTTACATAAAACTAACCTTAGATTGAAACACCCTTTGTGGAGCCTCCAACAAAGCCTCATATACCCGTATCCACATGCTAATATAGATTGAGTTGCCTCACATTTTAGGGAGACAAATCAACTCATTTGAATATAAAATATATAGGAATGTAGCCTTGGTGTTAGCTTCTAAAAACATGTATAATATATATTTTTATTTTATAATCAACATAGGTCCAATGTAGAAAAAAAAATCCCCATTTAGGACATTGGAAAAAAAAAATTATGTTAAAAAAATCCCAAAAATTATAATGTACTATGTATTTATTTTCTTATTTCAATGGGAAAATAATTAATTTCAATATATACACAAAGATATAAATATGTTGTTTGATAAACACAGGTCTAATTTTTTTTCTTATTACATAATAAAAATTGATAGTAAATAAAAAATTACCCAAAGATATCGACACACTATACATTGGAGTTGATGGTCTATGTGTAAGAAATCATAGAATTTATTTTTGTAGCTCAAGTTATGTGTTATGGAAAAATGACACTCAGTAAAATATTTTATTCAATTCTAACCGAATATGATAGGTTTACTTTAATTTAAAATTTATAAATTTAACTTACATAGAAAACTCACAAATCATTAGTTTACATTACCCTTAATCTTTTTATAGTTTGTTCATTACACCTTATTATTTTTCCACCCAAATATTTATTAAATTATCTTTTATCTAGGATATTGTAGTAACGGAAAAAGTATCCATTTTCCCTTACTTGGTTTGGTAATAATTGTCATTGAATTAACCTAATATTTCCTAGGTTTAATGTGGTAATGTGTTGTAACACATTCACTTTGATCTTGGGCCCCTTTTTAATAAAATGTACTTAACTTGTACCCTATTTATGGTGTTGTAAAGTGTTGTAACACACTTTCACACTTATCTAGGGTCCTCTTAATTAATTGTGGCTAATTAGAGTTAATTAGCCCTTTTAATTCAAATTTAAGCCTTATTTTTTACACCTCCCAAGGATCTATCTCGACACCCATAATTCAAATTACATAACATTTAGTTGGGAAAATTCAAGGTCCTAGATATTGGTTCTAGGACCCATTCGCTCTAGGTGGCGAATGGGTCCTCCCTCTAGAGGACCCCCTTTCTCATCATATTTCACATGGGTTTTTGGTGTTCTTTCATTCCCCGAATGTAAGGTCCTAGAAAACAATGCTAGGACCCATTCGTCCTAGGTGGCGAATGGGTCCTCCCTTAATGAGGAACCCATTTTTGAATTTCATTCTGACAAGAATTTAATAAAGTTTGTTTCCAGATCTAGTGTCGGCTTGAATTGTTTGAATTTTGGGGTTAATCTCTTGATTTAGTATAAATTTGGGGTTAATTCACATTGTTTCTCCTATAAATTCATCCTAAGCAATCACAAGTAATCAAGATCAGTTACACAAGAGTTTACAAGAGCAATTCAAAGGCATTTCAAGGTAGATTATAAAGATTTTATTGCAGAAATTCAAGATCATTTCATCATGACAAGGGTTTACTGCATCCATACATGTTGTTGAGCTAAGATAGTTGATCATGTAGCATTGAAATTTCACTTGCAATAATTGTTTACATCTTATTCAAGGATCAAGATCTACATTCTTCATGGCCACTACATGTTAGATTGTGGATTTATCTTCCAAGACAACTTCCAAGGTATCATTGTTACATGTTTCATGTTTCATGTCCTTATTTCCATATTTCATCATTTGGTTTAATTACGTAAATGGAGTTTGACTTAGGCAAACCCCTATTCACTAACAATCAACAAGTTTTTCTTCCCTTGTGTGTGTGTTTGCAGATTTATAGGTTGAAGATCAAGTGGAGGAGAAATTGGAAGCAAAATTGTCAAAGTTGTCAAGTTGCAAGATTCACCTTTATAGTGCAAGAATGAAGAATTGGAGCTATAGAATTAAGTACAGGTTTTCAAGATTTGACAAACAAGAATTTGAGAGTGTAGAAATCAAGGAAAATTGCCCATATCTCAGTTTCAAAAACCCTAATAGGGACCCATTCACCACTAAAGGCAAATGTGTCCTTTGTGCCCTAAAAAAGGCTTCTTACAGCAAGGTACACATCATTAAATGAGCTCTAAAAAATCCCTTTTTCATTGCTATAATAGTTAGGGTCAAATTTTTATCATTATTTGCATCTTTTGGCCCTCATAATTGCAGTAATTGTAGTGATTTTGGTAGAAAAGTAAAGTTGTTCATTATCTTGATTCATTTCACTTTGATGAACCCTACAACCTCTTTTTCACCAATCATCATAACATGGTGAACCCGACCTATTGAATATTGCAATTTTCTAATTTTGAAGTCTTTCATTGCATCCTAGATTAGATCTTTCACTCATTTGCATCTCATTTGCATTGAATTAAGATCTCATTTAGGGTTCTTCTTGCATTGCATTCAAAATTGCATCTCATTTAGGGTTTATATTTGCATTATTTTGCATCTTTCTAAATATGAAAAATACAAAAAAAAATTGGTCATTGTGCATATCATTTAGATCTCACTTATTTGCATTTGAAAATTAGAACAAAATTGCATTTCAACATAGGTCCTTGTATTCATCTTTTCATTGCATTTTCACATTGCATTTCTAGAAAATCTGAAACTGAAAGACATTATTGAAAGCTTGAAAATCATTAAAAAATAGTTTTAAAATACCTAACTAGGACCCATTCACCTTTACTGAACAATCAATCCTTGGATAGGTACAACCTGAAGCTTCTAGCATCTGAAAAGGCATTAAAAATCATTTTGAAATCCATAGAAACATCTCAGAAAAACCTAACCAAGACCCATTCGCCCTTACTAGCGAACGAGTCCCTAATAGCTACAGATCTGAATTTTCTAAAAATTAAAATCTTAGTTTTAGGCTTTTGTTTGCTGCTGTTACTTTCTTGTTTCAATTTATTGATTTGTTTTCTCATCAAGTTCATTGCATTTGGATTTAATTGCTTTATTTTAGTACATTGTTAAAATTCAAAATTGCATTCAAACATTCCATTTTTCCAATTTATTGCATTATGTAATCAGTAAATTGCATTACTTAGAATCTGAAAAAAATTGCAATTCATTCTAGGTTGTTGCATTGCCTCTTTCCATTTAGGTTTTGTAAAACTTGCATGAGATTTACAACTTGGTTTCCTATTAGCAATACTATTGTAGGATGAAGTTTGAGGATCATTTCATCCTACGATATCTCACTCATTGTGGATCTTGGATTTTCTAACTCTCTTTCGAATAGTGTTGATAATCAACCCTCCATGGCTCATAGTTTGCATACTTCATTACCCATGACTTCACCTCCTACAACCAACATGCTTAATGTTACCAACACTTTCCCTACCACCCTTAGTTCCACTCAGGCTTCAAGTTCTACCCTAAGCCAAAGTGGAATTCCGATTCTATCCTCCACAATACCAATGTCCTTTCCTACATACACTAGTACAAAACTCACAACAACCTTTCAACCCATAACAACCTTTGAACATACAACAACCTTCCAACCCACTACAACCATTCAACCCACCACAACATTCATACCCACTAGCATTGTATACACTTCCATAGGTATTCTCATAGGAAATACTTCTAGCCTTGTCCATTCGAACACAATAATTCCTCAACAATCACTCTCCACCAACCTACAATTCACTAGCCCTCTGCATACATACACCACTCCACCTTATTCCCCTCAGCCTTACAACCAAAATGACCTTGTCATTAACTCACTTTTTCAAGTTCTATGACACCCCTTCAACAACAAGTGATAAGATTACAACAAAACAATAATAGTCAACCTTTGCAGTACATCAAGTCCAACTCATTCTCCTTCGACATACTAAGAGCACAAATTCCACAAGGTATAGAAGTCCCTTAGTTTGAGAAATATGGTGGGAAAGGAGATTTTGTTAGCCATTTTTCCGCTTTTACAACCTTGTGTAGTGATTTCATATTTGAGGATAAACTTTTGGCTAAGCTCTTTCCTAGGTCCTTGAAGGATACTACTTTACAGTGGCTCTCCTCTTTGTTGAAAAATTCAATTAGTTCATTCAATGAATGCATTGATGCCTTTTACAACCACTTCCTTATTCACATGGGTCCCAAGATTACCCTTGTTGATCTAATGACATGCAAACAAAAAGAGGATGAGAAAGTGATTGATTTCATAGCAAGATACCAAACACTTTATTCACAAGTAAACATTAAGATTCTCAACGCCGGCCTTTAAAGAATGTTTATTGCCAACCTACAAGATAAAATCCAAAGAAAAATTGAAATGATGAGATTTCCATCCTTCACATAGTTATGTACAACCCTTCATGATTATCAAAATTCGACTTGCGGTCATGATGTGAAAAATCCCCCTAGTCATACCAAAAAATCCAAATCTGCAACTCAAAATGGCTATCAACCTTTCTATAAATAGAATAAGGGGTTTTTGCAACTAAATTCTCCTCAAAAACCTCAACAAACCAATAATCAAGTGGCTACTATCAAGACGACAACTCCTTTCGGGGAACGGGAGAGAGAGTTCACTCCTTTACCCGATACCCTTCATAATATCATGTTGCAGCTTATTAAAAAGAATATTATTACTTTACCTCATGTTAGAGAGTGTGATTCTAATATCCCATTTCCTAAAGGCTTTTGAATAAATTCTTATTGTCATTATCATCAAAAAAATGGGCATGGTACATAATACTATAAGCGTCTTAAACATCTTATGTAAGACCTTGTCGATTCTAATCATTTACAAATTGGAGGTGTCAATGATCAAGGTAATAAATCCATAGCCCATCTGAATCAACATTTGCAAATATTTACAAATCTCATGCCTAAACACACTATTTCATTTGTCAAATCTAGTGAAACTAAAAATGATGTGATGAATGTTGACATAGATGATGATAATATGAATACTATTGAACAACCTCCCACGTAAACTATGATAGCCTTTATCGAAACTATACCTCATATGGGCTCAACTAAAAATCCTCTTGACATTGCTTTCTCACAAAATGACATACGTAAACGTGCTCCTGATGGTCCTCTTTACATGGTTGGTTGAATCAATGATAAGCCCACTAATGGTATATTGATTGATCTCATCTATGGAGAGAATGTGATCACTAAAGAATTCTTATATGTGCATGAGCTATATCAAGAAATATATGATAAATTGAAAGCATGGATCAAGACGCATATAATGTATTTTCTTTCCCTACAATAGGCTCGATATATCTCCCTTTAAAAGTGGGACCGAAAAAACTATTTGTATCATTTTCCATCATTGCACGATCAAACCAATTTCATGTGAAGATAAGTTATCCATGGCTTCGCTCCATGAATGTCATTCCTTCGGTTGTGCATAAATGTCTAAATTTTTCATTTGGCGATCCATGACTTCGCTCCATGAATTTTGTTCCTTCGGTTGTGCATAAATATCTAAATCCACTATGCATCATAGTGGATTTAATCCTGCCTTGGCCCAAGAGAATTTTTCATTAGATTTCTTTTGGCTTGAGCCTATGTAACCTATCAAGCCTCATGAGGATTAATTTTTCAAATCATATCAAAAGTTCAAGGAAAAGAAAATAGAAAAATTATCCCTTCGAAACATGCCTCAACCTATAACTGAAACACATATCCTTGACGAAGCAATGATTGAATTGAAAAACATCCAAGACCAACCTATAACAAATCCTCCTGCAATTTCCTAGAAGATACCATGAGATAACACAAACAATCTTGTTGTCCCTCCTAGAGTCAAACAAGTTTACAAAGTCAAAGAGAAAGCAGTTGAACAACCTACTATTGTTTCTTCTATTCCTCCCAAGGAAGAGAAGGAACCTATCATTGAAAACCCGCTCTTATACAAACACAAATGGATAATAGATTGAAGCGCAATTGAAATGCTAGATAGCGTAGGAATAGATTATGTGCTATTGCTCGTAAGTTACAAACTCAAGAAAAAAAGAACAACATAGAAAATAAAAATCCAAACTTACCTAAAGCAATGCATGATGACTCTATACCCTCACCACAACATAAACAATAACATTCCATGGACATTGTCATTCGACCTCCCATTGTGATAAATTTAGATGATGACATTGGCATTGCAAAGATTGATGAAGAGGTGCATGATGAGTTGAATACAATGTTTTCAAGTCTTCTATGAGATTAAATGACAAATCTCCTAAAAAGAGTGTTAAACCTAGTGCTTCCCCTAGTTCAACACTTGCTCTTGTCCCTTTAGCTAGTTGTTTTCCTTTCATTTATACAGACCAAGATTGGGATGCAAATGTCCTAATTTAGGTTGAATCGCATGTGCCTAACTAGTCTTTTGTATTTTCATTTTTTGTTCATGTGTGTAATGTGATCCCCCGTGATGTTTCATTTGATGTATCTCTTTCTCTTTGTGCATTCCTCTATATGTACCCTTCATTCTTCTATATGTTGGAAATGAAGGTAATAATGTAGCTTAAGACTTGTAAAAAACTATGAGACTATAGATCTAATTAAGTGTTCTTTGTCATAATTCTTTGTGTATGATTAATCTGTTTAGATCAATTTTACCAATTGTAGAAAGAGACAAAATATTGTAGAAGAATGGGACAAGGAGATAGAAGTGACACAAAATATATGTGGAGAGACCCTTTTAGGAAAAAACTCCACCAGAATCAATAGTGTTTGTATTATTTAACCTTAGAACAAGATTACAAGAATACTTTATCAATCCTTGATTGATATGCTTCTTTTCCTTCAACAATCCTTCTTCGCAATGTAAAATAAACTCTCATGGAACTCTCATACACTTGCTACAATTAATAGACAATAATATGAGAATGTAAACTCAAAAGATCTGTATAATACAAGAGCATAAAGCTCCTCACAAAAATCTATGCCTAGATTGGGCAAGTAGAGTTTCACAATGTAATCTGAAGTCAAAGCAAAGTCTTCCTCAATTTAGGCACCCCAAACTAAACACTTAACTGAACTTTGGTCAAGAAGATATCATGCAGACTTCACCTCAAATTTGGTGCCCAATAATGGGCTCACTTGACTAAGCCTTGTAAATATTTTCCTATGTAAAAGGTGTTAACTAAAAGATGCCGACTTGAGAACCCAAGGTGGCCCCAAGTCAATCTTAGTTAACTAAAACATATCTCTCCAATAATTCATGCAAACACTATGCATGGTTGATCATCCCCACTTAACTAAAAGTATCCACCTATTATTTATCATGCAACTCAAGTCAACTAGCATTCAACTCAAAATAACTACATGCAACTGAAGATAACTGAACCATAACTAAACTGAATAGAACTGAACTAAACTAAACTAAACTGATAGTGCCACTCCACTCATATAAATATAAATCCCTAATTTGTAGGATCAAAACATGCATTCCTGAAGTGTTATCAATCCTCCAAACAGTTAACTAAAGCAAGGTGGGTTCCACCTTCCATTGGGCACCCCATGTGCTCCTATCTTGTAGGAGCTCTTTTTGGACATTCCCACATGTTCCTATCATTTAGGAATAATCACAAATGTCAATTTACATGTTCATTTCATTTGAATTTAATCTCTTTCTAATCCTAGTGTTGGGGAACACTTTCCAAGGACTTAGGAGATACATGAAATATGTTTAGGATTGCAATTAAATGACATCATATTCCCTAAATTCTCCCACTTGACATTATACATTGCAAGTATTTTAAACAAGGAATCATTATTATAAATAAATTACAGGACTCAAGGCCAATGGCCTTCCTACACCAAGAGAACTTATCTATAGGAATTGGTTTTGTAAGATAATTTGTAGTATTGATCAAAGTGTCAACTTTCTCAATCAATACCTTCCCACTCTCAACCATTTATTGCACAAAGTAGTACAGAAAATAAACATGCTTAGTACAAGCATGATACATAGGATTTTTGGCTAAACAAATAACACTTTGACTAACATTCAAGTGTAATTTGCTTGCAATTAAAACCAATACCTTTCCCAATTCTTTGTAACCAAACTGCCTCTTTAGAGGCATGTGTAGCAGCCATGTACTCTTCTTTTGTGGTGGACAAAGCAACCGTTGGATACCTCCTTCTCATCCAGCTAACTGCAGCTCCAAAAAAAAAAACACATAGCCACTTGTCGACCTCCGACTGTCCAGGTCTCCTACCCAATCTGAATCAACAAAACCCTATATGTCTAATGATTTGTGCATAATATCAATATCATTAGCACCATGATAAACTAAACAATAATCAGAAGTACCTCATAAATATCTAAACACCCTCTTAACATAATTCCAATGATCTTTACCAAGGTCATACATAAACCTACTTAGAACTCCCATTGCTTGGGCTATATTTGGTCTTGTACAAACCATTGCATACATCAAACTACCAAGTGCACTAGCATATGAAATTTCAGACATTTCCTCATGATCAAAATCAGATTTAGGACCCATGTCTAAACTTAACTTTGTGCCAACTAGTAAAGGAATATTAATTGGTTTACTAGCATGCATGTTAAACCGTTTCAAAATAGTATCAACATAGTTGCTTTGACTTAAGCAAAACTTTATGTTACCTCTATCTTTGTTGATCTCCATACTGGTCAAGGATATATTTTTCAGCCCCTAGATCTTTCATCTCAAATGTGCTAGAGAGTTGTGCTTTCAATTCTTTGATCATTACCTTGTTGTTACCAATAAATAACATGTCATCAACATACAAGATAATAATTAAAATCTGATCATAAATAAATTTTATGTAAACACAATGATCTTCCTCACTCCTAACATAACCAATTTTCAATGCAAAAGCATCAAACTTCTAGTACCACATTCTAGGTGACTATTTCAATCCATATAAAGATCTCTTTAACCTACAAACCAATTATTATTTTCCTTTTACAACAAAACCATCAAGTTGCCTCATATAAATCTCCTCATCAAGATCCCCATGTAAGAAAGCAGTTTTCACATCCATTTTCTCTATCTCAAAATCATAAGCAGCAGCAATAGATAAAAGGAATCTAATAGAAGTTAATTTAGAAACAAGAGAGAATATTTCATTAAATTCAACTCCCTCTCTTTGGGAGTAGCCCTTGGCTAATAATCTAGCCTTATACCTTTCGAGATTACCTTCTGCTCCAATTTTCTTTTTAAAGATCCATTTACAACCAATGGCCTTTCTTCCTTTGGAAAAATTCTCAAGATCCCATGTGTCACAAGTATCCAAGGAAACCATTTCCTCATGCATAACTTGTGACCAAAGCTTTTTATTATCTGAATACAAAGCTCCCTATAAGATCTAGGTTCATCATTAGCACTCATCAAAGCAATTATACAATGGAAATCAGGTGGGCTATAACTATCAACAGGATTTTGTTGTCTTGTGGATCTTCTCAAAGAACATTCTTCTTGTTCCTCAATATGCTCATCATGAGCATCTACCTCGGAACTCTTTGAACTCTCCTCATCCAATCTATCCAATTTTTCTTCAACGTGTGCATCTTCATGCTTCTCAATATTTATCTCAAAATGCACTGCTCAAGAAGTACCCTTCTCCTTTGGTTGTTCTTCTCCTATATAAGATCAAAATTCCCTAAAAAATCACCTCTAGATAAAGTAATTTTTCAGGTTAGAGGATTCCAAAGCTTGTAACCTTTTACATTTTCACCATAACCTATGAATATGCATTTCTATGCTTTTGGATCCAACTTAGACCGCTTTTCTTTAGGCACATGAACAAAAGCCTCACCAAAAAAATCCTTAAATGTGCAACACTAGGTTTCCTACCTAACCACATTTCATAAGGGGTTTTATCTTCAATAGATGAACTAGGAGATCTATTTATTAAATAACAATTAATTACAGCCTTATCCCAAAGGCATCGATCTAGCTTAGCACTACTCAACATACTCCTAGCTCTTTCCATTAAGGTTCGATTAATCCTTTCTGCTACTCCATTTTGTTGAGGTATATATGGAGTAGTTTTCTATCTCACAATTCCTGCATGCTTACAATAATCATCAAATTCCTTAGAACAATATTCACCACCATTATTTGATCTCAACACTTTTATCTTATGATCTAATTGTTTCTCAACTAAATCCTTAAACTTTTTAAACTTATTGAACACATTAGATTTGTTATGCATAAAAGAGATCCATGTGTATCTTGAGACATCATGAATAAATGTGAAATAATATCTATATTTTCCAATAGAGTCAATATCCATAGGACCCATAACATCTGAATGAACAATCTATAATAATCCTTTAGCTTTATTTGTTCTATTAGGAAATGAAGATCTATATTTCTTTCCAAACACACAACATGCTCACATAAATCATTTTTTTCCAATATTGTAATCAGGAATACCGTCAACCAATTTCTTATTAAGAATGGTCCTAAGACCTTTTTCACCAATGTGGCCCAATCTATGGTGCCACAACATACATGTATTTCCAGCTTCAGTTACATTGGCTAATTTATTCAAATTGGAGGTATTAAACTTAAACAAAGTCCCAATCCAAGATCCTTTAGCAACCACCACATTCCCTTTCACTAATCTGCAACCACCTTTGTCAAATGTCACATGCATTCTAGAATCATTGAACTTAGATACAGAAAGTAGATTTCTAGCAAGTCCTAGAATATGTAAAACATCATTAAGGGTCTTAATTCTACCATCACTGAAACAAAACTTTACCTCTCCTTTTCCCACAATCTTTATTGTGCTATTATCTCCAAAGAATACATTCCCTCCATCATATGTAGTATACTTAGTGAAATACTCCTTGTTAGGAGTCATATGATAGGAGTAACCTGAATCAATAAGACAAGAGTCATCACTAACAGTTTTACATGAAATGATCAATGCATCATTATCGTCATACGGGGATTTCTCTATATAAGCATCATAACTCAATTTCTTGTTCTTACAATCCTTCTTTACATGTCCTGATTTCCCACAGTTCTAACACTTTACCTTACTCTTACGAGGGGTTTTAGACTGTCCTTTGGACTTACCTTTCCTTTCTTGTCTCCCTTAGGTTCCTTTTCCTTACGCCTACCTCTTACAAACAATGCATCTTGGGATCCCTTTTTAGACTTCCTCCTCATCTCCTCTGATAGGAGAGTAGGAATTATATTTTCCATCTTAGGATCTGCACCACTACCACTGATAGCAACAATTAGATTTTCCCAAGACTCTAGTAAAGAAAAAAGTAACAAAATACATTTATCTTCATCTTCTAGCTTTACATCTACAGATGCTAACTGACTTAGAATCAAAATGAAACCATTTAAATGATGTGCAACAGAATCACCATCTTTCATCTTTAAAGAATACAATGATCTTTTCATATACAATTTATTAGTAAGACTTTTGGTTTGATAGATATCACCTATCCTCTTCCACAATTTATATGTGGTAGCTTCATCTGAAACATTCAAGAGAACAACAACAACAATACATAACCTTGTGGTCCCTCTTGCCTTCTTATCAAGCCTAGCCCAATCCTCACCTGACATCGTTGTAGATGGATTTGTCTCATTACAAGTTCAACTAACCACTTATCTCTCTCTTCAAGGAGATCCTCCATTTTTAGTTTCCACGTCTCATAACCATATCCATTGAATCTTCAATATCTAGATGAGAAGTAGAACTCATTATAACACACTTCTTTTACAAATCTTCAATAACACAATAGTAAAAGCTCCCACTACAGCCAAAAACCTTCAAACTTTTAAGAGAAAGGTGTCCCAAACCCTAACCAACCATTGGCTCTGATACCAAATGTTGGAAATGAAGGTAATATTGTAGCTTAAAACTTGTAAAAAACTATGAGACTATAGATCTAATTAAGTGTTCTTTGTCACAATTCTTTGTGTATGATTAATCTGTTTAGATCAATTTAACCAATTGTAGAAAGAGACAGAAGATTGTAGAAGAATAAGGCAAGGAGATAGAAGTGACATATCATATACGTGGAGAAACCCTTTCAAGAAAAAACTCCACCAGAATCAATTGTTCTTGTATTATTTAACCTTAGAACAAGATTACAATAATACTTTATCAATCCTTGATTGATATGCTTATTTTCCTTCAACAATCCTTCTTCACAACCTACAATAAACTTGCATGGAACTCTCATACAGTTGATGCAATTAATAGACAACAATATGAGCATGTAAACTCATAAGATTTGTACAATAAAAGAGCATAAATCTCCTCACAAAAATCTACTCCTAGATTGGGCAAGTAGAGTTCCACAATGTAATCTGAAGTCAAACCAAAGTCTTCAATTTAGGCACCCCAAATTGAACACTCAAGTGAACTTTGGTCAAGAATATATCATGCAAAATTCACCTCAAAGTTGGCACCCAATAATGGCCCACTTGACTAAGCCTTGTAAATATCTTCTCATGCAAAAGGTGTTAACTGAAAGATGCCAACTTGGGCACCCAAGGTGGTCCCAAGTCAATCTTAGTTAACTGAAAAATATCTCTCCACAAATTCATGCAAACATTATGCATGATTGATCATCCCCACTAAACTGAAATTATCCACCTGTTATTTGTCATGCAACTGAAGTCATTAGTCATGCAACTCAAGTCAACTCAAGTCAACTAGCATTCAACTCAAAATAACTACATGCAACTAAAGATAACTGAGCCATAACCGAATTGAACTGAATTGAACTAAACTAGTACTAAACTGATAGTGCCACTCCACTCATGTAAATATCAATCCCTAATTTGTAGGATCAAAACATGCATTACTGAAGTGTTATCAATCCTAGAAATAGTTAACTGAAGCAAGGTGGGTTCCACCTTCCATGTGGATGCCCATTGTGCTCCTATCTTGTAGGATCTCTTCTTGGACGTCTCCACATGTTCCTATCATTTACAAATAATCACAAATGTCAATTTACATGTTCATTTCATTTGAATTTAATCTCTTTCTAATCCTAGTGTTGGGGAACACTTTCCAAAGACTTAGGAGATACATGAAATATGTTTAGGATTACAATTAAATAGAATCCTATTCCCAACACTATATGTCATGATCATTCCATTTGTCTTGTCTTTTCCTTTTGGGGATGATGCAAGGCGCCAAGATATTTATGTCTCTTCCATTTTCACCCAAAAGCTTTTCTTTTATCTTTTCATTTGTCTTGTGTAATCCTTTTGGGGATGATGCAAGGCATCAAGATATTTATGTCTCTTCCATGTTGACCCAAAATATTTTCTTTGATATTTTCATTTATCTTGTGTTTTCCTTTTGGGGATGACGCAAGGTGTTGAGACATTTAGGTCTCTTCCATGTTGACCCGACAGGTTTTTTCTTTGTTTTTTTCTCTCTTTGTGTCATTCTTCCAGTTCTGTGCATATTTGGTGAATGATGATAGTTCCATGCTATATGACAACATTGTAGCAAAGACATACTGACCCCGAATCCATAGATCCCTTATGTATTTGTGGGGGGAAAACCTTCCTTCCTATTTCATGACGCAACTTTATTTCAGAAACATATGACTTGGAATAGGGCTTTCCAAGGAAAGCTCTCATGTCTTAGGAAAAAAAATTGGCTACTTTAAAGAAATTTCTCACAGTAATGGTGTAGAAACCTCTTTAAAGTGGGGGCACATGTCAATGATATCTTTTGGCATATTTCATGGCATGATTTTTCTTTTTTCTTGTGACATGTCCTCTTCTTGGTGGTGTCATTGGGTTTGATGTCCTGAGCCAAAAGTATACAATCTACCTTCATGGAATGATGCAAATGAGGCATCCCATGAGTGATGATCTCACACCCTTGATTTTTCCTCTCTTGGATACATTAGGCACAATGCTCCCTAAGAAGAAGACCTTACATGAACAAAGAAAAATCCCCCTTAACAAAATTTTACATGACATTACAAAAGCATTTACAAAAGAATTACATTGTGGTGCCTTATCAAAGTTGTCAAGAGGATAACTCTGGTATGGTATGACAAGCTAATATGATTCTCTCATTTTCCACCTCGTTGGGATAACTCACCTAGTGGACAGAATGAGGCTCCACTACCCCAGAGTGAGCACGCATATTTTGGGACAACTCACCTAGTGGATAGACTGAGGTTCCACTATTGAGTAGTATATGTTATGGACAAACAGCCCCATTCCACATCACATTGGAATTGTTGTGCTTGATCCTTTATTTTTCTTTATTTTTCTTGGCCTTTAACAGGGTATGATTATGTATCTTTGTTATTTTTGCATACTTAAGTGTCGTGAATTTATACTTTAGTGTGAGTTTGACATGGGGTCATCCTCTCACTAAAGTTGGGGAAAAATGTAGTAACAAAAAAATTATCCATTTCCCTTACTTGGTTTGGTAATAATCATCATTGAATTAACCTGATTTTTCCTAGGTTTAAAGTGGTAATGTCTTGTAACACATTCACTTTGATCTTGGGCTCCTTTTTAATAAAATGTACTTAACTTGTACCCTATTTATGGTGTTGTAAAGTTTTGTAACACACTTTCACATTTATCAAGGGTCCTCTTAATTAATTGTGGCTAATTAGTGTGAATTGGCCCCTTTAATTCAAATTTAAGCCTTATTTATGACACCTCCTGAGGATCTATCCCAGCTCCCATAATTCAAATTACATAACATTTTATTGGGAAAATTCAAGGTCCTATAAATTGGTGTTAGGACCCATTCACCCTAAGGTGGCGAATGGGTCCTCCCTCTATAGGACCCCCCTTTATCAGCATATTTCACATGGGTTTTTGGTGTTCTTTCATTCCCCAAAGGCAAGGTCCTGGAAAATAGTGCCATGATCCATTCACCCTAGGTGACGAATGGGTCCTCCCTTAATGAGGGCCCCCTTTTTGAATTCCATTCTAGCAGGAATTTAATAATGTTTATTTCCAGATCTAGTGTGTGCTTGAATTTTTTGAATTTTGAGGTTAATCTCTTGATTTAGTATAAATATGGGGTTAATTCACATTGTTTCTCCTAGAAATTCATCATAAGAAATCACAAGCAATCAAGAACACTTACACAAGAGTTTACAAGAGAAATTCAAAGGAATTTCAAGGCAAACTATCAAGGTTTTATTCTAGCAATTCAAGATCAATTCACCATGACAAGGGTTTAATGCATCCATTAATGTTGAGCTAAGATAGTTAATGTAGCATTGAAGATCTACTTGCAAGCATTGTTTAGATCTTATTCAAGGATCAAGATCTACATTCTTCATGGACAATACATGTTAGATTGCAGATTTATCTTCCAAGACAACTTACAAGGTATCATTGTTACATGTTTGTTTCATGTCCTTATTTCCATATTTCATCATTTGGTTTAATTACGTAAATGGGGTTTGACTTAGGCGAACCCCTATTCACTAACGATCAACAATTTTTTCTTCCCTTGAATGTGTGTTTGTATATTTACAGGTTGAAGATCAAGTGGAGGAGAAATTGGAAGACAAATTGTCAAAGTTGTCAAGTTGTAAGATTGACCTTTATAGTATAAGAATGAAGAATTGGAGCTACATAATTAAGTACGGGTTTTCGGGAGCTAACAACTGGGGATTTGACAGTACATTAATCAAGGAAAATAACCTAGATCTCAGTTTCAAAAACCCTAACAGGGACCCATTTTCCACTAAAGGTGAATGAATACTTTGTGCCCTAAAAATCGGCTTCTTGTTGTAAGGTACACATCATTTTGAGCTCTAAAATCTTCCCTTTTCATTGCTATAATAGTTAGGGTCAAATTTTTATCATTATTTTCATCTTTTGACCCTCATAATTGCATTAATTGTAGTGATTTTGGTGGAAAAGTAAAGTGGTTCATTATCTTGATTCATTTCACTTTGATGAACCCTACAACCTCTTTTTCACCAATCATCAAATACTCTATTCCTTAGAACCATAAAATATGTACCTTTATATCCATACTTTTTACATAATCATCATTCTAATACATATGTTTCATGAAGTGGTGTAAAAGAGGAGAGAATTGTCCACATTTATGGAATTTAATTTTTTTACCTTGTTTTTTATGTGTTATATGTAAGATTTAAATTATCAACACAACCATTACATATACTACCCTTGGATGAAACCTTGTTAGTATACAAGAGGAAAGATATGCGACTATGATCATTATTATCCCTTATAGCACATTTTTATTAATGAGATTTTATATTATGTACCAATGTGATACATCTACCTATAGTATGCTCATGTGATTGATGATAATCTAAAGAATATTTATATCATTAAATTAAAGTGAGACATGCTAAGTTGTATTAGTTGTCTTGATATGAGGTATAGTGATAAGCTTATTTTATAACTTTTTTTAAAATGGTGCATGGAGGATCATCAAAGGTAGTTAATACTATAATATTTTTGGTGGAATAAAATTCTTATGAGAATTTAGTTTCAACTAATGATGGTACAAATATTGGAAATAAGAAAAATGTGCCTTGGAGATATGGTAAGTGCACCAAGATGTGATACAAAAAGGGGGTCTTAAGATGCCACTTTTTTTCCAAAATCGACAAAGTCTAATATTTGATGATAAAATGAAGATAGTTATGCTCAAAATTTTAAGATGAAACAATAACAAGAGTTGTAGTGCTTCGAATCTACTTTCTAAACTACTATTTTTTTAAATGGTGAAGATCAAGGGCTTTCAAAAAGGGGGATCACACAAAGTGGTCTTTTTTTTCAAAAAACATTACAATGTTTGGTATGCTCCCCCTAAAATGTTAACTTTTTTAGATTTCAAAAATCGCTTTAGTGAGAAATTAGCTAAGATCATTTAGTTAATTTTGTATTTCTCGGCTAATTTTTTTAACATGAATATATGTTTCTAACTAATTTTTGAAGTGGAAACATTCTAAAAAATATAAATTTGAGTGTGCTTCCCCTTAAACTTTTTGAAAACTAATTAAAACTTAATTTTTTCAATACATGTAGAATGGAGTCTAGTTTCTAAAAATTTAATTTATTTCAAAATTTGATGAACAAGTAAAAAACTATACCCAAAATACCACATGTTGGTTTTTGACAAAAAAATGGACACACAAACAAAGGAAATTAAAGATTAAAACCTTAAAATATGTTAGATAGCTAAGAGAGAGCTTAACTCCATTGTGGTATTTTTATAATTTTGCATTGAAACACGTGTAAACCTAATGGAGAGCACATCCAAAAATGTGTGATTTTTTTTACCTTTTCAAAAAAAAATCTTTTACATGAAATGGTCATCCAACTCTTTGGGTTGTATGCCCAAGGAAAATCTAACCTAAAGGGTTGGTATTTCCCAATGAAAATAATTTGGTGAGCACAAAATTTGACGCTTCCTAAATGAAAATTCATTTTTCGAATGCTAGAGTCAAATTCTTTTTCCCTTTCACTCTCTCTCCCACTTTCATTAAGGCTTAGAGTTTATGGTTTATGATTGTTGATGGATAGTTGAGGTTTTACCTTTCACTCCCTCTCTACATCCTTCCCTCTCTACTAATACTTCCCTTTCTCTCTCCCTCTCTTCTCTCTCTCACCTCTCTCTCCCCTCTCTAGGTCTCTCCCACATCCTCCCTCTCTCTCTACCTTACCTTTCCTCCTTACCCCATCTCTATCCCTACCTCCCTACCTCTATTCTTATCTCTTCTTATCTCTCCCCCTCTATTATTATTTCTCTCCCATCTCTCTCCATTATCTCAATCACTACCTCTCTCTCCCACCCTCTCTCTCTCCCCATCTCTAGGTATATCCCTCCTTCCCTCTTTACCTCTCTACCTCTCCCTCCTTGTCTCATTACCCACCTCTCCCTCCCTCTATTTCTCTCACCTCTATCTCTCCCCAAATGTCTCTCACCCCTCTCTCCTAGCCTATAGGTCTCTCACCTCTATATCTCTCCCCTCTCTAGTTATTTCCCTCCCTCTCCATCTCTCTCCCTCCCTCCTTACCTCTCTTTCCCTCTTTGTGAACATCTCTCATTTTATTCTATTTCCCCCTCACCTCTCTACCTCTCCCCTCTCTAGGTCTCTCATTCACTCCTTGTCTACCTCTCCTTCCCTTCTTAGCCCTCTATTTCTCTTCATTCTTCTCTCTCTCCTCTTCTCTCTCCCTCCCATCTCTAGGTCATCACCTTTCTATCTCCTCCTTCCCTAGGTCTCTCACTCCCTCCATATCTACCTCTCCCTCCATCCCTTGTTACTCCTCTCTCTTTGTTATTTTTTCTCTCCGCTTCTCCATCCCTCCCCTCTCTAGGACCCCCTACCTTTCTTCCTCTCCCCCTCCCTCCTTAAACCACCAGCTCACCTCTCTCTCCCCCAATAGGTCTCTCACCTCTCTTCCCCTCTATCTCCTCTTTCCCTAGGCCTCTCACTCCCTCCATGTCTACCTATCCCTCCATCTCTTCTTACTCCTCTCTCTCTCTAATGATGCATTCACATTACAACTATGTGGATCACATCATCTACACTATGAAGGATGTCATAACTATTCATATTGGTTGTGATGTTGTTATCAAAGAATTTTATATGGTGATCACATGGGGAAAAGCTTGTTTGTTTAGTGTGAAAAATAATTGGCCTTAGGTGAATCTTAAATAAACTTGGACTTAACTTTTCACATTCTTTGAGAGGAAATTGAGATTCACACCTTTCAATATCTTTCTCACTATCAAAAGAGGGCATATTGGTAGCATCTAAATTATCATAGGGGAAATAATTGCTCCATTAAAAAGTACAATGGTTGTTGATATCTTGAATGGGAGGTAGATTTTTGGACCTTCAGACTTTACTCTATCTATATGATTGTAATCATTTCTAGTTTCTACATTCTTGAGACATATTCTCTTACATGTGAAGCCTTCCTTTATCTTTTTATGTAGATAAACCTTCTTGTAGATAAAATTTTCTCCTTCTTGTTAAGCTTTGCATGCTTGGTAACACCCTTCACAATATCCATCTTGTTTGTGTTCTGGATTGGATGGTCACATGAGTCTCTAAAGCTATCATAATTGGCATTTCATATGTTGACCTTTTCATACGATGCACTTGAATAGCCAGATATTCTAGCATTAATATCATAGGAGACATTATTTTACAAATGGGGTATATGAATTTATATTTAAGATGACATTTAAAACACTTCATGTGGAAGTTCCTATGGTGGCACTTCATCAATTACAATTTATTCAGCAGAATCTTTGTAATCATGTGCAAACTTTCTCGTTTCCTGATTTATCAAAGTCTAACTGACAAGACCTTCAATGCCCATAGAGAAGATGATAGTTTCAATTGTAACATGACTTGTCTAATTTTTTTAATGTAGTGTAAGACAACTAGAGCTCAATGAATCAACTCCATCAATATTATTATCATCATGTATCAATTTCTCTGAATTATTTGCATTTTAACTTATCTGATTATGATCCTAAACTTTTCTTTCACAAGAAAATAATCCATTGCTTATTTGCTTTTGTCGCTTACCCTAACCCCAGGAAGAAGCAAGGACTATTTTTTTCCTCCCTCATTTTTTTTATCATCTGTATTCTCTCCTATTGTCACTTTTTCACCTACATTTTCAAAAGTATAACACAAAGGTCTTTTGATACCTCTCCAAGCATAAACTGCATGATCATCAAAAATCCTATTCCCTTTATTTTTGATATTTGTAGTCAAGCAAGAAAAATTACTAGCAATTTCATTGTTAATAGCATTTAATCCACCCTTTCTAGTCTATAGAATACCACAATATTTTGCTTCAAGCCAACCACTATGGAAAAGGCTATGATTTTCAAGACTTCCAAAAAATTTGTTGATCCCTAAAAACCCATTATCCTTTCAATTGCTAGTATAAGTGTTGCTATGAAAACAAACTCTAGTTTTAGGAATTTCAAGCTACTCTTGCTCCAATTCAAAATTTTAGTTAAGATCCAAGATAAAATTTTCTCCCTTTTTGGGTGTGTGCACCAATCCATGACACAAAATGGCTCTTAAGATGCCACTTTATTTCTAAAATCAGAAAATTTTGATGTGCACGAGAAAATGAAGATAGTTATGCTAAAAATTTGAAGATGCAACAAGAACAAGAGTTGAAGTGCTCTGAGTCTACTTTCTAAGCCACTAATTTTTTTTTTAAATAATGAAGATTAAGGGTTTCAAAAAGGGTGGGAAAAAAAGGTCCTGTTTTTATGAAAAAAAAAATAGCATAGCGTTTGAGGGCCCCCCCTTTTTCATTAATTTTTTTTAGAATTTCAAAAATATGAATGGCGACAAATTAGCTAACACCATGTATTTTTTCCCCATTCTTTCGGCTAATTTTTTTAATGAATATATAATATTTTATGTATTTTTGAAGTGGAAACATCCTGAAAAGCTGAAATTTGACCATGCTCCCCCCTAAATTTTTTGAAAACTAATCAAAAATTGATTTTTTCATCATGTTTAGAATGGAGTCTAGTTTTAAAAATGTAATTTCTTTCAATATTCGATGAACGAGTAAAAATATAACCTAAAACTAGTACATGTTGGTTTTTGACAAAAACAGAGGCAATAACAAGAGAAGTTATGGATGAAAGCCTTAACATAATTAAAACGTTAAAAAAATTATATATTTAGATAGCTAAGAGAGAGCATGTAACATCATCATGGTTTTTTTATAAACTTATATTGAAATACATGCAAATGTCACAGGTAGCGCAGCCACAAATATGTAAAAATTTGGTGCCCTCCTAAGAAATTCACATCCATGGTATCAAATTGGGGTTGGATGCCCAAGGAAAAATTCAACCCTTTGGGTTGGTACTTCCCAATGCAGCTAATTTGGCGAGTGCCAAATTTGAAGAGCACCAAATTTGGCGCTTATCAAATGGTGATGTATTGACAAAAAATTCCAACTTCACTGCTTCATATTTGTCTCTCACTACTCCACTTTGATAAGGCTTAAATTTTATGAATTATGATCAATGATGGATCATCGAGGTTTTACCTTTCAGTCCATCTTTGTCTCCTTCCCTATTAACCAATACTTACCCTATTCTCTCTCAATCCTCTCTAGGTCTCTCCCACCCTCTATACCTTGTCTTCCCTCATTAACCCCATATCCATCCTTTCATCCCTACCTCTCTCTTCTTTTATGTCCCTTTGTTACTGTTTCTCACCCATTTCTCTCTTTTCTCTCAATCGCTACATCTCCCTCCCAACCTCTCTCTATATCCAAGTCTCTCCCTCGTCTCATAACCCACCTCTCTCCCCTATCTCTCACCTCTTTCTTCTCTCTCTCCCCATCTCTAAGTCTCTCCAACCTTGTCTCATTACCCACCTCTCGCCCCCCTCTATCTCTCATCTCATTATTATTTCTCTCATCTTCCCTCTCCCTCCCCTTTATAGGTGATCACCTCTTTATCTCCTCCTCCCTATGCCTCTCACTCCCTCCATTTCTTGTTACTTACCTACCGATACTTCCCTTTCACTCTCCCTCTCTTTTCTCTCTCCCCTATCTAGGTCTCTCCCAATCTCTCTCCCTATATCACTCTCTATGTTCCCTTTTGTCCTTACCCCATCTATATCCTTTCCTCCCTACACCTCTCTTCTTCTCTCTCCCTCTATTATTATTTATTTCTCATCTATCTCCTTTCTCTAGATCACTACCTCTTCCTCCTGCCCTCTCTCTCCCTATCTCCATGACTCTCCCTCCTTGTCTCATTACCTACCCCTATCCCACCCTCTCTACCTTTCCTTGCCTCCTTAGGGTTTAAGGGTTGACGGTTTAATGTATAGGGTAGAGGGTTTAAGGGTTGAGGGCTGAGGGATTAGGGTTTAAGGGTTGAGGTTTGAGGGTTATAGGGTTGAGGGATTAGGTTTTAATGCTTGAGGGTTTAAGGGTTGAGAGCTTAGGGATTGGGGTTTAAGGTATAGGGTTGAGGGATTAGGGTTGAGGGTTGAGGGTTAAGGGTTGAGGGTTGAAGGAATAGGGTTTAAGACTTGTGGGTTTAGGGGTTAAGGATTTAAGGGTTGAGGGTTGAGGGATTAGGGTTTAAGGGTTGAGGGTTGAGGGATCATGGTTTAAGGTATAGGGTTGAGGGATTTAGTTTGAGGGTTGAGGGTTTAAGTATTTAGGGTTTAGGGGTTGAGGCTTGAGTGTTGAGGTTTTAAGGGTTGAGGGTTTAAGGGTTGAGGGTTGAGGGATTAGAGTTTAAGGGTTGATTTTTTAAGGGTTGAGGGTGGATGGATTATGATTTAAGGTATAGGCTTGAGGGATTATGGTTGAGGGTCAAGGTTGAGGGTTTAAGGGTTTAGGTTTTAAATATTGAGGCTTGAGGGATTAGGGTTTAAGGCTTGAGGCTTGAGGGTTTAAGGTATAGGGTTGAGGCTTGAGGTATTAGGGTTGAGTATTGAGGTATTAGGGTTTGAGGTTTGAGGGTTGAGGGTTGAGGGATTAGGGTTTAAGGGTTGAGGGTTGAAGTTTGAGGGTTGAAGGTTTAAGGGTTGAGGGTTGAGGGATTAAGGGTTGAGGGTTTAAGGGCTTAGGGTTAAGGGATAAGGTTTGAAGGGTTGAGGGTTGGGGGTTGAGGGATTAAGATTTAAGGGTTGAGGGTTTAAAGGTTGAGGGTTGAGGGATTAGGGTTGAGGGTCAAGTTTTTAAGTGTTGAATACATCAAATACTGAGAGGGGGGTGAATCAATATCCTGCTAGCAAAATTGATTATTGTCCATCCAATTATAAATCCACATCTAACTGTAATATTGAACCAAAACATAAAAGAGATCATAACACATTGACTCCTGGTTTTTTACGTGGAAAACCCAAAGTGGGAAAAACCATGGTGAGGGTTAGCTCACAATATATTATAACCGATTATAAGATATTACAGGGCTCACTACCAGGACTCACTATCCTTGAAAGGCTCATATCCTGAATACAAATTATGGCTTATTGCCAAGATACAAAAGGTGTGACTGACTACCAAAATGAACTAGAGAAGTGCACCTACAAAGTGCTGAAAACAATTTTGATTATGCTCTAAAAATATCAAACTTTTTCTCTAGTTGTTGGTATATAAACACTATCAATAACTTCGTATACTTTTTGCAACATTCATATGCCATACACACATATTTATACCACACACATCTTCTTTTTTCCATCATACATATATACACAGCCATAACTTCCTTTATCAATTAGGTTGGCCTAATTGAGGGAACACCCAAAATTCAAAAGTCTTAGTCTTGTCGGCTTAATATTCAATTCATTTTGGTGCAAAAAAAAAATGAATTATCTAAATGTTAGTTCAGTCCAGACCTAAAAAGGAACACACAAAAGATAAACCTTGTTGGCGAAAAGAATACTAAACTTTTATCACCTGGATAGCTCAAATGGATCACGCAAACACGTTGAAAAAATAATTTATACTTGTAACTGACATTCCTGAGCAACATATCAAAAACTCATAGAATTCCCTTTTACTAAGAATATTTCCAAACCAAAATACCAAATCAACATGGACGCACAATTTACTTAGTCAATTACCAAGCATTGTTGTCATCAATGACAACAAAACCAGAGGGAGCCTTCTTCATTCTTCCAACAATATCCCCCTTTGTCATTGATGGAAACATGTGCCAAAAATGAAACTATCTTCAAAACATAGATTGTGCTCAAATCCCCCTAACATATGTATAGAAACAAACATAACATATTTTATACATACTCTTCTCCTCTTCTCCCCCTTTGACATCAAGGAAAAAGGACGGGGAAAAACTTCAAATCAAGAACTGGGGGCACCTTGTAATTCCTTGAGAATCACTTCCCAATTAGGCTTCCCATCATCCTATACTCCTTTTTCCTTGGAGATTGTTTTATGTAGAGATTCCATTTCTGCCAAGCATTCTTCTCCTTTCAGAGTGAATGGAGCAATGTTCATTTCTCAAGTTTTTCTACTTCCATCAGTGCATTTGATATAGTAACATGTTTGGACATAACCAGATCTCCAAGTTGGGCATACCATCTCATAGCCTCTTCTTTCTACCTCTATAGGATGAAAAAATTATTTTGAAGATCTACAATAGAAACCCACCTAACATAGTTTCTATCACTGATAATAATATAATATTTGGAGGCATGACCAATTTGAGACTCAATTGAGTCCATTAGATCCTTGATACTTTGAGTGGCTTCCATCCATTTCATGCAGTAAACAAATAGTAGATTTGCTTCTTCATCACATTCTCTTACCTCTTTCAAAGTTTGCAAAGCCTTGTCTTGTGCACCTGTACACTTGTCTTGCAAAAACAACAACCTTTTCTCTAACAAACTCATCTCTACTTCTTTTGTGGTCTGCATCTTAAGATTGGATGTGTACTCTTTAACAAAATCAACTATAAGCCTCAAATTTTTAATCGGATCTAAAGAGTTGTCAAGAGTAACACCAAGGGTTGTCTCTTGTAGAGCTTTGATAGCTTGTCTCTTGTAGAGCTTTGATAGCTTCATTTATCAACTCATTTCCCTCTTGATATGACTCTATATCCTCCTGTGTGACAGAGTTGAGAAAAGTGTCACTTAGCTTTATTCTGTCACTAGGTGTAATCTTTGTCAAATCCACATAACCTAGGTGAGATGGTAGCTTGACTAGATGATCTAGAAGCACAGGTTGGATTATAGCTTGTCTTGAAATAAGACCTTTAAGAGTACTTTATGATGACTCTCTGTATGTCTTTGATGGTTTGGGGCCTTTGATAATTTCACCTTCAACTGGAATAGCTTCCTTATCTTCCTCTTTCTTCTTTTATTTTTCCTTTTCTTTTCCTTCTTCTTCTTCTTTTCCCTTTTTTCTCTATTTTCTTTCTCCCTTCTATCCTCATCATCCTTGTCTTTATCTTTCTCTTTCTCTTTACTTCCTTCACTTTCATCTTTGTTTTTCTCTTTCCTGTTCCTAGTGGATTCTTGATGTGTTGGATGTTGTGGTTGTGTTGCTGATATATGGTTGTCATTGATGTCAACACTATTAGCATTAATGTCTTTAAGACTGTATATGTCGAGGATATTGAGAAAATTGTAATAAAATAAGTTGCAAGTTGTCTGTGTAGCAATGAAGATCAATATGATGAAAAGTTCAATATATTGATGGTGAGAAGTTGTGGATTAAAGGGTTTGTTTTCTAGTGTATCTAGTTTATCCACCGAAAGTTTCAAAGGTGTGCATGAAGATCTGAGAAAGTTATGAGTTTTTATGTTCCGATAGTTATTATGTTACTATAGCTAGTGTTCCTGGAAGAAGATAATGTGATTCTGGTAATATGAGTTGTTGTGTATGCTATTGTGGTGTTTTTGGATGTTTCTAGATCATGCTCTATCTATGTTGCATGTCTGCATTGATCATTGTTGTCATGATCGATGATTTTCTCTTGTGTGTTCATATTTTTCATGTCCATGGCTGAAAAGGTGATTGTAGCATATTTTGGATCTTCGAGGAATAATTTTTGAAGTTTTTTTGTGTTCGAGGATATTATTTTGGTTCTCCACTATGTTTTGGCCGACCTTGGTGGATTCACATTAATAATGTTTATTGTTATGGGCCAACATTTTGTATTCATTTCATTATTTTGTTGAAGCCAACATGTAATGATGTAATTCTTTGTGGATATATATGAGCGATTTTTTATCTCATTTGAGACATGCATGATGCGAAGTGTGCGAGTTCTATGAACAAATAAATTTTAGATCATTCAAAGGTAGATAAAAGTGTGAAGAAGAGTGAAGAAGTGTTCTTGTGCTTAACCGGAACTATAATCAAGCATTAGCAGATGCTACTTTCTCAATTCAAGATCTTTAGATGGATTTAATCTAAATGTTTTTGTAAGACAGTGAGTTTTCCTTTTTGTTTGAGCAGTGAGCTCTAGCCAGTGTGCCTGAATGAATGTGCATTCCCCATTTATTCTTCTTATACTTTTAAGAGGGTATAAACTTGTGGATTAACCTCCACCGTGGTTTTTCCCCTAACAGGTTTCCACGTAAAAATCTTGGTGTTATGTGTGTTTCTGATGTGTTATTGATTTATGCTTCATGGTTATTAACCAGATCTGAGAATTTAAGGATTAATAATTTTAATAAGTTTGAAATTTTGTGACAACTGATTCACCCCCCCTCTCAGTTGTCTGCCCTTGTGTTGCCAACAATTGGTATCAGAGCAGGTTCCTTGGAAGAATTTTAACAGCTTGAGGTGATCTGGGATGGTGACATATAAGAAGGATAGTCTGAGATTTGATGGAACAAATTATTCTTTGTGGAAGACTCAAATGGAGTGTCATCTGAGATGCATTGGTGAATCTTACTAGAAAATTACAAGTAATAGGTATGTTATTCCTCAAAATGGTCCTACTACTACTGCTGAGATTAGGGATGTTGAATACAATATCAGGGCTAAGGAAGCAATGTTGAGTGCTTTGACTGATTCTGAGATGACGAATGTTATGGATCTGAAGATTGCTTATGAGATCTGGAAAAATTTGGAAACTTTGTATGAAGGTGATGCTAATGTGAAGATTGCTAAGCTACAAAGTCTGAAAGGGAAATATGAAACATTGAAAATGGGTGATGACGAGAATATTACTACTTCCATGCAAAGAGTGAATGAACTTGTGTGTGGTATGAGATGTGTTTGTGAATAGTTGGAAGAATCAGAGATTGTTGCTAAATTGCTTAGATCCTTACCTATTGCATACAAAGTCAAAGCTATAGCTATTGATGAGCTCAGGACTATGACAAATGTGACCAGAGATATGTTGATTGGTAAACTTACTGCTTTTGAGTTGAGTGAATTTGGTGATTCCTTCCTAAAATAGAATCTGCATTCAAAGCTACTACCTCCAGAAGAGATAAGAAGAGATATGATCCGAGTGAAATTTCTTCCAGAAAGGTATTCAGGTATGAGGAAGAAATGAGATAGATTGAAGAAGAAAGAGAACTAAATGAGCTTGAAGCACTTATTGTCAAAAGAGAAGCCAAAGGAAAAGGTAAGTATAAAGGGAAATTGCCTATTAAATTTTTTTCTTGCAATAAGATAGGTCATTTTGCATCAAGGTGTCTGGAAAGATTTCCTAAGTCAAGACCTAACAAGCCTAGATTTCAAAGGAAGTGTTAGTATGCTACTGATGAAGGTGTGACAGATGATGAATCTAATAAAGGTAATTTAAGTGAATATGAGTTTGTGTTTATGCTATCAACGAAAATAATCCTATGTCTACTGAATCTACTAGTTGTACAAATGTGGAGAAATCCCTAGCTACTCGAGTTGAAGAGAAGGATGAATGGGTAATTGATAGTGGATTTTGACATCACATGACAGGTGATAAAAGAAAAATTTTAAGCCTGGAAAAATATGATAGTGGTGTTGTAAGATTTGGTGATAACAATGGTGGTATAATCTATGGCAGAGGATGTATTTCTTTTGATGGTAAGAATAATGTTGATGATGTTCTTTATGTGGAAGGTTTGAAGCATAATCTCTTAGGTGTTGGACAAATGGTTGAAAAAGGATATAATATTCAATTCAAGGATGGAAAGTGTAGAATATTGTGAAGTTCTAGAAATGTGATTGCTTCAGGTACAAAAACAAAAGGTGACATTTTCCACCGTAGTACTGCTAGTAAAAGTTGTTTGGTTGCTCAAATTGATGAAATTTGGTTGTGGCATAGGATAATGTGTCATGCAAACTTTGACAATATTATCAAGATAAGTTCTGCTCAGGCAGTGAGAGATCTTCCTAAGTTGGTAAAGCCTAATAATGCCATATGCAAGGAATGTCAGTTAGGAAAGCAAACTAGAGTCTCATTTAGAAGCAAATAGTATTGTTCAAATGGAGTATTGGAGCTTGTGCATATTGACTTGTGTGGTCTTGCTAGAATCAGAAGTCTACAAGGAGATAGGTATTTCATGTTTCTCGTTGATGATTATTCTAGATTGATGTGGGTTACTTTATTAAGGGAGAAATATGAAGCTCTAGAGAAGTTCAAGATATTTAAGGCTATGGTTGAGACAGAGACGGGTCTGAAGATTAAGTGTCTGAGATCAGATAGAGGTGGTGAATTCACTTCTAGTGAGTTTAATTGTTTTTGTGAAGTGCATGGGATAAAGAGACAATTATCTACACTATGGACCCCTCAGCAAACTGGAGTTGTGGAAAGGAAGAACATGATAGCTCAAGATGTTGCTAGAACTATGATGTTGGAAGGAAATTTTCCTCATATCTATTGGAGAGAAGTTGTGAGTACTGTTGTTTATATCCTCAACCGGGTACAAATCAAAGGCGATACTGGTAAGACTCCTTTTGAGCTATGGTTTGGTCATAAGCCTAATATTAGATATTTCAAAATCTTTGGGAGTAAATGCTATATCAAAAGAGACAAAGATATAGGAAATTTTGATGCTAGGAGTGATGAAGGAATCTTTCTTGGTTATTCTACGAAAAGTAAGGCCTACCGGAGCTACAACAAGATATTAAGGAAAATGGTTGAAAGTGAAAATATTAAGGTTGATGAAGACATTGCTAGACCATACAGAACCTGTGGATATGATTCTGATGATCAGAATGATAGTACAGACAAAGCAAACAAAGTTCTGACTTCAAGTCAAGTTCAGATCATTCTAGTGAACCAAGAAGATCAAGAGAAAAGAGAAACTAGTGAAAGTACAGAAGAGAGATCACAAGAGCCTAAAGTTCAAGAACATTCTAAGACTCCAAGGTATATGAGATTAATCATTCAAAAAATTAGATTATAGGTGATAAGAACAAAGGTGTCCAGACTAGGAGAATAATTATAGAAGAATATTGTTTAATTTCAAAGACTGAACCTAACAGTGTCAATGAAGCATGCAAAGATGAACATTGGATTGAAGCAATGAAATAAGAACTAAAAAAAATTGAGAAGAATAATACATGGATTCTTGTTCCTAGACCTAAGGACAAAATTGTAATTGGAACTAAATAGGTCTTTAGAAACAAACTGAATGAACAAGGTGAAGTTATCAGAAAAAAAGAAAGACTGGTATGTAAAGGATATTCTCAGATGGAATGAATTGACTTTGAAGATACCTTTACACCTGATGCTAGAATTGAAGCTGTGAAACTATTTCTTGCTTATGCTACTTACAAAAACTACAAGGTTTATCAGATGGATGTCAAGTCAGCATTTCTAAATAGCGAATTGGAAGAAGAGGTGTATGTTGAGAAACCTGATGTATTTCAATTGACTAATCATGGAGATATGGTTTGTCAGTTGAAGAAAGCATTGTATGGACTCAAGCAAGCCCCTAGAGCTTGGTATGCTAGATTGGACAAGTATTTGATGAATATTGGATTTAACAAAGGTACAACTGATAGTAATCTATATTTCAAGATTGATGATAATAGAGATTTGATTATGGAAGTCTTTTTTGATGATATCATTTTTGGAGAAGATGATGGTTTGTGCATGAAGTTTGCTGATGAGATGCAAAATGAGTTTGAGATGTCAATGATTGGAGAGATGAAATTATTTTTAGGATTGAAAATTACTCAGTTAGATAAAGGGATCTTTATATCTCATTCCAAATATGTGAAATAATTGCTAAAGAAGTTTGGTATGGAAGATCCAAAGCCATTTGGTACACCCATGTTGACCGGATGTAAGCTAACAACTGATGATGATTCTCTGAAGGTAAATAAGACTAGATACATATCAATGATTGTTGGATTTCTTTATTTGACTCAAACTAGACTTGATATCATGAATGTTGTATGTATTATTGCAAGATTTCAAGCCGATCCTAGGGAATCTCATTTGACTATTGTGAAGAGAATTTTTCAGATACTTGAAGGGAACAATTGATTTTGTCTTGTGGTATCCTAAAGATGATGATCTTACTCTAAGTGCCTTTACTGATGTTGATTGGGCAGGAGATGTGAATGATAGGAAAAGTACTAGTGGTGGCACATTTTTCTTGGGAAAGAAGTTGATTTTATGGTTAAGTAAAAAGTAGAATTCCATTTCTTTATCTACTGCAGAGGCAAAATACATTGCTACTACTAACAATTGTACTCAAGTAGTGTGGATGAAGCAGATGCTGAAAGATATTAGAGTTGTGTATGATGAACCTATTGCTATATTTTGTGATAATTCAAGTGCAATTAACATTTCTAAGAATTTGGTGTTGCATTCAAAGACCAAGCATATGTCTATCAAGTTTCACTTTTTGAGAGACAAGGTGAGTGAAAAGGAAGTCAAATTAGAGTATGTGCCTACTAAGGAACAGATTGCAAACATCTTTACCAAGTCATTGCCTAAGGATACTTTTGAGTATCTCAGAGGGAAGTTAGGGGTAATTAGCCCTCTTAATCAGAACTAAGATGCATTGTTATGCATCATTCTATGTATTTCACAATCATATCTTGATTTAGATTGATGTTGTGGTGGCTGCTACTCATGGGGAGTAGTCAGATGTTTAGATATGTGGTTCAGAGCTTGTATAGAGAAAGGTACACACTACCTTTGCCATTGATTTCATAGGGGGGGAAGAGAAATGGAAAAACTAGGAATTATCTGAGGAGATGAAGTCAAGATAAAAGAGTCAGAACCTAAGGGGGAGTAAGTGTTGAAGTTAGTTGCGTTGATGGTGTTTTTTCACATCATGTGTTGCCATCAATGCCAAAGGGGGAGATTATTGGATGTTGTGGTTGTCTTTCTAATATGTGGGCGTCATTGATGTCAACACTATTAGCATTAATCTCTTTAAGACTGTATATGTCGAGGATATTGAGAAAATTGTAATAAAATAAGTTGTAGGTTGTTTGTGTAGCAATGAAGATCAATATGATGGAAAGTTGCAGATTAAGGGTTTGTTTTCTAGTGTATCTATTTTATCCACCAAAATCTTCAGAGGTGTGCATGAAGATCTAAGAAAGTTATGAGTTTTTGTGTTTCGACAGTTATTTTGTTACTGTAGCTAGTGTTCCTGGAAGAAGATAATGTGATTCTATTAATCTGAGTTATTGTGTATGCTCCTATGGTGTTTGTGGATATTTCTAGATCATTCTCTATCTATTTTTCACATCTACATTGATCGTTGTGCTCGTGATCGATGATTTTCTCTTGTGTGTTCATTTTTTTCATGTTCATGGCTGATAGGGTGATTGTAGTGTATTATGGATCTTCGAGGAATAATTTTTGAAGGTGTTTTGTGTTAGAGGATATTGTTTTGGGTATCCACTATGTTGTGGATGACCTTGGTGGATTCGCATTAATAATCTTTATTGTTTTGGTCTGACAATTTGTATTCATTTCATTATTTTGTTGAAGCTAACATGTAATGATGTAATTCCTTGTTGCGGATATATATGAGTGATTGTTTATCTCATTTGAGACATGCATGATTCAAAGTGTGTGAGTGTTATGTGAGAATAAATTTTATATCATCCGAAGGCATAGCGGAGTGTGAAGAAGTGTTCATGTGCTTAACCGGAACTGTAATTAGGCATTAGCATATGCTACTTTCTCAGTTCAAGATCTTGAGATGAATTTAATTTGAATGTTTATGTTTGAGCAGTGAGCTCTAGGCAGTGTGCCTGAATTCATGTGTAGTCCCCATTTATTCTTCTTATACTTTTAATAGGGTATAATCTTGTGGATTAACCTCCACTGTGGTTTTTCCCCTAATAGGGTTTCCAAGCAAAAATATTGATGTTATGTGTGTTTCTGATGTGTTGTTGATTTATTCTTTCATGGTTATTAATCAGATCTAAGAATAAGGATTAATAAGTTTGTAATATGTACCAACTGATTCACCACCCCCCCTCTCAGTTGTCTTCCCTTGTGTTGAAAAGGTGATATTCTTCTCTCTTTTCACTAGATTGATCTTAATGATGATCATCAGAGCTCTTACTGGTAGTTTCTTTTATTTCCATCTAATGGGAAGGGCTCTCTAAAGCTCCAAGTGTCTCATCAATAGTCTCCAGGACTAGGTTATCCATAACTTCTGCAATAGTAGCATGTTCCTGAGTCTGGGCAGTGTGAGATGAATAATTGGTTCTTTTCCCATAGCTCCTTGCTAATTTCCTGATCACATCTTGAGTTTCTTGCCTTACTTTTTCAACATAGTCATCTTCCTTAGTCATTAACATGTTGAATCTCTACTTGACTCTAAACAACGTAGAACATTATTTCAACAGATTCATAACTTCTATCTCTGAATAAGTTGAACTAACAAATTTTAAGGCTTCACTTCTCATTTGGTCTTCGACATTTAAAGCCTCTTCCCTTCTAAGTACTAACTCTTTCCACACATTTTTAGTAACTTTTGAATGTATGGTATCCATGTTTATGCTACAAATAACTATGTACTAAGAAAAATCATTTATGATGGTTTATTTCCCTTCATCATTAACCTCATCATGTAATTCAATAGTTGACATAAGATCGTTGTCAATCATATTGTTCACTAAGGCTCCAAGAACCAAGGGTGGATGATTACTTACCGAAGGAGAACTAGACATGTTCTCCATGGGATCAGATGAACCTTCTTCATTCTTCTTTGTGTGCACATGTATTCGGTAGGCATCCTCCTCTTCCTTTGTCTCCTCATCAGTGAAGATCTCAACACTGGTTTTGACTCCTTCACTAGAGGTACTACCTCTTCTGTTTCTTTTTAGGTGATGTTCTTCTTCTAGACCAAGTGCAATTTCTATTGGAAGTGGATTCACTCTGAGAGGGGGGGGGGTGAATCATAGTGGAGTAATTTTAACTTTTAACTTTGAAAGCATAATGAAACTTTTACTCATTTAACCCAAAGAGACAAATTTGATTAAGCAAGTGAACATTAACACTTTAGATCAAATTGACATGAGACTTGACTAAAATTTTCAACCCATATTAAAAGAATCATATGATATTGTTCAAATAAAGCTTTATAAACAATCTTGTTGTGCTTTATCAACAGGACTATAAAACTTCATACTATGCAACTTTGACTTGCTTATGACAGAATTTTGAGCATTCATATAATGAGCACATAATGCAGAAGTTAATTTTATGAACAATCTTGTTGTGCTTTATCAACAGAACTATAAAACTTCATAATATGCAACTTTGACTTGCTTATGACAGACTTTTGAGCATTCATATAATGAGCACAGAATGTAGAAGTTAATTCACCTTATGAAAGAAATTTTGCATCAGATTTGCATAATCTAAATTTGCATGAAAAACTTGAGCAAATTGACTTTAAACTTTTAAATAGCCTTAAAGTATCAGAGCATTGACCAACTGAATGAGCACAATAACATAAATGACTGACAGAAAGAGTATGCAAGATAAACATAAATCACACAAATGAGAGAGACAAAGATTGCCGAGTGGAAAACCCTCCTGGGGTAGAAAAACCACTCCTAAACTGCCTTACTGGCTTAATTTCAAAACCACTGCTTACAATGCCTTATAGGCTAATTTATGAGCACCAACTCAAGGAGCACCATTCCCTCATTTAGAGACACCAATCTCAAGGAGCACCAACCCCTTTACTATTTTAGAAAATCACATAATTGATACAAAGGATCTCTCTATTTCCCTTTTTGTTTCATACATTTCTCATTGTTCTTCATCCAACAATTAACTCTCTTTCTGTTTTTTATCCTTTTCTCATGATACTGTTCAGAACAATTAACACACTATTTTTTTCAAATTTTCAGCATCAAAAGATAATTCCCCGTTTCCACACTAAATAGGAAGGCCCTTTTCTACTTTTTTAGGTTTATCATAGATGATTAAGCCCAAATCTCTCTGTTCTCCTCTTTTTATATTTTACATCATTACATCCCATGAAGGGTTACAACAATTACTGTGGGTTGTCAGAAGAGTACTCGAGGTAGCATGGTGGAAACTATTAGCAATATGCAAGGAGCTACTGCTATACCGTGGTTACCTTTCTAACTGCTCATGGTGTAGCGGTAGTTGTCTTGCTTGTAGCTTATAGTTTCCACCACACTACCGCGGTCACTAGCTTAACTGCTAGCGGTAGCATAGTAAGACCTTTGAAGTCCGCGGTCTTACCAAAGACAAGTTTGATACCTTTTTTTTGCTTTTAGGCCCAAATAAATATTAAACAATAGACCTGATTCAAATGCAAATTAGAGAACGATTTGAATACCTTTACCCATAGTCAATTTTCCACCTCATTAATATTCAATTCCTTTTAATGTCCAATGTCAAATACTTTCCAAAGCCTTGTGAAGAGATAAAGATTGAATTCATGCAGAGTTCACAAAGCCATAAATACAATAGTGATCAAGCCCTTAATTAATCAACCTGTAGTAAAACTAAACATGCCAAACACATGTAATCAAGTGAAACACTGAAGCACAAATTATCAAATCAGAAACATGTCACCTAAACAATGGAACAAAGAACCTGTAACCAGAGTAGCTCAACCAAGATCTGCACATGGAGTTAAATAACAAATGAGCCAATCAAATGCCATAATAAGACCAGACTAAGAAATTCTTCCAAGGCACCAACCCAAGGTATTTTTGACATCAAGGAGAATTTGCATAGAAAAAGTCAACAATTTATTCTTCAATAACATCATTCAAACTCCTTTTCCTATGAGATTTTTCTTTCACTCTTCTTCTTCCTCCTGAAGTAGCATATGGTGTAGCAGCAGGTATGTCCTTCTTCTTAGATGTCATGGTACTAGGACCAGTAGGGGCAGCAACACCAACAGATGTAGGAATACTTTGTTCTTTCCTTTTCCCTTTCTCAACATTAGCACCACTAAGGGTGGAAAAACTGGAAATAGGTGTTGGTGTAGCACTACAAGATAGCCTTCCTAATTTTCTAGGTCTAGAGGATTGTTTAATAGATTTATCTTTCCTTTTATCAAGATCCTCATTCAATTGTAGTATATCATATTTAGTGTATGTTTGATCTTGGAAGAAAGCTTCGATATTCTTTCTTCGTTTGGATGCAGTAGCCTCCAAATTAATTTCAATAGATTTCTCCTCATATGTACCAAGCCTAGGTAGTGAGGGGTGATTAGTACTAGCCAGCAGAATCTCAATGTACCTTTCTGCCATTTTCTATTCAATCTCATATCCTAGAGGTTCAATCCATCAAATTCTGGGTTCTACGGCCTCAATGATGCATTTATTGGTAGACACAAGAAATGTTATCTCATTCTCATACTTCACCAAACTCCTTGGAATCCTATCTCTTTCATGAATTTCATTTTGAAATATTGTAAAGAAAGAAATTAGGGCATTGTTTTGTGCCCTAAAATCTCCTAGACTACGTAGATGATCACAAATCTAATGAGCAATTGGCCTAGTGTTATCCCATATTATTTTATTTCTTCCTGGTAACTCCTTATAAAATAGAATAACAAACAAACAACTAGAGTGCCAAATTTAAAGACATATTTCTTCACCTTTTTCATACTCAGGTTTTCCATAAGTTGCAACCTCAGCAACTCATAGAGATCAAAATCCTTTCCATTCACCACCATTTCATAAGTTGTGTAAATTGTCGTGGCTGATACTGAATTTTCTCTATTTGTGAAGTAGAATTTTTTCCCAATCATAATGGAAACATACTTGATGGTAGGGTTTGCAATAGACTCTATGGTTAGGGCTCTCCTATCAAACTTGGTACCAATTAACCTTGTGACTTCATCATTTTTCACTACCTTTACAACTAGAATGCATAAGTGTCACAAAGACCAGTAACAACTCGAATTACCTCCTTGTTGATAATCCCTTGTTCATTTATCCAAACAAGATTGTTGTGAACCCTACTAAGGGTTATCCTGACAAATTTTGACTCGCTCTTGTTGGAAAGTTCATAAACTAGTTCCAAACATTTAGCTTCATTCAAACTAAGTTTTCATATTCCTCCTTGAGCAGTAATTTATCATTCAACTCATTTCCCCACAATTCCTTTAGCTCTTGGTGATCAAATTCTTTGAGCTTCCCATGAATGTATATTCTTGGATCTTTGATGCGTAGCACATGACTCAGAATATGCAAGAATGCACCCATTGGGTCATTTTCATATACTTTCCATGAACATATTTTGAACTTTGGTTGGGGCCTCGCATAAATTTCCACAATAGTATGAGGGGCCATATTCCTCAAACAAACTTGAATAAACATAACAAAGAGTTCCCTCAACTTTAAAAACCACAGAATTCAAATAATAGAGAATAAATTTTTTTGCTTGTCAAGAACTGGGGTTTTGATGTACAATTCTTTGAATCACCTTCAATCTCACTTCAGCTTGCATTGCTTCTTCCAATTTTTTCAAATGTTCTTTTACTTAACTTAGTCTCTTGCTTTATTATTTACGATTTTTTCCCTATTTTTTCATTTATTGCTTTTCAAATTTAAAGATGCCAAACACATTGTAAAACATATTGTAAACTAATAAGAGATCCACAATTCTTTTGATTTTCTTAGTTTTTGTCAGAATTTTCTCTAATGCCTTCAAAATAAAGATTCACATCACTTATCCTTGTGTCATCACATGACACCTTGTATATCAATGGTATGTTAGATTTTTTTGTGACTACTCCACCTGAAGCCAATGCTAGATTCAATTCTTAGAAGAGGTATCTACACCAGATGTAGATACAGGGTTATTTGATTCATCCTTGTTCTTAGGTTCTTCCTTCCTTCTTTATTTTTTTTATTTCTTTCCTTCATCTAGATCTACCTTGTTCACAGGCTTGTTCTTTTGTTTCAGATTAGGTTTCTCCCAACTTTGCTCCTTAAAAAAATTGAGATTTGTCCTGGTTCATTGAAAGTGTAGCACACAACATATAATTGATCAAACGATTTGGTATTCATCCTTGACCTGCACTAATTAGCCTTGTGTCCAAAGATATTGCATGTGTAATAGTAGCCTTGAAAAGATTGAATTCTTCTACTAGCATTAAATTTGTTCATCATTTGGCTTTTGCATTCGGTAGCTCTATGTGCAAACTTGTTGCAAACGTAGCATTGTCCAACAAAGAATCCAACATTCTAACTCATTCTATTTTGGTTCATCCTACTTCTACATTATGTTACTCTATGTCTAAATTTATTGCATGAGAAACAAAAACCATTAAAAGATGGGTACCTTTGAGCATTAGGTTGTTGAATGGGAATCCTTTCGGTATTGTTCCTTCGGTTCTTGTTTTGATAAGGTTTTCCTTAAAGTTTCCTTGGATTGTCCACTTTGTTGAGAACTGGTTTAGTCTTTGGGCATTATCCTTCTTCAAGTCCTAGACCACTTTTGTCCTTAGTAGGTTTTTGAGATTCAATCAACTCATCAAGCATTATAGAACTTGTATTGAACCTTTCTTCATGAGCTTTCTCTTTTTCCAAATCAGCTCTTAGGGTTATCACTTCTTGTTCAATCTTTGTACATTCGTTAATTTTATTCTAGATCTCATCTTTCTAACATTCCTCAATTCATTTATTTTCTTCTACTTGCACCTTCAATCTGGTAATGTCCTCATTAGCCTTCTTCAACTGATCACTAACTTCTCTATGTCAATCCTTGAACTTTTTTATCTGCTCTCTCATCTTCTTGATGCAACCATTTGCTACCTTCATATTTACTTTCAAATTCTCCTTCTCATCCTCACTTTTGTCCAATTCTTCAAGGGAAATATTGATCTCATCAAATACAAAGGTTTATTATGGAGGAACGGAATAGTATTTTCTAGCCATGTATTCAAATTTCGGGACCTTCCTCAAGTTGTAAGACCTTTTCAGAGGAACCGAGCTCTAATACGAATTGTTGAATACACTTAATACTAAGAGGGGGGTGAATCAGTATTCTACTAGCAAAATTATTTATTAACCATCTAATTATCAATCCTCGTCTAATTTAAATAGTGAACCAAAACATAAAAGATATCATAACACATTGACACCAAGATTTTTACATGGAAAACCCAAAGTGGGAAAAACCACGGTGAGGATTAGCTCACAATATATTATAACCGATTATAATATATTACAGGGCTCATTGCCAGGACCCACTATCCTTGAAAGGCTCACAGCCTGAATACAAAATATAGCTTATTGCCAAGATATAAAAGGTGTGGCTCACTACCAAAATAAACTGGAGAAGTGCACCTAAAAAGTGTTGAAAATAGTTCTGGTTATGCTCTAGAAATATCAAACTTCTGTTATGATTGTTGGTATACAAACACTATCAATAACTTCGCATAATTATACTTGTCACAAAATTCGCATACCATACACACATATTTGTACCACACACATATTATTTTGTCCATCATACATATATACATAGCCATAACTTCATTTATCAATTAGGTCGGCCTAATTGAGAGAACACCCAAGATTCAAAAGTCTTAGTCTTTTTGACTTAATACAAAATTCATTTTGGCACACAAAACAAAACATGTTATCCAGACATTAGGTCGGCCAGGACCTAAAAATGAACACACAAAATATAAACCTTTTCGGCCAAAAGAATACTAAACTTTTTTCACCTGGATAGCTCAATCGGATCACGCAAACACACCAAAAACTCGTTTATACTTGTAACTGACATTCTTGGGCAACATATTTAAAACTCATAGAATTTCATTTTACTAAGAAGATTTTCGGACCAAAATACTGGATCAACATGGACACACAATTTACTTAGTCAGTTACCAACCAATGTTGGCATCAATGACAACAAACCCAAAGGGTCCCTTCTTCATTCTTCCAACATTAAGGGTTGAGGGTTGAGGAATTAAGGTTATAGGGTTTAAGGGTTAATGGTTGAGGGATGAGGGATTAAGGTTTGAGTCTTGAGGGATTAGGGTTTAAGGGTTGAGGGTTTAATGGTTGAGATTTGATGGATTAGGGTCTAAGGTATAGGGTTGAGGGATTAGGGTTCAAGGGTTTAGGGTTTAAGGGTTGATAGTTGACGGGTTTAAGGTTTGACAGTTTAAGGGTTTAAGGGTTTAGGGTTTAAGGCTTGAGGCTTGAGGCTTGAGGGTTTAAAGGTTGAGGGTTTAAGGGTTTAAGGGTTTAGGGTTGAGGTATGAGGATTGAGTGGATATTTATTAATGGTTGAGGTTTTAAGGATCAAGAGTTAAGGGATGAGAGTTTAAGGGCTGAGGATTGACGGATTAGGGTTTAAGGGTTGAGGGTTGAAGTTTGAGGGTTATAGGATATAGGGATTACGGTTTAAGGGTTGAGGGTTGATTTTAAATGGTTGAGGGTTAAACGATCGATGGTTGAAGTTAGAAGGTTGAAGGTTGAGGGTTATAGGATTGAGGGATTAGGGTTTAAGGATTTAGGGATTAAGGGTTTAAGGGTTGAGGGTTTTGTGATTAGGGTTTAAGGGTTGAGGGTTGAACGATGAGAGTTTAAGGGTTGAGGATTGAGGGATTAGGGTTTAGGGTTAAGGGTTGAATTTTGGGGGTTATAGTATTGATGGATTAGGGTTTAGTGGTAGAGGTTAAAGGGTTGAGGTTTGACGTTTGAGGGTTGAAGGTTTAGGGTTATAAGATTGATGGATTAGGGTTTAATGGTTGAGGGTTGAGGGATTAGGATTTAAGGGTAGAGGGTTCAAGGATGAGGGTTTAAGGGTTGAGTATTGAGGGATTAGGGTTCCCTTACCTCTCTACTCTCTTTCTCTTTATCTCACCTCTCTCTCCCTACATATCCCTCCATCCATCCTCTATTTCTCTATCTTAGCTCTCTCTCCCTCCCTTCATATCTCTCCTTCCCTCTACTTCTCTCTATCTCCCCCTCCCTCTCTCTGCATACCTCTCTATTACTCTCTCTCACCTCTCTCTCCATCCCTATCTCTCCCTCTATCCCTACCTCTCCCTCCATCTCTCCTTCCCTCTTTACTTCTTTGTATCTCCCCTCCCTCTCTCTAACTACCTCTCTCTCTATTTCTCTCTCTCACCTCTCTCTATCTCTCCATCCCTATCTCTCCCTCCATCTCTCTTTCCCTCTCCACTTTTCTCTACCTACCTATACCTATGTACCTTATTCTCTCTCCCTCTCTCCCTCCTTCATTCTCTAAATCTCTCCAGCTTCCTCCTTCTTTCTCTACTTCTCTCTCTCACTTCCCTCCCTTCCTCTCTCTCTCTCACCTCTCTCTCCCTAAATATCCCTCCCTCCTCTCTTTCTCTATCTCACCTCCCTCTCCCTCCCTCCCTACCTCTCCTTCCCACTCTACTCTTTATCTCCCCCTCCCTCCCTCTCTATTTCTCTCTCTTACCTCTCTCCCCATCCCTATCTCTCCCTTTATCCCTACCTCTCCCTCCATCTCTCCTTTCCTCCCTACTTCTCTCCATCTCCCCTCCCTCTCTCTACCTACCTCTCTCTCTATTGATCTCATTCATGTATCTCTCTCCATCCATACCTATTCCTCCATATCTTTGTCGCTCTCTACTTCCCTCTACCTTACATATCCCTCTATACCTTGTTCTCTCTCCCTCTCTCCATCCTTTCTTCTCTCAATCCCTCCACCTTCCTCCTCTCTATACTTTTATCTATCACTTCTCCCTCTCTCTCCTTCCCTCTTTACTTTCTCTATATCTCAACTCCCTCCCTAAATCTCTATCCCTCCCTCTATCTTTGTGCCCCCTCTTTTTGTCTCTCATCTCCCTCTCTCTAAGGGTGATCCCACAATAGTGGTTTACACTTTTTGGTACATCCTATTTTTTGCTAAAATCAAATATTTTTAGAAAATATAATGATTTAAGCCTTGAAAAATTCCATATAAGGGATCCCAATTGAAAAGGGTTTTATCAAACCACCTTAGATCAAACCCCCTTGGATACAACCTTTCTAGTTTTAAACCGTATCTATAACGGAGTCTCCTTTACACTTATCAAAATGATAATAAAAAATCACTTTTGATTTACCTTTTGGGAGATCAAATGAATTCATTTAAAATTTATTTTGTGTAAGTATGCATTCCTTATTATAAGCCTCCCAAAAAGTATAATTTTAAATATATTTAATTTGATTTTTATATTTATTTTTATTTCTTGTGAATGCATTTTTTTCACCAAAAATCAAACTCTTTGTTCTGCACATGTGGAAAAATAGCAGATTATCGAAAAAAATCTAAAAAATATCTATGCACTTGATATTGATGTCCTTGATCCAAAATAAATAAATAAATTGAATTTCAATACATACAAAAAAAGTAATGTGCTAGCAAGTAAATGGGTGTCTAAATTATAATTGGTTTTATTTAAAAACTTAATTAAGAAAAAAATATTTAGTAAAACACTATGAAACCAATTGCATGCACTAGATATCGTAGTTATGAATCTAAATTAAAAACAATAAAAAAATCAATCAATTCATAGAAAAAAATTATGTTAGCAAGTACACGTCACTCTTAAAAAATGGTATTTATTGTTAAAAACTAGTTTTCAAAGGAGATGGATAAAGAAATGAAGTTTGACTCCAATTTTTTTTTTAAATATGTATTTAGAATCTACAGACAAAATGTTACAAATCACTAGTTTTCATCATCTTCAAATTCCTCATGTTTTAGTAGCTATAGGTTCCCGAAAGTGAAGATTTAGTTAAGAAAAATCAGTTTAATGTCAAGTTTGGCCAAAAAGTGTAAACCACTATTGTGGGATCACCCTAATATCTCTCTATCTCAACTCTCTCTCCATACATATCTACTCCTTCTCTCTCCATCCCCCTCTTTCTATCTCTTATCTCCCTCTCTCTCCTCTCCCTCTCCACCTACCCTCCTCTATCTACCTACCTCTCTCTTCCCCCTCGTTTTATCTTTCCATCTCTCTAGAGAGGCAAGATAGAGAGAGTACATTATAAACCCTCAACCCTAATCCCTCAACCCTCAACCTTCTACCTTATACATTAAACCCTCAAACCTAAACTCTAATCCCTATACCCTTAACCCTCAACCTTCTACCCTATACATTAAACCCTCAACCTTATACACTCAACCCTATACCCTCAACCCTCAACCCTCTACCTTATATATTTAAACCCTAAACCCTAATCCCTCAACACTATCCCTTAAACCTTAATCCCTCAACCCTTAAACCATAATAACTCAACCCTCTACCTTCTACCCTCTACCCTATACATTAAACCCTCAACTATAAGTGGGAGAGACCTGAGAGAGAGAGATGGAAGGGACAGAGAAATATAGACCTAAGAGATGGAGTCGGAGTGAGTGAGAGAGAGAAATACCTGAGAGGGAGGGAGAGAGAGGGAGTGTGAGAGAGGGGGTTGGAGTGAGAGAATTTTATAGGTAGGGTGGGAGGGAGTGAGACTTGAGAGAGAGCCTTGAGAGAGAGAGAGAGAGATTTATCTAGTTAGGTTGGGAGAGAGAGACTTGAGAGAGGGAGAGAGGGTGGGAGGGATATTTTAAGGGAGAGAATTGAAAGAGAGGGAGAGAGAGTGTGTGTGTGTGTGTGAGAGAGAGAGAGAGAGACTTGAGAGGGATAGAGAGAGAGAGAGAGAGTGGGAAAGACCTAAGAGACAAAAACTTAAGAGGGAGAGAGACCTATCTATTTAGGGTGGGAGGGATAGACCTAAGAGAGGGAGAGAGACTTATCTAATTAGGGTGGGAGGGAGAGGGGGTGTGAAAATTCGAAGAGAGAGAGGGTGGGAGGGATAGAGTGGGGGAGAGACTTGAGAGAGAGGGGATGGGAGGGATACAGGGAGGGAGAGACCTGAGGGAGAGGGGGAGTTATCCTATACATTAAAATATCAACCCTTTATCCTATACGTTAAACCCTCAACCTTATACCTTAAACCTTAAGGATGGAAGACAAGGTAGAGAGTTTAGGAGAGACCTAGATAGGGTTGAGAGAGAATGGGAACATTTGGTTAAGAGGGAAGGAGGAAGAGAGGGAGTGAAAGGTAAAACCTCGACTATCCATCATAAATCATAAACCACAAACTCTAAGTGTTATCAAAGTGGTGGAGAGAGAGACAAAGAGAAAGAAAAGTTAGTTTTTTGTAAATATGGCTCATTTGGCGAGTGCCAAATTTGGTGCTCTCCAAATGGTCAATACATTTGGCAGTTTCCAAATGGTCAAGCCATTTGGAGAGTGCCAAATTTGGTGAGCGTAATATGGCTTGTTATGGGATTTTTTACAATTTGGAACCTTTTTTGTGTCATGGATTGGTACACACACCCTTCTTTCCTTTCTCATTGAATCTTAGTTTTCTTATTATCATTTTATAAGACATGCCTCACTGTGATGAGCTTCATGAGTACTTTCAATACTTGTGCAAAGAGGAGCTTCAATAGTATTATTTATATTTTTTTGTTTTTTTTTCCTTGTGAGGACCTAGGTATATTATTTTGTGAGCCCATAACCTCAGAACTAGAAACATGGTCTTGAAGGAATACCTCAAAATCAGTGACAACATTATCTATAGTGTTTAACCTATCATTAGTTAGTTCCTCCATCTTATGAGATTGTGATGATATAGGTGTCATATGAGGAGCACTAGAATCTACCATGTTCATGATAGATAAGATTACCTTAGACTTCAACCTTCATTAGGATTGTCCCTATCCCCCTCTATCTATCTCACCCCTCTCTCTCCCCATCTAGGTATAGGATATAGGGTGTAGGATATAGGGTTTAAGGTTTAGGGTTTAGGGTTTAGGGTACAAGATTGATGGTACAAATTTTAGGGTACATAGGGTATAGATTTTAGGGTATAAGGAATAGGGTTTAGGGTTTAGGGTATCGGTATAGGGTTTAGAGGACAAGATTGATGGTACAAGATTTAGGGTTTAGGTTTTATGGTATTGGTATAGGGTTTAGGGTATTGAATTTATGGTTGAGGGTATAATGTATAAGGTATATGAGGGTGAAATCACAATACTGTGTCTCACATTTTTCCCAATATGGATATTTACATCAATATTTTTCACTAAATCATCATCTTCTAAGACCTATAGAAAATAAATTGTTAAGAATTTGAAGATGATGTGAACTAGTGATTTGTGGAAATTTGTGTGTATATTCTAAATATATATATATATATATAACTTATGAAATAAATCATGAATCTTTCAACATCTCCTTTAATAACTAGTTTTAAATAGAAAACAACATTTTTCATAAAGTAACGTTTGTGTTGTCCAACATAAAAAAAAAATCTATAAAGGATAAAATTATAATTTTTAAAATATAGATTCTCAACATCAATATCTAGGCCAGGGATGTTTTTCATAATTTTTTAATAAGAAAGGGTAAAAACCTTATTAAATAAAATAAGAACTACGAAGATAAAAAGTACAATCAGCCCACCAAGGGCCCAAATCCAACGATAGAGCAATCAAGTAACACCTAAGAAACATCTCATATCCTTTGTAACAAGCTCCTCTAACTCTTGAGATAGATTCTCAAGGAAGCCATCCCAATTTTCCACCTTCCAATCTTCCCTCCATTCAGACACACATTTAGCCAAGCCATCAACCACCTTATTCCACTCTCATGGGATATGGAAAATGGTGATAGAATCAAGCACTCCACCTAAAGAGATTATTTTTCAAACCACAACAACCAACTACCAATCAACCTCCTCCAATTGGAATTTTTTCAACAAATCAATCAAATTTGAGAATTAGACTTACAAATTATCCTTCTCCACCCAAGGGCACATGGCCCTTTTCAAAGCTAAGAGAATAGCCAAAGCCTCCATGAAATTATTGGAGTGTTGAACTCTATATTTTTAGAATAAGAACTCTACAACTCTAGAACTATTGCTGCTAATGCACCCCAGCCTAGCATGATCGAGATTGCCTCTAGAGGACCTATCAGTATTAATCTTCAGCACCCCAAGAGGGGGAGGCCTCCAATGACCATCGTTCAAGACCTTCTCTCTAACACTTTGACCCAAACTAGATCAAGGACCGCCCCTATCACTAATAGAAAGCCCCAAACTCTGAACCACCCCCATATCACCAAGAACCAGAGGGATCAAAATATCACACTTGGTCGCTAAAGTCTCTTAAATAACCCTAAAAAATCTCATTCAAACCTGCCTCACCTGAAGCTTCTTATCCAAAAAGATCTTGTGGTTGCACTCCAACCAGATGTGCTAAATAACCAAGTTGGGACTAGTTGTCCAAGCAATGAGGAGAAAAAAATTAGTAGGAGAATTCCCCAACCTGTACCAAAAATCAACCAAAGAAGATACATGCCTGCATAGTTGATTCTAGGCATCCCACCAAAAATGCCAAATCTCCATAGAAAAAGAACACTAAAAAAGAGGTGAGAAGTGTTCTCATCACTATTAGAGCACATCACACACATCGAGGGGCCTTGAAAACCATGCTTCTGAATATTTTCCTAGGTTAGGAATCTACTTTGTATCATGAGCCAAGAGAATAAATTGCACTTGGGACAAGAGAAATTATTTGAGATCTGCTTCCACTAAGTGACCCCCATTCCCCTAAGAATCTTCTTATCAAGCACCTGGTAACCAAAGGCAACATAAAACTTTCCTTTCTAGTCCTGATCCCAGGCCAAAACATTCCTCTCCAAAAGAGAATTACAAATTCTACCAGCAAGAATGCTAGCAAGCTCCTGACGATCCTCCCTCAAACCCCCAAGAGGTCACTCCTATGGGTCCTTAAACTAATAAACCATAGCTTGTGCAAGAACCAAAGGGGTTTTGAAGTCCTCCACATGACTCTAGCTAGCCTCCAAAAAAACATTACATAACTCCTACAAGTGAGGATGTGTTGAAAAAATAGGAGGATGCCCATCCCAAGAATCATACCTGTTGATGCCAAAAATTGGCAAGGTAATAGCCTTTATGGGAAACTCAGCTAAAGGGGGGACCTATTGCGCTAAACTGAGTGACCTCCGAGTGTTTAAAGAATTTGGCTTCTTCTGTGATTTGGGGGGGGTTGAAAAGGGTAGAAGGAAATAAATATAAAATAAATATAATCTAAGGTGATGCACCAAGAAGTAGATATGGGAATGATAAACCTATCTATGAGATATGATTTAAGGGTCGTTCAGCAATCTACTATGTCCTAGAATAGAAAAAAACAAAATGGAAATCTAAACACATTATTCAATGACATAAAATAACTTCCATACATCTACTGAAAAGAAAAGTCAAAGACATGGTCTTAATGATCAAGCTTATATTGAAATTATAGAAGTCTGCGAACAAATTACTCAATAAAATATTGGCACAGTATACGGTTTTATCAAATAGTTAAGAAACAAAAAAGTCTAAACAATGGCATAGTCTGCAAATACTATGTAATAATCTAAAACAATACAAAGGCCTGGTGTCTTTCCACAAATTTTTCTATAAATTCCAAACCCTTTCTTCGAAAGAAGTAGTATTTATAATGAAAATCCCATCACCTAGTGGGCCAATAACAAAAATATCCCTCGATCATGAGCAATGATGCATACAACAATGATTTCCCCTAGTCCGTTGTAACAAAAAATATTTGAGCCATGAACATGGTTGCCTTTGAGCCAAATGGATCCCATTCGAATGATAGTAGTGGTCCCAACAGAACAGAGTGTCGACATGTGTCGCTCACTCATGATGGTAGTTAGAACACGTGGAAATCTTGGTGAGGTCATTGCTTGCCCCATAATCTTGCATGATGAAGTCCTCAAATGATCCATGTGGCAATAGGTTGGTTCTTGTGGTTCATTCCTCCCTCTTTGCAATGAAAGCTTGTACAATGAAGACATGTGAAGGTCTTCCTTCCAAACAACATTGTTGGTGTGGGTGACCAAGAAGTGAGCATGGGTAGATGCTATGTGGCACGCAGTTGGGGCCCTATAGGGAAGTGAGAGGAAGGAGCCTTGAAGTGTGTGTGATACTGACATGTGGAAGCATGGCTGGAGCCATTTGAAGAGTGAAGGAAGAAATCCCTGTGAAGAGCGTCTCGCAGGCACGTGGCAACTATTGGATGAGGCTTTTGCACAAAGATCCTGATGATTTTCAACAAATGGGATGCGGGCTAGTACTTAGAAAAAATGAAATCACCTGAAGGGAGCTTGGGGAAATTTATACTCACAACTTTTGGCAACTACCAGGGGCGTTTCGCCTACGGAACAAGGAATCCAAAATTTTTGGTTCACTGACCAAAGTCCTATCCATGGGGCAATGCGTTCAAAGCTTGGAGAGAGCAGTGTACAAAAGCAACCAGTTAGCCTCAGATGGAGACGATATGTCGTGCAGATTCTTGCACTCAATGAAGATCGATCATTTCTTTGTAAGGCAGCATTGTCAATATACCGGCCCAGGACTCAAGTTGGAAAAGCAGTCGTGGTATCGGATGGGTGATGCCCTCAATATCCTCTACAATAAGGGGTTAACCAAAGCTCTGAAAAGTGGATGCATCTTGTTACTTCTCTTCAATCTTCACCATAATATGCTTTGTCGTGGCCACCAATTCATCTAGCTGAAACAGGGAAGGTAAGCCCATCTGAATTAGCTGGGATAATTTCGCCCGCATGCTAATCATGGTTCACTCCAATGTTGTAGCGCACTCACTAGCATTGAGGATGGTTGTGTGGCAGTGGACAAACCTGTTAGTTTTTTTGGAAGTAACCTTTTAGTCTTGAACCCCTGTGTTTGCTAAGACTTCATTTGGGACCATATATAGCCTATCCAACAACCTCCTAGCCTCAGGAACTCTCACCATGATGGATTGAGGGAACCACTCAATCTCTCCATGAACTTCCCTGCCTAAACTTGTTGCCTCCACCATGAATTGGAGTGTTGGTTGGAGAGTTAGGCAGAAGGCCTTAACTCTTTCCTAGTATCAAACATATAGTCATTGAGCTACTTGAAGGAGGTCGGACTAGGTAGCAGGGGTTTGGGGAAGATTCTTCATAGCACAGATCTATGCATCCTTTGAATCAACCTCCTATGTGATTTCAACAATCCTTTTGTTTGTAGTTGAAGGTTGTTCCTGTAGGACTCTCGATTCTGTGATCTAGCTTGCTTCGGCTCATTCTTTGTTTGTTGCTTCCCTCTGAAGAGAACAATTCATTTCCTCTACCTCATTTTCCAGTTGAATTTGGTAGGCATTGGATTCTACATCCTTCTATTGCATCTATTGTTCTAGTTCAGCACGTTGGCGATGAAACTCCTCATCTTTTTATTGCACTTCCTGATCCACTCATGCCAACTAGTCTTGATATCTTTGGTTTTTTTGCTACAGCTCGGTGACTAGGTTTGGGTCAAAGTATTGGAACTTTGCAAGTTCCTCCTAGAGTTTATCCCGATCCATCTCTGCTTGTTGTGATAAGTGCTTAAATGCAGCATCCCTCACTTTTTCCTTTGTCATTAGGACCTCGACTCTCTCCTTGACAATTTTTAGCTCTTCTTCCTTCTTCTTTAGCCGGTGACTAGACTTGAGAAATTCAATGGTCACTACCCATTGAGTTTCCTCCATGATCTCAACTTTGTCCTATGGTCGAGCTATGCTCAGATCGAGCCCCATGGTGTACATATTTTAATTATCCGGTTGCATCTCTCCTTGCAATTTGATGGCGGATGGGTGCATAGTTGCAAAATGTATCGATTGCTGAGCCTTGTTGAAAATAGTCTGTACTTTCGAATCAGCTAACTTTTCAGCATTTTTGGATTTTTTTTTATGGACTCTGATTGCCCATGCCTATTTAGTTTTATTTCCCCTCAACAAGAAATCTATCGGTGACCTAATGCGCCCACCTACGAAAGGTGCACCGGGAGGAAGGACGAAAGGGAATGAGAGGGTAGCGGTTCTGGGTGATTTCTTCCTTGAAATATTGACTGTTTGAGGAGAGAAAGGAGGGATATGCCAATACCTAGCTTGTGAACTGATAGGAGGAATCAAGGGAAGTTGTGTCATGCTGGATTCCATCTATTGGGTAGACTGGATTGGAGCCGACACAGTAGCAGCAAGAGAGGTATTGATGGAGGTCACGGAGGCAAAATGTGTGGTGTTGGCGGACACAAAATGGGCCGAGGTGAAATGTGTAAAGGTTCATGGAGGAGTAAAGGAAAATGGTGCCACATGAGAGAATTGTGTGAAACCTCTCGTGACCATTGAAGAAAAGGTGGAAAAGGAAGGGCCAATGCTTGAAGTGAGTGGCACCGCAAACACAGTAGGTGTTACTAAGGACTGTGAAGCAAGAGAAGAGGGAGCAAAAGATACCTACGGTGTAGATGATTGTGATCCTTGGCTCATTCCGGGCTCTTATTTTTCCTTGAGCTCTTGTGAACACTCTTTAGAAGATGCTTTAGTACAATTTTTTTTGGTGGATGGCGAGTCTTCTACCACTACAGTCTCTGATTTTTGCGACTAGGTTGTTCTAGTCCTCTTTGTGGTCCAAGTGCGAGTCAGCAAAGCCCTTGCACATGATATGTTCACTCGCACATTTGAAGAAACCTTTCTAGGTTGCTTCATTTCCTTCCCTTTCACCTGCATCGAAATCATTCGACCTTCCATTCCTAGTTCTGCTCCTTCCCCAGTACATGCTTCAGCCTCCTCCAGGTCAGTGTCCTCATCATTACTATCATCGAAATTAGGATGCTCATCATTCCACAATTTATCGAACCTGTCATCCATTTCTATGCTCTCATAAGGGGCATCAAGGTGTTGGGTTTCTTATCGGTAAATCTAGAAATCCTTAATCTTCTCTTCGCTCTAGTTGTAATTTCTTACCAGATTATTGCGAAGAGTAGCCCCGATCTATTTTGTTTTATCATATTTCCCTGACCAGAAGTAGAACGTATGCCATGGAGGTCAACCACCTTTGGTTGGAATATGAGCTAGGTCCACCATTAGGTCATCCGCATCTTCCATTAGATTTTGCCACTTTTCCTAGTAAGGTTGGGGGTTGTGTGTTACCTTGACATACTCATTCTATAAGTCATCATTGGGGTTGTAATTCCACTTGTTGTAAATCCATACTAGCCCTAGATGAGCCAACTTTACTTCTAGCAAGTCATGAGTCTACTTTTTTGCTATGATCATTGTCTTAAAGCTCATCGAGTAGCCGAAAAATCCTCTCTTCTTAGATTTTCTGCTGCAAAAGGTGAAGTCAATAATTGATACTTTGCAAAACATTTCAAGGGCCAATATCTGATCTTTAAGACATGTCGAAAGTCAGAATGGTTCCCCAGTGAAGCCGCGCATCCAAATGAATGTGAAATCTTCCCCTTGAAACTAGTCGCATTTGGGAGTGAAATTTTGCATGTACTATGTTTGGTCTGAGTTGAGCTGCAAGATACCGCCATCATCCCTTAAATCTTGTGGAATCGGAGTCAAGAAATAATCTGAAAATGAATAATAGTCATAAGTGGAGGAGAGGATAGGAGTCCATACAGATACTGGCTTTGTCTGTCTAGTTTCATCAAATATGGCCAACCCCACATGCCTTTTGAAGAAGTTAGGGTTCTGATGCAAGAACATGTGGGTGAGGAAAGAAGGAAAATTCAACCTCAATTGTGTCTCGTTTGTCACTATCTGGTTCAGCATCTCCTCAATGATGAATTCTACAAAGCCATACCAGAAAAGAGAATGTTGCCTACGCAACTGGAACCTCAAGCCAAGTTGAAATTCTTGAACGTTTCTGTCAGTGTCCAGGCCGCAAATAAATGCCATCATTGAGAAGGCGTCCTTCATGTCTTCTTTGAAAGCTTTATGCGCTGTCGAGGTCTATGGTGCCTTTGGGCTTCTTTGTTATAAAATTCTAGAGAAAAATCTTTGGTTTTCCATATGCTCTCTCCATTTGCTAAAGTGAATGACTCCATCCTATCTCCTTTGGAGCTTCATTTTGGGATGCACAGCATATCCCAAATAGCCTCCTTGTAGATATTAACTCTTAGCTCTCAACCCTCAATGGTGTTAGTAGCTTGGTTGAAATGCTTGAGGGATTCATCGACCAATTCTGAGCGGTAGTGCACGAATGGGACCATATATTGTGGAAGCCCATTGAACCAACACTTCTACGCCAAGGAATCTGAGTCATTATTTTTCTTCATCCTCTCGCAAGACACCTCCCTAAGAGTCTTAGGGTTCTTCTTGAGGATCGGATCATGAATATTATACCATTCCTCCTTAATTTGGCTCTTGTCTCTATGGGTCTTCTTCTTTTCTGCAACCTTTGTATTCACCCACATAGGCTTTTCTGATATACTAGGGGAAGCATAAGAGATGTTCTCGAAGACATAGGTAGTTGGTGCTAAATGCATGGCATCATATAAACTTTGTGTTTCTTCACCTTGTGTTTCTATTTGAGAACTCTAGGTTGCTTCCATTTTTTTGCAAGCTTCTACTCATAAAGCACACTGGTGCGGTATGAATGGAACCTAAAACACAATGCAAGGCTCTAAACACAAAACCCAGATGAATCCCTTCCTTCTTTTTGGGTTTAATTCACACCAAAGCAGTGAATCCCCTGCAATTACCTCTGCACTTAGCTATACCACACTTAGGTTTCTTAGCAATTTTGTATTCAAAATCCTTTGTGTAGTTTTTCTGCTATTTTTAGCTCTTGTATGCAATACTTATCTTTTTTCTTTGATTTTTTGCCTTAAACTGGTAGACAACGGTTGCCTTTTTACATTAAATTTGGCATGTATCACCAACTCTCCTATCCATGCAAAATGAATTACTTGTGCTTTTGAAAAGACAAGAATTCATAATTACACTAGTGATCATGTCCTTCGGGCGCAATTTTCCTAGGAAATTGAGCTGTCAATTGAAAGCTTTCTATCCTTTTGCATGCTTTGGCAATTAATATCTAAAAAAGGAATAATTAAGCCAAAGACATAATGAATACTTAGAAAATATTTATGTTTAACCTTGGAGATTGAAATTTCCTGCAGCATGACACCTCAGCACTCATCCGTATGAGCTATCACTTGGGACTGCCACCAACTCGCGCTAATTAATTACCACTCCTTAATCCTGCATGCAGCAATTTGTACCTACAGACACAACTAGGTGAGAATTTTGAGTTGGCCTTTGGTGGGATTTTTGAGTTAACACTTGATTCACATCATGATTATGGCATGCAGCTACCTCAAATATTTCTATAAATAAGCTCTATGACAGTACTAAAATTGCACTTAGTGATTAGCAAAATTGATATTAGGTGATTAGCTAGGATTATCGTTAGGCAGTTGAGTAGAGTTTGAGTCTGAATAGAGCTAGACTTAGGTAGATGAGAAAAGTTTGGTACCATGAACACTCCAATTAGGCTAGTTTGTAACAAATACCAGATGACATTTTTAGGAGAGATTTCCAATAGGCGCCTCAAGTGCATGACCAAAAACAAACATTCACTGGCTATCATAGCCATGAAATGGGTTTTGGGGAGAGATTGTATTGAATACAAAGACAAGTACAGAGTGAACACGGACATCTGCTCCCACTTTGTTGCTTCTTTTTTTGACATCTAGGTCCCCAAAGGTGTGATTCTACGTTTGATGCTCCAATTTTTTCTAGAGAAATACTTCGGTGGCCTCGGAGAGGTGGTGACCAATGCAGTTTATAGCCTGGGCCTTCCTATTGCAAGTGACATATAGAGGCACATTGAAGAGGATGTGGTGGTACCATGGGTGCCATTTCTGAGTAGGTTCAAATTTCTCTTGCAAGCTAAGCATCATGAGAGAGCTACTCATGCATGTCACTTCATTTTGTGCTACTACAATGTGGTGCTATTTTACGATGTGGCCTGGTACACAGGTTTCAGGTTTCTCATGTTCCCCTTGCCGCTTGTTCTTGGTGTTGGTGTTGCTGCTCCTAGCCCTGTTGCTGCTAGTGACAACCTTCCTCCTAGTGACAACAATGCTCCATCTATTGATGATAATGCTCCTACTCAAGACAGTTAAAGTTTCAAATTCTTTTTTGCCTTTTTTGTATATATATGCCTAAAAAAGGCTTTTTCGTACATATATATAAAGAAGCTGCATAATATATAGACATTCTTTCGAATGTATGGCCTCAAAGCCATTTTGAAATATATTTATCAAATTATATGAATATATAATGAATATACCAATTATATTAAGCCTCTTGTCTCTTTTTCATGTGTTTCTACAATATGGGTTAATTTAATTCTTCGCACATGAGTTCATTTTTCTGCATAATGGGTGGCATTTTATTTTCTCTACTCTTTTCAATAATGGGTAGCTCTGGATTTCCCTATTTCCTACACTGTGGATTTATTGAAATACCGACCGACAAAAACACAAAGGGAAATAATTACAATAATCACATATTTAGACTGGTAGAATAACTAAAGCTTAATTAAACAATTTTAAGTGAATTTAGTTAACCAGAATACCCAGTGCTTCATGTTCTATATTCTTCAATTCAAATGCATTGTGTTGTTTGCACTGAATTATTTTGAAAGGGCCCTCCCATAGACTGTCAAATTTTCCATGTTGGCCAGCCTTTGCAGCCCTTTCATTGAATTTCAATACTAGGTCTCCACACTTTAGACCTTGGTCTAAGGATTTCTTGTTGAACCATCTCTTAACCACCTGTTGGTAGTTGGACATGGTTATCAGGGCTTTTTCCCTTTTCTCTTGCACTTCCAGCAACTCGTCCAACCAAACCTCCATGGCTCTGTTTTCTTCAATTTCCAGGGACTTGAGTAGCTGTAACACAGGAATCTCAAATGAGGGTCAATAACGCTTCCTTTCCATACAATAGCTCGTACGGTGAATTTTTTAGGGATTGTTTGGGAGTTATACGGTCCACCCAAAGCACTGTCTACAGGTTTTTGTGCCACTCCTTCTCATGATCTGACCCGATACTTTTAATGAGTTAGACTAATTTTTTGTTAGTCGACTTGGCCAGGTAATTCCCCTATGGGTAGTAATTTGATGATATTTTCAACAATATTACATGTGCGAGTGCAAATTGACATACCTTAGAGCCTAGGAAAGCCCTAGTGTTATCCGAAATGATAGTCTTTAGTGGGCCGAATCTCGTTACTAGCCCCTCGAGAAAGTCCATAATCTCCACCTCTGTTACATTCTCCAAGAGCATGGCTTCAGTCCATCTCATGAAGTAGTCCATCACAATGAGAATCCACTTGTGGCTGGCACTGGAGGCAAGATTGATCATTCCAATGAAATCTAGCCCCCATTACGCGAATGGCTCATCTGCTACTATCAGATTGAGAGAAATTGCAAAAAAATTTCTTCTTCATGAGTCATTGAATAGAATAGGCCATAAGTACCCAACACACAAGATTTTTATGGCACTAGTGTTCGTAGAGAAGTGTCTGCCTTCAAGACTGTTGTGGAAGGTGTCAAGAATTCTCTTTGCTTGCTCTGTGGTGACACACCATAGCAAAACACCATTGAAATTCCTCTTGAAGAGGACCCCTTCAATAAGTGAGTATCTGATGTTTTACAATTGGTAGAATCTTCTCTTCTAAGAAGGAAGTCCTGACAAATATTTTTTCAGTGTGCATAAATCTTACTCTATCCACTAGCCAACAACCTTCGATCTCAGGCTCATTTGTTAGGACCAGCTCCGATTGCTTTTCTTCAATTTCCATTTCTTCATCATGTGCCAAATATTCACACAACCCTCTTCCTCAGACGGTCTTTGTAGGCTTGACCTCAATGTCGTATTCAAGGATCTTAGTGATCTAATTGGTCCTTTTTCGGTGATTTCTCCTTCTATGATGTATTCACGTGCACTGGAATGCATGACATAAACAATCACCTTATTGCAAGATATAAGATGTCAAAACTTCTTGAGTCCCTTTATAATTGTGAATTCTTTCCTCTCGATGAAGTTGTAGTTTGTCTCATATTCTTTTAAGGTCCGGGAGTGAAATGATATCAGATGTTCTCCCTTTTGTTCATTGTCCTTTTGAGTCAGAACAGTAGCGATGCTTGTCTTGCTACTGAATACATACATTATGAAGTACTTCGACAGGTTTGGATTTACCAGTACAAGAGCTAAAGAAATAGCAACATTAACCTTCTCTAAGGCTTCTCTTGCTTCTTTTTTCCATTTGAATAATTTATCCTTTTTAAGCATCAAGGTGATTGGCTTAATTTTTCTTGCAAAATCAGAAATAAATTTACTTACAAATTTAACCTTCCCTAGAAAAGACTAGACTCCCTATTTGTTGACTAGTAGGGGAATTCCCCTGATTGATTTTACCCTTTCAAGATCAATTGTGATTCCTTCTTTAGAAACATGTCCCAATAATTTGCCTTGTGGTACTCCGAAGACACATTTTTTTGGGTTCGAGGATACCCCAAACTCTTGGAATTTTTTGAAAACCACCTCTAGATGATCAAAATGATCATATTTAGTCTTGGAGAATACAATCAGATCATCTAAATAGATGAGGATAATTTTGTTGATCATCTCATTGAAAGCAATATCCATTGTTCTCTGGAAAGTGGCTCCCGTATTTGAGAGGTTGAAAGGCATTTTAGCATATGTGAACATTCCCCACTTGGTAGTGAATGTTTTCTTGTGTTGGTCCTCTTCTTTAACCCAAATTTTATTGTAGCCCGAAAATCTATCTAACAAAGAAAACATCTTTAAACCTGCCACAATCTGCATGATTGATTCCATGGAAGGCAGTGGGTAGTGATCCTTTAGCGATGCTTTGTTTAGATCATAGAATTCGACACAGAGACGAATGTCTCCATTCTTCTTTTAGACCGGAACAAGGTTAGACACCCATGTACTGTGCTTGATTGGAAAGACAATATTGGATTGGACCTGCTTTTTTAACTCTTGTGCCATCAGGGCTTTAATCTTCAAATTTATGGGCCTTTGCTTTTGTCGAATGGGTTTAGCACTTTCTGTTAGTTCGATAGTGTGTTGGATGATGTCAGGATCATATCCCTTGAGATTTTCATAATACCAAGCCATGACTCCATATTTTTCACAAAATTGCATGACCTTGTTCTTGTTATGCTATAGAACTTATTTTCTAAATTTTAATTTTCTTCCATCTCCGACCTCAAGATCAACATAGTCCACTTGTTCTACCACAAATTTTCTCCTATCATTCCTCACATCATCATAGTTGAATAGATTTTTGAGAGTGACCAAACCTTTCAGAAGCTTGTTGGACCTCAGCTGAATGATCTTCCATTCATATGCTTCTTCATCTTCGGCTGAAGCTGATCAGAAAATTCCCTCGATTGTTGGATGAATGAGGTGATGTGTTCGTCACTTTCGAACACTTTCTAGCTATGATCATTACCTAGAATGGAGGGTTGGGAAATCACTCACACAGAGTGTATTTTATTAATCAAGTTGGAGGTAGGATCAAACTGAGATCCTATTGTCACCATGTGATCTACAGTTCAATTTTTCTCCCTAGGCACCACCTGAATGTTAAAGGCCTCGAAACCTTCAATGAGGTCCCAAACCCTGTGTCTATAAGACCACATGTGGACATTCTTTGTAGCATAGGTATTTCAGACTTAATTATTTATAAGTTTTTTATTGTTTCCAAACACCATTATTTGCTTGACACCCATCCGCTCTACAAGGCTTAGACCTTGCACAAGGCCTTCATATTTGACTTCATTGTTCGAGCAAGCGAACTGGAAGCGAAAAGACCTGAGGATCTCTCCATTGGTTGGAGATGTTAAGCATATCCCGACACTAGTGCCAACCTTGCATCTTTCGCCATCAAAGTGCAATTTCCACAACTTTGAGGTTTGATCGACCGTGGGGTCCTTTACTACCTTCGAGATCTCTTGATCCTCATCATAGATGGCGTAGGTGCCTAATCTAGTAGCATGATAGTTTCTAAAAGGATCAATGTCTACGTATTCACTCAAAAGGACCTCTTCATGATCGATCTGGTCTCTAGTTACTTTCTCATCCTCAAGTAGCTTGATAAGTTTCTTCTTTGGTGAAAGAGGTATGAGAAGCTTTGAAGTTGAACATGGCTTCACTAGCCAAATGTTTTGAATGCAGAGGTTTTGATACTATCTTCATTTTAGCTTTGTGCTTGGTCCAAAGGATCAAGTGCAACCAGTCCAAAGAAAGGTATCCGCCTATCTTTGAAGTGAATTCTTGGGATAGGCAGAGGCCGAACATGGGAGGGACATATATGATCATAGTATCTTGTAGAATTGTGATGCTAAGGCAGGAGAATAAGGTCAAGGGGAGGTCTTTGATGACACCTACAGTTTTGAATTTGTTCCCATCCAACTACATAACCCCCCCTTTTTAAGGGGTCATAGCTAAATCCTCAAGCTTCATCTATCTACTTGGGCATGACTATGGTGCTAGCACTGGAGTCAATCACAAAATTATGTAGCATTTTCTTCCCCACAATGAGAGTTAAGAAATAGGGCTTAGGTTTTGGCTTCTCTTCTTTGACTTCAATAGAGGTCTCCTATGTAGTATTTGTGAGAACTTTGGTCAGAGGTGATGGTTCAGTGGCATTTTCTTTGAGAAATTGTTCTATCGGTTGAACAACCGCATCTTCCCGAAGGGCCTTCTACAATAATGAATTTTTCTTCAGAATAGCTAAGATATCCCAAAGGGATACATTAGCAGAATATTTCTTCAATTTTTCCACCACATTGAATGGTGGTAGATTTGAAGGCTTTTGTTCTTTGGCCCTGATTATAACAATCTCCTTGCACAGTTGCGGTTGCGGAGCAATTTTGGAAGGATCGGGGGATTGGTCAGGGACGCTTCTAGGTTGCGGAGTGACCAGTTTTCCCTTGAATCTCGTCTTTGATTGAGTGTTGTATTTGGACTGCACTTGTGGGGTCTCTGATGTGGATGCCTCATACATGATTACTACTTCTTCTCCTTCCATCCATGAGAAAATAGCATGGTGAGGAGCTATGTCATTTCCTTGATCCAAGAAAATTCCTTGCATTTGCATGGTAAGCACCACATTTGAAGATCCGGATGTAGAAGCAACATTTTGTGGCACGCTCGGATATGTGTACATGGACTGGGGAGGAGTGGACACACTGGTAGATGGCATCTCCTAAGCGAGAACCGATATCTCAAGAAATATAGGCATGATGGGCCTAGGTGGCAACTTCTTGGTGTCGATCAGATTATTCTTTGCCTTGACTACTACACTATATGCATCTGGTAGTGTGGTTCCGCCGAGAGACTGGATCATCATCAAGATATCAGTGATGATGGATTTCAAGTAGAGCATGAATACCAACTCAGCTAACGGATGGATAGTAGTCTGGATCCTCTACCAAGTTGTGTGAAATCAAGTGTTGAAGTCATTCATGGCTTCATATGGGGCTTGCTTTATTGTTGCTAGTTGATGGTATAGTGAAGACCTCTCTCCATTGTTTGAAAATCTCTCATAGAAAGGATATCCAAGTTGATCCCAAGTACTGATGGTGTTAGCTTGCAGAGTGCGGTACCAGTATAATTCTTTCCCTCTAAAACAGGTTACAAGCAACCTCAGCCCTATGTTTTGATCTATCACTCTATGCACCAAATAGATGTTTGCCACATCTTGCAGATGTTTGGATGGTGATCTTGAACCATCTGTGGTAAATTTAGGTATAGCTTTTAGAGTAGAGACTGGGATAGGGGCCCACATAGCAGGTGCAACAGGAGCTACAAGGGGACTTCTGACATCCCAAGCCACATAATTTCTATTTGCAACTTGCAACATGGTTGGTGGAGGGATCATAATGTTTATTGAATGAGTTTGGGTTCATGTTCTTACTAGCGGAGGCACTAACAAGCCAGGGTTGTTCACTATTTGAGACCTAGTAACAGGCTGATGGCTCATACACCCTCTTTTGATTCAGGTACATTTAAGTTGTCCCACCAGGCATGCCAGAAAAAAGAAATTGTTGATGCCAAAAATTGGCAAGGTAACAACCTTTATGGGAAACTCAGTTAAAGGGGGGACCTATTGCACTAAACTGAGTGACCTTCGAGTTTTTAAAGAAGTCTTCTTTTGTAATTTGGGAGGGTTGAAAAGGGTAGAAGGAAAAAAATCTAAAATAAATCTAATTTAAGGCAATGCACCAAGAAGTAGATATGGGCATGATAAACCTATCTATGAGATATGATTTAAGGGTTGTTCAACAATCTGCTATATCCCAGAACAACAAAAATCAAAATGGAAATTTGAACAACTTATTCGATGACATAAAATAACTTCCATACATCTAGTGAAAAGAAGAGTCAAATACATGGTCTTAATCATCAAGCTTATATTGAAATTATAGAATTCTATGAAAAAATTACTCAATACAATATTGGCACAGTATACAGTTTTATCAAATAGTTAAGAAACAAAAAAGGCTGAGCAATGGCATGGTCTGCAAACCCTATGCAATAATCTAAAACAATACATAGGCCTAGTGTCTTTCCACAATTTTTTCTGTAAATTTTGAACCCTTACTTTGAAAGAAGAAGCAGTATTTATCATGAAAATCCCACCGCCCACCTGGCGGGCCAATAACAGAAAAGATCCCCTGATCATGAGAAATGATGCATACAACAATGATTTCCCCAAGGTCATTGTAATAGAAAATATTTGATCCATGAACGTGGTTGGCTTCAAGCTAGATGCATCCCCTGTGAATGATGGTAGTGGTCCCAAGAGAACAGAGTGCCAACATGTGTCACTCACTCATGACAATAGTTAGAACACATGGAAATCTTGGTGAGGTCATTGCTTGCCCCGTACTCTTGCATGATGAAGTCCTCAAATGATCCACATGACAATAGGTTAGAGCATGTGGTTCATTCCTCCCTCTTTGCAATGAAAGCTTGCGTGATGTAGACACGTGGAGGTCTTCCTTGCAAATGGCATTGTTGGTGGGGGCCGCCAAGAAGTGAGCATGGACTGATGCTATATGGCACACGGTCGGGTCCCAATAGGGAAGCAAGAGGAAGAAGCCTTAAAGTGTGTGCGATGCTGACATGTGGAGGCATGGTGGGAGCTGTTTGAAGAGCGAATAAAGAAATCCTTGCAAAGAGCACCTAGTGGACACGCGGCAGCTTTTGGATGAGGCTTTTGCACAAAGAGCCCAATGAATTTTAACAAATGGGGCGCAGGCCGGTTCTTAGCAAAAATGAAAATCACTCAAAGGGGGCTTGGGGAAATTTATATTCACAGTACCAAAAGAGAGCCTCCAAGCCTCTGTTGCAAATCCAAAACAAGCCTTAATTAATCACTTTCGCTCCCCTTTTTAGAGTACTCCAAACCATAGATCCTTTACCTAAAAGGTTGTATCTAGGCACATCCACACTCTCCACACCCCCAAGATATTTTCAGGTGAGGATCTTATCCCAAAAAAAATTCTATTGAGAAAACCAACATGAGTAAAGCTTTGCCACCAGAGCTCTCCCATTCAAATAAGTCTATTGAAAACCTAAGCCACCTGCCTGTTTTGAATGAAACACATCATCCCACTTAACTGAGCTCCACTTCCTTGAGAGGATATTTCCAGACCAAATAAACTAACGACAAAGATGCTCAAAGTCTTTGATGAAGCTAGCAGGGGTAGATAACACAAAGAAATTGTATAACAGGAGAGTCTGGACCGCAGACTTCAAAAGAGTAACTCCACTAGCTATAGAGAGCCACCTACATGTCTAGTGACTAACCTTTTTATGAAATTTCTCGATAAATTCTCCCAAAACAACCTTGGAAGCATGCACATGACTATAGGAATACTGAGGTAAACAAAGGGTAGCGAACTAGTTTGGAACCTAAGAATCCTGGAAATTCTCTGTTGAATAATCTTAGGAGTGTTAAAGAAATAAATGAAGGACTTACTCTCATTGATGCTTTGTCTTGAAGCAGCCAAATAATATTCCAAATCCCTCCTTGAATTGATTGCTTCATCCACTTGAGATAATCTAATCAGATTTGTGTCTTCCACAAACTACAAGTGAGATTGGGAGGGAATATTACTGCCCCAATGCCAACCTTGAATGAGACCGAGCTCCACATGGGATCTCATAAATCCCCCCAGCCCCTCAACCATCAAGATGAAAAATTATGGGGATAAAGGATCCCCTTGTATCAGGCCCTGAGAAGCCCCAAAAATCTTAGATGGCTCCCCATTGACCAACACAGAGAAGGAAGAGGTGGTGACATAGCTCATGACCCACTCAATCCAGGTATTGCAAAATCCAAAAGCCCTCAAAATCTTGGATAGAAAATCCCATTTGACATGATCATAGGCTTTGGCCATGTCCAACTTAATAAACATAGCCTTCTCCTTGGAGGAGGCCATAAAATGCACTGTCTCAACCGTAATAACCACACAACTAAGAATATTCCTGCCACACACAAATCCATCCTGCTCCTCAGAAATCAACATACCCAACCACAATTTCAGATGTTCAACAATCAACTTAGTAATTATTTTGTACACCACATTGCATAGGGTAATTGGTCTAAAGAGATCCAAGGAGTTAGCACCCTCCCACTTGGGGATAAGAGCTAAAAAAGTGGAATTCATGGCTCTTAGCATCTACTTGTTCTTTTGAGACTCTTGCACAACCTCCTGAAGGTCTAGTTTAATAACCTCCCAAAACTCCTAAAATAACTCTATTGAAAAGTCGTCAGGGCCAAGAGCATTGCCTTTCTTCATCTAAAACACTATAACCTCTAGTTCCTCCAAGGAGATCGTCTTGAGAATGGAATCATTCATTCCATCGGTCACCAAAGAAGGTATGCAAGCTAATATTGTAGCCTCCTCCTCTTTGGTAGGGGGAGAATCATTAGAAAACAACACAAAATAAAACCAGACAACCTATTTCAAAATCTCGGTAATAGAGTAAAGAAGATTCCCCACTTGAGACTTAAGAGAATAAATTCAATATTTCCCTACCTTCTATCCTTGACTGAATTATGAAAGAAAGAAGTATTTATATCATCTTCCTAGAGCTAATCAATGTGGTACTTCTATTTCTAGAAGATCTCTTCATGAATTTCCCATTCCTTGACATCCTTGACTGCCAAAGCTTCAACACTACTCAACTCTTTAGTGAGTCCCTAATCCCAAATATATTGAGTAATAGAGTCCAAATACACCTAAGAAACCATTTTGTCTTGATAAACATTGCCAAAGTGGTATTTATTCCCATGTTTTAACATGTACTTGATGTACTAGAGTTGCTTGGAAAAGGAATACATAGCAGTATCAAAATATAGCTTCCCAACACTCCACCAACCCAAAACATGATTATGGAGAGACACATACCAAAGCCACATGAGTTGAAATATAAAGGATTGCCTTTTAGAGAATTTATACAAGCAAGCAGAGAATTTGATTGGCCAATGGTCAGAGCCCCACCAATCCAAAATCTCTGAACTAGTCACCCATCTGTCACCAACCCATAAATTGGACAGTAGAAACCTGTCCAACCTTTCAAAAATGGTAGCATCCCCAATCCTCCTACTGTTCTAGGTAAACATCCCATTCATAAGTTTAATATCCACCAGATTCAAACAAGCTACATTGTCCTCAAAGAGATCAGAGGAAGGATCCAAATGGATAGTACCCCCTTTTTCTCTTCTCGGGAGGAGATAGTATTGAAGTCACCTACTAGAATCCAAGGAAGAAATAAAGGCTCCAATAGATGCATGTATCTAACCTACAACCACATATTCAACTTAGCAGGGAAATCCATAGGATCATATATGTTAGAGAAGAGGATTCTCTATCCCAACTCTATACTAGAAGCAACAAGATAAATAGAGTATCTGCAGGAGGACCACCAAATACTAACAAATTTGTGTGGATCCCATAAGAAATCAAGTCCCCTAGAGCTACCCTGCACCACCACACATTAACACATCCCTCTACCTCAAATCTTAGAAGCCAAGTTTAACATACTTTCAATATACAACTTAGTCTCCTAAAGGAAAACCATATCAAGAGAGTGAACACAAATTAGTTCTTGAATAGCATTTTTTCTAGGGATGTTATTCATACCCCTTACATTCTATGATAACATAATAATTGTTGGGGTTAGAAGAAGTGAATCAATAGTCCTTAATGAACCAAACTCCACCAATATTTCCCCAATTAACTTAACTTTTTCTTAATCCTTCTTTAGAACTACTTTAAGGGAATTCTCAGGGAGCTCCTTTTTAAGAGGTTTCTACTGCAAGCCCAAAGTCAAAGATGATTCCTTTCTTTTACCAACCTCTTCAACACCTTTCTCGATTATGAGTCCAGAACTAGGAAACCCAGACCACATAATTAACTCAGGCCCCAAACTATTCTCTTCAAGCACAGAATCTGAGGGAGGAAGGCTTGTATCCACCTGACCTAAACAACCCTCCGATGGAACTGGGATGCCAAAAGAAATTGACTGATTCTTGAGGTGCATCTCAATTATAGAACTATCCACAACCTACATATCATGAGGAACACCTTCCTCTTGAATCAAGTCCTCTAAAGTATCAAACCTATTAACTGTTTCCTCTTCTTGTCTATCCTTGATTGTCCTCTTTTGACCTCTATTTCTATTATGAGACTTGACCAAAACAAAACCATCCTTTTCTGCCACCACCCCTGCATGGTAGCTTTACATTTATCCAAATTCTGAGTAGAATGAGATGAATTATTTTCCATACTTGTAGTATTAATAGCTTTGGGGCACTTCTGCAAAAGGTTTCCATATTCATGACATAGACTACATTGGAAGGGTAGTGCCTCATAATCCAACTATTGATCCCAAGAGATTGACCTAATGCTCATGTCAATCAAATCCAAAAGTGGTTTGTTCAAGTCAATTTCCACGCACAAACGGTAAAAGTACATAACCCTTTTAGTAAGTGTTTGTTGTGAAGGCCCAATGGGCTTACCAAGCATGAGAGTGATCATCTACAATATATCACTATGCTAACATTCCAAAGGAAAATGAGGGAGATGCACCCAAAATGGAACCCTAGAAGGTATTTCCTCAACAAAGTTGAATCCCACATGGTTGTAGATGTAAGGACCTCCTTCAAAGGCCTAATTCAATTAGCAACACAAGAAAATTCCACCATGAAGAAGTTGTTGTCTGCCAACATTATGTCAAAATCACCTTCAGGGTTCCAAGTCTTGTGCACCCAAGAATACAGAAAAGGAAGCAACGCCCACATCCCCATGAACTTTAAAATTAGCACATGTTTGTTATAGTACTCAACATCTTCTACCACTGAATTAGGTTGTATTATCAATACCGATCGATCCTATGTTGTTTCAAGGAACCCATTAACCTTGTGCAACCAAAAACCACTATTTCGTGACGAACCCTAACTAGGGTTATCCATGCTAGAAGAAGCTTAAAAATCATCTCCAAGAAAAATAGAGACCAAAGAACAGCTAGCTAAAAAACAAAAAAAATACCCAATTCAAGAGGGCTAAGACCCCCACCCACGCAACCCAAGCAATAGAGGATGGAAAAGAACAAAGGCTTCATCCAACAAGAAAAGGAGAAAATGCAGAAAAATAAAAAAACACCCACCCTGAAAGAAAGAAAGTCCCCCCACGTTGAATCAATACCCCACACTCACTAACCACCAACACAGGAACGTATGCAAGGAGAGCCACGGGCAATGTCACCCATGTAGCACAAGAAAATTGAACCCACCATCTCAACTACTCACATCTTTCATCTACCAATTTTTCATTATTTTTTGTTACATGCATATTTTTTAAGTAATTTTTGAAGTCATTGTAACTATAATTTGGACATGTGTGTGTGTGTCGTCCAACATAACTCTTGTGTATATATCGAAATCCTTTTTTTTTTTTTTTGGTGAAACAAGGACATCAATACCTAGGGAAAGGGTAATTTTTGAGTTTTTTTAACAATGGTTTACTATTTTTCCACTTGTGAAGGATGAAGAGCTTGATGTTCAGAGAAAAACCTATATTTGGTAAAAATTGAAAATTAAATACATGATAAAATGAAAACATATCAAAACTATACTTTTTGGAAAGCTCGTTTTGAGGGCTACAATCATGCAAAATAAAATTTATAAATGACATTATTTAATCCCTCAAAAGGTAAAGAAAAAGTTTTTTTTTGCCAGCATTTTGATAGGTGTGAAGGAGACTCCATTGTGGGTATGATTTAATACTCAAGGGGTTCTATCCAAGGAGGTTTGATCTAAGGGGGTGTTATCTATCCCTCCAAAACTAAAACCCTTTAGATTGAACCTCTCAAGGATTAAATCATTATTTTTCTTAAAAAAGTGATTTCAAGAAAAAATCAGCATGTCCCAAAAGTGAGACACACTATTGTGGTAGCACCTAGCGTTGGGGGTTTATCATATAGGGTTATAGGGTCGAGGGTATTAGCATAGGTTTTAGGGTTTAGGGTATAGGGTGTATGGTTTAGGGTTAAGGGTACTGATTATAGGGTTGAGGGTATTGGAAGTATGGTTGAGGGTGTAGGGATTAGGGTTGATGGTATAATGTATCTAGGGTTGAGGTGTAGGGTTTATGGTATTCAATTTATAGTAGAGGGTATCAGTATAGTGTTTAGGGTTTAGAATTAAAGGTAAAGGGTTTATGGGTGAAGGTATTTGTGTGTGTCTCTCTCTCTCACTCATTCCCTTTCCTTCTCTCTTTCTCTTTTTCTCTTTTATCTCTCTTCTTTCCTAATTTTTTAAAGGTTGAAAATTCTCAATAAAGGTTATTTGGTGCTCGCTAAATTTGACGAGCGCCAAATAGCCTACACTCAAAATATTCAAAAGAGGTATGTGGTGAATGTTTCAAGCCCACAATGTATGACGTTGTCTAGTTTCTATGCATTATCTGACAAAGAAACTCTTTTTCATGGTGTTAACATTTTTCACAAGCATATTTTGCATATTCCACCACCTTTTTGTTCATTTGACAATGTGGAAGACAAAAATTTTAAAAATTTATATCAAATTTGATTATATGAGGTAATATTTTCATGTTTCTAGAATTCAAATATTTATGATGAGTTTTGTTGTTTAAATTTAAGAATACAAACCTATTTTTTTCATTAGTTTTACTAATCCTATTAGATTTACATAAAATTAAACATTGAATTTGAAGGAAGTTGCATAGCAAGTCAAAAAAATTAGGAGTTTGAAGCAAAAAATTAAAGAACATGACATAATTTGTAAATTGTAATATCGAATCTCAAATGTTAAGGTACATTCTATTTGTCTTTATCAATTTTATGCTTGTCACCTTCTCACATAATTTAATTACAATAATTTTTATTTGATTTTATTCTTTTTGTATTTGTTTACTTGAATTTATGATTATGTTAGCATGTTCCTAGTTAATATGTCATTGATATATGTACTTTAAGTGGTTCATGTCGACACAAGTAAACATATGTTGCATTGTTATCTCAGATTCCTACATTGGTTCATGTTGACACACCTAAGAACATATGGGTTTTGTAAAGATCTTTAGACTTTCATAGGGAGAAAATATGACCATCCTTGGTTCTTATAATCATACATTTATCAAGGATTACTGATTTTGAATAATAATAAAATGAAATGTGAATATTACTTAAATTTGGTCAACCTTGCTTAATGGTTCATACATATAGAACTCATCATCATGCCAAGAAAATGACCAAAGACTCTAACACTAGATGAGTGTGAAGCCAAGAATGAAAAGAAAAGAGAAAGAATGAGGCAAATTCATGAAGGAAGGAAATTGAACACCATAGAAGAATACATTCCTATTCAAGAGGAAAATGAAACATACATGCAATGTAAGAGAGATGTATAATTGGCATCCCAAAGAAAAACCTTCGTGCAATGAGATAATTGAATCTTAAAGTTGGGGGCACATCATCTACCACAAGTCAAGTTGAAAGCACACCATCTACGGCATGTCATGTTGAAATTACATCAAAATTCACATATCAAGTTGGATACACTTCGTCTTTCACATCTCAAGTTGAAGGTACACCATCTTTTACATCTTAATTTTAAGGTACGTCATCCTTTTCTGTTGGAAAGAGACATATTGTGCAATTTTCGCACACACACCCCACTAAAAGTAGGGACCCTCTCTTGCTTTGGTCTTTGGTGCTTTTGATCCTCTACTTATGAAATTTGGCCACTTTGAGATATGCTTGAATGTTTATTCTTCTCATTTGAATGATCCCTTGAAGTTACTCATTGAAAATCCTAAGTCGTGGGGTGATTTTTGAGTTTTTCATTGGTTTTGAGAATTTCCTCCCTTGGCGGAATTCCCCAATTTCCATCCATGCCTTCAATACCTAACGAGGACTGCTTTGCATTGTGCTTCAGAGATTTTGGCTCTTCACAAAATTCCGTGTTCACCGGAAATCCCCAAAATTCCTTCGGGCCCTCAGATCCCTGAATTTCCTTCACCTCCTCGGATCTCCGAAACTTGTCTTGGCCTATCTTGTTGCTTCATTTATACTTGATTGTATGGATTCTTCAGCTCATGCTTAGTGGAATTTTGGGGGTTTTTATGCTGAAAATTGGTTTCATTTTCTTCGCTTTGAATTTGGAAGGGCTTAATCCTTGAAGTGTCACATGTGAATTTAGTGTTTGAGCTTTGAATTGTTGGCTTTGGTGGCATTTCTCTGGTGTCATTTTCATCTGCATGTGATTTGAAGCTTGTTTTTAATCACGGCCTACTTGAACTTTTCTTCACAAATGGTATGTACACGGTGCCTTTTCTTTTGATTGATGACTATGAATGATTTTTGGCATCATCGGTGTGTCTTGAGTCTGGGTTTGTCGTACTGAAGGTCTGCAATTAAATTAGGGTTACCCATCATTCATTTTTGGTGCCTTCTCTAAATTTGATGTCACCATCCTTTTGTTGAATCAGTGATTTGATAGTTCCATCCATTACCCGATTTGGTCCTCGAATTTTAATTCATGTGTGATGTTGATTCACTGAAGGCGATCTAGGGTTTCTTGCATTTGGTAAAACTGACGTCCTGGGTGATTTTCGGGTTGTTATCTTTCATTTTCATTCAATGATTACCTTGCTTTGAGGGCCTTAGAGGAGTTTATCATCATTTAGTTGAATGAAGTGAGTGAATTGAGATTGAGACTATGTGCTCATGGTGAAATCCTAGGGTTTCGATTTTTTAGTTTCATTTCCCATATTAATCAAATTGCCCTTAGATGAATTAGAAATCTGAATCCATCAATGAACGATTTGAGACAAACAACATTTGAGCCCAAATCCCCAAATTTGTGATCATTCGATCAATTAGGGAAAAATCATAGTGAAGTCAATGCTTTTAGTATTTCGAGTGCTTCGCAGAATTCCTTTACCCTAGGAAATCCCCGAATTTATGTCGCCCCTTCATTTTCTTGAAGATGTGTGAAGTCATGCTAGTTTCGTGGATTTCTGTCCCTTATGGAAATCACCAAAAACCTATTAAACATGAGGAATTGTGGACATAAATGAATTAATGATGAATGATTTTCACATTTCATGATTGGTTTGAGTGATTAAAGGGTGAATAATGCTATTTCTTGAGTTGTGATGTTAATTAAGTGATTTTTGGGTGATTATTATGCTTTTATCCCTAATGTCCGTCTGGCTTGGAAATCACTAAAATTTCCTTCCTAGCTTGATTTCCACGAAGGGGTGAAAATCCCAAACTTTTAAGGAGTTGTGCTTTGTGATGTTTTAGGGGATTTTGATCATTGTTTGAACTTATTTGGATGATGAGTATGTTATTTGTGATGGGCTAACCCTAATCCTCATGCAGTAATGGAAACTTATTGTGATCTTTTGTTGAGTGTGGGCTGAATCAAGCAAGGCAATTCCTAGCAAGGCCAAGGGATAAAAAATAGATCCTGATGTTGAGGGATCCTCCATCTCAGAAGCTGAAATGATCAAATTGGATATAAAGAGTAAGATTCCTGAGAGCAAGCTAGCTTCCATGTGGTCAAAGGTGGCTGACACAAATGTGGGAAGATGGGACTATGAGGATTTCAAGGAAAGAATGGCGGTGAAGGACCCTCCTCTATTGGCAAGAATATTGGTAAGCTCTAGGTCGATTCATGTGGATAGATTTCCTTCTATGGTGCAGTTCTATGAGTTAGTTTTGGAGTGTGCTAGACACTATGACGCAGGCACACAGAGAGTGATTGGCCCATAGGGCAGAATACTTACAAACTTTTCCCCTATTTCAATGGCCTAGACATTTGACATGCCAAAGAGATCACATGTGGTGTAGTTTGATATTGATGTGGCCAAGAACTACTATGCAGACGATACAAACAAGTATTTACAAGTTATCAACTCTTGGTTGGAGAAACCTAAGGCACATATTTCTAAGCTACCAAAGCAATTGTTTAGGGAAAAATTTGAGTCAGAGTACTATGATGCAATCACTCTTCTCGGCAGAGTGATGGGATTAAAGAGTGCAAGAGTATTTGAGAATTGGATGTTTTACATAATAGTGAGAATAGAGCAAGGCATAGACTATCATTGGGCAGGTATAATCAGTGCCATGATTCATGAATAGTTATGCAATGTACTGTAGACCAAGAGTTTCACCATGACATCCTACTTGGTCTATGCCTTTGCAAGATTCCATCCATATAAGGGATTGAGCACTCGAGGGGTCTTTGGCCAAGATGTGATCTATGAGGTATATCCCCAACTGCATTTGGGAATTTCTATTTATAGAAGGGAGAATGATGCATTCATCATGTATATTATAAGGTTGCTCCAAGGTGTGGAGCATGTGAGGATTTTTTATGTTGCTAAGGAGCTGATCCAGAAGTTTGGGGCATGGTTTATACAATTTCCCACCTTCTCCTACATAAGGATTGATGGTTGTCAGAGAGCTCCCTACAGACTGCCTAGGTACCCAATTGATCACATCGTACTTTTGGAAGTCAGAAGGAAAATTTTTTCCTTTGATTCCATTGTGAAGAAGGACATGCATAAGATCAGTTTTGGTAATGACTTCCCTTTGAGAATAGGAGGAAATGAGACTTGTCCTTCCCTAATCATAGTGCACTCCTCTGAAGAATAAATGGGTACTTTGGGCTTGTCATTCCACTCCAAGATGTCTAGATTTTATAGAACAGGTGAGGCTCAAAAGAGAGCCAGCAGAGATTTCAAACATAAGGATGATATAGAGGACTATCGGGCTAACTGTAAAGATGAATTTGAGGTTCGAAGGAAGAAGTTCTCAAGGTTTTATACTCACTTGATCAGATTGTATAACATCAGGGCCATCCCTAATAATATTGATGATGATGGGGAGGTGATAAAAATCTATGACTATGAGCCAATCAAAGACAAGCTCGTAGGTGAGATCGATTGGTTAGAAGAAGAAAAGATAGAGTTGGAGAAAATCAATGCTCTTGTGATCAAAAACACCAAACTATGGATTAAACACAAGATTTTGGAATTGGACAGTGAGGGGAAGCAGTACACATATGATTTTATGGGAAACTTGGAATCCTACTCCACTTCTAAGGAAGATGAGAAGGACTTAAAGGGAAAGGAAAAAGTAGGTTCTCCCTTCAAGATCAAAATCAAAGGTGCTCAAGAAAAGGCTAAGATGGAAAAGAAGAGGAAGCCTATTGCCAAAAAGAGGAAGAAATCCTCTAAGGATAAGACATCTGCTCAGGAGGAGGAGCATGAAGAAGAAGGGAAGAAAGATAGTGTCCCTATGCCTAAAAGAAGAAGAGTGGAAAGAACATCAACGAAATAGAATGAGCCCCCTAAAGGACATGGTGAGGAAATAGGGCCACAATTGATAGATGTTGAGAGTTCTAGGGAGAAGACACAAGTCTATACTAGGAAGGCTAAAACCCCATCACCCAAGACCATTCTGGTAGAAGAGGTTGCTCCTATGATTCCCTTTGTTGTACAAGAACAAAAAAATATTTATGCCCCTCCCTCTATTCAACAAGTGCATCATGAAGAAAAGGAAATTGCAAGTGGAGTTGTTGAGGATACTCCTCAATAGGAAGAGACAAAATAAGTCAAGGATGGAGACCTCCATAGTGCGGAGGTGGAAATCGATAAGATCTTTAAATCCTCCCTGGTGTCATATGAAGACTCACCTATTCGTGATGAAGAAGAGAAAACTATGGAAAAGGAAGAAGCACATGGGAGAACTCCCTCTCTAATACAAGTGGAAACAAAGACATTTGATCAAGAAGAGAATCAAAATCTAGAGGAGGATAAGGAGGAAGATAAGGGAGAAGACAAAAGTGAAAAGGTCTCTATAGTGCAAGATTTGAATGTTGATTCCTCCATGGATCAACGAGAAAAAAAATCAAGATGAGCAATAGTCAGATGCCCCTACTCCTGGTTGGCTTGGTGAGAGATTGAAGAGTAAGTAGATAGTTGTGGATGATACTCCTCCAAACTAGAATGAACTACTAGCCAATATTGGAAAGGGAAAAGCAAAGAAGAAGGCTAGGGTGATTTCTAAGATCACCAGGAATGAGGTAGATAATAGGGTAATTCATATTGCCACTCCTACAACAGACAAAAAAAAGGATGAGATAGCTCCTCAAGATTACACCATTCACACAATAAACTTGGAGCCTACAAGCAAGGATCGGGAGAAGAAGAATTCCAGGAGTCTTCTCAAGCCATTCTAAGGAGGTTGGATAAAGAAATAGAGGAGAAGGAAAGGCTGCAAAAATAATTGAATAATGTGTATAGATATGTGCAGCATCTAATGAAGCCTTTGTAGGATATGGGAAGTGAAGGAGTGGCCCCTGAAGGATTGTTGCCTAAAGAGGCATTCACTGAGCTTGAGAATATGAAGGCTTCCACACAGGCTACACATGAATAGTTGCAAGGAGTGATGCTTAGAGGAGACCACATGATTAAGGAGATTGTGTCAACTTGTGGAGATGCACATAGGTCATTTGAGTGGTTGCATAATGTTTTGGGGCAAGATAAAACTGATTTTGACCTTCTCCTGCATAAAACTAAGACCATCATGGATCATACTGAAGAAAGATTAGTAAGTGATGGAATATTGTCTTCTTCAAAGGTTTCAGAACCTTGAGAATGGTATGAGTCACTGCAAATTAAGCAGAAAGTCTTGAAGAGAATCCATAAGCAAGGTCAACATGTGGGAAACACTTTAAATAGCATTTATAACAAATTTATTTCATTCTTTGAGATAATGACTGGGAGGAAGAAGTTTGCACCAAAGCATTTGAACCTAGAGCAGTTAAGGAGGTGGTGGCATGAAGTTTATGCCCCAATTGATGATGGTCTGATCACAGCCCACCATTTAGATGATGCATCCACATATATTGTTGTCAAGGAGAAATATCAGGATCTCAAGGCAGAATGGGATAAGGTCGTCAAAGAATCAAGGGAGGAGAATAAATCCATTGAGAGAAGGTTTAAAGTGTTAATCACTCCACCATTGGCCAACCTGGAGGGTATTTTTTCTAAGATGCAAGATAATTTGGACCGAGATAAAGACAAGGGGCCAGCTAATGAATGATTGCATCGAGATTTGTGCTTCCCATTATCTCTCTTTTATTTTCTACATGCATTGGATCGAGCTACATTGGAGAATCCAGGCCGACTTAGAAGGAGCCTCAAGCATTTAATGTAATATTTTATTTTTGTTTTAGGAGCTTTCTAGGCTGACTTGTTTTATGGCCGACCTTCCTTGTAACCCTAATTGGGCCGACATATCATGAAGTCCCTATAAAATGGCATTCGGCCTCATTTGTAACGGCTAGTTAGAGGATTAGACTTTGAAACAAGCAAAGAGATAAAGACATAGGGTTAGGAGTTAGTGATTCTCAAAGAAAGTGTTGTAATACTGAATACTAGAATTGTTGCAAATTTTTGGGTTATTTAATGCAAGTAAAGACATTGTGCTTTGGTGATCTTTTTTGTATTGATTTATCTTGTGTGATTCTTGTTATTCTATTTTTCAATATTTCTTTGAAAATACTAGATATATGTTAGATTTATGGTTAAACATGATTTAATGGTGCTTGTGGTTAGATGCTTGAAGTGTTTGTAGTGATCCCTAGTCCATACTTTTGGCAGCTTATTGATTGTAAGTTGTTGTGTAAAGTTAGCCTAGACCTTATATTTATGTGCTTAGTTCAATTGTGAGTATTTATTCATTTCAATTGAAAAATAGGGTTGGTGTGGACGAATGTCTCATAATTTGAAAATCTCTAGTTCCTTAGAAGATTGCACAGTTTCTGTAAGATTGCAAATTAAATCTGTGTTAAGAAAAAATTAGTTTTGAGGGATTGGTCTATTTCAAATATCTTATCATTTGTATTGTTGATCTTAGGAGTGATTTTAATCTTAGGACTTCTCTAAACTCTTATCTCTTTCTATTTCTTTGAATTTGGGTTAGATTAGGATTTTTAAGTATCAATAACTTGCAAAATCTAATAAGTTTGAGGTTCCATCATTTGTTTTGTAAGGTCCTTTTGTGATTCCCAGCAATTTCACATTATCTTAGAGTTGTCTCACTATATTTTTCAAGACCTGACATTAGAGACCTTTGGGTTATCTCTTTGTTGATAGAGATTTACCTTTCAAGAGAGATAAGATACCATATTTTGTCTGAGTTGTTGTGCAGAAAACACCATCAATAGATTGGCGCTAGAAGGAGGGCCTGAATAATCAAGCTGGATCAATTTTTGTCTACCATTTCTCCTGAGAGATTCGAAAGAAGAACTAGATCTACACCAAGAGGAGAATAATTTCAAGAACTACCACCTCCAACTAGGTAAAGAATGACCGGAGGAGGGGAGGATTCATCATCTACCTCATCATTTCTTCCATCCTCACTCTCATCAGCCTCATCTTCATCTGATTTTGAGGCCAGTTCCATTCAAAAACCCCAACTAGTCATCAATCATCCTTTACCAACTTCACCTCCACCAATGGCTTTCTTGGAAAAAAACCCATCACCCCTATCCTTCAATAACTATAATTTGATGCCCAATAACCCCAAGCATTTCTACTCTAAGTTCCATACAAATGACCTAATAGGATAGCAGAGGAGCATATCAAAATTTTCTAGACTTGTCTCAGAGATAGAGCGATCAATCATGAGGATGTTGCATGTAGAATTTTCCCTTATTCTCTAGGAGATGAATTCTTTTACTAGTACAATCATTTACCCACCGCATCAATTCACAATTCGACTGAGCTTGAGACTGCATTCCTACAAAAGTTCAAAATCCCTATTAGTGCTAATGAGCTCTATTTGCAGTTTACTAAGGTTAAGAGGGAAGTTAATGAGCCTATAGGATCATTTAATAATAGATTCCACCATGCATACACTAGATTACAAGCCCCTTATTTTGTGGCTAATGCTAGTGCTTTGGAATTTTATTTTGAGGCCCTTGATAGTCTTACAACCACCTTCCTTAAGTGGAGAACTAATCCTCCAACTACCTTGCTTACTACATAGATGGAGGTTGTCAAGGTTCGCACTGACCTGAGACAACATTTGTCAGGGCCATTACCATCTTTGGGACCCATGACTCACCTAGGTCAGGTCCAGGTGCTCAACCAGGCTTTGACCAACCACACTCCCATTATGAATCCAATACCATAGTTTCCTTTGGTCCCACACCTTGGGCCCCCAATAAGTCAGGCTCACCCTATACCTAGTTATCCTTAGCAAAGTGCCAATCAGCCCCTTCATTTATAGCAACAGACTAGTTTTCCTACATACTTGTAGAATTCTGAAGTCTTAAATTAGTCTATTGGTTCCAGGGGAGCATCAGGATATCCTCAAAATATTGTGAATTCAATACCTTACAGTAGTCCTGATAAAGAAAGGGTGGATGAGCTAATAGAGAAAGTGAAAAAATTGAATATGGAGGTTACTTACTTGAGAAACCAGAACAGTCAACTCCAGGCTGCTCAGAGGAACATGCAATCAAGTTATAATAGGGAGAATCGAGATTCTACATAGGGGCAGAATTTTGATAGAGGACAATCATCTGGACAGAATTTTGACAGAGGTCAACAAGGTGGACAAGGATTTGAAAGAAGAAAACAACCCAGACAAAATAGACCATGGAACACCAAGCCTAATAATGGAGGGTTCCATACTCCATTGGATCAACCTCCTAACCAAGAGAAACCTTAGAGTGGTGTGTACTTGGCAGAGGGAGCTTTATTTGAATGGTGTAGGCTTCACAAGACAAGTCAACACTCTGAGTTGGATTGTCTTGAGTTCCAAGCTACCTCTTCAATCTTTTAGTATGAAGTTGAGAATAATTCCATTGGTCAAGAGATGGTACCCTCCAATCCTTATGATTCTCCGGTACTGGTCTTGAATCATGCACCGTTTTCACAGGATGAAGATAATGAGCCAGAAGGAGAGTCAAGTGGCTAGGGTGAAGAGACTGAACAAGTGCTTAATGAGGATGAAATTTCTTAGTTATTCAATGAAGGCACTGAGAATGATATTGGCCCCTTGAATGAAGAGGAAGTTGGTGTCAAGGAAGTCTAGATGTTTCAGCAACCTGCAAGGTAATATTATCTAAGGAACATGCCTAATAGGGGTCCACAAGCTAGATTCCCATTCACTACATCTATCCCTCCAAACAATTTCACCACTCTGCCTGATCCAAATTCCAGCAATAATCCATCTTATCCTCATGTGTTGACACAATACTTCAAAAAGGGAGGACAACCTGATATGTCAAAAGGGAGCAATGCTGATGCAAGAAGGGATAAGCAGATTGGCCATTCCAAAGAAGCCCATACCGATATGAATGTGGAGAAATTAGGTGAATATGTAATTGAGGAACTCAAGAAGGTAAAGGTGATTCTATCTTCTTTTGATTTATTAAGGGTCCTTGCTATTAGAAATATGGTTCTAGAATCTTTTAGGTCACATACAGTTCCTCAAGGAAGGACATTCAGCAAAGTAGTGGGGAAGACTCCCAGCCCACAGGTACCCAAAGGTCAAGGTTAAACACGGCCTAGTGAAGGGGGGAAGGAAAAGGATAAGAGTTAGGTTGCACAAGCTAACACGCAATTAAGTTTATTCCAAGGCAAGATAGAAACTCCTCCTTTTCTCATTTCCATTCGTATCTTTGGGAAGAATTTGCACAATTGTCTTCTAGATTCAGGGGCATCTACAAATGTTATGCCTTTTTCTATTTGTAGAGCTCTAGGCATCACCCCTACCACCTCTCAAAATAAATACACTCAATTAGACAAGACAGAGGCGAATGTGGTGGGTGAACTGAACATGATTCCCATGTAGATTGCACCAGATCCTAGGGTGCAACAAGTGGTCAATATTCAGGTGGTAGATATTCCTGATGCCTATGGTCTGATTTTAGGTTGAGACTTCACCAAGGCACTAAATAGATACACATCTATAGATCATTCTCACATGTGGCTCCCTTGGAAAGGAGACCCAAATCAAATCATAATTGAAAGGGAACCCAGAATGAAGTATGTGATTACTAAATACCAGAATACTTTGAATGAGATATTGGTGTCAAAAGTCAGTATGGGGAATTATGTACTGGTTGCCCCCATTTTAGAATCAGATATAGAAGAAATTTTTATGTTGTAGAGATCCTCTGGTGAATCCACATCAAAATCCAGCAGTTTTGAGGCACTACTTAAACCAACAAAGGAAATTGATGACCAAGAAGATAGACAACTCAGTCTGCTGGATAATTTCCAAGAGTTTATCCATAAATGTATGGAGGATCAAATCTAGTGGGCAGAAATATGAATTTTGAAGACTTACTTCTCGCTAATTGGTGTAGAGTCTATAATGCTCACCACTCAGAGCTAGAATGTTACCTATGTCAGACAACGGTGGAGCAGGTACAGAGGTGCATCAACCCAACCCCAGTTGTCAAACTGGATATACAAAGCATTCAAAATGATCCCAAAGGTAAAATTATAATGCCTCTTGAAGAACTCCCTAGTAGCAAAAAAACAAGGGGAAGCTCAAAAGGATCCAAAGCTGAAGACTATTGGATGTTAAGGTTTGATGGATCCAAATCAAAGCAAGGTGTTGGAGCAGGATTCAAATTGATTAGTCCAAAAGGTGAGACTTATTTTGCTACTCATAGACTCCCATTCCAGTGTACCAATAATGTGGTTCAGTATGAGGATTTAGTCCATGGATTATTAATGGCATTAAGAAAGAAAGTTAAGATTCTGCAAGTATTTGGGGATTCTAAGTTAGTGGTTAGGCAAGTGAGAAAATAGTACTCATGCCATGATAGAAGGATGACCAATTACAGACATAGAGTGTGGGATCTCATCGAAGGATTTGATGCTTTCAACATTCAATTGATACCTCGTAGCAAGAACCAAACTACAGATTCCCTAACACAGGAAGCTAGTACATTGCAGCCTGTATCACTCTCAGGTTTGAAGAAGTTCATTGTAGAGATCACTCCAGTGCCCTCAGTGCCCAATAACGTAACTAATTTCTAGGTGTTTGAGGATGATAATAACATTCTTGATTTTATCACTAGCAGTGATGTTTTTACTTAGGTGATTGACAACGTAGAGCCTCAAGAGGTAGAGGTTGACCTAGAAGGGGTCATCAACTTGAAAAATAACACTTAGAGAGGATTTTTGATCTGGATAGGATAAAGGATTAGGACCAACAAGATAAAAAGGAGACTCTCAATAGTCAATGTGAAACATACAACATGGGGACTCAAGATGATATAAAAAATGTCTTTATTGGTAGAGTGTGCACTACAAAAGAAAGGAGAGGGATTATCGATGCACTACACATGTATCAAGATGTGATAGCTTGAAGTTATGAAAGGTTAAAGACATATGATACTTCAATCATTACACACACTATTCCTCTCAAGCCAAATGTCAAACCATTCAGGCAAAGACAAAGGCCAATCAATGCCTTGCTAGAACCCATCATTCAAAATGAGATGCAGAAGTTACTTTTAGCACGAATCATATTTCCGGTAAGACATTCAACCTAGGTTGAAAATTTGGTTCGAGTAAAGAAAAATAATGGGGAGATCAAACTATGTGTTGATTTTAGGAACCTCAATCGGGCATCAAAAAAAGATAATTACCTAGTCCCATCACTAGATGAAGTGCTTCAGATCGTTAATGGGTCTCAAATGATGTCCTTTTTGCATGGGTACTCTAGATATAATAATATTAAGGTGCAATATGAGGATAGGCACAAAATTTCCTTTACTACAAAATGGGGAACTTTTGCTTACAGGAGAATGCCCTTTGGATTGATCAATGCTCGAGCTACATTCCAGAGAGCAATGGATATTTCCTTCAAAGAAATCATTGGTAAGTGCATAATTATTTATATGGATGATTTGATAGTATTTTCTAAGAAGAGAGGTGATCATGTAGCAGATTTATGCAAAGTATTCCAAAGGTGCAAAGAATTTGGCATCTCACTTAATCCAAAGAAATGTATTTTTGGAGACACTGAAGGAAAACTACTAGGACATGTTATTTAAGAAAAAGGTATTGCTATTGATCCTGAATGAGTAGAGGCTATTTTAAAGATTCAGCCCCTTGCAAGTAAAAAGGAAATGAAGTCATTCTTTGGGAAAATAAACTTTGTCATAAAGTTTATCACTGGATTTGCAGAAATAGTGAAGCCCTTGAATGCAATGTTGAAACAAGAAGCAAAGGTTGAATGGAGTGCAGAAGGAAAAGAAAGTTAAGAGGGCCATTGTTAAAGCTCCAATATTGGTGAGTCCTGTTTATGCCAAGCCTTTCTACATATACTCTTTTTCTTTAGACCATTACTTCGTCATAAAGTTTATCACTGGATTTGCAGAAATAGTGAAGCCCTTGAATGCAATGCTGAAACAAGAAGCAAAGGTTGAATGGAGTGCAGAAGGAAAAGAATCATTTTCAAAAGTTAAGAGGGCCATTGTTAAAGCTACAGTATTGGTGAGTCCTATTTATGCCAAGCCTTTCTACATATACTCTTTTTCTTCAGACCATTCTTGTGCTGGCATGCAGACTCAAAAATCTGACCAAGGGATTGAGCACCCCATAGCATTTATGAGTACCCCTTTAAAGGATGCAAAACTGAGATACCCCAATGTGGAAAAGCAAGCATATGCCTTGGTCTAAGCTATGAGGAAATTTAGGCACCATATCCTGATAAATAAGGTCTTTGCCATAGTACCTGATCCTGCGATTAAGTTGTTGTTGATGCAAAATGAATTGGGAGAACGCAAAGATAAGTGGGTAACCATGTTACAAGAGTATGATATTGAGATCCAACCCATGAAATTGGTGAGAGGACAGGGGCTAACAAGGACAATGGCTGAAATTGGCCCTGACCTCACAGCCCAACACTACCACCTCCAGGATGTGTCCCTAAGTGACTGTTATTGTTGTGCCCCTTTTTGCACACACGCCCCGTTCGGAACAGGGACCCTCTTTTTTCCCTTCAATAAAGGTGGCACGTTTCCCAATGTTATATTTAAAAAATCTCGCCTTGACCGGAAACTTCGCATCAAAGTTACATCTTCTGAAATTTTTGGGTTTCCTTGTCCGGATTTCCGTTATCGAGTTTCCTTGTCCGGATTTCCCCTTTCGGGTTTCCTTCGTCAGGTTTCCCCTTCCGAGTTTCCTTTCAGGTTTCACCATTCTTCACGGCGTCTAGGCAACGTCTTCCCGGGAACGGCTTACCGAACATACGATTCCGGACGTCCCACCGCCTTCCTTTTTCTGGAGTTCACCAACCCACCTGCAACCGTACGGAGCATTTATTGCTGTACTAATGGCATTTTCTGCTATAAAAAAGTTCTCCAGCTGTCATTATCAAATTTTCGACTAATAGAAGCGCATTCCAGAGCTCCCGGCGATTTAGCTTCCTTTCTGATGTTTTTCAAGCTATTTCTTTGAGGTAGGTTTTTCATCCCGCGCCCTAAGTTCTTTTCACTTTTTTTTTGAGATTTTGTTAAGGATAAATAAAAAACGAAGTCCGAACTTAGTAGATATCCTCACTGCGCACAAAACCCATTTCTTTGAATTCAAAAATCCGCCTTCTATCGACCTCCGGATCAATCCGGAACTTTCCTGTGTCGCAGTCATTCTTCGAAACGGCGCTGACATCTTCCAGGCCCGGGTCTTCCCGCGGCCGCCCTTTCTTCTCCTACTAATTTTCCTTCTCCGGAATTCCTTTGTCAGGATTCCTCATCCGGATTTCCTGCTCCGGAACTCCGTTTCCTTTTTTTCGTTTTTAACGGCCCCGACCGAGCGGCTTTCCAGATGCCTTTCCCCGGAACCTTTATCAAAATTTCATAAGTTCGCTCGCAAATTCCATCTTTTCCTCCGAATTTCCGTCTTCAGGATCCCGTTCCCGAAATTCCCCTTTCGGACTTCTCTTTTCGGGAATCCGTCCATTTTTCGCCTTTTGCACGGCATCCAGCTGGTGGCTTCCCGGATCCCGTTTCCCGGTCGTGGAATTTTCTTCCAAACTCAAACTTCCATTTTCTTCCACATCTCTCCTGAATTCCGTTTCGGGTTTCCTTGTTCAGATTTCCCTCTTCGGATTTCCTTCTCCGAAATTCTGCCTCCGGATTTCCCTCCTCGGATTTCCTCCTGCGTCCCGCCGTTCCTCACGGCCGAATGATGACCGCTTCCCGATAATAGAATTCCAAGACCCGGATTCCATTTCCCAGATTTCTGTTTCTTCTGCACCGTTTTCAGACGGCCTGCCTACCACTAATACCCGAACCTTCAAATGGGGGGTCAAATGACCTCCAAATTCGAAAAGGACTTCGACCCACTTGCTAAAATTCCGTTGTCTTCTATTTCCAACCTTCAAACTTGAAATCCAACCCCGGGAGGTGCATATGGGAATTCCATTCTCGTTTTACCTCTCCAAATGGCATTCTGCCAGGGGATTTCTGACCTGAGAACCCCGAATTGATTGTACAAACTTCTAGGGTTATAAAGTATCTAACTTCAAGTGCTTATTAAATATCTACTATGATTGTCGGACTAATCTTGATGTGCAAGGATTCGTCAATAGTTCTTATGACAAGTTCTTCACTATTGACTCTTGCCCTTTGTGTAGAATTCATGGAATCTAGCCCAGAAACTTCCAGTGCTGCCAGGAAAGGAAAAGGAACCACAAAGCCACAAAGGGGCAAAGAAGATCGAGATCTAATGAAGTACAAATTCCAGGGAGTCCCCATCCAATCCCGGATTACCTCCCTTTGGAGGGATGTTTCAGATACCAACATCGGACAGGTCGATGTTGATGAGTTCATTTAGAGGGTTACGATGAACCCCAAAATGGAAAATGCAAGAGCTATTAAAAGCAGTGGACTCGCCAAGCATTCGCACAATCAGAGGTCTGCAAGGAAAATAGCACCAAATATGAAGCAGACTGGGAGAAGCTCAACAACAACTCTCAAGAATGGAGTTATTAGATCTTAAAGTCTGATATCATGGAGGTAGAAAAGCTCCAAACCTTGATCCTGAGCTTCATGGAGTATGCAGCACTAAGGAAGCAGGAAGGCAATCCGGTCATCGAAGAACAGTACCTTAAAGAGTAGCTACAGCCAAGAGTAAACAGCTGAAAGATAAATCTGATACAATGTTGTCACTAGATGATGAGATTGGGAAGAGACAAAATGAGCTCTTAATTGTAATATTTGGCGGGTAGGTGAGACCCTGATGTAAGATGAATCTTGGCCACATAATAGAATCAAATCTTGGCCATACATTTTGTTATTTGAATCTATAAATAGAGCTCTCCTCCTCTCATTTTAGAGAGTTGAGTTGTTGTAAAGATTTGCTGCAGAAATTATAAATAGCAAATATAGTCAATTTTGGTGTATTTTCTGAGTTTCTCAATAAGTTTCATGATTCTTCTCCCTTTTAGTTATAAATTGTTTTAAGTTACTCTGTTGTTCTAGCATCTTCGCTTTGAGTTAGATATATTTGATATGATATTTCTGATCTTGGAAATAATTGTTGTGTGTATGCTTTCCTTGTCCAGACTTTTGGTCATTTGCTGAGGGTAGATGACTGTGTAAAGTTAGTCTGGACTCCTATTCCATTGCTGCTCATTGAATTTCATCTTCATCCATGCTTCCATAGTGAATGAACAATGAATATTTGCAGTCCCTAGAAGATAGCACAGATTTCATGATATGATGAGAATTCTGGTTAAGTGAAATCCCGTTTAAGGAAACTGTCCACGGCAAGAATCTCCATGATCAGTGTTCATCAGTAGTTGCAGGTTTAGGAAACATCTTTCTTCTTCGCCCCTTTCCCGTTTTTCCTTTCTTTCAGAAACTGTTCGTATCAAGGTTCGTTGTGCATTGTAAAAGTCAAACTAGATGAAATACTAGAGTCCAAGACTACTGCTTGAACCTGTAGCAAAGCATGTAATTCCAGATCTATAGGACTCTGTTGGTTGACGCAATTTCCTACAGTTTTAATTACGTAAGCCCACCTTGTGATTCCAGCAAATCACATAAACAACTGAAATATTCCAAGCACTGTCAAGACCTGACATCCGAGAGACCTTGGGATAGTGTTCTACAATTTGATTATGGAACAAAAGAGGTAATGCACCTATGCATTACTTGTGTTGTAAAGTGCATAAAAAACACCATCAATAGAACTGGCGCTAGAAGGAGGGCAGCTTCTGGATCATAAAGCTGGATTGAATTGAGTCATTCTCCCCTAAAAGGTTCCACCGGATATTGAGATCTACACCACAGAAGGGAGAATTGCATGAATTACAGCCCCCCATCTGAGCTAAGAGAGCTAAACAAAGGGGACCATCCGTTACCAATTCCAGGGAGCAGCTCATCATCCCTTCATCCCTGCCCCCTTCATCTTCACTCACAGATCCACCTTCCGCTCGTACCGCCACTGAGATTTTCAAAGCTGCCAATTCACCCCAACTAAACGCATCCCCCAGTCTAGTCGCTGCCTCGACAGCTGTTGTTGTTCCTATTCAAATACGGAACAACCTAGCGCGACCACCTCCGCCACCTCTTCCAATGGCATGGCTGGGCAATAACCCATCTCCCCTTGCGTTCAACCTCTACCATGATATGCCCAAAAATCCTGAGAATTTCTGCACAAAGTTCAACTCCCGAGATCCGTAGAGGACAGCAAAGGAGCATATCAGGATCTTTGAAATTGCATTAAAAACTATGCAAATCATGTACGAGGATGTGGCTTGCAGACTCTTCCCTTATTCCTTGGGAGAAGAGGCCTTTTACTGGTATGTCAACTTACCAGCCGGAACTATCAGCACGTGGGATCTCTTGAAGAGTGCGTTCCTACAGAAGTTTAAGACCCCAATCAGCCCAGCAGATTCATACTGGCATTTCATGGCGGTTCAAAGGGAAATCAATGAACCAATCAGCACCTTCAACGATCGCTTCCACAGAGCGTACACTCGGCTACAAGCACCATACGTCTTCAATGATGCCACTGTCCTACCAGTCTACTATGCTGCATTGGACAACCTTACTTCGGCATTGGTAGAAAGGATGAGGCCACCACCCACTAGATTGGTGGATGCGTATTCTAAGGCCATTATTGCTAGTATGGATCTGGGGAAAAATATATCTAGTCCGTTACCATCCCTTGGGCAAATCGCGCACCTGGCACAGATTCAGGGACTAACGCAAGCATTGCAGCATCAAACGCCTCTGCTGAATCCAGTTCCATAGTTACCTATGGTTCTGCATCCTGGACAGCCAATGAATCAGGCATACCTGATGCCTCAGTACCTATCACCCCAGCAGCAACCATTACACCCGCAGGCACCCCAGGTACCCTCATACCTTTAAGCAGTAGAGTTCCCTCCCACTCATCAGAATCAACCAGCCACACAGCCGGTATTCCTTCAAAATAACGCACCACAACCAAGTAGTTCTGAAAGGGACAAGATTGATGAGCTCACCGAGATGGTCAAGAAAATGTCAATTGAGATGACGTATCTCAGGAATCAGAACAATCAACTGCAGACATCACAGAAAAACATCCAGGCTAGCTTTAATAGGGAAAATCGTGACCATCAGGACAATCGGGACGCGGGCATATCATCAGGACAACATTACAACAGGAATCAGAACCCAGGTCAAAGCTTGGACAGGAGGCCCTTCCAAAGGTAGAACCGTACGTGGAATACATGCCCCAATAACGGCAGTGTTCCTACCCCTCTTGATCAGCCAAACAATAGTAACAACGACAACCCCGCGAATGGGGTTTACTTGGCAGAAGCTGCCATATCCGGTTGGTGTCGCATACACAAGACCAGCCGTCATTCCGAGCTGGATTGTCCAGAGTTTCAAATGGCAACCAAAATTTTCCAAGTGGAAGTTCAGAATGCGGTCGACAATTCGGGATGCCGAGACATCGTTCCATCCGACCCATATGACACTTCGGTGCTGGTATTAAATCAGGCCCCCTTCCCAAAGGCCGAATGCAACGCCCCTGAATTGGAAAATGTCTCCCCACGAGAGGTAAGTTCTAAAAGTCCTTTGGCTCAGCTTTTCAATTCAGTAGATAATGGTCCCGAGGATGACGAAGGGGAAGAACGAGAGGACGAGGTCCAAATGTTTCACCAACGGACTGCTCCTTATAACGTTAGGAATAGGCAAGTAGGAGGCCATGCTGGAGGACCTTTCACAACCTCCACACCACCAAATAATTTTAGTACCCCTCCTGATCCTAGTGCGAGCAATAACCCGGGTTTCCCGCTTACATCCGCACGATACCTCAGCAGAAATAAACATCAAGGTGTCAGCCAAAGTCAAGCCCCTAACCCCTCCCAGAATATTTCTAATGACCAAGAGATTGACCAGATGGGGGAGTATATTGCTGAGGAATTTAAAAAGGTAAAGTTAAGTGTGTCTGCTTTCAAACTCCTAAAGGTGTCTGCAGTTAGGAGTGCCTTCTTTCGAATGATAAATGGGACCCCGTCACAGTGGAAAACCCCAGAAGAAGTCCCGGCAAAGAAGGTTTCTTTTGGTGATCAGGTGAATGAGTCAGTTATCAGGCAGATTTTTGGCAGCAAGACAGACCCGCTACCAGCTCAGCAGGCGGACAAGCAGCCCGAAAGGGCAACTACCCTGGCGACAACCCAAAACAGATGCAGTGAGAGGGAAAGGGCCCAGGTCGCTCAAGTGGATGTTTCAGGAGGATTGTTCCAAGGAAAATTCGAGACCCCTCCCTTCCTAGCCACCATCCGTATGTTCGGAAAAAACCTTCACAATTGCTTGCTGGACTCCGGAGCTTCAGCCAACATCATGCCTCTGTCTGTATGCAAGGCGCTAGGAATAACACCTACTCCTTCACATTGCAAGGTAACGCAGCTCGATAAAACCGAAATCAGCATAGTTGGGGAGATCAACAAGATCCAAATGCAACTTGTTGTTGATCCCAGGATCCAACAAACTATTGACATATAGGTAGCTGACATCCCGAATACCTATGGTATAATCCTGGGTAGGGATTTCATGAGGGCACTAAATGGGTACGCTGCCACGGATTACTCTCACATATGGCTCCCATGGAAAGGAATGCCTAATCAGATCCGGATTGACAGGGAACCCCGAATGAAATTTATGATCACTGAATATAACAACACCAATGAGGTGTTATATGTGCAAACTAGTCTGGCAAACTATTCCCCGGTAGCATACCTGAATGAGCAGGAAGATTGTGAGGGCGAATCAATGAGCGAGGTCCTACTCGTACTATGTAGCCCACCTGCTAATTTGGCTAACACTCTTCCGAGCACTGAAAGGCTCATAGAGTCCGAAGACGAAGAGCTGGGAGATGGTAGCGGTCAAGGCCTGCTTGATGGTTTCCAGGATTTTATGGCCAAGTGCGTACGTGACCAGCTCAACCTTGGAAATCGGATGAACCTTCAAGAGCTCCTGCTCCCCAATTGGTGCCGGGTACACAATGCCGCTCATTCAAAATTTGACTACTACTTATGTCAAGAAGTAATTGAACATGCACAGAAACGGGCCATCCCTCTACACGGCGCAAGATTCGTGCCTGACGGACGGGCAGGGTCCGCCTCTATAGTTCCCAAAGCGGTCACTCAGATGCTACCCCCACCAAACACCAAGGCAGTTCCCGTTAGCCCCGCATCCGAGAATTCTCCCGGGTTTTGGACACTGCGCTTTGACGGTTCTAAATCCAAGCACGGAGCTAGGGCGGGTTTCGAACTAATCAGCCCGAGAGGTAAGTCTTATTTTTCTACACAGAGACTGCAATTTTATTGTACCAACAACGTGGTGGAATATGAGGCCTTGGTCTTGGGCCTCTTGCTGGCATTAAGAAAGAATGTAAAGATGCTTCAAGTATACGGGGATTCCGAGTTGGTCGTAAAACAAGTCAGGAAGCTATATTCCTGTTATGACCGAAGACTCACTAACTACCGGCACCGCGTATGGGACCTGCTGGAAGGGTTGCACGCTTTCAACATCCAGTTGATCCCGCGCGCTCAGAACTTTACTGCCAATGCTTTGGCACAAGCAGCAGGTACGCTACAGCCTTTGTCCCTATCCGGCCTCAAGCGATTCATGATAGAACTCACTTCTATCCCATCGGTGCCAGACAATGTAGCCAATTTTTAGGTATTTACTGATGATAAACATATCCTGGATTTTATCACCAGTTCAGATGTGTTTGCTACCCAAATAATCGACGAAGTTGAACCTCAAGAGGCGGACTTAGATATAGAGGGAATCATTAACCTGAAGACCAACACCATCCCTAGAGGCATGGTGGAACTGGAGCGAATCTTTGACCTAGATCAGATCAAGGAACAGGATCAACGGGCCCAAAAGGATACCATCAATGGTCAGTGTGACACTTACAACCTAGGAACAACTGGCGAGGCTAAGAGTGTGTTCATAGGAAAAGTATGTGGTCCCAAAGAAAGACGGGGGATCATTGAGGCATTACAGAAGTACCACGATGTCATAGTCTGGAGCTATGATGACCTCAAAACCTACGACACATCGATCACTACACACACCATCCCTCTCAGACCCGATACGAAGCCGTTCCGCCAGCGGCAGCGACCTGTCAACGCTTTGTTAGAACCAATCATTCATAAAGAAGTATAGAAGTTGCTATCGGCCAGGATCATCTTTCCGGTCAAACACTCTACCTGGGTGGCAAATTTGGTCCCTGTCAGAAAGAAAAATGGAGAAATCAGGCTGTGTGTGGACTTCCGCAACCTTAATCGGGCGTCTGAAAAAGATAACTACCCTATTCCTTCTTTGGACGAGGTACTAAAAATAGTAAATGGATCTCAGATGATGTCTTTCCTAGATGGATATTCGGGGTACAATCAAGTCATGGTGCAGTACGAAGATCGACACAAGACGGCGTTTACCACCAAATGGAGAACATTCACATATAGAAGGATGCCTTTCGGGCTCATCAACGCCGACGCCACCTTTCAACGTGCAATGGACATTGCATTCAAGGATCTCATTGGCAAGTGCATCATCATCTACATGGATGACCTAATGGTGTTTTCAAAACAACGGAGCAATCATGTCGCCTACTTATGCAAGGTCTTTGAGAGGTGTCGTGCATTTGGGGTATCCCTTAACTCGAGGAAGTGTATCTTTGGACTCACGGAAGGGAAACTCCTCGGGCATGTGCTCTCTGATCAGGGAATTTCTATTGATCCCGAGCGTATTCAATCAATTATGAAAATTCAGCTGCCAGGTAGCAAAAAAGAGTTGAAGTCTTTCTTCGAGAAGATCAACTTTGTTCGTAAGTTCATCACGAGCTTTGCAGAGATAGTCAAACCACTCAACGCCATGCTCAAAAAGGATGCCAAGGTCGAGTGGACCCCTGAAGCAAAGCAAGCCTTCGGGGAAATCAAGAAGGCCATTGTTGACGCCCCGGTACTGGTTAGCCTGAACTACCTTAAGCCCTTTTATATTTACTCCTTCGCTTCAGATCACTCCTGTGCTAGCATCCTGACCCAAAAGGATGGTGAGGGAAGTGAGCATCCAATCGCCTTCATGAGTACCCCCTTGAAGGATGCTGAACTACGCTATCATAATGTTGAAAAATAGGCCTACGCCCTTGTTAAAGGAGTGAAGAAATTCCGGCACTATATCTTGCGCAATAAAATCTTTGCCATAGTTCCTGACCCCGCCGTAAAAACACTACTTATGCAGAATGAGTTGGGTGAACGCAAAGCAAAATGGATCGCAGTCCTACAAGAATACGACATGGAAATTCAGCCAATGAAGCTAGTAAGAGGACAAGAACTCACCCGAACGATGGCTGAGGTAGTTATAGATGTTGTACCTGAGCTCACCGTGCAATAGTATCAGTTAGAGGACGTCTCCCCAGGGGAATGGTATGATCACGTAGTGTACTACCTACTGAACCACAGATGTCCACCCCATTTGCAGGGAGTCCAGAGACGAGCTCTGAGATTGAAAAGCAGCAACTATATGCTGCAGGGCTCTATTTTATACAAGAAAAATCATGAAGGTATCTACCTTCGATGCCTAAGAAAGGAGGAAACTGATCGCGTCCTTAGGGAGTTCCATGACAAATTCGGAACTGGCCATGGCTTAGGCCTATCGACTGCACATCAAGTACTGAGGGCTGGGTACTACTGGCCCACCATCTTCAAGGATGCTCACGGTCATGTCCGTGCCTGCCACGTATGCCAGACTGCTGCGGCTAGAGAAAGGAATGTTGCTGCCCCGTTACAACCTGTTCTGGAGGTAAGGCCTTTCGCGCAATGGGGTCTCAATTTCATTGGTCCGGTAAGCCCTCCATCATCTACGGGACACAGGTACATTCTAACCACTTCTGATTATTGTACTAGATGGACAGAAGCAATAACATGTAGGTAGTGTACAACTGAAGTCATAATCAATTTTTTAGAAAGTTTTATTTTAAATCGTTTTGGTTGTCCATATGCCCTAGTATGTGATAACGGCCTCGCCTTCGCCTCGCTCAAATTTACAAGTTAGGCCTTCGATTATGGTGTCGCCCTTAAATTCTCGTCCAACTATTACCCTCAAGGCAATGGCCTTGCTGAGTCCACCAATAAAAACTTGATTACAGTAATTAAAAAACTGCTAGATAGGAATCCCAAGGATTGGCATACCCAACTTCGTTTTGCCTTATGGGCAGATTGTACCCGCCACAAGGCTGCTTTGGGGGATTCCCCATACCATCTAATCTATGGCTTGGAGCCCGTCTTTCCCATACATTTAAAAATCCCAACCCTCCAGTTCATCAACGACTTTTATGAGGGAGGGGACCGCAGAGAGGCTCGCCTTGCCGAGCTGTTACACCTTGAAGAAGTACGAGACCGTGCAATAGAAAATTTTGCCAAACATTAGGGCATAGTTAAAAGATGGTTCGATCATCGAGCCAAAGTTAAGGCCTTCCGCATCTCTGATCTAGTCCTCTACTGGGACAAGGCCCATGAAAAGAAAGGGGGACACAATAAATTCGACAAGCTTTGGCTCGGCCCCTTTCAGATTGCTGAGATCCTTGGGGATCATGCTTTCCGCCTAAAGACCCTTACTGGTGAAGACATCCCGCTCCCCATCAATGGGAAGCACCTCAAGCACTACTTCTAGGCCTGAGCTCTCGCGAGCTGCTAGTGCGGGCACTTTGTACATAGGTTAAGTAGTTTCCCTGCTTTATCTTTTGGTTTGGCTTGCCTTTCTGCCGCGTTGTCATGTTTTTGTGGGATGTCTCCCCTGTTCTGCCACGGTGGCTATGCTGGATCTAGTAAATGGTTACCACGCTGCCCACTTCCATGTTGTTCTTTAGATAAGCTGTCATTCCCTACTTCTACTCTCTGACAGCTCCTGGGTACCGATTTTCAACTTTTGAACTTTGTGCTAACCTAGGATGGCTATTTGTTTGAATCCCTGCTATTATCATGATGTACATGAATCAAATTTAAGGACAATATCTCTAAGGAATGGTATGGTGATCGTTGGGGGGGCAAAGATAAATGAAAAATTTAAAGTCTGTTCTAGTGACCACTGCGATTCTCAAACCCATGGTGAACTTCGCTGTTTACACGGTTGACACAAAGATAAGCGAAAGTGCTACAAAAAAAAAAAGAAGAGAGAAATGAGCAATAACTAAATTGCCAAAAACAACCGTATGGGTGTATGAATATCTCTACCAGGGCTATAGACGCCTAGCTGGCAGTAGAGCTATGTTCGTGGGATCATGGCGACAACTCCGTCGGGGCTATGGACGCCTGACTGGTAGCAAAGCGATGTCCGGGTTACTTTTGGGATTTGATAAATTACGTAGTTTATCTTCTCCACCTATCGGTTATTCATACTCTTTTCGAGGAAAGAAAATGAATTCATCATGCACACACTCCCATGATAAGTCTACATTTCAATACAATCATGCCTTCCTTCAAGTGCCCTCAGTTCAGCTTTGAAAATTGTATCTGGTCTGCGAAACCAGAGATTCTGGGTTCGGAATGAATATTTATCCCTTGAATGCCAGGAGCGTTCTCCCAATGGAGTCGCCATTTGTTGTGCCCCTTTTTGCACACACGCCCCGTTCGGAACGGGGACCCTCTTTTTTCCCTTCAATAAAGGTGGCACGTTTCCCAATGTTATATTTAAAAAATCTCACCTTGACCAGAAACTTCGCATCAAAAGTTTTTTTACATCTTCTGAAATTTTCGGGTTTCCTTGTCCGGATTTCCATTATCAGGTTTCCTTGTCCGGATTTCCCCTTTCGGGTTTCCTTCGTCGGGTTTCCCCTTCCGGGTTTCCTTTCAGGTTTCACCGTTCTTCACGACGTCCAGGCAACGTCTTCCCGAGAACGGCTTACCAGACATCCGATTCCAAACGTCCCACCGCCTTCCTTTTTTCGGAGTTCACCAACCCACCTGCAACCGTATGGAGCATTTATTGTTGTACTAATGGCGTTTTCTGCTATAAAAACGTTCTTCGGCTGTCATTATCAAATTTTCAACGAACAGAAGCGCATTTCAGAGCTCCCGGAGATTTAGCTTCCTTTCTGATGTTTTTCAAAAGTTGTTTCTTCCAACGACGTCCACGCATCCGACCAGCCTGTTCTTCGGGTTTTTGAGGTAGGTTTTCTGTCCCGCGCCCTAAGTTCTTTTCGCATTTTTTTTTGAGATTTTGTTAAGGATAAATAAAAAATGAAGTCCAAACTTAGTAGATATCCTCACTGCGCACAAAACCCATTTCTTTGAATTCAAAAATCTGCCTTCTATCGACCTCCGGATCGATCCGGAACTTTCCTGTGTCGTGGTCGTTCTTCGGAACGGCGTCGGCATCTTCTGGGCCCGGGTCTTCTCGCAGCCGCCCTTTCTTCTCCTACTAATTTTCCTTCTCCGGAATTCCTTTGTCAGGATTCCTCGTCCAAATTTCTTGCTCTGGAACTCCCTTTCCTTTTCGCCATTTTTAACGGCCCCGACCGAGCGGCTTTCCAGATGCCTTTCCCCAGAACCTTTATCAAAATTTCATAAGTTCGCTCACAAATTCCATCTTTTCCTCCGGATTTCCGTCTTCGGGATCCCGTTCCTGAAATTCCCCTTTTGGACTTCTCTTTTCGGGAATCCGTCCATTTTTCGCCTTTTGCACAACATCCAGCTGGCAGCTTCCCGGATCCCATTTCCCGGCCGTGGAATTTTCTTCCAAACTAAAACTTCCATTTTCTTCCACATTTCTCCCGGATTTCGTTTCGGGTTTCCTTCTCCGAAATTCCGCCTCCGGATTTCCCTCCTCGGATTTCCTCCTGCATCCCGCCGTTCCTCACGGCCGAACGATGACCGCTTCCCGATAACGGAATTTTGAGACCCGGATTTCTGTTTCTTCTGCACCGTTTTCAGACGGCCTGCCTGCCACTGATACCCGAACCTTCAAATCGGGGGTCAAATGACCTCCAAATTCGAAACGAACTTCGACCCACTTGCTAAAATTCTATTGTCTTCTATTTCCAACCTTCAAACTTGAAATCCAACCCCGGGAGGTGCATATGGGAATTCCATTCTCATTTTGCCTCTCCAAACAGCATTCTACCAGGGGATTTCCGACTTGAGAACCCCGGATTGATTGTACAAACTTCTAGGGTTATAAAGTATCTAACTTCAAGTGTTTATTAAATATCTACTATGATTATCAGACTAATCTTGACATGTAGGGATTCATCAATAGTTCTTATGACAAGTTCTTTACTATTGACTCTTGCCCTTTGTGCAGAATTCATGGAATCTAGCCCAGAAACTTCCAGTGCTGCCAGGAAAGGAAAAGGAACCGCAAAGCCACCAAGGGGCAAAGAAGATCGGGATCTAATGAAGTACAAATTCCAGGGAGTCCCCATCCAATCCCGGATTACCTCCCTTTGGAGGGATGTTTCAGATACCAACATCGGACAGGTCGATGTTGATGAGTTCATTCAGAGGGTTAGGATGAACCCCAAAATGGAAAATGCAAGAGCTATTAAAAGCAGTGGACTCGCCAAACATTCGCACAATCAGAGGTCTGCAAGGAAAATAGCACCAAATATGAAGCAAACTGGGAGAAGCTCAACAGCAACTCTCAAGAATGGAGTTATCAGATCTTAAAGTCTGATATCATGGAGGTAGGAAAGCTCCAAACCTTGATCCTGAGCTTCATGGAGTATGCAGCACTAAGGAAGCAGGAAGGCAATCCGGTCATCGAAGAACAGTACCTTAAAGAGTAGCTACAGCCAAGAGTAAATAGCTGAAAGATAAATCGGCTACAGTGTTGTCACTAGATGACGAGATTGGGAAGAGACAAAATGAGCTCTTAATTGTAATATTTGGGGGGTAGGTGAGACCCTGATGTAAGATGAATCTTGGCCACATAATAGAATCAAATCTTGGCCATACATTTTGTTATTTGAATCTATAAATAGAGCTCTCCTCCTCTCATTTTAGAGAGTTGAGTTGTTGTAAAGACTTGCTGCAGAAATTATAAATAGCAAATACAGTCAATTTTGGTGTATTTTCTGAGTTTCTCAATAAGTTTCATGATTCTTCTCCCTTTTAGTTATAGATTGTTTTAAGTTACTCTGCTGTTCTAGCATCTTCGCTTTGAGTTAGATAGATTTGATATGATATTTCTGATCTTGGAAATAATTGTTGTGTGTATGCTTTCCTTGTCCATACTTTTGGTCATCTGCTGAGGGTAGATGACTGTGTAAAGTTAGTCTGGACTCCTATTCCATTGCTGCTCATTGAATTTCATCTTCATCCATGCTTCCATAGTGAATGAACAATGAATATTTGCAGTCCCTAGAAGATAGCACAGATTTCATGATATTATGAGAATTCTGGTTAAGTGAAATCCCGTTTAAGGAAACTATCCATGGCAAGAATCTTCATTATCACTGTTCATCAGTAGTTGCAAGTTTAGGAAACATCTTTCTTCTTCGCCCCTTTCCCCTTTTTCCTTTCTTTCAGAAACTGTTCGTATCAAGGTTCATTGTGCATTGTAAAAGCCAAACTAGACAAAATACTAGAGTCCAAGACTGCTGTTTGAACCTGCAGCAAAGCATGTAATTCCAGATCTATAGGACTCTGTTGGTTGATGCAATTTCCCTACAGCTTTAATTATGTAAGCCCACCTTGTGATTCCAGCAAATCACATAAACAACTGAAATATTCCAAGCACTGTCAAGACCTAACATCCGAGAGACCTTGGGATAGTGTTCTGCAATTTGATTGTGGAAGATTGTCTTTCAAGAGAGGTAACGCACCTATGCATTACCTGTGTTGTAAAGTGCATAAAAAACACCATCAACAGTTATGATGAAATTATTTATTATCTCTTGAACCAGCAATGTCCTAAACACCTTAATTTTGTACAGAGGAGAGCTTTGCATCTAAAAAGTGATGGTTTTATGATGAAGGGAGTTGTCTTGTATAAGAAAAACCACGAGGGTGTCTACATAAGGTGCTTAGGAAAAGAAGAAGTTGTTAAAGTATTGGAAAAATTTCATGACAGATATGGTACAGGCCATGGGTCAGCACCCTCCACTACAAATCAGATCCTAAGAGCTGGCTATTACTAACCTACCCTGTTCAAGGATGTGCACAACCATGTAAGGACCTGCCATATATGTCAGACTATAGCAAGTAAGGAGAAACATGCAGCCCTTCCACTTCAGTCGGTCATAGAGGTAAAACCATTTGCACAATGGGGAATGGACTTCATTGGTCCAATCAACCCACCTTCTTCTGCAGGCCACATGTACATTCTCACTGTCACTAATTATTTCACCAGGTGGACTAATACTCTTGCATGCAAACAATGTACTTCTGAAGTGGTAATCAATTTCATCGAATCAGGTATTATTAATCGCTTTGAGTGTCCATTGGCCTTACTTTGTGATAATGGCCCTGCATTTGCATCACTGAAATTTTCTAATTGGGCTTTTGGTCATGGGATCGTCATCAAGTTTGCATCTAATTATTACCCATGGGGAAATGGTTTGGTTGAGTCTTCCAATAAGAACCTTTTAATAGTCATCTATAAGCTATTAGAGAAGAATCCCAAGGATTATCACACTCAACTTAGATTTTCTCTTTGGGAAAACGGTACGAGACAAAAGACATCTCTAGGAACCTCTCCTTATCACCTAGTGTATGGTTTGGAAACTATATTTCCCATCTAGTTAAAGCTCCCAACTTTTCAGTTCATTAATGAATACTATGATGAAGAGGACAAGCATGAAGCTCACCTGGATGAAATGTTGCATCTTGAAGAGAGAAGAGATGGAGCCCTAGAAAACTTTTCCAAACATCAGGGTGTTGTTAAGAGGTGGTTTGATAGAAGAGCTACCGTGAAAGCTTTTCAAATATCTAACATGGTTCTCTACTGGGATAAATCACATGACTGAAAAGGGGAGCATGGAAAATTTGATAAAATTTGGCTCAACCTTTATCAGATTTCAAATATTTTTGGAGATAATTCTTTTCAGTTAAAAACTCTCACTGGAGAGGATATCCCACTGCCTATCAATGGGTATTATTTGAAGCATTACTTCCAATCCTAATTTGTTTACAGTTTTTTCCTTGTACATAGGTAGATTAGGTTTCCTTTCTTTTGTTATGTTCCTACTTTGGTTAGAATAATTTTCCCTTTTTCTTTGCTCTTGTTTTGTTTCTTGTTTCTTTTCGTTAGAGTACGTTTGCTTTGGTTAGGGTAGGTTACTTTTGTTTTTCTCTTGCATTCAATTTTCTGCTCTCTCTGGGGCTTCTTGCACCTACATGGCAAACATTATGTTATCGGGGTTTGTTCTGAAATATTTATTTTACAAACTTCAATCATCCTTCCAGATTCAATTGGTGAAAGCCCTTTATTTGGTGTCATATGTATTAAATTTTTTGAGTAGATGATCCATGGGATTAAGATAAATTTAGAATGTATTTGGGTCTCATATTTCTACACAAATCTTAAAGATTCCAAGATTGCATATGGTCCTTACGAAGTCCGGTGAGGTGAAAAAATCTTATATTATGCTTCACTGCCACTGTGGTTCCCAGCCCTGAGTGTGAGCTTCATTGCTTGCAAGGTGAAAGGGAAAGTTTAAGAGATCTTAAAATAATATCAAAAGAAAAGGGAAAGAGAATCTTGAAAATCAAAATAAATATTCACCTCATCAGGGGTATCCTAGTATCTCTACCAAGGCTATGGACGCCTGGCTAGTAGTAGAGATATGCTTGGGAGGACCATAGTGATAACCTCATCAGGAATATGGATGCCTAACTAGCAACGAGGCTCTATCCAAGATGATTTTAGAGTTAGAATCTTTATGTAGCTTGGTCTGACCAATTTTGGTCCCTATTGCAACTAAGGAAAGGGAAATGAATGCATGTACACACACTTTGACCCTAGTATACAAAAGGTTTGCTTGCCTATGAATTCTGAAGCTCTATTAAATGGGTGACTTGGTGTAAGGACTGAAACCCGAGTTTTTGGGTTCTTGATTCTAGTTTTTCATAGAAATTCTTTGGAGCATTTCCCCAGCAGGAGTCACCATTTCTTGTGCAATTTTCGCACACATGCCCCACTGAAAGCAAGGAACCTCTCTTGCTTTGGTTTTTGGTGCTTTTGATCCTCTAATTATGAAATTTGGCCACTTTGAGACATGCTTGAATGTTTATTCTACTCATGTGAATGATCCCTTGAAGTTACTCATTGAAAATCTTGTCTTGGGGTGATTTTTGGGTTTTTCACTGGTTTTGGGAATTTCCTCCCTGGGTGAAATTCCCCGATTTCCATCCATGCCTTGGATACCCGACAAGGATTGCTTTGCATTGTGCTTCAGAGATTTTGGCTCTTCGCAAAATTTCATGTTCACTAGAACTCCCCGAAATTCCTTGGGGCCCTTAGATCCCCGAATTTACTTCACCTCCTCAGATCCCCAAAATTTATCTTGGGCTATCTTGTCGCTTCATTTATACTTGATTGTACAGATTATGTAGGTCGTGTTTATTGGAATTTTGGGGGTTTTTATGCTAAAAAGTGGTGTCATTTTCTTTGCTTTGAATTTGGAAGAGTTTAATCCTTGAAGTGTCGCATGTGAATTTGGTGCTTGAGGTTTGAATTGTTGGCTTTGGTGGCATTTCTCTAGTGTCATTTTTGTCTATGTATGATTTGAAGCTTGTTGTTAATTGCGGCCTACTTGAATTTTGCTTCACAAATGGTATGTACACTACACCTTTACTTTTGATTGATGACTAAAAATGGTTTTTGGTGTCGTTGATGTGTCTTGAGTCTGGGTTAGGCATACTAAAGGTCTGCAATTAAACTAGGGCTACCCATCATTCCTTTTCGGTGCCTTCCCTGAATTTGATGTTGCCATCCTTTGGTTGAATCAGTGATTTGATAGTGCCATCCATTACCCAATTTGGTCCTCGAATTTGAATCTGTGTGTGATGTTGATTTTTCGGAGGCAATCTAGGGTTTATTGCATTTGGTAAAACTTACATCCTAGGTGATTTTCGAGTTGTTATCTTTCATTTGCATTCAATAATTACCTTGCTTTGAGGGCCTTAGAGGATTTTATCATGGTTCAGTTGAATGAAGTGAGTGAATTGAGATTGAGACTGTGTGCTCATGGTGAAATCCTAGGGTTTCCATTTTTTAGTTTCATTGCCCATATTTATCAAATTTCCCTTAGATTAATTAGATATTTGAATCCATCAATGAACGATTTGAGACAAACAACATTTGAGCCCAAATCCCCAAATTCATGATCATTTGATCAATTTCGGAAAAATCAAAGTGAAGTCAATGCTTTCGAGATTTTAGGTGCTTCGTAGAATTCCTTTACCCTAGAAAATCCCCAAATTTCCATCGCCCCTTCATTTTTTGGAAGATGTGTGAAGTCATGCTAGTTTTGTGGATTTTCGTCCCTTATGGAAATCACCGAAAACCTGTTAAACATGAGGAATTGTGGACATAAATGAATTAATGTTGAATGATTTTCGCATTTCATGATTGGTTTGAGTGATTAAAGGGTGTATTTCTTGAGCTTTTATGTTAATTAAGGGAATTTTGGGTGATTATTATGTTTTTATCGCTAATGTTCGTCTGGCTCGGAAATCCCTGAAATTTCCTTCCTGGCTTGATTTCTACGAAGGGGTGAAAATCTTGAACTTTTAAGGAGTTGTTCTTTGTGATGTTTTAGGGGATTTGGATCATTGTTTAGACTTATTTGCATGATGAGCATGTTATTTTTGATGGGCTAACCCTGATCCTCATGCTGTATGGAAATTTATTGTGATCTTTTGCTGAGTGTAGGCTGAATCAAGCAAGGAAATTTCTAGCAAGGCCAAGGGCAAACAAATAGATCTTTATGTTGAGGAATCCTCAATCTCAGAAGTTGAAAGGATCAAATTGGATACAAAGAGAAAGATTCCTAAGAGAAAGCTAGCTTCCATGTGGTCAGAGGTGGATGGCACAAATGTGGCAAGATGGGACTATGAAGACTTCAGGGCAAGAATGGCGGTGAAGGACCCTCCTCTATTGGCAATTTGATTCAGAATGCTTGAAAAATTTTCCCCTGTTTCAGTGGCCCAAACATTTGGCATGCTAGACAGATCACATGTGGTGTAGTTTGATATTGATGTGGCCAAGAATTACTATGCAAAGGATACAAACAAGTATTTACAAGTTATCAACTCTTGGTTGGAGAAACCTAAGGCACATATTTCTAAGTTTCCAAAGAAATTGTTTAGGGAAAAATTCAAGTCATTGTACTATGATGCAATCACTCTTCTCATCAAAGTGATGGGCTTGAAGACTGTAGGAGTATTTGAGAATTGTTTTTTTTACATAATAGTGAGAATAGAGCAAGACATAGACTATCATTGGGAAGGTATAATCAGTGCCATGATTCATTATCAATTGTGCAATGTACTACAGACCAAGAGCTTCACGATGACATCCTACTTGGTCTATGGCTTGGCAAGATTCCATCCATACAAGGGATTGAGCACTTGAGGGGTCTTTGGCCAAGATGTGATCTATGAGGTCTATCCCCAATTGTATTTGGGTAGTTCTAGTTACAGAAGGGTGAATGATGCATTCACCATGTATATTACAAGGTTTCTCCAAGGTGCAGAGCATGTGAGGATTTATGATCCTGGTAAGGAGCTGATATAGAATTTTGGGGCATGATTTATACAATTTACCACCTTCTCCTACATAAGGATTGATGGTTGTCAGAGAACTCCCTACAGATTGCCTAGGTACCCAACTAATCTCATCATACTTTTGGAAGTCACAAGGAAAATTTTTGCCTTTGATGCCATTGTGAAGAAGGACATGCATAAGACCAGTTTTGGAAATGAATTCCCTTTGAGAATAGGAGGCAATGAGGCTTGTCCTTCCCTAATCATAGGGCACTCCTCTAAGGAAGAAATAGGTACTTTGGCCTTGTCATTCCACTCCAAGAAATCTAGATTTTATAGAACAGGTGAGGCTCAAAAGAGAGCCAGCAGAGATTTCAGACATAAGGATGATATAGAGGACTATTGGGATAATTGTAAAGATGAATTTGAGGCCTGAAGGAATAATTTCTCAAGGTTTCTTGCTCACTTGATCAGATTTTATAACATCAGGGCCATCCCTGATCAGATTGATGATGATGGGGAGGTGATACAAATCCATGACTATGAGCCAATCAAAGACAAGCTCGTAGGTGACATCAGTTGGTTAGAAGAAGAAAAGATAGTTGGAGAAAATCAATGCGCATGTGATCAAATACACCAAGCTATGGATTAAACACAAGATTTGGGAACTGGATAGTGAGGGGAAGCAATACAAATATGATTTGATGGGAAACTTGGAATCCCACTCCACTTTTTTTGAAGATGAGAAGGACTTAAAGCGAAAGGGAAAGGTAGGTTCTCCCTTCAAGATCAAAATCAAAGGTGCTCAAGTAGAGGTTGAGGTGGAAAAGAAGAGGAAGCCTATTTCCAAAAAGAGGAAGACTGCCTCTAAGGAGAAGACATCTGCTCAAGAGGAGGAGCATGAAGAAGAAGGATAAGAAAAATAGCGTCATTGTGCCTAAAAGAAGAAGAGTGGCAAAAACATTAGGGAAACAGAATGAGCCCCCTAAAGGACATGGTGAGGAAACAAGGCCACAATTGATAGATGTTGAGAGTTCTGGGGAGAAGACACAAGTCTATACCAGGAAGGCTAGAACCCCATCTCCCAAGACCACTCTAGTAGAAGAGGTTTCTCCTATGATTACCTCTATTGTACAGGAACAAAAAGATCCTTCTGCCCCTCCCTCTATTAAGGAAGTGCATCATGAAGAAAAGGAGCTTGCAAGTGTAGTTGTCAAGGAAACTCCTCAAGAGGAAGACACAAAATAATTCAAGGATGGAGACCTTCACAGTGCGGGGGTAGAAATTGATAAGATCTTGCGATACTCCTTGGTTTCATATCAAGACTCACCTATTGGTGATGAAGAAGAGAAAACTATGGAAAAGGAAGAATCACATGGGAGAACTCCCTCTCCAATCCAAGTGGAAATAGAGACACTTGATCAAGAAGAGAATCAAAATCCAAAGGAAGATAAGGAGGAAGCTAAGGGAGAAGACAAAATTGAAAAGGTCTCTACAGTGCAAGATTTGAATGTTGATTCCTCCATGGATCAACCAGAAAAGGAAAAGTGAGATGAGCAACAGTCAGATGCCCCTGCTCCTAGTTGGCTTGGTGAGAGATTGAAGAGTAAGAAGATATAGTTGGATGACACTCCTCTAAACTGGGATGAACTACTAGCCAATATTGCAAAGGGAAAAACAAAGAAGAAGGATAGGGTGATTTCTAAGATCACCAGGGATGAGGCGGATAATAGGGTAATTCATATTGCCACTCTTGCAAAAAACAAAAACAAGGATGATATAGCTCTTCTAGATTACACCATTTAGACAATAAACTTGGGGCCTACAAGAAAGGATTAGGAGAAACAAGAATTCGAGGAGTCTTCTCAAGCCATTCTAAGGAGGTTGGATAAAGAAATAGAGGAGAATGAAAGGCTGAAAAAACAATTGAATGATGTGTATAGATATGTGTAGTATCTAATGAAGCCTCTCCAGGCTATGGGAAGTGAAGGATTTTTTCCTAAAGAGGCATTCACTGAGCTTGATAAGATGAAGGCTTCCACACAGGTTACACACAAATAGTTGCAAGGAGTGATGCTTAGAGGGGACCACATGATTAAGGAGATTGTGTCAACTTGTGGAGATGCACATAGGTCATTTGAGTGGCTGCAGAATGTGTTGGTGCAAGATAAAACTGATGTTGACCTTCTCCTGCATAAAACTAAGACCATCATGGATCATACTGAAGAAAGATTAGTAAGTGATGGAATATTGTCTTCTTCAAAGGTTTCAGAACCTTGGGAATGGTATGAGTCACTGCAGATTAAGTAGAAAGTCTTGAAGAGAATCCATAAGCAGGGTCAACATTTGGGGAACACTTTAAATAGCATTTATAATAAATGTATTTCATTATTTGAGATAATGACTAGGAGGAAGAAGTTCACACCAAAGCATTTGACCCTAGAGTAGTTAAGGAGGAGGTGGCATGAAGTTTATGCCCCAAATGATGATAGTTTGATCACAGCCCACCATTTAGTTAATGCATCCACCAATATTGTTGTCATGGAGAAATATCAAGATCTCAAGGCGGAATGGGATAAGGTCATCAAAGAATCAAGGGAGGAGATTAAATCCATTGAGAGAAGGTTTAAGGTGTTAATCATTCCACCATTGGCCATCCCGGAGGGTATTTTTCTTAAGGTGCAAGATAATTCAGATTGAGATAAAGACAAGGGTTGCATTGAGATTCGTGCTTCCCATTATCTCTCATCTATTTTCTACATGAATTGAACTGAACTGCATTGGAGAATCCAAGCTGACCTAGAAGGAGCCTCAAGCATTTAATGTAATATTTTATTTTTGTTTTAGGAGTTTTCTAGGCTGACTTGTTTTGTGGCCGACCTTCTTTGTAACCCTAATTGGGCCAACATATCATGAAGTCCCTATAAAATGGCATCCGGCCTCATTTCTAATGGCTAGTTAGAGGATTAGACTTTTAAACAAGCAAAGTGATAAAGAGCTAGGGTTAGGAGTTAGTGATTCTAAAAGCAAGTGTTGTAATAGTGAATACTGGAATTGTTGAAAAATTTTGGGCTATTTATGCAAGTAAAGGCATTGTGCTTTGGTGCTCTTTCTTGTATTGATTTATCTCACGTGGTTCTTGTTATTATGTTTTTCAAGATTCCTTTGAAAATAGTGGATATATGTTAGATTTAGGGTTAAATATGATTCAATGGTGCTTGTGGTTAGATGCTTGAAGTGTTTGTAGTGATCCCTGGTCCATAATTTTGACAGATTATTGATCGTAAGTTGTTGTGTAAAGATATCCTAGACCTTATATTTATGTGCTTAGTTCAATTGTGAGTATTTATTCATTTCAATTGCAAAATAGGGTTGGTGTGGATGAATGCCTCATGATCTAAAAAATATCTAGTTCCTTAGAACATTGCACTGTTTTTGTAAGATTGCATATTAAATTTGGGTTAAGCAGAAATTAGTTTTGAGAGATTGGTCTGTTTCAAATATCTTATCATTTGTATTTTTGATTTTAGGAGTTATTTTAATCTTAGGACTTCTCTAAACTCTTATCTTTTTCTATTTCTTTGAATTTGGGTTAGATTACGATTTTAAGTATCAATACCTTGCAAAATCTGATAAGTTTGAGGATCTAGTATTTTTTTCGTAGGGCCCTTTGTGATTACTATCAACTTCACATTATCTTTGAGTTGTTTCATTGCATTTGGAAAGACCTTACATTAGAGACCTTGGGGTTATCTCTTTGTTGATAGAGATTTACCTTTCAAGAGAGATAGGATACCATATTCTGTCTGAGTTGTTGATGTGCAGAAAACACCATCAACAAGACACTGCAAATTTTATTCGGTATTGTCATTGATGGAAACCCTAGTCATTGGTTTGATCCACATGTCAGAATTTTCTCATACCGGAAGTCAGATCGAAGTTCTGTAACTAACTGTCAAGCAAGAATAGAGCATCTGATAGAATAGTGTTCATCGATTCACATGCAATTTCATGTTATAATTTTTGGTTGTGGATCTTAAGGAAGGTATTTTGATGTGCGTACTATCTTATCCAAGAATCATCAAGGTGCAAATTCATTTGTGTGCAAGTTAGAAGATCCAGTTGATTAATTTCCTATTTATCAATGTATAAAGGTCGACTTGATGAATATAGTTGTTGTGGATGTTTGAGAAGAAATTGTTTAAATATTTTTATGTTTGATCATATTGATTTGAGTCATTACTATGCTATGGCTAACTTTGGTTGGTGCGCATCAAGAATTAACTAGGGATCAAGTTGACAGTTTGTAAATATTTTCATACTTTTGTTGGAGCTGACAAGGGGCAATCAAATCCTTAGTGGCAAATATATATAAGCGATTGTTTATATCATTTTGCATATGGATAGATGTGAGGATTTGGTGTGTTTTGCGAATAGAAGAGCGATTATGCACAGTTCCATTTGTGCATAAAAGGGATTTGTGATGTGAATTAGAGCAGAGCAGAGCAGAATAGAAGAGTTAGACACAAGGTCAAGAAGTCAACTAATGTGCTTAATCGGAACTATAACCAGGCATTAGTAGATGCTATTTTCTTAGTTTAGTTTCTTAGATGGATTTAATATGAACATTTATGTAAGACAGTGAGTCTTCCTTTGAGTAGTGAGCAGTGAGCTCTAGGTAGTGTGCCTAAATGCAAGTGCATTCCCATTCTGTAAAAAATTTTTGAATATACTCAGATAATATTTTGGATTGGCCTTCCACCATGGTTCTTCCCCTAATAGGGTTTCCACATAAAAATCCTTTTGTTATGGTGTTGTGTTTGTTCTTTTTATGTTCATGCATATTTATTTTGGTTGAATTTTATAAGTTCTTTCAGGATTAGATTAATAAAGATGAAAATTGCAGAACACTGATTCACCCCCCTCTCAGTGTTCCTTGATTCCAAAAATTGGTATCAGAGCTTAGTTCCTCAGAAGAAGTTTGACAGCTTGGGAAGATCTAGGAAAGTAATTCAATGGATTCAAGCAGCCTTCAACAGCAACTCTTAGTGCCCCTAGATGATCTTGATCAGTCAAAATCTGAAGTTTAGAAATTGCAAGCAAACCTCATGGATGTTGAAAAATTCATTGAGTCATTGAAAGATAAAATCAATAATTCCAGGGAGAAAAGAAGGGAACTCTGTGATTAGATTAATCAGAATGATGGTAAAAGCATTGAAGATGAACAACTCATTCAAGCCCTAAAGGAAAAGATAGAAGAATGTGAAAAGCTTACCAAAGATAATACAGTCCTAAAGCATGAGATGGAATATTTTATGATGAGGATGACCAAGGAGATTGAAGACAAAAAGAAGAATGAAGAGAATCTTGCTCAGTCCTTAAAAGAGAAATCTAAAGAATGCAATAGAATTAATGATGGATTCATAAATCTGGCACTTGAATTGCAGCAATCCAGAAACAATGAAGAAGAACTTGAAAGACAGGTTGTTACACTCAGAGATGAACTTGCTACTGCAAATGAATTCAAGGAGAATTTTAAGATTAGCTCAGTCAAGCTTGATGAACTGATTAAAATTCAAAGGATATAAGGTGACAAGTGAGGTCTTGGATATGAGGAAGGAGAAAGTTCCAGATCTAGATAAAGGATATTTAGGCAAGGAAATCAAATGAACAAATTTGGAAGGTATCCAATAAGATAACCTAATGGTCAAAGATTCAATGGTTACTATTTTATCTGTAATAATTTTTTTCATATGGCTTCTCAATGTAGAAGTAGAGTGAATTCAAATGGTCCATCATTTTCCGGTCAGTGCTTTAACTACAACAAGTATGGTCATAAGTCAAATGAATGTAGAAATATGATGAACAAATTTTACAGAGATGTTAGATGTTATACATGCAATAGATTTGGCCATATTTCTAACAAGTGCAGATCAAGAGAAAATCAATGGAACAACTGGTATGGACAAAGAAATGTGGTGTGCTACAATTGCAACAAATCCGGTCACATTGCTAGATTTTGTAGAAATAGAAAAGGTCCAGTAAATTAGAGGAGAAACATGTAGAAGGATGAAAAGGGAAAAGGGAAAGTCAGTACAATTGATATCGGGAAGCAAATGAAGAAGACATGGGTGAAAAAGAATCCCCCTATTGCAGAAAATGATTCTACACCAGCACTAGAATCTGGATCTGGTAATTCCTCTAAGAATTAGACTATGGCCCCTAGCCTAGGAAATTTTTCAAGAAAATCCTTCAAACCCCTTGACGGTAGTTGGTATCGGGATATGGTTGAGCATAGTGATTGAATTTATGATCCATGGATGCTGCTAAAATAGATGGAGAGACTATTCCTACAAAATTGAAGGTTTGCAAAAGAGTTATCTTCACAATGTATAGAAACAAGGTATCCAGATGACTTAGGGAAAAAGCATTTATTGCGACAAAAAATTAGGTATGTGAATGATAAAAGGTCATTTGTATTATTCATTTGTCACTTTTCACTTTGATAAGACAAAGTTAGGAGAGCTCTGAAGCGAACTTTGGAAAAATTTGGCAAAAATTCAAGTGTCAAGGCGATTTGGTGATCAAACCCCTAACCAGTGAAAAGGTATTTATTGGTAAAACTTGTTAATTTGTAAATTTGTGAAAATGAATACTCCACTGGTAGTTGATATCAAGGATAGACCCCATCCAAAATTCAAGTGGCATTCTTTCAAATTTGTTGAGAAAGATCCCTTAGGTGAATTTTCATTTGCTCCTTACAATGTCTTGCATATTGAAGACATTAGGGCATACGTTCATGCAAACATTGAAGAATTAGGGAGCTCGAAGCTGTTGAATTTTTACATCACATTATAGAAGAATATTTTTGTGTCAAACCTGAATTCAAAACCATGGAGGAGAATAAATTCACATAGATTGTAAAATTTATCGTGTTTGAAGAAAGTGAAAGGGTCTGGTATATTTTGAGCCGAGTTCATGCAGAAATTATGTGGTTAAATCAACCTTTTAAGATTACAAAAGAATCTATAAGCATTGTTACTAGCTTAAATTCCTCTGGTGGGTTACCAATCTTGAAGTTCGTGAAGAATTAGATAGTTACTGATGCAACCAGTTCAAAGTATGATAGAAGAGCTATGAAAATTGATGATATTATTGATGTGGATGTCAGATTTGCATTTATGGTCATTGGTTAGAAAATCTATCATTCTAGCCGAGACAATTCTGTATCTGGCATAGCTATCTATGCAGCATATCAGATGGTAAAGGAGAATGCAGATTATGATCTATGTGAATTACTCAGAAGCTAGTTGATGGAAAATCTTGGTAAAATAAAAAAGGATAAGAATAATTCCTTCAAGTATGGTAATCTATTGTTGTGTTTATTCTTTTACTTCATGAATGAAGTTTTGGGACTTGTAAAAGTACAATGGCAAGGAGATAGACCTGTGGCTACTCAAAATTAGAGATATCTTGTGCAGATTTATTGAAAGTAAGACAAATAATATTGCAATCTGGGGTTATTTCAAAAAACTTCAGAGTATGATGCATGCTAGAGAAAGAATTCACACATCCATTATGGAGAAGTACAAAGATACTATTTGTTTTATGGTTGACATTGATCAATGCTTGATGGAAATTGCAGATCCCAGAACATTATGGATTATGCTAATGGGATATGAGGTTGAGGAACATATCTTGGAAATGTATGTTGAAAATTTGTTGAGCAAACCTCGGGATCCATCAGAAGAAATATTTGGTACTTTTTCAGAAAAATATATACAAGTGCACAATGAACTAAGGAAACCTGTGATAGTAAGAAAATAAGAAAAGAAGTGGAAATATTTGCAGAGAGCATGGGTATATCTACAGAAGTAGTGAGAGAATATAGAAGGAAGAGAGAACAAGTTGAAGTAGGAGAGCCAGCTAGAATTGAATCTTCTAGTTCGGCAGCACCCTCTGCCCAAATTAGATCTACAAGAAGCTCCACTCTCCCTTCTAGTCTTGCAAAGAAATCAAGTCCTGTGAAAACTCAAGTGAAGTCATCCGGTAAGGAAGGAAAAGGAAGAAGGACAAAATAAAAAGAGTTTATTTTGTTGTTTCTAAAGATGAAGAAACATAATCTGATGAAGAAGTGGGAGAAATTAAACATCAGGGTACATACGCAGCAACAATCTCTAAGGACAAATCCTATAGTGAAGAAGTGAAAGCAAAGAAGAAGATGAAAACTGATAAATCAAACCTTATGTCTGTGAAAGAAGTAAAGAATGCATTGATTAAGGATGGTAATATTAGGCCTCCTCATGAATGGTATGACACCTTTGATAGTGTCGGTCAAAGAACTCTTGAGGAAGCTTCAATAAAATACTTGAGTAACTTCAATAAGGAAGTTATTGAAATAATGTCTGCATTACCCAAAAGTCTTTATGAAATTTTGGAAATGAGAAGAGTAAATGCAAGAACTAAAGATGAGCAGTTCAAAGAGTGAATTCTTGCATATTTATGTAGAGTAATATCAATTGAAGAAATGAGGACAATTCCGAATGGTGCTAAGAAATATTTCAAGAGTAAACAAGCTCATGATTGGTAAGACTAAAGAAGTGGAAAAAGAAACAGAGAAAATTTTAAAGGAATTTTTTTTAAGGAATAGAATTGATGTTGTCTCTAAAAAATCACATCATGAAGATGTTTCATCTGGTCCAGTAGCAGAAGAAGGAAAAGAACATATAGTTGAGGAAACTCATATTCCTCTTCATGTGCATGATGTAGAAGTACCTATGGAGACTGAAGCTCCTAAGGTCATGTCGGTTGAAGAAATTGAGATTTCCAAAGACAAGCAAGAATCTGTAGCCGAGGAAATAGTGGTTGAGGAAAAGAAGATTGAAATAAAGGAAATTTTGGTGAAAGCAAGAGACACTGCTAAGGCAGTAAAATATTTTTTGGAAGAACAACAGGAATAATTTGATTGTGAAATGCTAAAAGGTCCTATCAACTTGGACACTTTATCCCCTATTCATAAAATGAAGGTAGCTTCATTCGCTCAGAACAAAGTAAGGGAAAAAATTCTGAAATCACATATTAAAGATACTGAGTTGATTAATTTTGCATCCAATATTCTGGAGAAAATTATGCCTACATATGGTAAGGATCCATTTGGTTCTTCCTTCGGCAAGCTGAAGAAACTCATTAATGTTGTAAGTACTCATTTTGAGTCCCTTGAGAAATCAATTGAGGATAAGGTTCAGAAGGAGTTTGATGATAAAAGGTTCGGTAAGTTGAAAGGGATGATAGCTAGGGATAAATATTTGGTAGCTACTTGTATAAAGAACATTCAAAGTGCTTTGACTGAAGGTGGTAAAATTTATAAATCATGTCTATGTTTATCTAAGTTCACTAAGGATTTTGAAAAGAAAATAAAAGAATGTGAAAAACAGTTAGCAGATATCACTCAAGCATTCGACCCTCTAACTGTCTCTATCAGGAAGCAAGAAGGTCAATTCACATCCCTTCCTGACATGATCAAAAGCTTGAAGCATGAAGAAATAAAAATGGATGAAAGAGTTTGTGAGCTTAGAGGACTAAATGGTCCTAAGAGGGAAACAATGTTGAGTGCTTTGAAGGAAGCACAAGATGCTAAGCTGGTCAGTGATCCAGTGAATCTTGAATCTATAGAGATGCAATCTTACTTATTTTGTGATCACATGGTTATCTTAGAGAGTCTTAAGAAAGTTTGGGACATGATTTTGAACCTGTTGAATAAAATTTTTACATAATTATTCAATTTTATGTAAGTTGAAGAAGCTTGTTTGTACATATGCAGTTTCTTCATAACAGTTTTGTTTGATTTTAGGTATGTGGATTCTTACCTTTTCCATTGATGTCAAAGGGGGAGAATAGGACAGTGAAAAATTCCTTAATCATCTCAGGGGGAGTTATGTTTTTAAATTTTGAAGAGTGGCAGTGTATTCATGTTGGTACTGATCCGAAACTTAGTCATTTTCCTCTTAGTGTTGCCATCAATTCCAAAGGGGGATATTGTTGGCAAGAGACACTACAAATGTTATTTGGTGTTGTCATTGATAGAAACCCTAGTCAGTGATTCAATCCACACATCATAATTTTCTCATACCAGAAGTTAGATCAAAATTTTGTAATTAACTATCAAGCAAGAACAGAGCATCCAACAAAATAGTGTTCATCGATTCACATGCAATTTCCTATTATCATTTTGATTTGTGGATCTTAGGGAAGTTATTTTTATGTATGTACTATCTTATCTAAGAATCATCAGGGTGTGCATTCATTGGTGTGCAAGTTAGAAGATCCGGTTGATTAATTTTTTGTTTATCAGTGCATAAAGGTTGACTTGATGAATATAGCCATTGCGGATGTTTGAGAAGCAATTGTTTAAAAAAATTCATGTTCAATCATATTGATTTGAGTCATTACTATGCTATGGTTGACTTTGGTTGGTGCACATCGAGAATTAACTATGGATCAAGCCGACAGTTTTTAAATATTTTCATACTTTTGTTGGAGCCAACAGGTAGCGATCAAATATTTAGTGGCGAATATATATAAGTGATTGATTATATCATTTATGTGAGGATTTGGTGTGTGTTGCGAATAGTAGAGTGATTATGCACAGTTTCACTTGTGCATAAAATGGATTTGTGATGCGAATTAGAGTAGAGCAGAGCAGAAGAGAAGAATCGGACATAAGGTCAAGAATTCAACTAATGTGTTGTTGACATTCCTAATGTTGAAGCAACTCTACCTTTGAGAACACCTCCTAGAGTTTTGTATAGAAAGCCTAAGTATTTGATTGATATTGATGCTAAATTTTGAACCCAATGGCTGATAATATTCCAAAGAATACTTCTCAAAGATATGCTAAGAATATATGGAGATTATTTTTTGAGAAGTTAAATGAGACCAAAATATGTCAATTACTAATATGAAAATTTCATGTTCAATGGAAGGAAAGAGCTACAATATATAGCCCCAAGGTTTCAAATTTGATGATGATGAGGAAGAGGTGGAAAACCAAAAATTAAGGGATCACTTTAACTAAGTTTCTCAATCTGAGAGGATAAAGAAAAATGTAGAACCCCATGAAATAAAAAAAATACATGTACTCAATTATCAGGTATCCTACCTAACTAATAAAAATAAATAACATAATTAAACTTAATATAAATATGTAATTAAATAACTACACCAACATCAAGAAAGTTGAACTAGAAGCTCATTAAGGACCTAAAGAGGAGGAGAGCTCAAATAGTTAAGATAGTTAAATAACTTGACCTTTCATTTTAGGACTAAGCATATTGATGTATGGTACCATTTATCATGACATAGTATAGAATGGGAGGGTAATTCTAGAGAAATTTCACACATTGTAGAATGTTTCAAATGTGTTGATTAAGAAAGTGAGCATAGAGAAGCTCAAGTGGTATTATGAGTTTATGGGCCTATTAGACACTATAAATTAGATGATAATGTTGATAGTCTCTTTTCTATTAAAATATTATTGAAAAGTGGGAGAATGTTAAGAATGGTGTCTCACTTTAACTCCTAATGTTAAGAACACAAAAAATGTAAATTTTGAGCTATTGAATAGAAAAAATCAAATTTTGGGTTGTAGAGGGAATATTTTAGCTTGACAAATATCAAAATTAATCCTAAATTATAGTTCCCTAAAAAAAATTACATGCATCTCTTTTATCTCTATATTTTTAAAAATGTCTCAATTAGATTATCAATCCAAATATTTATGGTCTCCAAGTTAAGCCTCCCACATCAAAATTGTAAGATCATCTATGATGTATAAGAGAGCTATAAGAGGGACTTGCACTTGTTGACCAAATTATTACATGTCATAAGGAGTCTCTAGATGGGGATAATGGATCTAAAATGGAGCACTCAATTTGGTGAGTGGATTAAGATAAACTTATGGAAAGTGGAAGTAATATGTTATTTTTATCTTATGGACTCATCATGAGATTTGGACATTAGATTTTTAACTAGAGATTTAGGTGTTGAACAAGAAAACTAAGAGGGAAGTGAATCACTTGTAGCAATTTTTAACCTTTAAAACTTTCACCAGAAGTTAGATCAATAAACATTCACAAAACCTTTACTATATTAATGTCAAAATCATTAAGTGCGGAAACAAAAACTGAAAGAAGTAAAACCATGCACATAATAACACAAAATTTACATGGAAAACCCAATGACGGAAAAACCATGGTGAGGATTAGCTCACAATATAAATAATTCAAAACTGAATGCAAAGGCTCCTTTCCAAAGAGGCTCACCACCAAGACCGGACTCACTGTCCAAAGAGGGCTTACTCCCATAGAATTACAAAAAAGATAGAAGAGGATTGTTATAGAGAGAAAACTATCTCAATGCAATGGATATTCCACCAAAATTCACTCACACACATTTGCAATCTCACATGAATTATGTTGAATGCCTTCATCTCACTACCTTTAGAACCCTAACATGAAATTCACATTGATTTTCTTAAACTCGCATCGCACATACATATCTCACGTCTATCTTGCATTTATCTTGTCTTTCACCAACATATCAACTTGTACTTATACCTTCTTCAACCTTGAAACTCTTCCAAGGTCGGCCATACACTATTTTTATTTACAAATTTAAATTAGTCTAACACCAAAATATTCTACAATGGAATTAGAATGAGGGTGACCCAAACACATACTTAATGAGGACATAAATGAGTCCCACCACACCTCAACATACTTCCATGAACTTTGTGAGTAGTATTTAACACAAGGTCGGCCAACACTTGTGTGAAACACATAAAATAATTAAGCACACATAGCCCTAACACGATCCAATCTTTCAAGAAAACAAATTTCACTTGAACACGACCTCATCAACTTACTCTCAAAACTGAAAGTTATGAAACCAAAATACAGAGAAATCTGGAACAACTACATTTCTCTCATACCATAGCCAGACACATAAAAATGTACAACTCACATAGTGGTAAATATATCTTGAACTATACAACAATCTAGGAGCCCAAATTCTGGATATAGTGACTACCAAAAACCATGAACAATACCTCAAATTTGCACAAGGGTATGTGCAGGATCATGATGGGCCAAAAAGTGGCAATATGATGGGTATGTGGCTGACAACTTTTTTTTTACCCAAAATCGATGAAATGAAAAGGGTTTTTAAAGGAGATTCTCAGCTTTCCACCAATATAAATTATTCTTTACTTTGAATTTAATAAATAATTATTATTCATTTTCTATTGAATTACAACTAAAGTCCTAATTTTTAGGCTGATTGAAAAACATCTATAGCTTTCAAACGGTATTATATTTTTTGAATCCAAAACATGCGTCACATTCTATGCTCCGCATTATATAATATTAAAAAACAAAAAAATGAATTTCATGAAGTTTTGACCAAGTTAAGGTGGTCAGACATACGAGCCTTTATATTTTTTTAAATTTGTCATAAATTAATTATAATTAATTATTTACTTGGAAACAAATTACAAAAAAATATGCATCACATCGGAACATGAGTCCTCTACTTATATCTAAAATATTATAAAAAAATATTATCATTTTAATGTGGTTAGGGTGGTCAGACAGACAACTACTTCTTATTTTTTCCCTGAAATTTAAGTACTACTGTATTGAAATTTCAAATTTTCACCAAATAGATTTTATTTTTTTTGTAAATAAACCTAGTAATTTAGAAACTATATTCAATTTTCTAAAAATTATATTATTACATATTTTTGAAATAATATAGATAACTTATTCAAATTTTTATGTCGAGTTTCTTAACTCTGAATTTTCTGAATTTTTTACCACTTAAGGGCCTATTTTTTCCATGATGATCCTGCACATACCCACAATCATAGCAACAATACGGAGCACATCCTGGAGCATACACTAAATACTTGTAGAAATTTTTTATTACAATTTTCTCAATATCCTTGACATATACAATCAATAACCAACTTCCATGACATAATCGACATCAATGACAATAGCAGTTCTAGTTGAAATCAATGACAACACCTCCATACTTGAAAAAATATCCCCCTTTTCATTGATGGAAATACATGATGTGAAAAACCATCAAAGATGGCACAACAGCTTTGAACACATTTTATCATGATTTTTTTCTTTACTTTCTCTCCCCCTATGTAGATAGACTTTTTTACATGATTCTTTCTCCCCCTTTGACATCAATGGAAAAGGAAAAATATATTTTACATTTTTCTCCCCCTTTGACATTAAGAATATTACTAGTATTGAATATTCCCCCTTAGGAGTACACCCAATCAGCTGCACAATGATAACACAAGACACTACCTACTCCCCTGAGAGGCGGCCACCAACATCAGTCCAGAAAGAAGATAAATCCATAGATCCATTGGAGTGATGTATCTCCATATGCATCTAGTTCAAGAAGGGAGGGGAAATAACCCCTAACTTCTCCCAAAGATACTCAAAAGTATGTTTAGGAGGAGCCTTAGTAAATATGTCAGCAATCTATTCCTTTGTAGGTATATATTCAAGCTTCACTTCATTCTCCATAACCTTCTCTCTCAAAAAGTGATACCTTATTGATATATGATTTTTTCTTGAGTGCATCATTGGATTCTTTGAAATGTTAATTTCACTTGTATTATCACAAAAAATAGAGATGGGATCATCATACATTACTCTGATATCCTTCAATGTATGTCTCATCCATAAAACTTGTGTGTAGCAGGCTATTGTAGCAATATACTCAGCTTCTGCAGTGGATAAGGAAACTGAATATTACTTTTTGCTTAACCATGACACTAGTCTGCAACCAAGAAAAAATGCACCACCACTTGTGCTCTTTTTTTCATCGACGCAACTTTCCCAATCTGCATCTATATAAGCACTTAGTGTAAAATCATTATCCCTAGGATACCATAAGCCATAATCCAAAGTCCCATTTAGATATTTGAATATCCTCTTAACAGATGCAACATGTGTTTCTTTAGGATCCTCTTGAAATCTAGCCATAAGATAAAATACATGCATGATATCTGGTCTAGTAGCAGTTAAATACAATAGTCCTCCAATCATTGATCTGTATTTTCTCTTATCAACCTTAGGTGAACCATCATCTTTACTCAATTTGTAGTCTGTTACCATAGGAGTGCATACCGGTTTGGAACCATCCATCCCAAATTTCTTCACTATTTATTTTACGTACTTTGACTATGAAATAAAAATCCCTTTTTTGTTTGATTGATTTGTAGCCCAAGAAATAAATTCATCTCACCAAACATAGACATCTCAAACTCTTTTTGTATTTTTTTAGCAAAAAAATTGCACATTGTTTCATTTCCTCCAAAGATAATATCATCAACATATACAACTACTATCAAGATTCTGTCATGTTTTCAATTTTGAAATAAATATTTCTATTTGTAGAACCTTTATTGAAACTTTACTAAATCAAATATTTGTCCAACCTTGCATACCAAGCTCTAGGAGCTTGCTTCAATCCATATAAATCTTCTTTAATCTGTAGACCATATCTAGTTGATCTGACAATTGAAATCCTCCCGGTTGTTCCATGTAGACTTCTTCTTCCAACTCGCCATTTAGAAATGTTGACTTCACATCCATCTGATAAACTTTAAAGTCCTTATGAGCAAAAAATGCCAAAAGCATTTTGATAGCTTCCATCCTAGCCCCCGGAGAAAAAATATCCTAAAAATATATACCTTCTACTTGTGAGTAACCCTTACACACAAGCCTTGCTTTATTTTTGACCACTCCTCCATTCTCATTCATCTTGTTTTTGAATACCCATTTTGATTCAATTATGTTTTTATCTATTGGTCTAGGAACCAATTCCCAGGTTTGATTTTTCTCAATCTGCATAAGTTCTTCCATTGCTCTCATCCAATTCTCATCTTTACATGATTCACTTACTGTCTTAGGTTCAACTATAGAAAGTAAACACAAATTTATTTTAACAATAGCAGCTTTGCTTCTTGTCAATACTCCTTTTCTCTTTTCACCAATGATTTGTTCTTTGAAATGATTCTCTTGCACATATTTAGGTTTCTTTGGGGACACCACTAGAGCTTCTTCTTCTTCATTCTACTTTTATTTTCTTTCAACAACTTCTTCTACTTCTCTGCAATCAAGTTCATTTGATACATATCCATCAACTTCAATTGAATTATTTAATGCTTCATCAACCTTGACATTTGTGCCTTCTACAACCTTTCTCAACCTTTTATTGAAAAATTTGTAATCTTTTATTCTAGTAGATTATCCAAGGAAAATACCCTCATCACATCTTGCATCAAACTTTCCTAGATTATCTTCATGTCTTTTGATATAACTTTTGATTCCAAATACTTTGAAATACTTGACAGTAGGAATCTTTCCATGCCACAACTCATAGGGAGTCTTAGTGTTATTTTTTTCTTGAACTCAATTAAACACATAAATAGTATTGTAAATTTCTTATCTCCAATAAAATTTTAGTAGACCTACCTCACTGATCATCGTTCTAGGAGCTTCTTGAATCATTATGTTCTTTTCAACAACTCTATTATGCTAAGGAGTTCTAGGAGTAGACAATTGTCTTCTTATTCCATGAACTTCACAAAACATGTTAAACTCATTGGAGGTTAATTCTCCACCTCTTTCAAACCTTAATCATTTAATTTTCATGTCCATTTCATTTTCAACCATAGCTTTAAATGCCTTGAATTTGTCTAATGCATCATATTTCTCTCTAAGAAAAGTAACCCATGTCATTCTATAGTAATCATCAATAAAAAGCATAAAATACTTGTCACCTTGTAGACTTCTCACCCTTGTAGGACCACAAATATCTATATGAATCAAATCCAATAGGTCAGTAGTATCCTTTGACCTAAATTTATTTCTAGCTTGCTTTCCAAACTAACAATCCTTGCAAATAGCATTAACAGGTTTTGTGTTTTTTGGTAAATCTCTCACAGCTTGTACTACACTGGTTCTCACCATATTGTCAAAATTAATATGACACATCCTCCAGTGCCATAACCAACTGTCATTAATCTGAGACATAAAGCAATGTCTATATACACCCTTAAGTTGATAAATATTTCCTTCAGACTTCTTTCCATCAACAATCATAGTTCCAGATCCTTTCCTTATTTCACATTTCTCATCTTTGAACACAAGATTATATCCTTTACTATACATCTATCCAATACTCAAAAGATTATTCCTTAAACTCTTAACATAGTAGGCATCATCAATATTATGCTTTCCATCAAAACTTAATGAACCTATCAACAAATCTTAGCACCATTATCATCTCCAAACTTAACTAAGCCTCCATCATATTTTTCGAGTTTAACAAACTTACTTTTGTCACTGGTCATGTGATGTGAACATCCACTATCAATGACCGAGTAGTTATTTTCTTGTTTAGCATGAAGAGAAAAGATCGCAGTACCTTCAACTTTCTCCAAAGTGTTTTCCTTCACATATCTTTCAATATTACCATAATTAGATTCATCTTTTATAGCCAAGAACAAGCATTCATTATCATCAAAATCTCCATAATCAAACTCATCATCAGAAATACCAGCATCTTCATTTACATAATATGCTCTCTTGATCATCTTTCATTTTTTTTCTTTGTCTTCTCTATGTTTATTCCTCAACTCTTTTAGGACATCTTGAAGCATAATGACCTATTCCCCCACAACTAAGGCATTTGAAAGGTAACTTAACTTTATACTTACCGGATCCCTTTTTCATTCTTCTTACAAAGTTAGCTTCCACTTCATTGAAGTTTTCTTCAACAAGATCTTCAACTTTTGTAGCTCTAAAAGCATATTCTATCTTTGATCCATTTCTTAAGCTATATTTCTCATTTCAAATGAGGTTAGAGTACCCAACAACTAATCTATAGTATAGGTCTTATAATCTACAAATTCTTCAATAGTAGATACCTTTTCACTATATGCATCAGGGAGAGCTCTAAGAATCTTCTTTACTATCCTAGATTCATCCACTTGTGCACCAAGTCCTCACATTCCACCTACCAGCTCATCCACTCTTTGTATGTAGGATTTAATATTCTCATCTTCAGTCATTCATGGGATATTGAATTGTGCCTCCAAGTTCTACAACTTTTCTTCTTTAACCTTTTCATCTCCTTCGTGGATCTTTTCCAATGTATCCCAAACCTCTTTAGCAGTCTTCAAATTCATAACTTTAACTAATTTGGAATGTGAAAGACTATTCTTTAGAATAATTTTTTCCTTATTGTTTGCTTCATGTGCATTGATCTCATTAGTAGTACTTGGACCATTAGCAGGATCAGTGTATGGAGTCTTATAATCCATCTCAACTGCATATCCACAGTATTCTAGATATCCTTCCATCTTTGTCTTCTAGAAAGTGTGTTTGATGCCATCAAACCTAGGGCACTCAATAACTATCTTTTTCACCATCCCAAACCTTCCTTAAGTGGTTAAGCTCTTCTCCAAGGAACCAAGCTCTGATACCAATTGTTGAACAAGACAACTGAGAAAGGGGATGAATCAGTTGTAGCAATTTTCAATATTTAAAACTTTCACCAGAAGTTAGATCAATAAGCATTCACAAAACCTTTACTCTGTTAATATGTAAATCATTAAGTGCAAAAATAGAAACTAAAAGAAGTAAAACCATGCACACAATAGCACCAGATTTACGTGGAAAACCCAATGAGGTAAAAACCATGGTGAGGATTAGCTCACAATATAAAGAATTCAAAATTGAATACAAAGGCTCACTGCTAGAGAGGCTCACTGCCAAGACCGAACTCACTAGACATCCAAAGAGCGCTTACTGCCCAGAGGGCTCATTGCCATAAAATTACAAAGAATATAGAAGAGGATTGTTTTAAAGAGAAAACTATCTCAATGCAATAGAGGTTCCACCAAATTCGCTCACACACATTTGCAATCTCACATGAAAGATGTTGGATTCCTTTAGCTCACTGCCTTCGGAACCCTAACATGAAATTCACACTGATCTACTTAAACTCACATCACACATAAATATCTCGCATCTATATTTCATCTATCTTATCTTTCACCAACATCTCAACTTGTACTTATACCGTCTTCAACCTTGAAACTCTTCCAAGGTCGACCATACATGATTTTTATTTACAAATTTAAATTAGGCCAGTGCCAAAACATTCTACGATGGAATTAGAATGAGGGTGACCCAAACAAATACCTAATGAGGACCGAAATGAATCCCAACATGCCTCAACATGCTTCCATGAACTTTGTGAGTAGTGTTTAACACAAGTGTGACCAACACTAGTGTGAAACACATAAAACAATTAAGCACACACATCCTTAACACGATCCAATATTTTCGGAAAACAAATTTCACTTGAACACCACCTCGTCAACTTACTCTCAAAACCGCAAGTCATAAACCAAAATACAAAGAAATACAAAGCAACTACATTTCTCCTGGACCATATCCATACACATTGAAATGCACAGCTCACATACTGGTGAATATATCTTGCACTATACAACGATCCAGAAGCCCAAATTCTGGATATAGAAACTACCAACAGCCATGAACAATACCTCGGATTTACACAAGCACAATAGCAATACGAAGCACATCCCAGAGCATAAATACCTGTAGACCTTCTTTATTACAATTTTATCAATATCCTCGATGTATACAATCAATAACCAAGTTCCATGACATAGTTGACATCAATGACAACACCTTCATACTTGCAACATTAGGCACCATTTTTAGGTGGTTTTATCTTATGTTTCTTAATTACCAGTTGGTAGTCTCATGTATTTACTCTTATATTTATGAGGTGCTTGAGATGGAAGTTATATGATTATTTTTATAGGTATTGTGGATGTGAAAATCTGCATCATGGTTAGCATGATTCTAACATCTTCATAGGATAATACAACATTCTTCAAAGTAAATGATAAAACTAATCTAAGCATGCAAAGAAGACATGGAGTATATCTATCCTATGGTGGATTGGTGCAACTTAGTGTTGTAGAAAGCTGCCCTTTCCCAATCCATGATAAGCAAAATGCCAAATGATAGATGATGAAGAGCAAGATTGACTCTCAAATGAAGAGAGCAACCTTGCCTCAAGATGTAGTTGCTAAGCAAATGGTGTTGTTATGAGCAAGATTAGTTCTCTCATGAAGAGAGTAACCTTGCAAGTGAGAATGTGTTGTGTTGTTGATGATTTGTGTTGAAATGCTTTGCATTTTATAGATTCAAGATTAGGAAGAGTGATAGATTTGGATGAATGTGGGATCATTCATGAGCCAATGACAAGATGCCACTTGTCAAAGTGTGAGAGGGTGAGGAATGTGCAAGTCTTGGCCAATGTGCCAATTTGAAATTCAAATTTGGATGAAATGACATGTTTAGGGGGGATGAAAGGTGCAATAAATGCCATGTTTGACTTGTGCAAATAGCATTTAAAACCTTGTTGGAAGGGACAAGTCCCTTTTGGGGGGAAGATTCAAATTGGAAGAATATTCCATTTTGATTCCATTTTGAATGTAATTAGAGGAAATAATAAATCAAATAAATGATTTATTGGTGCAAGTGGGTGGGTTAGTTAAGAGTTTGGATTTGACTCTAGTTGAGTCAAAAGCTAGAGAATGATAATCATGATTAGAAGTTAATTAATGTAGATTAATTAACTTGGATGATATTAGGAGGTGACATTTGATTAAATCAGTTTGATTTATTAAATCAAATGAGAAGAACATAAGGATTAAATAATTTGATTTATTTAATGAACCTTAGGAAATTAATCAATAAATTGTCTTAATTGATTAATAGGAGAATTCGATGCACGATGTTAGTTTTGCATGTCTACAGGTATTTTATGTTGTCAAAATTTATCCAAATCTTTTATTTATGATACTTATATAAGGGCATGTCATTATGATCATATTGTAACCTTTGTTACTACTAATAAATGAAATTCTTTATTTGATGTGTGGGGTTTTCCCAATGTAAACCTATGTTATGGTCTAATTTTTTTTATGTATTTTTACTTTTAATTGTAAAGATTTAATTTATTTACATGTAATTCTCCTCAAAGACTATATTAGGAAACAATGTTGCACTCTTCTTTTCATTTTGGTATTATTTCCTAATCATATTAGATTATAAGTGCTAGGGACAATAATTTTTTGTATTAATTTTTTATTTGATGGGATATTTAATAGAAGGTATTTTTATAATAAAGTGGTAAACATGCCAAAGATAGAGATAAAGAATTTTTTAGGAACAACTATGATCTTTAGAAAATCAAGATGCATGATATGTTCATTGATATAGATTTATGGGTTGTAATATACATATCCAAACCTATTACTACAACATATGAAGTTTGGGAAAAAATGAGAAGAAAAATGAAGGGCCTCATTAGGTTTTTCTTGGTAGGCTCTATATTTTTTAATTTATATGAATAATCCAATACTATAGCTCTTTAGAAAAGTGTGCTGACATTTACCAAGATAAATCCCTAGTAAATGAACTTTTCCTGAGAAATAAGTTTTATAGACTCTTAGGATGGAGGATTGTCGATCAATAATCCAACTCTTGGTTTTTTTTTACCCAAATACACTTCATTAGAATGGACATGGAGGAGGTGGATTATTGCATGAATTTGTTATGTTCTTTGGCAAAACCATGGGATGACTTAGTGATAAAAAATTGGAGTTCTACCTCTAGACTCAAAATGCATGAGGTAGTTATATTATTAATTTCAAAGGTGATGTAAAGAAAAAAAATTAACCAGGTAAGGAGACCCTAGCTGTTCATGGAAAACTAAAATAGAAAAGAAGAAAGAAGGACAAGAAAAAAGAGAATTCTAGAACCAAATCCTATTGGAGATCCATATATCTTGTAAAGACCAAGATTGAATGTTAGAAATACAACAAGCTTGGGTATTTAATAAGAGATAGAAAGGAGGAGAAAAAAATGAAATAAGAATTTTAATAAGTCCAAAAATTCTTTTGAAGTCGATAGTGAAGTCTTTTATTGTATTCTTAGAAATGCATGCATTGAAAGGTACTTGGTCATTACATTCTAAAGATTCTTTCCACATTAAACTCACATCAAATTGGCTCTCAAAGTATGAAAAATATTATGGAAAAAAGGTGTAACTCGAAGATGACTCTCAGCTAAATACTATTGACCATGGAATATTTTTATATGATTTCTTGATGATGTGTGTAGTGGATCAATAGTGTAAGTTGCATATCCCTAGTTTTACAAAGAATCTAGTTTAAGTTGGTACATTTAGTGATGTGGATGTGAAAGTTATTTTCTATTGTGGAGGGTGTACTATGGTACAATATTATATAGTTCTCACTAATGGTATTCATCTAAGCACTCTATTCTAGATAGATGCATGGAAAATTAAATTTAATAATTTATATATTCTTATGAGATATATAGATGCTATATTCTCACTATCAAAAATAGCAACAAAGAGGAGTATTTCTTCTACTTCTAATGGTCATATTTTTTTGGTACCTAAGGGTGATCGTGTTTCAAAGACTAGGTTACCTATGGATAAAAGTGATTTTATGGCACCAAAGAATAGGTAGTATAAGTGAAATACATCTAAGAACCCTAAAATGTAAAAATATTGCAGAGGGTTTAAACGATTGTTCTCTTGAGTTTGATTTATAATAATTTATATTTTTACTTGATTTTTCACAAATCATATTGGGTGTTCGATCTAATTAATTCTAATAAAAACTGGTCCTATTAAAACTTCTTATATTTCAAAATAGTTATACTATATATCTTTTATAGTTGACTACTCTAGAAGGATAAGGTGTGTATTTCCTTAGAATTAAATCTAAAGTCATTGGTCATTTTATAGAATTTAAGGATCATGTAGAAAATTAGATTGGTGTAAGATTAAGGTTTTGATAATATATAATGGTGGTGGATTTTTATTTAAAAATATTTTGATAGATTTTATAAAGAGCGTGCAATAGAGATACATAAGACAGCTCTATATTCCCCTTAGAAAATAGATTTATAGAGAATAAAAAATGCTAATGAAAAGGGTTATAGTATACTTAGTGGAATTGGATTGCAAGAGAGATTTTTGGTAGAATTACTAGCTATGACTTGGTATTTGATCAATAATTCCCTTACATCAACTCTTTTGGATAAGACTCTTATGGATGATCCATTGGGAAAAATTTCTTAATTATAGAATCTTTATGTATTTTTTGTGAAGCATATGCTCATGTTCCTAAGAAGAGGTGGTAAAAATTGAAGAACAAGGTTATTAAGTGTTTCTTTATTATCTATGATAATAGTGTGAAAGAGTAAAATATTTGGGATCCTATGACTAAGAGAGTTTTGTTCATCAAAACTACTATTTTTAAAAGAGATTAAGCCTTCACCTACATCTTTGTATCTAGAAGAGGATAATAAGAAAGATATTTCTTAGTTATCAACTAATAATAAAGTTGAACCAGAAGCTCATGAAAAATATAAAAAAAGGAGAGCCAAATAGTTCTTCATTATGAAGAGGAGGTAGAAGCTCCACCTCAACTCTTTAGAAGGTCACATCAATATAGATAACCACTAAATAGGTATACTCTTTATATTGGAGATGTATTTTTTATTTTTTTCTATTGAAGATGTATTTTTTATTTTTTACTAACATATAGGTTACTAGAAATATGAAGGAGACATTGGGTATGGATGGTTTTAAGTCTTACATAGCATATATGGATGAGGAGTTGGTTGCATTGAAGAAGAAAAAAACATGGTACTTAGAACCTTTCCTTAATGGTAGAAAAAACCAATTAATTTTAAATGGGTGTTCAAGAGGAACATTAATTATAATGGCAATATTCAGAACTGCACATCTAAAATGCTTGTAAAGGGATATTCCCAAGTTGAGGAAATTGGTTATGGTGGGATTTTTTCTTCACTTGTTAAGATGGAATCTATTTTGTTTTTATTATCTTTTGTAGTAGTCTTTAATATTTTTATTAATAAAATGGATGAATGAAGATAAATTTCATTCATGATGATCTATGGATGAGGAGATGGTTGTATTGAAGAAAAAATAAAAAAATGGCTTCCTTTGTAGTAAAAAACCAACTATTTTTAAATGGGTGTTCAAAAGGAAGATCAATTCTAAAGGAAATATTGAGAACTACAAATCTAAAATGGTTGTGAAGGGATATTTCTAGGTTGAGGAAATTGATTATGGTGAGATTTTTTCTCCACTTGTTAAGATGATATCCATTTGCTTCTCATTATCTATTATAGTCGTATTTAATCTTGATATTTATAAAATGGATGCATGAAGACAACTTTCCTCCATGGTGATTTAGGGTAAGCAATCTACATAATATAGCTAGAGCACTATTTGGAACCTAAGGTAAATAATATATTTCTCGTAAGTTGGAAAAACCTTTGTATGGTACCAAATAGTATCCTGGGGTGTGGTACCAAAATTTTGATTCATTTTTTTGGGGTTTGGTATTTTGAGATCCAAATAAAATCATTAAATGTATTATAAGATGGATCATGTTCAATTACTTATTGCATTTTAAATTGATGATAATTTATTTTTCGGTAGTATTAAGGATGTGACTTGTGACTTGAATTCTCAAATTTTAGCATAGCTTTTAATGAAGGACCTAGGGTTGTCAAATATATTTTGGGTATAAAGATTATAAGAGATAGAGTGAATAGAAGGGTTTGGTTAGGTCAAACCAAGTATGTGAACTCAATGTTGGAGAGATTCAATATAATAACTTATTAACCATTGTATTTTCCTATTTTGGTGGGAACCAAATTATCTATAGAGAAATTTCTCACTTCACCTAATAATATGGAGGATGTTTCTTGAGTTCCTTATTCTAGTGTTGTTGATAGTTTAATGCATGTGTAGATCTATACTAGAATAGACATTACCTAATTAGTGGGAGGCTTAATTTTCTTTATGTCTAATCTTAGATGAGACCATTAAAATGTAGTTAAGAGGGTCTTTAGATATTTGTGACATACATCCAAGTACTATATTTGTTATCAAGGTAATTCTATGGGGTGTCAACATTCAATTAATATTCATGGATTTGTGGATTGTAAGCATTAAAATTAGAAAATAATAAATTAAAAGACTTAATAAAAAAACTAAAATATAATAGTTTTAATTTATTGTTCCCACTGTTAACCTCAAAATGTTTATGCTTATTTTCCTTTGGATGTGGATTCTAAATCTCTACAACATAACATTGATTTGATGATTGATTTTATTGATAGTAGATTTTGATAGATTTTATTTTCATAAGATGTGACATATCGGATGATGAATGATTGATCAAATTTATATAATTTTCAATGAATAAGAAATTGGGAGATGAGGATGAGAATGAATAATTTCAATTAACTAAGCTATTGAGTAGTCAATTCAATTGAAATTGGAAATTTTCCATTTTAAAATGATAAGAGGATAATAATTAATTATTTTATTTAATTGATGAATAATTTTGCACATCAAGTTTCCATTTGAAGATTGATTTGACCAAACAATGAAATTGAGGTTTATAAAATGAGACCAGGTTAATTGAGAACTACATATTGAGTTGCTAAATGGAGACTAAGTTAATTGATCAATGAAGATGGAGTTTATTGATGATTCAAAAGTGGGAATTATGATTTGAAAATGGATAAAGATCACATTTAATTAAATAGTAAAATATTAGTTAATTCAGTGAATAAATGGGAATTATTAAATGATTATTAATAATTATGTGATCAATAGAAAATTTTAATAAATGATAAATGGTATTTAATGGATAATAAATGATGATAAAAAATTAATTAATGATTAATGTTCAATGAATATTTAATTAATGAAAATAAATTAATGTTGATAATAATAAGAATATTTTTAGTGTCTATATTTTTCCCCTCTTTGAAGTAATGCTCATCAGTTCAAAGTGACATTATTTCAAAGAAAATAAAAGTAGCTAAAAATAAAAATTAGAAAAGATGAAAATAATGATAATATGCCCCAATTATGTAGAAAATGGCAATTATAAAAGGTCAGATGATTGATGACCCCTCGAGAGATTATCTATACATAAATTGCATGGATAATCTCTTGAAAGAATGAAACGTGGATGTAAGAAAAATGATTATGGATGAAATGATGTTTTTCCATTATGCTAGCTTTGAGACTAGAAACCTTTATTCAATATAGTAATGGATGTTATGAATGAAGGTATATAAGACCAAGGTGACAATGTATCTAATGCAAGGACTCACTCTCCAAAAAATAAAAACCAATAGGATTCCCAACACTCACAAGGCACCTGACACTCGTAGGGGATCTATGGTTAGACTACCATAAAACACAACACACATAAACAATAAACCTTGACCTAGTATATGCCATTTCAAAGCACACCATGATATGAAATGATCATGGTGATCTTGACTATGCATGGTGTGGGTCAAAAGATCAATAGAAATAAATATAAAAAGATCGAAAAGATAAACCAAAGAAAAAGACAAGAAATGATCAATAGACACACAACAATACTATCTTATGCCAAGGTGCATAAACGACTAAAGGATGGATGTGGATCATGTCCAGTTTTGAGAAGGAGACATCCCATATAAGATAAACGTCTAGTTTTGGGAAGGAAAAATATTGTATAAGAAAAGTAATGTGTGATAAGGAAATGTTCATTATTCCAAAGGATGGTTTTGATGATATGTTATTGAGCTTGATGTATTTTTTATGATTTTGTATTAAAGAGCATATTTCAAGTGTGTTGGTTGATAGTTTGAAGCACATGTCTATTTTTGGATGTTTTCTTGTGTTTATTGATGGAGTGGTATGTACTATAAGGACCGTGAAAAATGCATATTAATAAAAGATATACACAAGTAAGAAAGAAAGTATGCACAATTATTCAAAGATAAACATGGTCTTGACCCTAGTCAAGATGGAAATTGATTGATTGATTAATGATGATGATGATAACATTGCTGATAAGGGAAGGACGCATCTTGAAAACAATACAAGGATTTGGAAAGACATATTCTAACATGACAATAATGTGAGTAAATTGAATCAAGGTTTGTAGCAAGGCTAGGAACAAAACTAAAGAATTTTTTGAATGATGCATTAGATTGCATAGCAAGATTACATGGATTAGGATTGTTGTATTTGGATGGACTAATTTAAGGATTGGATGGGATATGGATGGATGGATAAGGATTATGGATTGGAATCTTGGAACCAATAGCAAGGGAGAACCAAGTCTTGTGATAGGGATAAAAGGATAATGGATTTTTCAAGTATAAAATGGGAGGATTAGGATTATCTAATGGAGGATTTAGGATGTGATGTCCAAGGACTGTGTTGCATAGGAATAACTTTTTTTTCTTCAATATATGGGATTGGATAATGTCATGTAGGAAATATTTTGATATTTTATGGTGTGTGACCAAGGATAGACATGTCAAAAGTTTTCCAAAGAACATTTGTGTTGGAGTAAATAGGAAAATCACCTAATAATTAATTAATCCTTAATTAATTATTAGGTCCCTTTTACTTTATTACACTTAAATTAAACTTAGAAGTGCTTTTTTATTATTAGATTGATCTATATTTAGGTAATATTGTCACATAGCAGAGGATGAGGATACTTTTCATGATCTAACTTAATCCTCATCTAGGGTTTCATCTAGGTTTGATTTTTTCTTTAATAAGAACTCATCACTATATATTGTAATCTATGCAGTCATTTAGATGTATTCATTTAGATGATCAATATAGAATCCATCATGCTTTTCTAGACCAGATCTTGTTTCATGGTTGCATAGAAAATCAATTGTTTTTTTCTCTCTTTGTGATAGGTATTTTTATTGCAAGTGATTTCTAGGAGCTGTGGGGTTCACCATCAACTCCAACATGGTATCAGAGCACTAGATCTACAAATTTTTGTTCAAATTTTGAGAGTTATGATATTGAAAAAAAAAATTGGTGCATTCTAGAGAAAAATGGAACTCACCATCACTCAAAAGACACCAAAACCCATAGATGTAGTGCCCTCATGTTGTTCTCCATTAGACTGAGGATTGTTCTATTAGGACAAACAATATGACACTTTGTTGATATTGGATTTGTTGCTTTGGTGATACTGGATGACACTTGATGATACTTTGATGTCCTTGCTACTATTTGAATTTATGCATATGCTATGACAATTTTATGGACTTATTGGTTTATGTGGATTAATTTAATTATGAGCCTTATGTGTTTATCTGATCATGGTTACTATGCATTTATTTAGTGATTGTTCAATTTTGTTTGTTAGTAACTGGTTGTTGTACATTGATGTGGTTACATGTTTGATGTGTCTTGGTGAGAGGAACAGTGTTGCATTGCTCATTCGTGAGTACCCTACTACGTTGTGATTTCCTTTCACAGTGTGTATTACTGTATGATTATATATATATATATATATATATATATATATGTTTTTCGACCATTTTTTTGATGCAGGATTGTAGGTACCAGGCATCGACTCCACTAGAATCGACAGGTATGGGTGTGCCTTAAACCCAATGGAAAATTGTTAAAACAGAGATAACTTATTGTCTCCTACTCTTGCCATCATCCTCAATGAGGATGAGTATCCAATTGGTCACTCGTCAGTCTTGTATGTGTTTGTGGTCACTTGTTCTCATTTTGACCTTGTTTATGCTTAAGTGATTATTGTTGATATTTAGTTGTTAAATTAAATTGATTTAATAATGTTTTTTGTTTAGTTGTTGGATTAAATAAATCATATTGATAAATAGATATATATATATGTTGTTCTTGGATAATTAATTTATTGAATTATTTAGTCATAAAGTATTTTTATAATTAAATATAAATATATTTATTATTTAATGTTGAGTTTTTAATTAATAAATTAACATGTGGGAAAATATGAATATGAAATAAAATATTATAAAATAAAATATTAAAATGGAAAGAGATAATGGATAAATAGTAAAGACAATTAAAAAGAAAGAAAAATAATTTTTGAAGAACATGTGTGACTTCAAACTACTTGTCATTTAGAAACTTGTTATTTTGCAATGTTTTTATCTGATTTTTGTTTTCGAAAAACAACTGCTTTCATTGGTTAATAAATATCATTTTGGGGAGATTTTGGAAGAGGATTGATTTTTGGTTTTCGAATTGTAAACTTTGTCTGTGAGAAATTATCTGTAGAATAGTTGCATTTTGTGGTTGGGTTTTTTAAAAAATATTGGATGGGGAAAATTATAGAAGAGTTGATTAAGGATTGGATGCAGTAGATTGTTGCTGCAATAGAAGTTGATTTCGGCACTATATTTTTGTTTCAACCAACACTATATCCAGGTTCCATTGTTTCTATAAAAAAATTATTCTATTTGAAAATAAATGTGTTGAATGTATATAATGTTTGATGAATGCACATGTGTTGGAATTCCATGTAAATGTTTCCATTTCTTTGTGGATTTGACTTTATACCTGTCATTTGTTTTTTTGGAAATTTCATAGCTTTATCTTAAATTCGTCTATATGTTGTATGCTTTGTGATTAGGAGTAAGCAGTAGAATTTGATATTCATGTAAACTAGATTCTATGTAATCTTTCTTGTTGGAGGTTCGACTTAGAGACATTGTATTGTGCCCCCCCTTGTATTTTATTTTGGCTTAGCAACCGAATCTTTTGTATTATATTGAGTCTAAAATCGAATCACTCATTTGATTCGAATTGATATGTTAAAGAAAAATAAAACAAAAGTGAATCCCTAATTCGAATCACTCATTTGGTTCGATTATGCTAGGTTGGTGATTATATGCTTAAGTTGTAGATTATGTTGTTGATGGAATTTGATGCCTTTTTTTGAATTTGGCATACTTAGTGGACATGCTTAGGTGCGCCTCCTCCCTTCCCTATGTCCCTACCTTGCAACCATGTGAATTTTGTAGCATCTGATACCATCCTTAGTATTTGAATTTTTTTATATCTATTAAACTTGATCTTCTTTTATTATTCGATTTTTGGTGGATGGCATTTGAGGTTACTATAAATAACTACAATCTCCTTAGTCGATCGGTTGCCTGCACCTAGCTTATAGATGTGGATTTCTATGAGAAATTCGATTTTCTATCTTTGAGGTTGTTGTCTTTGCAGCACTTCTGATTCCTTAATATTTTATCTTTGCTTGATTTTTCTTTGTTTAACATGTTTGATAGGGGCGATTATGCCTAGTTTTAATAATGCTAAGTTTCCCTTAAAATAGCCAATCACTTGTAATATCGTTGCTAGAGGCTTAGGGGTTGCTAAGCTATGGATGTTTAATGAATACTTGCTACCTAGGAAAGAATTTGACTCGTAAACTCATGTAGGCTTTGATTTATATGTGTGTGTTTATTTATATATATAGGTTTACTGTGGTTGTAAAACAAAAGAGCATTATTTTTATTTGAGAATAATTGATCATGTAGAAATGGAAAATGGATAATTAAATAAGGAAAGTTGATTTTTGTACTTAATTGAAATGTTGATAAATGAGAATCTAATTTGATTATATTTAACTGATTGAAGAATTTAGTTAGTGAGTGAATTAAAATGATCTTTTAAATGTTGTTTTCTTTTAAGATCATGTATTGATGATTAGCGAATATAAGTTGGTTTTCATGGTTGCCTTGGTAGATGGGTGTTCTTTTTTGTATAATGTGTTGTTTAGTGGTATTAGGATGTTTTTGGATCATTGTGTTAAGTGGGAGTTTTTGTGCAAGTTGTAAAGTTGGATTCCAAAGGTTTAGGAGGGAATAGTTCTGCATGTTTGGTTTTATGTTGGTTCGTTGAGTTGGTTGACAATATATTTGAGATGTGTACATGAGGTTCTTTAGCGTTGCACTGCTTACTTATTATCATGCTTGCATTTTGTAAGTGAGATGTTCTATGCCACGTTTTGTATGTGGTCCTTGTGAATTGGTTAGGTGTGTAGGAGGGCTTTACTTGGTTTGATGTTTTGGGTCTATTGGTTGCAAGTAGGGGGGTGGCTTTCAATGGGGGTCGGAACCCAAAGTGGTTTCCAGGGCAATTCATTGAGGATTTTCTTAATCCAGTGATAACCTAAAATGAATTAGGGTGTTGGGTAGATCTCACATTAAACAAGATAATTGGATGTCTCACCCATGCCTGTAGTGCTCATTTAGGCTAAGGATGGGTTGAGAAGGCCTAGTTGGCAAGATCAACTTCCTTGTCCTCATGAAAGGAATGTTGGTTTCGCATGTGTCACACTATGGGTTCGGGACCTAGTGAGAGGTTGTCAGGGTAACCATAGATGGAGGTCGGGGTCTCGTGAGAGATTGCCAGAGTAACCCATGCCAGTATCATGCCAATACCATGCGATGAAACTCTTCCCTATTGCAGTCTAGCATTCCCTAGTTGTTGTTCTTCTTTTGTTGTTTGTGTGCCTCTGGAAGCAATGTCATTGTGGTAAGTTGTTTCTCTATTATGTGATGTTCATGTTGTATTGAGTTATATTGGAGCCATGTTTAGTCCTTTGTGTTATCTTTTTGTCTTCTTGATTGCTTGATGTAGTGGTACCTTACTGTTATCTCCTAGCACGAGGGGTGGACCTTAGAGTACCACATGGTCAGGTGGTTTGTGCTTTTTCCTCCATTGGGTTTTCCCTTGTGGTCGTTTGTAGGTGTGCAGGATGTACCTTGTAGCAGTATTTTGGATCTTGTACCAGTTCGAAGAGACAGTTGCTATGATATGTATTGCACCTATATATCAGTTGAATCATGTAATGTATTCCTGATGTATTCTTCCCATTGTATTCATGGAAGCATTGATGTAAGCTTTTAACAATAACTGGTGTACTCCCATTTAATAGAAATTGTATATGTACTCATTGGTTCTTATTATATGATCTTGAATGATTATGTATCTGATGTCATGTATGGAAATGTATATGTGCTTATTCATTTAATCCAATGGATTTGAAATGAACTCTCTTGTTGTTAGTTAATCTATGATGTATGTTAGGTCTTGTTCAATAGGTATGTTTGTAATGCATTCATAGAACCTTAGAGGACTTAGCTTAGCTTATATGTTATGGTAGATAAGATTTACATTTCTTGTTATTTCATTTTTAAAAAAATTGTGCCATTATTGTAGTGTAGGTGTGTTGTCCTCTAGGGTTCTTTGGCGAGGTGTTACACTTGGTATCAGAGCCTAGGTTCATACATGTTGGAAATAGGTGCCTCAACTTCTGGCTTGAACCTCTCTTTAAGAATTGGTGAATTTCCTTATGTTCTGGCTTTTACCGCTTTACCACTAGGAGCATTTCATAGAGGTGCGCTTGCGTGGTTTACCACCTTACCATGGGCCTCTTTTATTCAGTCTGTGGTTGGGTGGGGTTACCACCATACCATAGAGTCACTCTTCTTCATTGGCGGTAGTGTGGTGGACTGGGCTATTAGTTGAAACATTTAACTCCCTACCATGAGGGTTTCTCAAAGGTGGCATGGTGGCATAGTGAAGGGTGATAGTCAGCGAGAAAGTTTACCGCAACACCGCGATGGCCTTTCGGCTATGGTGTCGTGGCGCGGTAAACCATGACAAGCAGTGTAGGTGGCTACCTCCTTACCATGGAGGTCCTGCGGTCAAGGTGCAGTAGGGTGGTGGGCTCAACGATCGGCATAGATGATTACCTCCTTACCGCGGAGGGTTTCTCATGGCTCGACGGTTATGCGGTGATGGTGGCGGGCTGGTGGATGACTGCCTATACCACAACAATCTCATCGCTCGATCGTGGTGGTGTGGTATGTCTAGTGCTAGACTACAAAGGCTTAGTCTGAGTTTAGCGGTAGCGCAGTACACCGCTCTACTATGAGAATCAATCAACTAGTATGCGGTGGCACGGTAAGAGAAGCTTGGTGCTTGGGTGGTAGGTATGACTCAGAGTCAAAGCGATGGATGAGTAATGTTACGAAATGTGGTGCGATAAGACTCATTGATTTTACATCACTATTGTAAATCAACAATTGAATGGCTTAGTGCTTCAAGAGTTGAAAGCATTAACTACAAAGCTCAATTTGGCGGTGACAGGATCCGATTATAGGAAGCAGAATTAAATGCAGGGTAGCCCAATGCGTGATTGTAGGGTGACTTGGACAGGAAGTGATCGGATTCATCTATCAGAAGAAGGTGTATAATAATGGCACCGATTAGTTGGTTGATTGGATGATGCATGTAAGACTTGCAACAGTTGAATGTATTGGGAATAGTCACTAAGGGGTAATAGTGAGTCTGATTTCCATGTATGTTGTAATAGCATTGTAATAGAGAGGGAAGTCTGAGAGAGGTTTGTTAACTTTGTATGTAAAATTTTTACTGTAGTACAAATTCATTGCTCTTGGTGTGGTGGGTTTTTTCTCGAAAGGGTTTTCCCACGTAAATCTGGTGTGTTCTCTATTTGCATGTTTATTTATGTTACTCTTGTTTCTATGTTTGTGCATCTTAAACGTAAGAAAGTTTTAAATGATGGTTTTTTCCCTTCTCCTCTAAGATATTGGTGTTAGGCAAGCATATTTTGAACCTCTACTTTTCCTTTCAAGTGGTATCAGAGCCTGGCCATTTGTTTTATCCTTTTTAGTAGGGCTAGTTTTTTGTGATAATACTATTCCAGTGGGAGTCTTGCAAAGTTAGAACCAAGTTCTATTTGAGATGGTGAGTACATCAAGTAGAGTAGAAATTGAAAAATTCAATGGCAGCAACTTTGAGTTGAGGAAACTCAAGATGGAAGACTTGTTAGTTAGCAGAGACCTCTAGTTTGTTGTGTTTGGAACTATGCCACAAGGCATGAAACAAGAGAATTGGGACCTCGCTGATAGAAAAGTGAGAGGTTTGATAAGACTTTGTATAGCTGATTTTGTACTCATGAACGTCCATGAGGAGAAGACTGGAGCTTCGTTATGGAAGAAGCTTGGTGATATTTATCAAGGAAAGTCTCTGGTAAATAAGTTATTCCTGAGGAATAATTTGTACTCCTTGAAGATGGAAGAAGGTGCATCTGTTGCAGACCATCTAAACTCATTTAATATGAGTGTTGCTCAGTTGGCATCTGTAGGTGTGAAGATAGAGGAGGAGGATCATTGCATTATTTTGTTATGTTTGTTACATGACACTTGGGATCATCTGGTAATGGATATTGGAAGTACAACAACTACTATCAAGATGGAAGATGCAGTTTCCTCGCTACTATCAAAAGAAATGTGAAGGAAGTCTTCAAAGATGGTCAAAGAGGCCCTTGTTGTTCGAGGTAGATCGAAGGAGAAAGGCAAGAAGAAGGACAAGAAGTCTAAATCCAAATCTAAAGGGAGATCAAAGTCTCTTGGTAAAAATTCCAAGGTGAAATGTTGGAATTGTGGGCAGCCTAGCTGTATCCAAAAGGATTGTAAGGAGAAGAAGAAAAAGAAGAATAACTCTTCAGATAATGAATCTTCTTAGAGTGAAGTAGATGCCTTCATTGCAGCCTTAATGGCTCAGGCATCAAATGATGTCTGGCTGATTGACTTAGGTTCATCTTTCCACATGATGTCTCATAGAGAGTGGTTCACTAAGTATAAAAATTATGATGGTGGAAAGGTGTACCTGGCAAGTGATTTAACACTGGAGATTATTGGTGGTGGAAGATTCAAAATACAATTCCCTGGCAGAAGAATAAAAGGGATTGGTGATATACTACACATACCGAGTTTGTCTCGTAACTTACTTTCTGTCAGTAAGCTTAATGATGTCGGTGTGGAATTTTTTTTCTTGAGTAAAGGATGTAAAATGGCCAGAGGCGCAATGGTTTTGGCTAAGAGTGTAAGAAATGGCACTCTGTACAAGCTAGATGCACTTACTATTCAATGTAACATCTCTATAAAGTCAAGCAAAGTTGCTCCTGTAGAGAAGGAAGATGAAGCTCCTCTAGGTGCAAATGCCTTGGAGGTGAAACTCCCAATAGAGAAGACCATGATGTGGCATCATAGACTTGGTCACATAGGTGAGAAAGGTTTAAAAACCTTGAAAAATAAAAATCTTGCAAAAGGGCTTGTTGATTGTAACCTTGAGTTTGATTTTTGTGAACACTGCATTTATGGAAAGCAACATCGCGTTTCATTTTATTCGAGTCCTCATAAATCTTCTGGTGTACTAGATTATGTTCATTCTGATGTATTTGGTCCAGTGAATGTTCCTTTGTTAAGTCTAGATATTATGTTTCTTTTATTGATGATTATTCGAGAAGGGAATTTGTATACTTTCTTAAAAGTAAATCAAAAGTGTTCAGTCATTTTAAAGAGTTTAAAAACTTGGTAGAGAATTAGACTAGAAGGAAAATCAAATGCTTGAGGATGGATAATGGCAGTGAGTTTTGTTCTGTAGATTTTGACAGGTATTGCAAAGACCATGGGATTAAAAGGCATAAAACTACACCTTATACTCCACAACAGAATGGAGTTGCTGAAAGGTTGAACAGGACACTAATAGAAAAGGCAAGAAGTATGTTGAGCAGTTCTGGTCTGCAGTAGAAGTTATGGGTTGAGGTTGTGGCTATAGCATGTTACTTGGTAAATCATTCACCTTGCTCTGCTCTTGTTGACAAAACACATTTGGAAGCATGGTCTGGTAAGAAACCCTCTCTAAGACATATTTGTGTCTTTGGCTATGAGGCATATGCATATGTGCCGAATGAGAAAAGATCTAAATTGGAGAAAAATGTTATTAAATGTATCTTCATCGGCTATAGCATTGGTGTGAAGGGATACGAGCTTTGGAATCCTGACACTGAGAAGGTTTTGTATAGCAGAAGTGTAATATTTCGTGAGTTGAAACCTTCAACAGTTGATCCACAGTTAGAGACAGATCAAAGAGAAAAGAAGAATGATTTAGTTGACATTCCTCAAGCTCCAAAAAAAGAGGAACTACATGGTGTACCTAAAATTAAGGAGAGCTCTAGCAGCTCTGAGAGTTCTAAAGATGAAGAACCACAACCTCAGCCAGTAAGAAGGTCTACACGTGAAAGACGACAACCTAATAGGTATGGTTTCTTTATGTTGGATTCAAACTATGCCTATGCTCTAACAACTAGCACTAATGATCCTAGAACTGTGAAAGAGGCAATTAATATTTCTGATTCAAATTCCTGGTTGGAAGCCATGAATGAAGAAATGGAATCTTTAAAGAAAAATGAAACCTGGGATTTGGTACCTTTGCCTGAAGTGTGAAAGCCTGTTGGCTATAAATGGGTATTTAAGAAGAAGACTGGTCTAGATGGCAATGCTGAAAAATATAAAGCAAGGTTGGTTGCAAAGGGATATTCCCAGGTAGAGGGAATTGATTATGGAGAAATTGTTTCCCATGTAGCCAAGCTGACATCTATCAGATTTTTGTTGTCACTTGCAGCCATGTATGACTTAGAGATCGAGCAGATGGATGTGAAGACAACATTTCTCCATGGAGAGCTGGAAGAAGAAATTTATATGTCCCAGTTTGAGCACTTTGTTGAGAAAGGTAAAAAAAGTCTAGTCTGTAAATTAAAGAAATATCTGTATGGTTTGAAACAATTGCCTAGAATGTGGTACTAGAAGTTTGACACTTTTTTTTTGTCTATGGGATTTGTGAGATCAAAATATGATCATTGTGTGTATTATAAATCTGAAAATGATCATGTTCTTATTATTACCCTGTACGTGGATGATATGGTGTTCATAGGAAATAGTCAGACTATGATTTCTAATCTTAAGTCTCAGTTGTCTGCAAAGTTTGAAATGAAAAATCTGGGTGTAGCAAGGTATATTCTGGGCATGAAAATAACCAGGGACAGAATGAGTAGAAAGCTTTGGGTTAGCCAGAGTAAGTATGTTAACACTGTTCTTGAGAGATTCGGTATGAATGATTGCAAGCAGCTAGTTGTTCCAGTTTTGCAGGGAACGAAGCTATTTGTTGAAGATTGTCCAAAATCTGCTACTGAGATGGAGGACATGACCAGGGTTCCCTATGTAAGTTTTGTTAGCATTTTAATGTATGCAATGGTCTGTACAAGGCCATACATTGCCCAAGTAGTGGGAATTCTTAGCCTATTTATGGAAAATCCAAGGACACATTGGGATGCTGTGAAAAGAGTGATTAGATATTTAAAGGGAACTTCAGAATATGCTCTATGTTACCATGGCAATTTGATTGGATTGCAAAGGACTCTTAGCATTCATGGATATGTAGATTCTGATTAGGCAGAGGACATTGACAGCAGAAGATCCACCAGTGGATATACTTTCATGTTAAATGGTGGTGCAATCAGTTGGATGAGCAAGTGACAGGCTGTACTCGCTTTGTCCACTATGGAGGAAAAATACATGGCAGCAACACATGCATGCAAATAATTTGTTTGGCTGAGTCATTTATGTTCTACTATTGGTTTTGATGCAGGACAGATTACTATTTGTTGTGACAGTCAGAGTGTCATTTGTTTGGCAAAAAATCCAACTTTCCATGCCAGGATGAAGCATATCGATGTGCAGTATCACTTCGTGAGAGATATGGTGGAGGATGGAAAGGTCTCTTTAGAGAAGGTGGATACTTTGAATAATTTCACAGATGCATTGACAAAGCCTATGAGCATAGACAATTTCTTATGGTGTGCAAGTTCGATGGGCCTTGGGGCCTATGATCGTCAGTAAATTTTGAAGTCTAGAGGAAGCCAGTAAGTCTTTGTCAAGTGGGAGCTTGTTGGAAATAGGCGCCTCAACTTCTGGCTTGAACCTCTATTTAAGACTTAGTGAATTTCCTTCTGTTCTGGCCTTTACCGCTTTACTGCTAGGAGCATTTCATAGAGGCACGGTTGTGTAGTTTACTACCTTACCGTGAGCCTCTTTTGGTCGGAACGCAGTTGGGCAAGGTTACCACCATACCGCGGAGTCACTCTCCCTCCCTAGCGGTAATGCGGTGGACTGGCCCATCAGCTGAAACATTTACCTCCCTACCATGGGGGTTACTTGAAGGTGGCACGGCGGCACAGTGAAGGGCGACAGTCGTCGAGAACGTTTACTGCCACACCGCGGTGGCCTTTCGACCATGGTGCAATGGCATGGTAAACCATGATGGAAAGCGCAGGTGGCTAGTTCCTTACTGTGAAGGTCTTGCGGTAGCGCGGTGGCCTTGACAGTCGGCATAGGTGGTTACCTCCTTATCGCGGAGGGTTTCTCATGGCTCAGCAGTTACGCGGTGATGGTGGTGGGCTGGTGGATGACTTCCTACTGCTATACCATGGTGGTCTCATCGCTTGGTCATGATGGTATGGTATGTCTACCACCAGACCACGAAGGCTTAGTCTGAGTTGAACAGTAGCGCGGTACACTGCTCTACCATGAGAATCGATCGACTAGCATGTGGTGGCGCGGTAAGAGAAGCTCGATGCTTGGGTGGCAGGTATGACTCATGGTCAAATCAATGGATGAGTAATGTTACGACATGTGGCACAATAAGACTCATTTATTTTATATCATTGTTGTAAATCAACAATTGATTGGATGATTGCTTGAAGAGTTGAAAGCATTAACTGCAAAGCTCAATTCGGTGGGTGACAGAATCCGATTATAGGAAGCAGAATTAAATGTAGGGTGGCCCGATGCGTGATTGTAGGGTGACTTGGACAGGAAGTGATCGGATTCATCTATCAAAAGAAAGGTGTATAATTATGGCACTGATTGGTTGGTTGATTGGATGATGCATGTAAGACTTGCAACAGTCAAATGTATTGGAAATAGTCACTAAGGGGTGATGGTGAGTTTGATTTCCATGTATGTTGTAATAGCATTGTAACAGAGAGGGAAGTCTAAGAGAGGTCTATTTACTTTGTATGTAAAAATTTTACTGTAATACAAAGTGATTGCTCTTGGTGTGGTGGTTTTTTTCTCGAAAGGGTTTTCCCACATAAATTTGGTGTGTTCTATGTTTGCATGTTTATTTCTGTTACTCTTGTTTCTGTGTTTGTGCATCTTAAACGTAAGAAAGTTTTAAATGATGGTTTTTGCACTTCTCCTCTGAGGTATTAGTGTTAGGAAAGCGTATTCCACACCTCTTCTTTTCCTTTCAATACATTGGATACTTTGGTTTTATATGAGCCCATTATGTTGTCCTAGTGCTTACACTCTTGAGCTTATGTTTTCCCCCCTTCTGCCATCCTCACCTAATATTTGTGACTTTCCTTTTGGTGTGGATGTGTAGGAAGATGCCTAGAGGTCAAGGTAGGGGTCATGATAGAGGTCATGGTGGTGGTCGTGGGGCTAACCTCCAGAACACCAAGACTGAGGTTCAACCCAAGATTCCCGGTGGTGAGACTTTAGCTCAAGCCCTCACTCGACTTAAGTTGGAGGAGGGAAAGAATATTTTGGAATCAAATCAAACTCCTAATATTAAGAAGCCTTTCGCAATCAGAGATTTGCCTCTAGGGTGTGGACCAAATTCACCCTTATTAACTAAGGAGAAAAAGGAGAGCCTGTGTGCTCAACCCTCCTCTTCTAAGAAAACTAATGCAAATTTTGACGAGGACCCAGAGGAGTGTCCTCTCTCTAAGAATGAGAAAATTGACCAATGAATAGATGAACCTCCTTATAAATAAGGGCCCTCATGACCCATACTTATTTTCAAGCTTCCAAGAGTAAGCCTAATTCTGGGGAGGAGGATGTAGTGCCCTCATGTTGTTCTCCATTAGACTAAGGATTGTTTTGCTAGGAAAAACAGTATGACACTCTGTTGATGTTGAATTTACTGCTTTGATGATACTGGATGACACTTGATGATACTTTGATGTCCTTGCTACTATTTGAGTTTATGCATATGCTATGACAGTTTTATGGACTTATTGGTTTATGTGGATTAATTTAATTATGAGCCTTATGTGTTTATTTGATCATGGTTACTACGCATTTATCTAGTGATTGTTCGATGTCGTTCGCTATGTAACTGGTTTTTGTACATTGATTTGGTTACATGGTTGATGTGTCTTGGTGAGAGGAACAGTATTGCATTACTCATTCGTGAGTACCCTGCTACAGTGTGATTTCCTTTCACAGTTTTTTTGATTGTATAATTATATATATGTTGTTCGACCGTTTTGTTTGATGTAGGATTGCATGTACCAGGCGTGGACTCCACCTGAATTGAGAGGTTTGAACATTCCTTAAACCCAATGGAAAATTGTTGAAAATGGAGATAGCGTACGATCCCCTATCCTTTCCATCATCCTCGACGAGGATGAGTATCTAGTTGGTCACCCATCAGTCTTGTATGTGTTTGTGGTCAGTTGTTCTCATTTTGATCTTGTTTATGCTTAAGTGATTATTGTTGATATTTAGTTGTTAAATTAAATTAGTTTAATAATGTTGTTTTTTTAGTTCTTGGATTAAATAAATTATTAAATAAATCATATTGATAAATAGATATATATATATGTTGTTCTTGGATAATTAAATTATTTAGTCATAAAGTATTTTTATAATTAAATATAAATATATTTATTATTTAATGTTGAGTTTTTGCTTAATAAATTAACTTGTGGGAAAATATGAATATGAAATAAAATAATAAAATGGAAAGAGATAATGGATCAATAGTAAAGACAATTAAAAAGAAAGAAAAATAATTTTTGAAGCACATGTGTGACTTTGAACTACTTGTCATTTAGAAACTTGTTATTTTGTGAGATTTTTATCTGATTTTTGTTTTCGAAAAACAACTACTTTCCTTGGTTAATAAATATCATTTTGGGGATATTTTAGAAGAGGATTGATTTTTGGTTTTCGAATGGTAAACTTTGTCTGCAAGAAATTATCTGTAGAATAACTTTGCATTTTGTGGTTGGATTTTTCAAAAAATATTGAATGGGGAAAATTATAGAAGAATTGATTAAGGATTGGAGGCAATAGATTGTTGCTACGATAGAAGTTGATTTTGGCACCGGATTTCTTTTTCAACCAACACTAATATCTAGGTTCCATTGTTTCTAAAAAAAATTTAGTTTGTTTGAAAATAATTGTGTTGAATGTATATGTTGTTTGATGAATGCACATGTGTTGGAATTCCATGTAAATACTTCCATTTCTTTGTGCATTCGACTTTATATTTATCATTTGTTTGTTTGGAAATTTCACAGCTTTATCTTAAATTCATTTATATGTTGTATGCTTCATGATTAGGAATAAGCAATAGAATTTGATATTTATGTAAACTAGATTCTATGCAATCTTTCTTGTTGGAGGTTCGACTTAGGAACATTGTATTGCACCCACCCCCCTTGTATTTTATTTTGGCTTAGGAACTAAATCTTTTGTATTATATTGAGTATGAAATTGAATCACTCATTTGATTCAAATTGTTATGTTAAAGAAAAATAAAATAAAAGCGAATCCATAATTCGAATCACTCATTTGGTTCGATTATGCTAGGTTGGTGATTATATGCTTAAGTTGTAGATTATGCTATTGATGGCATTTGATGCCTTTGTTTGAATTTGGCATACTTAGTGAACATGTTTTGATGCGCCTCCTCCCTTCCCTATGTTGTTGCCTTGCAACCATGTGAATTTTGCAGCATCTGATACCATCCTTAGTATTTGAAATTATTTATATCTATTAAACTTGATCTTCTTTTAATATTCAATTTTTGGTGGATGGAATTTGAGGCTACTATGAATCGATGCAATCTCCTTAGTCGATTGGCTTCCTACACCTAGCTTAGAGATGTGGATTTCTATGAGAAATTCGATTTTCTATCTTTGAGGTTGTTGTCTTTGTAGTGATTCTAATTCCTTAATCTTTTATCTTTGCCTGATTTTTCTTTGTTTAGCATGTTTGATAGGGGCGATTTATGCCTAGTTTTCATAATGCTAAGTTTCACTTAAAACAACCGATCACTTGTAATATCGTTGCTAGAGGCTTAGGGGTTGCTAATCTATGGATTTTTAATGAATACTTGTTGCCTAGGAAATAATTTGACACATAAATTAATGTAGGCTTCGATATGTGTGTGTGTTTGTGTGTGTGTTTATTTATATATATATAGGTTTGCTGTGGTTGTAACAAAAGAGCATTATTTTTATTTGAGAATAATTGATCATGTAGAAAAGCAAAATGGGTAATTAAATAAGGAAAGTTGATTTTTGTACTTAATTGGAATGTTGATAAATGAGAATCTAATTTGATTATATTTAACTGATTGAATAATTTAGTTACTGAGTGAATTAAAATGATCTTTTAAATGTTGTTTTCTTTTAAGATCACGTATTGATGATTAGTGAATATAAGTTGGTTTTCATGGTTTCCTTGGTAGATGGGTGTTCTTGTTTGTATAATGTGTTGTTTAGTGGTGTTAAGATTCTTTTGGATCATTGTGTTAAGTGGGATTCTTTGTGCAAGTTGTAAAGTTAGCTTCCAGAGGTTTAGGAGGGAGTAGTTCTACATGTTTGGTTTTATGTTGGTTCGTTGAGTTGGTTGATAATATATTTGAGATGCGTACGTGAGGGTCTTTAGCCTTGCACTGCTTGCTTATTATCATGCTTCCATTTCATAAGCGAGATGGTCTATGCCTCATTTTATATGTGGTCCTTGTGAATTGGTTAGGTGTGTAAGAGGGCTTTACCCAGTTTGATGTTTTGGGTCTACTAGTTGCAAGTAGGGGGAGTGGCTTTCAATGGGGGATCGGAACCCAAAGTGATGTCTAGGGTAACTCATCAATGATTTTTGTAATCCAGTGATAACCTAAAATGAATTAGGGGGTTGGGTAGATCTCACATTAAATAAGATAATTGGATGCCTCACCCATGCATGTAGTGCTCATTTAGGCTAAGGATGGGTTGAGAAGGCCAGGTTGGCAAGATCAACTTCCTTGTCCTCACAAAAGGAATGTTGGTTCTGCATGTGTCACCTTATGGGGTTGGAACCTAGTGAGAGGTTGTCAAGGTAACCATAGATGGGGGTCGGGGTCTTATGAGAGACTGCCAGGGTAACCCATGCCGGGACCATGTGATGACACTCTTCCCTATTGCAGTCTAGCATTCCCTATTTGTTGTTCTTCTTTTGTTGTTTGTGTGCCTCTAGAAGTGATGTCATTGTGCTAAGCAGTTTCTCTGTTATGTGATGTTCATGTTGTATTGAGTTATGTTGGAGCCATGTTTAGTCCTTTGTGTTAGCTTTATGTCTTCTTGACTGCTTGATGTAGTGGGATCTTATTGTTACCTCCTAGCACGAGAGGTGGACCTTAGGGTTCAACATGGTTAGGTGGTTTGTGTTTTTTCCTCCATTGGGTTTTCTCTTGCAGACATTTGTGAGTATGGAGGATGTACCTTTTACCTTGTCACCAAAAAGTGTATCCTTTGATACTTTTCACTCATTTGGACCCTTTCCTATGGATTTTGGACCTAAATAATCCCTTTTCATCATCATCTATAGGCCCCTATGACCCCTTACTATGCATTCCAAGGCTTAATTTGATCAAATATCTAATAAAATCATCATATAAACCTGATTTCTCTACTCTCGGATAATCCACCTAGCAAAAGGGCCCATGTAGAACTAGGTCACCCATCTAGGCGAATTACTCCTGTCCAAGTGGACTAGGTCACCCAAAGTGGCGACCTAGTCCCATTGGAGCCATTTTCGGGGTTTTGAGCAGGAAAAGTTAGGGTTTTGATCTATTTCTCCTTCATATCAGCCTTGAGGATCAAATAATGGATTTTTTTAGGTGGATTACCTATAAATAAGCCTAAAAAACCTAATTCTTCATAAGACACACTCATTATTCACAACTCATCCACTCCTTCTCAAGCAAGCTAGGGTTTGCATCCTAGGGCATCAAGATATCCTTTGTTGAAGCATTCAAGGGTTGGATTCTTGTAGCAACTCAAGATCTATCTCCATGGAAAGGTACTAACATAATTTCTCCATAGTTTCATGTTGTCTTATCTTACTTCATCACTTGATTTAATTATCTAAAAGGGGCTTGACCAAGGCAAGCCCCCATGCCCTAACAATCCATATTCTCTTCTCTCCCTTTGTGTTTTTGTAGATTTAGGCATTTTGTAGGTTTGGAAACCATTCAAAAATGGATTGAATACTTGTTATGGCATATCCTTGTCAATTAGGGAAAATAATTCACAAAAAGACACCTACAGGTCGATTCTGCAATTTCGGGTCTAGGAAATTACCAAGAGAAGAAGTGTAGGTTGAGGTCTACAGATTCCCCCTTCGAACCTCTCGAAAAGGAAAAAGGGACATTCCCACAAGTTGTGGTGACCTAGTCCTAGTGTGCCTATTTTCTAGGTATTTTTGTGGATCCGGATACCCATTTGGCTGAAACAGGCCTCGGATCAATTTCCCAAAATCACCCCGAAAAAAGACGAGGTTGCCCAACTTGGCACAAGTGTCTCGTCAAACATAAAAATTAGTATTTTCAGAATTTTTGAGTTCCTTCAAGTCTATAATATATTTCCAAATACCCCTCTTTCATTTACAGCTTTCTATTTCGTTAAATTTTACATTTTTAGGTCATTCTAGTTTATGCTTACATACAACATTGTGTTTTCAAACATAGTCTATTTTCTAGGTTTTACATCAATATTTAATTTCTATTTTCAGTTCCTTACATTTATATCATTGCATTTAGATACATTCTACACACACCACACCTTAAACCCCATAATCTTTGAATGTAACCTATGCATTTTGGCCCATCTTTCTCCTTTTAGGTGAAAAACCCTATAAGTGTTAGAAAGCATTAAGGTGCCAAAATCTTCATTACAATAATGTATTCTTGTTGTTTTCTTCTCGTTGTATTTAGGGAAGCATAGACGTAAGTTGTTAACAATGTACTGATGTACTCCCATGTAATAGAAATTGTATATGTAATCATTGGTTCTTATTATATGATCCTGAATGATTATGTATCTGATGTCATGTATGGAAATGTATGTTCTTATTCATTTAATGCAATGAATTTGAAATGAACTCTCTTGTTGTTAGTTAATCTATGATGTATGTTAGATATTGTTCAGTAGGTATGTTTGTAATGCAGTCATAGAACCTTAGAGGACTTAGCTTAGCATATATGTTATGGTAGATAAGATTTACATTTCTTGTTATTTTTTATTTTATTTTAAATGTGTCATCATTGTAGTGTAGGTGTGTTGTCCTATGGGGTTCTTTGGTAGGGTGTTACACTAGATCCATATAAAGCACAAAAAATTTGGACTCAATAACTCCTATAGCAATTTTTTAAGGTTGTACGACCATGAACAAAGTTTCAAGCATGAACAATGTTTCATACATGATCAATTTTTTCAAGCATGAACAATGTTTTTAGGTAACTAGTGAACAATGTTTCAAGTGTGAATAGTGTTTTCAGGTAGTAAATAATTGTTTTAAGCCATGAATAGTGTTTTCAAGCTTTTTTTGTTTACCGAAAGGACAAATTTCCATAAACTGGGAAAAAATTGAGTATATGGTGTCCAAATTTGGAAAATGAATAGGTGTTAGAAATATGACTCTAAGCTTGATCCATTGGTGTTGTTTAATTTCCATTTTTTTCTATAGATGAAAACTATTTCTAGTTGAAGCCAAATCTTATTGTTTTCACTTAGAGGCTCATAAATTTTTCCTCAAATCTCAAATTTTCATGATTCTTATAGTATTTGAAAGCTAATTCATTCCTCTTCATAGATCATAGACCTATTTTTTTAGAATTTCCCTAAGTACATTTTATTCAATTTTTGTGATTTCACATTTTGATCAATTACTTGGAGATATTGAAACCTAGAAAAGTTTAATTTGCATGATATGACTTCATTTGATCTAAATTACATACATTGAGGTGATTAGCATCCAATTTTATCATTTGAGGAAGCATCATGTGTTTTTCTATTCAACCTTCTATGATCATCCTGGAGAGGGATAATTATGAGTATTGGTGAAATGGCATCCTGAAACATCTCAGGTGGTGTGATATTTTGTGTTATCTTTATGGACTCATACCTATACTAGACACACTATTGATTAGATCAGCATGGGGTATTATCAGTAATCATGTTGTAGGAGTGACTTGTTCTAATGTTGATCCTAACACTATGTGTGTTGTGTCAAACATTAATTATCGGCATGCACTTTGGACTTGACTTTGGGAGATCCATGGAGACCCTCATATCTCTCCATTACCAAGGAATCCTATTAAAAATTGTCTCATTCCCCTTGATAATGTATATATCATACCCTTTGATGATGATACTTTAGAAGAGTTTGAGTATATCATAGGTTTTGTATGTTCTAATGGTTTAGAGACTTGTCTTCATGTTCCCAAGTGCTCTTCATATTGAGACCAAATCTCCATATTCTATTATTCTTGATCAATTTGGCATCATCGCATCTATGGTCCCTATTGGTTTAGTGTAATATGACATTCATCTTCTTCCAAAAGTAGCTACATGGGATTCATATCTTACAGAAATATCATCCTTGTTTGTAGAGTCTCAAATTGTATATTTGGATTATTATTTTGAGGATATTCATATCCTCTTTCATGAAAACCATATCATCATTGTCATCCAACCATTATCATTGTCTTTGTTACTTTTTCTAAATCATTCTTCATAGGATCTTGTATTCACATCAACTCATTCCACCATGTGGACACTTAAGTAGTTTTCAAAAGAACACATCATTTGGATTTTGATTCCCTATTCATCCAACTTTTGGGAATGACTCTCTAGTCGCCAATGGATATGTTTCTTCCTAAGGGGATAAATATTGCTTGTAGGCAGTGGATCATGATTTTTCTTTATGCTTTCATCATTGGCATAGGATCTAGTTCATTATGGGGGATTCATATCCTCATTTTTTCTCTCCTGTAGGAAAAAAATAATTGTAATTGTGTGACATTAGTAGTCCTTAGGGGTTCATATTGAATCCTATCCTTCTTTCACTAGGTGTATTTATTTCATTTTTCTCTTTTAAGAGGATTTATTCCCACATGGTTTTCTCCTTTTCTCTAGTTATGAGAGATTTCATTTTTTTGTACATGGGTAATTCATTAGGCCTCGTAGCCACGACCCATTCATGCATCCATCATTACATTCATTATTATGTTTTTATATTCTCCCTAATTTGATATTAAAAGAGGTGTTCGAGTAAATAGCTTAGTCACCTAGTAATTAATTAATCATCAGTTAATTACTTAGGTCCCCTTTTACTTTATTTGCTTAGGCTAAACTTAGGATTGATTTTATCATTATATTGAGCTAATTATAGGTCATGTTGTCTCATTGCATAGGGTGAGGAAAATTTTCATAGTCTAATCTATTCCTCACCTAGGATTTTATCTAAGGTTTTTTTTGTTTCATAAGGATTTATCTTTTATTTTAATCATTCATTCAAGTTAATGCATATATGTAATTCTCAAGTTGTTGAATAAATTCATCTTTATTTTCTCTCTCTTTATGATAGGATAATTTATTGTAGGTGATTTTTGGGAGTTGTGGGGTTTACCATCAACTCCAACATGGTATTAGAGCACCAGGTCTGCAACTTCTTTTTCAAATTTTAAGTTTTTTCCTTGAAAAAATTAGTGCATCTTGAAGAAAAATAGACCTCGCCATCATACTCAAAAGATGTCAAAACCCCTACATCCATATAAATCACATCAAATTTGGACTTACGATCCTCTAGAGCAATCCTTTTGAGATTATATAGTCATGAGTGGTATTTCAGGCCATGAACAATGTTTCAAGTGTGAACAATTTTTTAAGGCATGAATAGTGTTTTAGGTGTGAACAATTTTCTCAGGTATGAACAGTGCTTTTAGGTAGTGAATAGTGTTTTCAAGAAGTGAACAATTTTTTCAATCCAAGAATAGTGTTTTCAAGTTTTTTTGCTTGTCTAAAGGACAAATTTCCATAAATGAGGCATAACTTTTTCATATGGTGTAAAAATTGGGAAAACAAGATATCATCAGAAATTTGGTTCAAAGAACTTTCTAGTGGTGGAGGTCTCATCATAAGATTATTTTGGTATCGATTATTTACTATTGAAGTTAGATCATCATTTTTGGCTTTCAAGATCATAAATTTTCACCTTTATCTATAATTTTTGTGATTCTTGTGGAGTTGGAAAGGTATTTTAGAGCTATTTAGATCAATTAACACACTTTTTCTAGAATCTACCCCAAGTACATTGTATTCATTTTTTTGTGATTTCACATTTTTTATAATTAATTAGATGTCTTGGCAGCTAGAAATGATCTATTTGTATTTAAGATGACTAAATTTGATCTTCTTCACATGAATTTAGGTTATTGGTTTCTAATTTAATCATTTGAGAATTTATCATAGGGTTTGTTTCATCCTTTTATGGTTATTTTGGAAAAGGATAATACTGATTCTTAGAAAAATATCATACTAACAAATTTCATGTGGCTTGATCTTTTGTCTTACATATATGGACTCATACATGAACTAGAAACATCAGGGAGTAGATCAACTTGGGGTGAAATTATTAACCATGTTGTAGCAGTGATTTATTCTATTGTTGATCTTGACACTATGTGTATTGTATCAAATTATCTCATTCCCCTTGATGTTGTAGATTTTACACCCTTTGATGATGATACTTTAGAGGATCTTGAGTATATCATAGGTCTTACATTTTATGATGGTTTAGAGACTTGTCTTCATGTTACCACTCTTCATATTGAGATCCAATCTCCATCTTTTTTTGTTCCTAATCAACTTGAAATCACCACATCCTTGGCCTCTATCAGTTCAATGTAATAGGAAATTCATTTTTTTTTAGACATAGAGCTACTTGGGATTCATATCTAGGAGACATATCATCCTTGTTTTTTGAGTCTCATATCGTAGATGTGGAGGATTATTTTGAGGATATTCATCTTATCTTTCATGAGATTCGCATCATCATTTATTCCCCACCATCATTATCATCTTTGGAGTTTATTCTACATCAATATTCACATGATTCTAGATTGATATCATCTTATTTCGACATGTGGACACTTGAGCACTTTAAAAAGGCACACATCATTCATATTTGGATTCCCTATTCAAATACCTTATAAGAATGGATTCTCCAATCACTAGTTGATCAATTTCTTCATAAGGGGGGAAATGTTTTTTTCATTCAGTAGATCATGTTTTGTCTTCAAGCTTTCATCATTGTCACAAGAGACATTTCTTTATGGGGGTGTTTCGTATCCTCATTTTCTCTCTCCTATTGGGAGGACATTCATTATACTTATGTAGAAAATTAGTCCTTGGGTAAAAGCAAGAATATGGGTCTACGAAGAGGGGAAGTTTCAGCCAAAAAAAGCCAAAAGGAATGGGTACCCATTTAGGAACGAGATCCCAAACCTTAGATCAGGATCTCTTTCCTAAATGGGTACCCATTCTGGAAATAGAATAGGTGCCCATTTTAAAATGGGTACCCATTCTGAAAATAGAATGGGTACCCGTTTTAAAATGGGCACCCATTCTAAAATATAATGAGTGCCCACTTTAAAATTGGCACCCATTCTAAAAATAGAATGGGTACCCATTTTAAAGTAGGTACCCTTTCTAAAAAAAATGAAATTCCAACCCACTTTTTTATTTATTTTTAGGCTCAAAAAAGGTTTGCTAATTCAACCCTTAGCATTTGACTTGCAACTAAAAAACTAAGGTGGATTCAAGATAAATGTCTAACTTTGGCAATATAGCTAATGGATTTTTTTCAAAATTAATTTATGAAATTAAAACCCATTATAGACCATGACATCTAGTTTTCAAATATATAAAAATTTTAAAAATTTGATAGTTTTTTCTATTTTAAAATTAATTTCTAAGCAAACGGGTCCATAAACTTAAAATATCATTTTTTTTTGTTTTTTAATAACTTTTGATTTGTTAATTGTTTTGTAAAAAAATATATGACATCAATCTTCAAATAATTCTCTACACAATGAAAAAAATTCAAAAAATTATTTGTTTAGGTCAAAATATGGTGTCTATACACATTGATTTTTAAAAACAACAATTAGGTCCAATTAAAAAATATTCAGGAAAAATTACAAAAAAACATCCTTATCAATCTTCAGTTTGTTATATATCTTTCCCCAAAAGGAATTATAAAAATATTTTTATTTAGGTCAAATTATGATGCCCATACATGTGCATGGTATGGTAAAAAAAAAATATTTTACAAAGTGGTTTTTTTATACATTCCTATTAAAAAAAAATGTATCATCTGGGTATTAGAATAAATTATATATTTGGAAACTAGATTCAACATACTAAATTTCATATTATTGACTTTTTTAAGATTCAATATGTAAGTGCTTCAAATTTTCAATCCAAGTGTAACAAATTTTCAAAAGAAAGAAAAACACTTCCACTTTTTGAGCTTTTTGTGGACCCAAATTCTTGGATCAGCTCCCTTGGGTATCACATCGAGTCCTTCTATCCTTCTTTCACTAGTGAATTTATTTTATTTTCCCTCTTTTGGGGAGGAGCTCTTTCCCATGTGGTTTTCTGCTTTTGTCTAGTTATAAGAGATTTCATTTATTTGTACATGGGTACCTCATCAGTCCTTGTAGTTGGGACCCATCTATGCTTCCATAATTACATTCATCATTATGTTTTTAGATTCTCCCAAAGTATATCTTATCCCAAATTATATCTTATCCCAAAGTATATCTTAAGGGGGTGTCAAAGTAAATAGAATAATTACCTAGAATAATTAATTAATCATTAATTAATTATTAGGCCCCTTTTACTTTATTACATTTAAGCTAAACTTGGGAGTGTTTTTTAATAATTATATTGAGTTATATTTAGGTATAATATCCCCCAAGTAAAATTTAATTTCAAATCTGAAAATATCTATTCTAATCAAACTTAAAATAGAGCAAATCAGGTAGACCGAAATGAACACCAAAATACTTCAAACTGAAATTGGGTATCGTGCAACTAAAGAAGAATTATTTGTTACAGATCTTAACATGGTATTACATATTTTTTATTGTTAAATACATCAGATAATTGTTAGAAACCAAGATCAGACATGCAAACCAAAAGGCCTTCCACAGAAGAGAAAAATAATAGAAAAGCAGAGCTTTGCATGAAGATGTGCAAATTGATATATTCAGAATTAAGAAATTACAAGAGATGATTTTCTTTATAAAAGCAATGTATGCAACCCTAATGTTGACCTAAAAATAGCTCAACTAAATAAAGCTTACTTATTAATTAAGTAAACTAATTATTACCTAAGAAAAACTTAATAAAGTGTAATTAAATAATTAATCACACCGACACCCTCCCTTAAGTGCAACTTAGGGAGACTAAAAAAGCATGCACCTAAAACTAAGATGAATGCAAGAAATCATGAATGGGTCCCAGAAACAAGGCCTGATTAGGTACCCATGTACAAATGCAATGAAAGAGTAAGAGAAAGAGGAGAAAACCCAGTGGGACAACCCCCCCTCAATGAGATGACCTGCTGCAAAGAAGCACTGGAAGAACACTGTGGAGTAACACTGGAACCTGAATATGGAAAGCAAGGAAAGATACTTATGTTTACAAGAAACCATATCAGAATCATAATAATGCAACATCAAACCCGATGCCACGAAACACTTGAAAACTCCAAACGGGAACAACCTTGGAATCCATAAAGCAACAGTAGATGATATGATGACATAATCTAGAAGCCATGTATCTTGATGTCGATGCCAAACTAAGACTGAAACTCTTCCATGAGAACAAGTACCATAAAGACTCTGGAACATTAACCACAAACTTAGTGGCCCTCAAACTGAGATGGATCCGATGCGGATCATTAACCATAGGCTCTCAATATAAAGTGTGAACCGATATGAATCTGATATGTGTCAAGCTAAGACAAAATGTGGCCAAAAGAAATGAAGAAACCAGATTACAACCCATGCAAGTTGTCATCAAAAAACAAGATAAAAATCAAAGTGCATGCACACTCTAATCAAATTATTATGTGAGAAACCCCCTGATGGAACTTTATATCAGTTCATTTATTACAATACCCAATGATTGCAAAAAGATAAAATGCTAAGCATGAATAAATAGAAAATAAAAATAGACCTCAGATCTATGTAGAGGACTGAATGAGCTTTCCAATGCCATAAGAATGGCGAAAAAAGGATCACCGAGTCAAAAGATATGCCCTCTGAAGTGAAAATAACAACATCTAAGTTCAAGGACCTGCAAAATAAAATTGGAGCATAATCAGGAAAAATAACCTACACCAGCAGAATGGGCTCAGAACCATCTTTTCAATGATATCTTGTTTGTGAAAAACCAACTTCGTACGTAAAAGTTACGCCCATTTTAGTGAAAGGTGCTCCAAAATGGCCAATATGGCTTGCAGGCAGCCCAGGGAGCTTTAAAAAAATAAGCCACTGGTCCTATGCGCGACCAAGGGTTGGCAGGATGGGGGCTGGGGACAAGCCCTTGGTCACCCATGTGACCAACAGGTGTCTGGAAGGCCAGCTGGGGGCTGGGAAAATCAGAAAAAGCAAGAGCTTTTCATGAAGATGTGCAAATTGATATTATTCAGAATTAAGAAATTACAAGAGATGATTTGCTTTATAAAAGCAATGTATGCAACCCTAATGTTGACCTAAAAATAGCTCAACTAAATAAAGCTTACTTATTAATTAAGTAAACTAATTATTACCTAAGAAAAACTTAATAAAGTGTAATTAAATAATTAATTACACCAACAATAATATCAATTAACAGCTGCAACAAATCTGGAAATTTGAAGATCTATATTTCTATCAACTTCAAAAATAGATGCAAATCAGGTAGAAAGAAATATACACTAAAATGTTTTGAACTGACATGGAAAGATGTGCACCTAATGTAGAATGTTTCATTAAAAATATCAACATGGTTTCACATCATATTTCCTATCATATACATCAGATAACAGCAATGAACATTTGTTGAAAATTACATCAAGAAATTCTCTAAATTGGAAGCTCAAACACCCACAAAACTATTGCCAAATCCACACAAACTCTCCAAAATTCACACAAATGTACAAAACAGAAAGGTACATATAAGAATACTCTAAGAACATAAAAATATGCTTCTAACAATAGAAATTACAATCTGAAACCAAAAATCTAAACTATGCACTCCAAACTACACCAGACACATGCAATCAAAATGGAACAAGAACACAAAATGGAAAGCTTTTAGCACATTGGAAATCCCTGAATGAAATTTTTCTTGGAGACCCTCCAAAACACTATATTTGAGCCTCAATCCCTTTGGTTTATCAGCCTTGGAGATTCATCTTTCATCGGTTTACCGGCCTCAAAAGAATAGTCACAACCTGTGAGAGAAACAATGCATAAAATGAAAATGAAACTTGAGAGACAAAAGTAATAATATACAAGACCGCTTCCAACACCAAATTGGGAATCCAAAATCCAATGGCTCAGTTGATAAATCTTGTATGCCTTGAATGTAACTCTCATCATAACGATATTCCACACAAACTGCCAAGTGTTGGCCCCTATTTTGTAACATTAAAAGCCAAAAATATCCTTTACTTGTTCTATCCAAAAACCCACGCCCAACTTGGCCCCAAAAATATAATTTATGAATATTCATAATTTTTTCACTCAATAATTATTTAATTAATTCAATTTGAAAACCCAACTTTTCGGATTCATATACAGGTCCTAACTTAACTTACTATTTGGAAAACTAAGTTTACTAAAAATAGTAAATTTTATTTTTAGAAAAGGGGACATGACAAGCCCTCCCTCCCAAAGATTTCTTATCATCGAGAAATGATAACTTGGATGGTTTAGATCTTCTATCCCTTCCCATGTTACATCTTCAATGGTTAAATCTTCCCATTTGATTAAAAGCTCGGTGATACTTTTGTTTCTTAGCTTCTTCTCTCTCATTTCCAAAAATATTTCAAGTATCAAATTCTTCTTTCCCTCATCATCTCAAGGTGGAAACTTAGGGGAAATCATAATTTTTTTTCCCACCATTTTCTAGAGACACGAAACATGAAAGACATTGTGTATTGTATAGCTTGGTGGAAAATCTAGCTCATAAACTACTTCTCCTACCTTCCTAATGACTTTGTTAGGTCCATTGGTCTTTTTTTCTCTACCTTTCTTTAGGGAACTTTTCTTATATGGCTACAACCTTACAAAAACCAAATCACAAATCTCAAATATTCTCTTTGTTCTCTTCTTGTCAGTGGACATGTGATGGAAGGTTTTAAACAATACTTGGGCCTAAATGCAGCCATTTCACCAAAGTGTCTTGTTAATGATGTGCCACTATGTTCATAACTGACAAATCACCATACTCAAAATGTACTCTCCTCTCCTAGAACCCCAAAAATTAAACATCATCAAAACCAATACTAAAATCCTTGAGAGGACTAAAATCAATGCTATGAAATATGTCCTTCCAAGGAAACTCAGAGAAGACCACATCAACAAAGGGTGATCCCACAATACTGGTTTACAATTTTTGGGCAAACTGGACACTAAACTGATTTTTTTTAACTAAATCTTCACTTTTGGGCTCCTATAGCTGCTAAACAGTGAGGAATTTGAAGATGATGCAAACTAGTGATTTGTGACGTTTTGTCTATAGATTCTAAATATATTTTTTTCAAAAAATTTGGAATTAGATTGCACTTATTTTTCCATCTCCTTCAAAAACTAGCTTTTTTTTAAAAAACAACATTTTTAAGGAGTGATGCTCACCGTATACTGTTAGAGTAATAAGTTGTTACACTTAATTAATTTAATCATATTGATTAATTAATTAAGTCACTTATTCCTTTAGGTTGCTTAAGCTAAACTTAGGCACATTAATAATTATTTATTAATTATTAAGTGTGCACACTAGGGTTTCCTAATTTTAGGTTTTTTTGATCTCCTCATAAGGATTGATCACATTGTCATTATCATATTATTCAATAATCATATTCTGGTTTTAGCTTGCACATATTTGCTCTGAGGGTTTATAGAACATCCTCTTGTTTGTTCTGAATATATGTTGCATGTGATAAGTGATTGCTTGCAGGTGATTCTTGGGGACTGTGAGGTTGAGTTTTATCAACTTCTACATATACAACATAACTTTTTTGTATGAAGGATTAAATTCTAATTTTTTTGAATTTATATTTGTAACTATGATATCTAGCACTTTCATTTGGTTTCATAGTGTTTTATTAAATATTTTTTCCTTAATCAAGTTTCGAAGTCAAACCAATTACAATTGAAACATAGGCGGACTGTATACAACATAAATTCTTCTCTATGTATCGAAATTCAAAAAAACAAAAAATGGATCAAGGACATCAATACCTAGCCTAAACATATTTTTTAAAATTTTATTTTGATAATCTTCTATTTTTCCACATGTGCAGAACAAAGAGCTTGGTTTTTGGTGAAAAACTTATGTTTAATAAAACTAAAAAAAAACATATGCATAATAAAACCAAAACATTTTAAATTATATTCATTGCATAGTTCATTCTGAGGACTACCATGATCATTTGAAATAAATTTTAAGTGAATTCATTTGATCCCCCAAAAGGTAAATCAAAAGTGATTTTTTATCAGCATTTTGATAGCTGTAAAGGAGACTTCGTTGTAGGTATGGTTTAAAACTAGTGGGGTTCTATCCAAGGGGGTTTGATCTAAGGTGGTTTGATCAAACCCTCTTCAATTGAAATCCTTAAAATGGAACTTTTTAAGGCTTAAATCATTATATTTTCTAGAAACATGTGATTTCAGCAAAAATCATAATCTCCCAGAAATTGTAAACCAGCTTTGTGGGATCACCCCAAACTTATTGTTGATCATGATCCTAGGAAACATAAAAGATGCCCTAATAAACCATAAAACATAAACCCAAGAATCACTGCCATAAATATGAAGCATGTAAATTACTACTACATCTCTGAAATCTACCAACTAGGGAATGCCTCTACTGTCGCCATCGAAATTATAACATCAACACTTAACTTTCAAGTGTCAAATGTAAAGTTCCAGAAACACCAACACACCCAAACCACTGCAAGAATTAAGATAGCATCTTAAATCATGCACATCCCCATGTAGTAACTATAGTGACAAAAGATCATTAGAGTGGAAGCAATGAATGAATGAACTGTGTCAAAAAAAACACTCACAACAACCTACCCCAAATCCTTCCAATGCTCAACAAAAATATTCTCATAAAAATATATCTCCATAGACAACAAAAATATGTAAGGGAAGTGGTAACTGAACTAAAATCCTACTAATAAAATCGAAGAGATGAGTATGGAAGTGTAACAGGATCATCTCGTGTGATCAAATCACCTCTACCATCTAGCTTGAACCTAGAACTACTCAGTTGTTGGACTGAAGAAATGATCTAGCTCATCTAGGGATCAGAATCTGAAGTCATGTACAAGATGATCAAAAAGTGGGTGGCAATACTAACATTGGAAGTTGACCCACTACCCCAATCTTGAGACAACAACTTCTGGCTAGAAACTACACCTGGGTCCCAAATCCTATAATCAAATCCACTAACATCACTAAAATAAGCTAGGTCTCTATCACCCAACTCAAATAGAGGATTATCAACAGATTGAATATTATCCTTAACTCCAAAATCAAACCTATCCTCTTTCTCGTAGAAACTCCTATTTTCTAAGTGTGCAAGATCATACTCCTCTTGAATGAAATGTAGATCCTCCATTACATGTTTGATATTTTTGGCCCTTTCTCTACTCTCCTTCTCCCTAAACTATTGAGCCTCAAGGAGTTGATCATTTTCTTCAAGAAGTTCCTCTTGGACACTTCCCAAAGAAACCTTTGTGGAATTAAGCTCACTAGTGAGCTCAATACACTCTACCCTTAATCTCTTAGTCGTGGAAAAAGTCTCATATGTAAACTTGCTAGATATATCTCTATCATTCATCATGTGCAAGTAATTTTTTTTAATTTCATCCAAATTGTTCTTCATTGTTAGAAAATCAACAAGGGAAATATTAAGCTTAATTTGACCTCTTAGTGCATTTTGAAAAAAAATTTCCACATGCCTATGTATACTAACCAATCTAGATAAAAATTGCACTTCATTTTCAGCAGACACCAAGAGTTGATTCTTCAAACCTTCCTCATGAATTTCAAGTTTTTGCAAGTTTGATGTACTATTGTTATAATTCATGCAAAAATAAGAACCTTCTTCATCCCTATCATCAATATCTCTATCGTTGTCCCAAATCTCATAAACTTCTCCTTTACCATCTTGATGAAAATGTTTAGCATTGGGTTGAGGATCCAAATCAACAAGGCTACCATGTATTTGCTCAAAATCAAGGCTACTATGTCTTTTCTCAAAATTAGCACCAAGCAATAATAAATCAGATTTGTGTTCAGTGTCATCAACATACCTCTTAGAATTAACTTCCTCAATGTCATCATCCATGCATGAATCTTGAGATGAATTTAAAACAACATTGGAATAAAAGGGAAATTCATACCAATATAGATCCTCATCATACTTAGATTTTGACACACCTAGATCCCTTGTGAAAAAGGATTGACTCCTTTGTTCAGGGTATAAGTTTTCAATGTGATCCTCATGAGTGGTTGCCTTTTTGAAAGAGTCACTCTCCATCTTTCTAGGATTGAAATCTTCATGAGCATCCCTCTCCATAGGCTTGGTTTGGAAGTGAAACCCAAAGTCACTTGAGATATCATCAATGAAATGAGATGAATGATCATCAAAATCTAATTTGGAGATATCATCATTTTTGCTTCCTCCATGTCCATCATCAAAAGGTACATTAGAGAAATAATCATCAATATCTACTCCACTAGAGACTTCAAGGTAGATATTAGACTTAGAATAATCACCAAATGAATCCAAACTAAGATGCAAGGCTATAATTTTTTCTTGTCCTTCATGCACAACATTATCCACAGTAATTCCATGCATGACCAAAGAGTCATTTTGAGGCTTCATCACAAATTCATAATGTTTCAAAGCACTCACTATATCAGACTTCTCTGCTATGAATTTTTCTTCAACTACCTACTCCTCTTAATCTTTGAGTTCAAATATATCTATCAACCTTTGACTAAAATAATCAAAACAATTTACCTGACTATGGCCTTGAGTGGTCATACCTTGTTACCACCAATCATAAGAAGCTCCTTCAAGATACAAGATTACATACTGAATGAAAACTTTCTCCTTCATGGGACTAAGTGTGAAATAGGCTTCCAATTCTTGTAAACATGCTCTAGCTGAGATCTAGTGTTATCCATCAAAATTTGGAGCTGAAATTTTATTTATTTTATTATTGAGTTCCTTTCTACTAGGATCTTGATGATGTTTGTAACCCTTTATAGCCAACATTATTTGCATCTAAGTGATATAATCATTGTAAGGGATTTCATTCTTAAATACTTCATCTTGATTATCATAGGATAGTTTAATGTCTACCAACTCTCTTGCCGTTTCTTCCATGGGTTTGGAAGGGAAATTAGATGTAGTAGGATCACCTTCATGTAGGAAACATGACTTGGATCTTTTAGAAATGCTTTGTTGAACCTTTGAAGTGCTCCCTCTCTCCTTAGGTGATACATTATTTTGGAGCTTCTATGTCAGCATTCTCATCACCTATCTTGTCTTTGCAAGACTATCATCCATCTATTTCTAAACTCTTTGTAGATCTTGAAGGAATTTCCTATGCATTTCATTAGCATAAGCCATCTCTTACTCCTCTGATTATCAACTATATTTTTTTCTTGCAAGAAGGTTATTAGTAAGCTCTTTATTTTTCTCCCAGGGTAAATACCTCTTTTCCTTTTTGCTTAGCTGCATAAATATTATCAAACAATATAGATAATATAGAATTTTGTAAAAGAACAATTCCAAACAAATGGAAGAGACAAATAACCATATTTTTTATTAATGCTTCAAGAAATGCATAAAATCCATACCCTAAATCAATAGCTTAAATCGCATATCGGAATATGCTTGATCAACAACTATGAATATCAACAATATTCACACTGAACTCTAGAAACTCTATAAACCCCTAAATGTGTAACTGTTGATTTGACCTCTGTCTTATTTCTAAGTTGTTGATGAAATACTGTAATTGCTAATTGAATCTATTGAATTAAATATTTGAATTCTTAGATGATGATCTATGTGTGAAACCATCCAAATAAGAAGACCTTGGGTGATATTTCACACCTGTAGACTCCATCCTATTTGAGGGTTTCAATACTCTTAATAGCTTGAAAACTTCATACCTGCAACCCTATGCTCAACTTTTAAAATTTTGCAAATAATAACTTGGATAACGAAAATGATCTTCTTTTCTTTTATCCTTCTCCAAACCCTATGCCCTAATCTTGACCCTTTGCACATTAAATTTAATATTTTCTTTTTTGAAAGATGTGTCTTTTAAATTAAAAGCATAAATTAACTTAAACTATAATCTTTTAAAATTAAAGTTACTTTATCCCCTTATAATGCCATATTATAAAGTACTTTATTAATTACTTTATAACATTAAATTACGAAGTCACTTTAATAATATAACATTATTAAAGTAATTTGTTTTTAGTAATTTAATTAAAGTTGCCACTCTCGACCCAAACTGGCAATAATCCCCTGAGAATGCCTCTGACACAAAACCTCTCTGTAGGTGTGAAACCACTAACCCTAGTATAACTTACTATAAATAGAAAGTATAAATGATAAGCCCTAAACTGCCTTCGAAAGGCCTACCAACCAACTGTATCACTGAGTTGAATATGCAAGCCTATTGAAGACCCTTGATCCCCTCAAAGGGTCCCCTAAACGTCTCATTATCCTACGAGAACTAGATAGTAGGCTAACCACTACAAAGATGCATATCTCAAAAAAAAGGGAACATTATAGTCCGCACTCCCCAAGATTTCTTGTCCCCAAGCAATCCTCACTTGAACAACCAGGCCTACCTTGAATTTCGGGATCCCAAACCAGTGTGTATAATTCTCTACCCAAGTTCCATTGCAACCAATAGAGAAAGGAAGTGCTAAACTCGATAGCCCCGTCAAACATTGTCTAAAGAAGAAATAAAATACCAAGCATAGTAGATCCCAAAGCCCACAACGCAACCAGAAGCCTACCATACTCATCACCTTATGACCTCCATTGTGTGACTGATATTTATTCACCAAGCTAAAGTTGATGAAGCAACACACTGTAATAAACTCCAAGTACCACACCCCTCTGAGAGAGTATTCCACCTGGAACCCATGGAAAATTTTGGAATTTGTCCTTCCTGACTCCTGATGGTTCTCGATGCACCATTCTAACTACACCAGGAATTCCAAACTACTCAAAATCTACCCCTATAACATGTATCCCAATAGTATAATTACCCTATAGAAGTAGCTCTAAACACTTGTAAGTTTTTCCCCCTTCATCCATAGAAGGAAACACCTCATACCAAGCATCCAACTCATACTTGTGTGTCTTCTGCATCATAGTCAAATCAAATTTGGTTGGGCTAAAAGAAAAATAGTGAGCACACCTCATCATGCAATCAAGGTGAAACTCACTTGCTTGCATCAATGGAATTCTAGTATAGTCACATGGATTCCATACTTTACTGCCACCACCAAAAGATGACTCACAACTCAAATCATGATGGAAAGATCTTGTAAAAATTTTCTCCACACCACCAATGTAGAAAGTTGGGCCTATATCACCTATAAAGTCTTTCCCTTCAGGGACACTTGTTGCAAAATATTGTTCCCTGTTATGCTCATCCTGTGCACTCACCCCAATTGTGTCATCTACTCTTGTAAATAAAGTGGATATTTCCACATCTCCAATATGTAGATTCCCACAATCTGTGGATGTATTCTCATCACCGATGGTTGCCATAGGTAGCTGAATTTTAGTTGTGGGTGGTGAATACTACACCAAACTCAACTCCATGATGAGCTCATCAATCCAAGTCTCTGAATCTTGAAGGACCATTTGAGTGCTCTTCAAAGAGTCCATGGTGACGTCAAGCTCATGAGTGAGCTCATCAACATCTTCTTCTTTCCCCCTTAGTGCATCATAATAAACCCCATCAAGCATGAGAAGATGATCTCTATCTGATAGTAACTGTAGGTAATTAGTTTTCATTACCCCCAACACTTCTCTGAGTGCTTGAAATTTTGCAATAGAAAGTTCACCATCAAAGTGCTCTTGTGTTCTCAGAGTCCAAAAACAATATTTTTCCATCAACTATTGAGCAACATAAAAAATTTCTATGGTTGTAGTAATCATAGCTTCATTCACATTCAATTGTCCTGCCAAATGATGGAACCCCTAAAATTTTTCATTCCCATACAATTTTTCTAATTTGTAATCAGCACTATGATAGGATGTTGAATCACCATCATTAACTAATTGGAAAGCATCGTCATGTGTGTCACCATCATTACACACATCCTCATCATATGCACTGATGTTATGAAACTCATAGGTAGAATCAAATGGAATATTAGAGGTTGTTGATTTGACAACCTCATTGCACACTTCCTCTTCCAGAATATATGCATGTACATTCAAAGAACTATCCTGAAACTCCACCAAACTTCCATCATTAGGTATGTCATCCTTGTCACCTAAAATCATTGTTGTGTACTCATCTATTTTCCCAACTGATAGATGAGGCTCCAACAAATCTGGATGCATCTACACAACTCCTTCCCCATGATCATTTGTAGGTTGTGAATCACTTTGAAACAATTCATTTTCCTTATCCAACTATTTTGGCTTTGCAACCACCCTTAAATAAGCTTTAATATCGGGGTCCTTCATTAGCATGTAAAAATCATGCTTTAGCTCAAACATGGATTTATCTACAGCCATCATTCCCTTACTTCTAACAACTACAAGTGTTGATTCGAATAGTTATGAAGTGTCCCACCCTGGTTGATTGATTTCTTTAAATGATTTTCTTCATTTGACACATTGACATTTTTTCAAATAATTTAGCAATATTTTTCTCTGAGATTATTTTCAACTTTCACCAATTTTCATGCAAGACTTTTTTTCAAACACTTATCCACTTTATTGTTTAGATTGGTTTAATGTATTACCATAACATAAAGCATTTTCTTATTCCATATAGATTTTAGAAAGTTTAAATACATGAAAGTATGTAATGCTAAAGATTCACAATTGCAATAGTATTACCCCAAATACAATTTAATCTTTTCCAGTCATTTATCTTACTTCTAACCTGAAGTAAATGCAGTATCCACTCAGATAAAGGTGCTTCCCTCAAAACTTGTCTTGTACAAACTGTGCATTAGCTGCAGACCCAATTAATATCAATTTTTCTTTATCTGGATGCACATTCACTTGTCTTATCTAAACTTCCTATTGAGCTAGTGACTTGTCTTTATTGACCACTTTTAGAAAATTTCATTTGCTAATAATTCTATTCAATATTCCCACACAGGTCATATTTCCTTGAAGACCCACGACAACAAGATGTTCCCACAACTTGCAAAGACTCACAATTCCTCTGTTGATGGTGGCTGACAAGGAGAATTTGACATTGGATATTATTTTGACCCCTTTCAACATAATAATCATAAGAGAGATTTGACTTTAGCAGCTACCTTAAATAAGGGTGCAAATTTACCATAAATAAATAGTTTGTCTTATTTGAAACCTCCAAGGGATCAGCGGTAGGAAAATTAGACTGGATAATATTAAATCTATTCATTTTTCTAAATAAGCCCCATGTAATCAATGAATTATTACAACCTGGATAATACTAATAAAATTATAATCTAACCTAATCAAGCTACAATCTTATGAATTTCATATCATACTTGAAATTGCAATTCTCCTTTATGCTTCTAGTCTGCAGCATACTCCTAGCATTGCTTTTGATTACTCTAAATATGAGTGGTTGACTTCAATCTAGAGGTGTTGGAATCTTCAGCTCATTGACTCCTTTATATTTTCAATATAAGATTGCTTACAGACACTTTTGAAGATTCTTCTACCATAAATTATGCATTCACAAGGATTCAACTCCTCTTTATGATGGTATGTGATAGCTATTTGCTATAAAATTTACTACTGCTTCCCCAATTGGTTGTCAACCCCCTCCTATGATTATTCAAGACTTTCAAATGGAGGTAGAACCTTGCATAATCTCCCTCAATCTGGCTTCCATGAAGGTAATTCCCTCCCTGAATATCAACAAATATAGGATTTGTAAATGCAATGACTGATGTTATGAAAGTGGTAGCTATAAAAATGAGCCTTATCAAATTTCACAATTCGTCTCAAGCCCACAACTCCTCATTTCCATGGCTACAAAATCTTTGAATTGTCCTACTCAATTCTTCCTAATGTTGGAGGCTATGAATAAATCTTCATTGGTGATGCAGATAAATTATCAACCTCCTTTGGAATCTTGATGAATGTTAACACCACTAATATATAATATTATCAAGCAATATTCATTCCTCATGGTAACCATTCATAAAGGAATTCAATGCAAGTAATGACACGACTCTATCAATGGAGCAACTTCTCAAAAAAAAAAAACAGCAAAAGATAGAAAGCTCATAGACAGCTCTCGATAGTCTTCCAATGAAGTTAGCTTTTGATTATTCAAGTTGCCTCTTTTCCTTAATCAGTTGAGTCAACAAAATCGAATAGGACAATGTTAGCAGCCCTTGTCTTTTATTTGAATTCATTCAGATTTTTGTCTTCACCCGGTGGTTTTGTTTTTGCCATGGTTTGTTTTATTTACAAACCTATATAATTTGTCTCTCTAGCATAGACTTCAAATTTGAATATTAAAATCGGCCACAATAGGAATAAAATATCACATTTCCACCTCAAACATCAACCTTGGAATTTGATTTAATACCTGAGATTTGTCTCAGACCATAAACCCTAGAATAGGCCAAATACTTTGAAATTCATCTCATAGGCTGGTAGGAGATTTTGGGCTCTGATACCAATGTAATAACCCACCCTAATTTGGGTTATTTAAATTTCTCCAACAATACAGATAATATAGAAATTTTCAAAAGAACAATTCCAAACAAATGCAAGAGAAAAATAACCAATTTTTTTATTAATGCTTCAAGAAATACATAAAATCCATACCCTGAATCAACAACATTAATCTCATATTAGGAAATTCTTGATCAATAGTTGTGAATATCAACAATCTTCACATTGGACCCTGGAAACTCTATAAACCCCTACATGTGAAACTGTTGAATTAACCTTTGTCTTATTTCTAATGTGTTGATGAAATATTCAAATTGTTGATTGAAGCTATTGAATTAAATATGTGAATGCTCAGATGATGATCTCTATGTGAAACCATCCAAATAATAAGACCTTGGGTGATCTTTTGCACCTGTATACTTCATCCTATTTGAGGGTTTCCATCCTCTGAATAGCTTGAAAACTTCATACCTGCAACCTGTGCTCATCTTTTTCAATTTTGCAAATAATAACTTGGATAATGAAAATCATCTTCTTTTATTTTTATCCTTCTCCAAACCCTATGCCCTAATCTTGACACTTTGCACATTAAATTTAATATTTTATTTTTTGAAAGATGTACCTTTTAAATTAAAATCACAAAGTAACTTAAAATATAATCTTTTAAAATTAAAGTTACTTCATCCCCTTATAACACCATATTATAAAGTACTTTATTAAAGTTACTTTATACCATTAAATTAAGAAGTCACTTTACTAATATAAAATTATTAAAGTAATTTGACTTTATTAATTTAATTAAAGTGCCTACTCTCGACCCAAACTGATGGTAATCCCCTAAGAGTGTCTCTGACATAAAACATCTCTGCAAGCATGAAACCACGGAACTTGGTATAGCTTGCTATAAATAGAAAGTATAAATGATAAGTCTTGAACTACCTTTAAAAGGCCTACCAACCAATTGGATCGTTGAGCTGAATATGTGGGAATGAATATGCAAGCCTACTAAAGACCATGAATCTCCTTAAAGGGTCCCATAAACATCTCATTAGACTACAAGAACCATATAGTAGGCTAACCACTGCAAAGATACAGATCCCAAAAAAAAGGGGGCATTACATCATACCTTTTTACCACCAATCATAAGCATCTCCTTCAAGATGCAATATTACATACTAAATGGCAACTTTCTCTTTCATGGGACTGAGTGTGAAATAGGCCAGCAATTCTTGTAAACATGCTCTAGCTGAGATCTTATGTTATCCATCAAAATTTGGAGCTGAAATTTTATTTATTTTATTCTTGATTTCCTTTCTACTAGGATCTTGATGATATTTGTAACCCTTTATAGCCAACATGCTTTGCATCTGATTGATATAATCATTGTAAGGGACTACATTCTTAAATCCTTTATCTTGATTATCATAGGATAGTTTAATGTCTGCCAACTCTCATGTCATTTATTCCATGGGTTTGGAAGGGAAATTATATGTAGTAGGATCACCTTCAGGTAGGAAAATTGACTTGAAGGTTTTAGAAATTCTTTGTTGAACCTTTGAAGTGCTCCCTCTCTCGTTAGGTGATATTGGATTTTGGAGCTTCTCTACCAGCATCCTCATCACCTCTCTTTTCTTTGCAAGACTATCGTCCATTTGTTTCTAAATTATTTATAGATCTTGAAGGAATTTCCTATTCATTTCATTAGCATCAGCCATCTTACTCCTCTGATTATCAACTATAATTTTTCTTGAGAGAGGGCTATTAGTAAGCTCTTTATTTTTCTCCCACTATAAATACCTCTTTTCCTTTTTGCTTAGTTGCATAAATATTATTAAACCCTCAGGGTGGAAAGATAATGGATCTAATACCATTGTAATATCCCTCAAATAAAACTTCAAATCTAAAAATCTCTAATTCCAATCAAACTTAAAATAGAGAAAATAAGGTAGACCGAAATGAACACCAAAATACTCCAAACTGAATTTGAGTATCGTGCAACTGAAGGAGAATTATTTGTTATGCATATTAACATGGTCTTAAATAATTTTTTCTATTAAATACATCAAATAAAAATGATGAAAAGCTACAATAAAAATGGAAATTTGGAGATCTTTATTTCTATCAACTAAAAATAGATGCAAATCAGGTAGAAAGAAATATACACCGAAATGTTCCAAACTGGCACATAAAGATGTGAAACTAATGTACAATGCTTCATTATTGATCTCATTATGCTTTCACATCATATTTTTGTCATATACAATAGGTAACAACAATGAACATTTTCTACAAATTATATCAATAAATTCTCTAAACTAGAAGCTCAAACACCCACAAAACTATTGCCAAATCCACACAAACTCTCCAAACTTCACAAAATGTACTGAATAGAAAGGTACATATAAAAAATACTCTAATAACATCAAAATATTCTGCTAAAAATATAAATTACAATATGAAACCCAAAATCTAAACTATGCACTCCAAACTACACCAAACACATGCAATCAAAATAGAACAAGAACACAAAATGGAAAACTTTCAGCAAATTGGAAATCCCTAAATGAAATTTATCTTGAAGACCCTCATAAACATTATCTTTGAGTCTCAATCCCCTTGGTTTATCATCCCTATACATTCATCCTTCATCATTTTACCAGTTGTTGATCATAAAATCTTGCGCCTCTCCGATAGTCTTATTGGAAATTCAGCGAGTGGGGGACAACGTGCATCTCACTAAATACCTTCAACATTTTTATTGAAAGTCAGATCTTCTCTAAGTTTAAGAAAAAGGAAAAATAAATGTAAATAGAAAAACATGAAATATGGCGATGCGCCAATGCTTTTATAATATTTCAAAATCACAAAATTCCCTCTATGAATGATATGTTAGACACAGAACATCACTTCCCTTCATTGGAAGGAAGAGAACAAATAGCAGAGGCTCGATACAAGAACAGATGCAGTCATTCAATAAACCCTTAGGAAATGCATATTCAGATCTGAATCAAGCATAGAAGTTCTAGACCTATCAGAAAAAAAATTTAAAAGCAATACAAACTCTCCCTCCTAATATAGCATACTATGAAAGAAACAATAAGCTTACACAGAAAATGGAGAAGTCCAATGACATAGTCCAATTTCTAAAGTTTATGATTCATTCATATACACAAACAGCATGGAAGTATGATAATCAAAACTATTCAGATTAGCAAGACACGGTGTTTTATTCTAAACACGGGTATAATGAAAGAAATATTGGAAAAGACCATATTATGCACAGTTTCAAGTATTTTTCAGAATAACTTGTACTTCAAATTCAAGTGAACTTTAAAAAAGAGATTGGATTCCAATCCAGAAATAGTTTGATCATAAAATAGACATAACATGCCAGAATGAAGCAGTCTTCTATAAACCTTTAAAAAGACATTCTTCTACTAGCTAAAAAGCTAGAAAACACTTTTCCAACAGGAAAACGTTTTTTGGAACCCTTGCTTCATGCTTTTTGCTTCCAATATATAGCTGCCTTAGAAGAGAAAATGTCGACCTCCCCCAAAAATAATGACTGCCAGATGTCCAAAACTAATAGCTTGAGATTTTTTCCTTTAGATCTTTTCCAACTACTGTATTTATGTTGCCTAGATATTTCAAAAGGATCAGCCCTTGTAATTTATTTGATCCCAAAGGATAGTTTGACAGTCAGTACTATCAATCACCCAAGTGGACTTGGCAGCACCACCTCATATCTTCTTATTGATCAGGAGTACAGCACATTCCATCGGAATTTAAGTCGAACATTCCTTTGTTGGGCTATAGTGCAAAGGGGTGACGTGTCAAACAGGAGGACAACTTCTCCTTCGCAAAAAGTGAAAACAAGAAAATGCCTATCGGATTGACACGTGGTTTGCTTTCTGACAAAAGAGACAATACTGGCTAAGAGACGTGCAGCCACCACGTGGCACGTTGCGCATTTATTCGAAAATACAAACTCCTTGCACTAGGATCATTCTGAAGGAAAAATAAAGCCGAAAGATAAAAACATACACAAAGGAAAAATTTGCTTCACAGTTCTAGTGACTCACAGGGGGCCTTTGTTTGCAAAGGCTTGAACTGAGACCTCTAGTTATTCTTGGAGTTTGAGGAAGGCGAAATGAAATTTCTCCTAGTTTGTGTCACTTGGTCGATTAAGGCTACTAAATACCTTATATGCATGATCTAGTACAAAGACCTCCTTGAAAGAAACAAATCCCCATCTTGCTGAAATAGTGCCCAAGTGATAATAGAGGTGTGAGAGCTGGAGGACCTCACTATCAAGGTCATTTGCTATTGGGGCTGAGCTTGGGCCTTGAAGATCTAGAGGAGTCTGAATCCTGCTCCGAACCTCACCTATAATTTGTTCGACTGAGAATACATCTACACTTGTTGAAAAGAAAGGAGGCAACCCATAACTATATAAGATCCTGAAATCCTTCTTGATTTCATCGATCCTCTTATTTAAAATTGCTTGGCTATTCTTTGTTTTGGATGCCACCTTATGAAAGTAGATGAATTTGTTTACTTTACTAGAGGTTTCCCTATGATCTATTATGTTTTCACCTTTCAAGACTTCATCTATTGCCATACATAGCTTGGAGATTAAATTCTGGGATTCGACCCATCGAGGAGTATACTCTTGAAGGGTCTAATCGGCCATTGGGCCCAATCTTTCATTTATTTCTTGGGCATCCCTTAGGAACTGTAAAGTTGGTTTCAGGACGGCGAGTGAAACAATGATTCGCTCCCAGTAAGCGGATACCAACCTTTTCTGTATAGGAATGGTTGTGTATTTCTATGAAGTGGCTAACCCCTCTTGTATATGAGTCTCCTTCTCTTTCAATATTTGTTCTATTTGATCTCTCTTATCGAGGGATTCTCCCAATTCTACCACTAGATTGTGGGTTTCCTGAATCCGGGCATGTAAAGTAGCCTCGACTTCTTGCTTATTACTTCTTATTTTTTCAATCTCCTGTCGGGCCTTTTGGATCTCGTCAGAAGCCTGAGCTTGGATGCCATCTAACTCCTTCCTTACATCTTCTCAAACACACCGGTGCTCCTTAATAGATTGGTGCTCAGTTGTGAGTTCACTCTTCAATCTATCAATCTCAGCATAGATTTGGATCTTCTCATCTTGGAGCACTTCAAGATATTATGATGCTTCATTTTGTTGGTCTTGTACCTGTAATATGTGGGTCATCTCCTCATTTCAGGCCCTGAGCTATGATTGAAGATGACTAGCCGTCTCTTTCACGTTTGCCAATTCACCCTCGCGTTTTCTCAACTTTTGATCCAGCCTCTCATAGTCTGTGTATACCACCTTCTGAGTGGTCTTCGCTAGATTCACCTTATCATAAGGGTAGATTTCATTCAAATCCAAACCTACAACTATGATATCATAATCCTACAGCTGCATTTTCCCCTATGGTCGGGCTGCGAGTGGTTTCATGGTAGTGATCCATATATAATTTTTCTCTTCATTAAAACATGTTTAAATCTTCTTAGAGGCTAGCAGCTCGGCATTCTTTTTCCTTCTTTTCTACTTTCTATTTTGTCAAGCTTGTCTAGTTGCATCAAAATGCTTCTAAAGCATCTACGGGGTATCAATACTTTGTGCTGCCATAGAAGCACCAGGGGGAAGACTAAAAAAAGGAACAGATGAGGATATCTCTGACGTATGGGCTTGCAAAGAGGAAAATGGGAGAGTAATCATTGAGAATGGTGGGATGCCAAATTACAATTGGTAGCTTGGGGTACCGGTTGGAGTAAAAAGTGTAACATATGGGGTAGGCAACTTTTGTCCGATTGTGAATGAACCCGAAGTAACAGGTAGCATGGGTGACTTAGCTTTCTCTATGGGGGCCTTAGATAGGGCGATTATGCAGTTAATGGCTACCACAGCAGATAATTTTTTCTCGGCGTGTGGTGCCGCATTACTTGAAACATTAAAAATAGTAGGGGGCTCATTTAACACTAATAACTCTGGGTCCGAAGGTGGAGGACTCTTATTAATGGGAGGAGGTAGAGGTTTGACAAAATATGCATTATCAGGGAGAAGAGGGGGAGCAAGACTTACCTGAATTATGACAATCTGAACATTGTGGAGAGCGGACTCTACTTCTTCATTTTCGACGGTTGCATCAGACATGTCAAGATCTCAGACTCGCCATAATTTTGTTTGTCCCGAGCTAGAACATTCTAACTCTCTTGCTGATGATCCAATCAAATCCCGGCCTTCGTGTTTCACAGTCGATCCTCTCAGAGACCATTGGGTCCTCTTTCCTTTACTTTGAACACTGGTGGAAGACACAACTTGTGAGTCCTTTTGCTTAGAACTTTTCCCCTTGTCGGACCCTTTTGGGTGAGGAGGATGGCATGGAAGTTGTTCCTCAATTACTTCATGACTGGACTCTGGATTTTTGTTGTCGGAATCAACCTCTTTTTCATAAATATCTTCAAACTATTCATCATATGGTTGAAAATCCTCGAGATGCCTTTGGGTGTTACCCATTTCCTATCGGAATCTCCATAAATATGCCATTTTACGTTTCGACCATCCTCGCCACTTCATCTGGTTCCTTAAGGTCTTGCTTATCAGAATCTCCCTCTAATATCTTGCATGTGGAGTATAGAAACTCAGCCACTTCGGCCTCTTCATGGGTATGAGGGCTAGGTCAACATACAAATCTATTATTTCTTGTGTCAGGTTTCTCTTAGACACTACATATTCCCGCACCTCATGCTTTAGGGGAAGTTATCTCGATGGATTATAGACCCACTCATCGCATATAAGGACTAGGCCTAGAGTCACCAATAGATCGGTTAGTTCACCTTATGCTTTATGCTTCTCGAGTACTACCCCGCCATTTGCAAAACAAAGGGGAAGTGAAAATAACTTTGTTTTGTTCTTTCCCCTACCATATGCGTTGTCGGCAATAGTTTCCTATCGACATGCCTCCAACGAAAAAAACCAATCTGTTACAAATCTTGGGAGTCAAAAAGGCTCCCCAACAAAACCATGATACCTGATATATGTAAAATCCTCCCCAAAGAAATAATCCACTTGGGACAATGAATTTCTAATCCACAACAAAACCTCAGGAGACAAACGGTCACTAGGTCGAGGTAATAATTCTTGTACACTGGTCTTAGAAAAAGGTGTACAAACCCATAATAACTACTTGTCCTTGATAGGACACTAGTCCATACAGAAATTGGTTGAATTAAACCCTCTTCATCTACCCTAGATATAGGAAAATTTCTTTCTAAAAAGCTAAAATTTTGATGTACGATTAAATGAACCAAGAAAGAGGAGTACCTGAATTTATATTCAACCTGGTAATTTTTTAGCTGCAACAACATATTGGCAGCTATGACAGTGGCAAAGTCAAAGTACCTTTGTTCCCACTCATGTTTTAGTATCAGAGCGAGGGCCATTTGAAAGGAATGAACCTCCTCATCACTGTCCAAACTGAAAACCAAAGGTATCACTGAAAACAAATCCTGTGTTGTCTGGGAACATCTTTAATGCCAAACAAAAAACAATATGGCCTTTGGTTGGCTTATCCCTTATCTCTATTGGAAAATGTGCCTAAATTTACTAGCTTGGACCTCTATTAAAGGCTTGACAAGTTTATGTCTCTGTCGCTTTACCGCGAGGTTCTCATTTGGTCATTTTGACCTTTTGGTCGCTAAGACTTAGTCTAATCGGCAGGACTCTGAGTGTTCTCACAGTGATGGGTCGACGAGCATGGAGTTGGCAGAATGTTGGTTGGCATCGGTTTCTTCGGCAGATCAGTCGCTCATCGACGGGAGGAAATGTTGTGCCTCACCGATGTGCCAATGATTTTCATCAATGGTTGCAATCAACTTCATCTGAAGGTGTTGGCTACGTTCCACTACATCCTAAAGTAGGTAAAACCAAAAACCTTTTCACCGAGTGGAATTGCTTCAGCACTCGATGCGTGGTGGCTTGATAAAGTAGTGGGTGCACCAAAGAGGAGATGGGCACTAGGTTTCTTTATGTGAAGGTTTGTTGGGTCATGGACACTTGTCTACGCCTCAGGAGTTCCCTAGGGAATCTAGCGGATGTTGCTAGAGATTCCCCGAAGGAGCTCCAGCGGCTTCCACATAAGCCAATCTGAGAGTGCGAGCGATGGACACGTGGTAGCCTTGGAAGCTCATTCTGGGAAAGCTCATGGGAATCTAGGAGATTCCCTCTTGGATGCCCCGAAACCTCCTGAGTGGCGGACACATGCCTTGTGGGACCCAATAAAGTTGGCGGTCAGTGTTTTGGCGATAGCAGTTCATTGCCAGCCCGAAATGTGATGAAATGGTTAGCGATAGCGAAGGGATTTCGGAGCTCGATGACAGTTGACCAATCATTGCTCAGTCAAGCAGAAAAATGAATAGTAGTGCGACATGTGGTGATTTTTCATTAGTTTTTTTTGCACCATTGTTGCAAAACAACATTTATTATCGGAAGCTGGATTTGTGAAAAGCGATATATTTTGCAAATCATATGAGATCATATTTTGGGAATTGGTAGAGCCCGAATTGAGTGATTTCTCTACAATGAATTTATTGCGGAAGTGGCTCGATGCAGGATTGCAGGTGGATCCAATATGAAATTGATTTGGCGTGTCGGTGAAGGACTGAAATTAATGCACCCTAATTGGTGGTTGGTGAGAGACTTGTATTGGTAAGTTGAGACTAGAAGTCGAACAATCTAGAAAATTGGAGAATATTGTCTAGGGTTGATGAGTTTGTATTCACTGTATGCCGAAATAGCATTGTAACAGTGAGTGCATGAAAACTCGATTGTTGATGTGAGCTAACTATCAGAGAGTGAGGACTATAACTTTGTATGTAATTTTTGCTTACTATAATACAAAGTGTCTTTCTCTTGGTGTGGTGGGTTTTTTCCCGAAAGGGTTTTCCCACGTAAATCTAGTGTTAGCTCTGTAATCGTTTATTTATGTTACTCTTGTTACATGGTATGTGTTCATCTTAAGTGTTTTAATGTTTTAAAACTGGTCTTTCCACTTCTCCCCTGTGGTTTTAGCATTAGGAAATTGTTTTCGCACTGTTGCTTTTCCTTTCAAGTGGTATCAGAGCCTGGCCAGTTGTGTTATCCTTGTTAGTAAGGCTTATTTTTTGTGCTAATACTGTTCCAGTGGGAGTCTTGCAAAGTTAGGACCAAGTTCTGTCTAAGATGGTGAGTACATCAGGAAGAGTTGATATTGAGAAATTCAATGGTAGAAACTTTGAGTTGTGGAAACTCAAAGTGGAAGACTTGTTAGTGGATAGAGACCTCTGGGTAGTAGTGTCTAGAACTATACCACAAGGTATGAAGCAAGAAAAATGGGACCTCATAGATAGAAAAGTGAGAGATCTGATAAGACTTAGTCTGGCCGATTTTGTACTCTTGAATGTCCATGAGGAGAAGTCTACAGCTTCGTTATGGAAGAAGCTTGGCAATATTTATCAGGGAAAGTCTTTGGTAAATAAGTTCTTCCTGAGGAAGAAATTGCACTCCTTGAAGATGGAAGAAGGTGCATCTATCATAGACCATCTAAACCTATTTAATATGGGTGTTTCTAAGTTAGCGTATGTGGGTGTGAAGATATAGGAGGAGGATCATTGCTTGACACTTGGGATCATTTGGTGATGGCTATTGGAAGTACAACTGCTAATTTCAAGATGGAAGACATGTTTGCTTTATTGTTGTCTGAAGAGATGCGGAGGAAGTCTTCTGAGATGGCCAAAGAGGCCCTTGTTGTTCGAGGCAGATCAAAGGAGAGAGGCAAGAAGAAGGACAAGAAATCCAAATCTAAGTCTATAGGGAGATCAAAGTCTCCTGGTAAAAAGTCTGAGGTAAAATGTTGGAATTGTGGGCAGTCTGGTCATATCTAAAAGGATTGTAAGGAGGAGAAGAAGAATAAGAAGATTAATGCTTCAGACAATGACTCTTCTCAAAGTGATGCAGATGCCTTCATTATAGCCTTGGCGACTCAGGCATCAGATGATGTCTAGCTGATTGACTCAGGCGCATCTTTCCACATGACGTCTCATAGAGAATGGTTCACTAAGTACAAAAAGTACGATGGTGGAAAGGTGTACCTGGAAAGTGACTCAACACTGGAGATTTTTGGTCGAGGTAGATTCAAAATACAATTCCCTGATGGAAGAAAAAAAGGGATTGGTGATGTACTACACATACTAGGATTGGCTCGTAACTTACTTTATGCCAGTAAGCTTAATGATGCTAGTGTGGAAGTTTCTTTCTCGAGTAAAAGATGTACGATGGCTAGAGGCACTATGGTGTTGGCTAAGGGTGTACGTATTGGCACTCTGTACAAGCTGGATGCATGTCCTATTCAATGCAACAACGCCTCTATAAATTCAAGAAAATTTGGTCCTGCAGAGGAAGATGAATATTCTTCTCTGGCTGTAAATGCGATGGAGGTGAAACTCCCAGCAGAGAAGACCATGTTGTGGCATCATAGACTCGATCACATAGGTGAGAAAGGTTTTAAAACTTTGAAAAATAAAAATCTTGTTGAAGGGCTTGTACATTGTAATCTTGAGTTTGATTTTTGTGAACACTCCATTTATGGAAAGCAACAGCGTGTTTCTTTTTCCTCGAGTTCTCATTTTTGGGAAATTATGCCTCAACTCTCTAGCTTATTTCTTCTTGGACTTAGGCGTTTTCTTCCTGATTCTGACCTTGCCATACCATTGCAGGCCTTTCTTGGTGGCGCGGTTGTGTAGTTTACTACTTTACCATGGGCCACTCTTCTTTGTGTTTGGGTGGTGTTACCGCCCCACCACGACGGTCATCTTCTGGTGGCGTGGTTGTGCGGTGAACGGCAGTGTGGCGGAGTGAAGGCTTACCGCCTTACTGCGAAGGTCACTCTCTAGTGGTGCGGTAGCGCGGTTGGTTGCGTAGAGGTGGCGAGCTAGTAGAGGAAAGTCTATCGCTATACCATGGGTGGTGTTTTTTGTAGCTGTGGTGACTACGGTAGCAGCTAGCAGTTGAAGGGCAACAGTCTGGTGACAATTACCGCCTTATCGTGGATGGTGCTTGGGGAAGCCGCGATGGTTGTGGTGGATGGCTGGAGGTCAGCGAATGTGGTTACCACTTTACCGTGGGCAGAGAGGAGACTCACCGAGCTGGCCACGGTAAGATCGTAGGCGGTCTATCTGACGGCCCCGTGGTAGCACGGTTGACAGTTAGTGGTCTATGTTGGCGATTACCGCCACACCGCAGGAAGGATTTGGAGGGTCAGCTGGAGCACAGTGGAGATGGCAATCAGCACAAGCTTACCACCATACTACAAGGCAAGTCCGTCAGGGCAGCGATAGCACTTTAGAAGGTAGGGTGACCTCGGGCGAGTTCACTGCATTACCGCAACCTGGTCATTTGGACTCGGCGGTGATGTGAGAGAAGGTCGAGAGGACTCAGAGCTTAGTTGACTGAGCTTCACCGAGCTTCACCGAGTTGGACCAACAACCAATAGCGATAGACAAATGAGATGGTGACTCGTGGCATATTTTTAAGATTTGATTGGCCAGAAGTTTTATTTCCTGATTACGATAGAGTTGCATTATTAAAGCAAGATTCACGGACATGTCTGAGACTGATTTATTGTTGCACAACTCGATGCATGCTGAATAAGCAGTGCACGTTATCAGAAATGGAAAGCTTGTAGGTGGATAGTTTATTATCCTGATGATCATTGAAGGCTAGAGAAAGGTTGAACAGGTAAGGACAAAGTGTAAGATTATAAGTAATCTTGTGTGCAGTTCGATAAAGATGATGAGCAAAGAGAGAGAGGTTAAGAGTGTTCGAGCGGTATTTTACCGTGTACACTTAGACTCTCAGATCTGCAAGGATGTGAACCTGTGGAGGCCAAGAGGTTGGGCTAGCCATGAGGCTGGCTGTGACAGTCATTTGTGAGGAGCTGAAGGGAATCTACACAGTATGTCATGAGGAAATTCTAACTATGTGAAGATTCTATTTTGTGTTGCCTGCCTTCTCCAGATAGACAAGATGTTTTCTCTTGAAGAACATTGCTCTGATATATGTATTGTAACTACTTTGTTACTAAATAATATAAGTCAGTTGAGTGTTTTAGAGGGTGGGCTTTTTACCCTTAAGGGTTTTCCCCATGTAAATCTGTGTGTCCACATGTTTTGTCTTTCATGGTTATCTGATCCAATTTCTTGAATCTATGCTTGTGTTGAATCTATTATAATTTTTGCATTTACTTCTCTCAGAGGATCAATGGGGGATTTTTTGTGCATGTTTTCGCTTTATGGTATAGTTGTTTGTGTCTTTAAAGGTATAAAAATGAAAATCACTAAGGCACTGTTGTCTTAGATGTTGATCTATGATGACAGAACCCATCCTGTATCCCCGACACTCATAAATCTTCTGGTGTATTGGACTATGTTCATTTTGATGTGTTTGGTCCAATGAATGTTCCTTCGTTATCAAAGTCTAGATATTATGTTTCTTTTATTGATGACTATTTGAAAAGGGCATTTATATACTTTCTTAAGAGTAAATCAGAAGTGTTTAGTCATTTTAAAGAGTTTAAAAACTTGGTAGAGAATCAGACTGGAAGGAAAATCAAATGTTTGAGGATGGACAATGGCAATGAGTTTTGTTTTGCAGATTTCTATAGATACTGTAAAGACCATGGGATTAAAAGGCATAAATCTACATCTTATACTCCACAACAAAATGGAGTTGCTCAAAGGTTGAAAAGGACACTGATGGAAAAGGCAAGGAGTATGTTGAGTAGTGTTGGTCTGGAGCAGAAGTTTTGGGCTGAGGCCATGGCTATAGCATGTTACCTGGTAAATCATTCTTCTTGCTCTGCTCTTGTTGATAAGACACCTTTAGAAGTGTGGTCTAGTAAGAAGCCCTCTCAGATACATGTTTGTGTCTTTGGCTGTGAGGCATATGCATATGTGACAAATGAGAAAAGATCTAAGTTGGAGAATAAGGCTATTAAATCTATCTTCATTGGCTATGGTGTTGGTGAGAAAGGATACAAGCTTTGGAACCCCGTTACTGAGAAGGTTTTGTATAGCAAAAGTGTAATATTTCATGAGCTGAAACCTTCTATAGCTGATCCACAGCTAGAGATAGATCAAATAGAAAAAAAGAATGATGCAGTTGAGATTCCCTAAACTCTAAAAAATGGAGAACTGCATGGTGTACCTAAAACTGAGGAAATCTCTAGTAGCTCTGAGAGTTCTGAAGATGAAGAACCACAACCTCGGCCAGTAAGAAGTTCTGCATGTGAAAAATGACAACCTGATAGGTATGGTTTCTCTATGTTAGATTCAAATTGTGCATGTGCTTTAATTACTAGCATTGATGAGCCTAGGACTGTTAAGGAGGTAATTAATATGCTTGATTCAAATTCCTAGTTGGAAGCCATGAATGAAGAAATGGAATCATTGAAAAAGAATGAAACCTTGGTTTTGGTACCTTTTCTTGAAGGAAGAAATTTTGTTGGTTGTAAATGGGTATTCAAGAAGAAGACTGGTCTTGAGGGCAATGCTAAGAAGTATAAAGCAAGGTTTTTTGCAAAGGGGTATTCCCAGGTAGAGGGAATTGATTATGGAGAAAAAATCTCCCCTGTAGCTAAGTTGACATCTATTAGATTTTTGTTGTCACTTGTAGCCATGTATGACTTAGAGATCGAGTAGATGGATGTGAAAGCAATGTTTTTCCATGGAGAGCTAGAAGAAGAAATTTATATGTCCTATCCTGAGCACTTTGTTGAAAAAGGTAAAGAAAACCTGGTCTGCAAATTAAAGAAATCTCTGTATGGTTTGAAGTAGTCTCCTAGAATGTGGTACCAGAGTTTTGACACCTTTTTGTTGTCTATGGGATTTGTGAGATCAAAATCTAATCATTGTGTTTATTATAAATCTAAAAATGATTGTGTGCTTATTATTACCCTATAAGTGGATGATATGTTGTTCATAGGGAATAATAAGACTATGATTTTTGATCTTAAGTCTCGGTTATCTGCAAAGTTTGAAATGAAAGACCTGGGTGTAGCAAGGTATATTTTGGGGATGGAGATAACCAGGGATAGAACGGGCAAAAATTTTTAGGTAAGTCAGAGTAAGTATGTCAAGTGTTGTTGGCAATCTAATGTATGCAATGGTTTGTGCAAGACCAGACATTGCCCAAGTACTGGGAGTTCTAAGTGGTTTTATGAAAAATACAGGAAGGTCACATTGGGATGTTGTGAAGAGAGTGTTTAGATATTTAAAGGGTACTTTAGAATATGCTCTGTGTTACCATGGAAACTTGGTTGCATCACAAAGAACTCTCAGCATTTGTGGATATGTGGATTTTGATTGGGTAGGGGACATTGACAGCAGAAGATCCACCAGTGGATACATTTTCATGTTAAATGGTGGTGCAATCAGTTGGATGAGCAAGCGACAGGCTGTAGTCGCTTTGTCTACTATGGAAGCAGAATACATAGCAGCAACTCACACCTGCAAAGAAGTTGTTTGGCTCAGTCATTTGTGTTCTGATATTGGCTTTGATGCAGGGCAGATTACTATTTTCTGTGACAGTCAAAGTGCCATTTTTTTGGCCAAAAATCCAAATTTCCATGCCAAGACAAAACATATTGATGTGTAGTATCACTTCATGAGAGATATGGTAAAGTATGGAAATATTTCTTTAGACAAGGTGGATACTCTAAAGAATGTTGTTGATGCATTGACAAAGCTAGTGAGCATGGACAAGTTCAGATGGTGTGCAAGTTCGATGGGCCTTAGGGCCTATGACTGTAAATAAATTTGAAGTCTGGAGGAAGCCAATAAGTCTTCGTCAAGTGGGAGCTTGTTCTAAAATGTGCCTCAATTTATTAGCTTGGACCTATGTTAAAGGCTTGACGAGTTTATGTCTCTATCACTTTACCATGGGGTTCTCATTTGGTCATTTTGACCTTTTGATCACTGAGACTTAGTCTGATCAGCAGGACTCTGAGGGTTGTCATAGCAATGGGCTGATGGGCATGAAGTTGGCGGAATGTTGGTTGGCATCAGTTTCTTCGGTAGATCAATCGCTCATCGGCGAGAGGCAATTTTTTGCCTCATCGATGTGTCGATTATTTCCATCAATGGTTGCAATCAACTTCATCCAACGGTGTTGGCTGCATTCCATGGTATCCTAAAGCAGGTACAGCCAAAAACATTTTTTCCAAGCATAATTGCTTTAGCACTCGACGCGTGGCGGCTTGATAAAGTGGTAGGTGCAGCGAAGAGGAGGTGGGCCCCAAATTGCTTTATGTGAAGGGTTTTCTGACTATGGAAACTTGTCTATGCCTCAGGATTTCCCTAGGGAATATAGTAGATGCCGCTAGAGATTCCTCGAAGGAGCTCTAGCGGCTTCCACGTAAGCCAAGCGGAGAGCATGAGCGGTGGACATGTGGCAGCCTCGAAAGCTCGTTCCAAGTGGGCTCATGGGAATCTAGGAGATTCCCTCCTAGATGCCCCGGAACCTCCTGAGCGGCAGACACATGGCTTGTGAGACACGATAAAGCTGGCAGTTGGTGTTTTGGTGATAGCGGTTCATTGCCAACCCGGAATGTGATGAAATGGTTAGCAATAGCGAAGGGATTTCGAAGCCCGATGACAGTTGACTGATCACTGCTCGGTCAAGTGGTAGAATGAATAGCAGTGTGACATGTGGTAGTTTTTCATTGGTTGTTTTTGCACCATTGTTGCAAAACAACATTTATTGTTGGAAGCTAGATTGGTGAAAAGTGATATATTTTGTAAATCATATGAGATCGGATTTTGGCAGTTGGCAGAGCCCGAATTGAGTAATTTCTCTGCAACAAATTTATTGTGGGAGTGGCTCGATGTAGGATTGCAGGTGGATCCAATCTGAGATTGATTTGGTGTGTCGGTGAAGGACTGAAATTAATGCACCCTAATTGGTGGTTGGTGAGAGACTTGTATTGGTCGATTGAGACTAGAAGTCGAACAATCTAGAAAATCGGAGAATATTGTCTAGGGTTGATGAGTTTGTATTCACTGTATGCTAAAATAGAATTGTAATAGTGAGTGCATGAAAAATCGACTGTTGCTATGAGCTAACTGTCAGAGAGTGAGGATTGTAACTTTGTATGTAATTTTTGCTTACTGTAATACAAAGCGTCTTTCTCTTGGTGTGGTGGGTTTTTTCCCGAAAGGGTTTTCCCACGTAAATCTAGTGTTATCTTTGTAATCGTTTATTTATGTTACTCTTGTTACCTAGTATGTGTTCATCTTAAGTGTTTTAATGTTTTAAAACTCATCTTTGTACTTCTCCTCTATGGTTTTAGCATTAGGAAATCGTTTCTGCATTGTTGCTTTTCCTTTCAGTCTCACGGTTATAGAAATTTTCCCTTTCATTTGATTCTTCCCAATATGTCTCCATATCTTCCTCAACGAACATCTCAATATATCGGTTGTAGGGGATGCACAAAATCTCTCATATAGCTTGAGCAGAGATTACTACCTTTATCCTATTACATGCTATGGTCCAAATTCCTTCATCAAACCTCTTGGCATATGCGTCTACAAGCTCTGGGCACGAATGTATGGTAGGTATCATAAACTATGGAAACCCGCATTTCCAGATCCGAGAGGCAAAATTATCAGTGTTGTCATAATCTCTCATCCTTCGAAAAGCTCCTTCCCTGAGATTTTTAGGGTTCTTGGCCAGCCTGGGGTTGAAGATATTATCAGCAACATCTTGCACTACTTCCCTTTTAACACCCTTTTCTACCAACACACTTTTACAAAACTCGAAAGGACGCTCCTCAGGTATTAGGGCATTCGCAAATGATTTTTACCCAAAAATATTGGCGAAGGTAGGCCTCCTTGGTGCAGATTTAGCCCTTCTTCCAATTGTTGTGGGTTCCACCATGGTTGTTTCAAAAATTGCAGAGATTTTCCTAAAATGGCCAATTTCTCTTTGCTTCTTTTGAAAACAATTACTGTTTGGACAATTAATTCTCTAGGAAGTACATGTAGTTAAGGCAATGTCGTTACTGCTGGTCTATTAAATGTTTCCACTGAGGCGATATATGTGGGTAGAGGATCTGTATCCCTCGAGAATACCAAAATCCTACAAGAATGGATTTAGTACATTCCTTTTCGCCGCCTCTTTCCTAGAATTAACTCATTGCCTCAAAGAGAGTGTCATTACTTATGTCAATCTTTGTTTAGCGATAAAAAGTATGCTCAAAAAGACTTGCTAATTAATTTGTCAGACATTAGCACATTAATCCTTGTCTTTTCACTTATGCAAGCTGGTCGATGTTGATGATGGCTAAGGATAGGTGTTGAAAAGTGCCTCATACAGGAATTTACTCCCAATATCTAAACATTAATTTTCAACCTTGTGAGAGATTTTCTGTAAGATTTATTTCCCCATTCGTCGACTGCCTCAACATTTCCCGTTATCATCAAGCCAAAAATAGAACTTTTGTTGTTTATTCATTTCAGCACCTCTTTTCTATAAATAGCTATACCACCTCAAGGTCATATTCATTCGAAAAGAAAAACTTTGGAGTTTAGCTATCTTCTTTTATTGAAATATTGCCTTTTCTTTTCTGTTCCAACCATGACTGTTGGCCTAGGTACTCCCATCTTCCTTCTCCCATGCAAGCCATAGTATGCCTTCATCGGAGAGGTTACAGGTGAGAGATTTAAGCGCCTGGTAAAGAAATGCGACTATCTGGGGGTAATTTCCTTCAGGTGGGTTGTGGGTATGGACTTCATTGAGGATGAGAACCAGATGTGCACCAACTACAATGTCATGTCTCAGTTCATGGCCTCTCTAATAGACCTAAACATCTCCAAGACCAAAATAGTTGAGCTCTATCACCGTATGTTTGATGTTTCTTTGTTGGAAGGGCTTGGTGAAATAGTGCAAGTTGCTATCCCTGGTGTCGGAATTCCTACCGCAATGGACCTTCGCAAGTTCGTTGATCATGGCGTGGACGTGCCTTAGCTTCCTTTCCTGAGTGACTTTTGCACCATTGACCTGAACAGCCACCGTGCTTTGGTTCTACCTATTTCTACCTACCTCCTTCATGAGTATGGTTTCGATGAAGCTCCTACCCAGTATGACTTCAAAAAGCAGTTTCAACTTGTCATCTTCGGTCGCACAGAATGAGGTCATGGTTCATGAATTGCATCTCTGCTGCGTGTGAAGAAGAAGAAGAAGAAAAAGAGAAAAAAATGATATGGGAAAATAGCCCTTATAACGATAAATAGAGGCCTTCCTTTCATTATTTTTTTGTAAAAATGCCTCAATTTTATCTTTTTTGCATTTTGCTCGAATACCCACTTCTGGGTTTTGCTCAAATAGAGCTTTTCTGTTGAAATATGAGTCTTGGGCTACCCAACACTGTAAATTCGATGAAAATATAATATAATACCCTTTTCATACTTCTTTTGTTCTTCCATCTATTTCTAAAACTAAGAAAAAACTTAAGTTTTTATAAAATTTACATATAGTACATGTCTGTGAACAATTCTTAAAATAAAATGTCATACTTAATGGAATGGTTTTAGATGAATACCATTCACTGGTATCCCTAGTGCATTACCTTGCATATATTCTAACTCATAGGAATTCTTTTCTTTGCATGCACTGATTCAGAAGGGAACCTTTCATAGTGCTTCAAATTTGGTATGTTGTCCTGGTTTCGCGGAGCACTCATCATATTTTAGCACTAAGCTCCCCTCCTAAAAATCTGGGTTAGACGCCCTTTTGTCGAACCAGCATTTGACTACTTGCTGATGGCTAATCATGGATTTCAAAGCTTTCTCTCTATTTTTTTCCAACTCTAGAAGTTCGCCTATCCGTACCTCCATTGCATCATTTTCCTCTACTTCCAGGGTTTTCAGTAATTGTAATGTGGGTAACTCCATAGAAACAAGCCAAAATACCTCCTTACCATAGACTAACTTGTAAGGAGACATTTTCAAGATTTTTTTTGGTGTAATTCGATCTACCCACAGGGCGAACCACAAATGTTTGTGCCATTCTCTTTGTCATTCGGACCCAATACATTTGATTAACCTAATTCGGTTTTTATTTGTTGATTCTGCTGGACCATTTCCCTATGGGTAATAATTTGAAGAGGTTTTGAGAAAAATCCCATTTCTAATGGAAAATTATGATACCTTTGAACCTACGAAGGCCCTAGCATTGTCAAATATGATGTTCTTTGGTGAACCAAACCTAGTCACCAACCCTTCTAGAAAGTTAAAAATCTCACCCTCTGTAGCACCTTTCAGGGGGACAGCTTATGTCCATCTTGTAAAATAATCATTCATCGTGAGAATCCGTTTGTGACCAACGTTGGAGATAGGATTTATCATCCCAACAAAATCCAAACCCCACTAAGTGAAGGATTCCTCTATTACAATGGGACTCAAAGGTAAAGCAAAATTCTTTCTCTTTCCGAAAAAGAATTGGCACTGGTTGCATTTATGTACCAGAAAATGTGCTTCTAAAAATATTGAGGGCCAATAATATCCTGATTGCGTGATTTTCAGAGTGGTAGTTTTAGCAGAAAAATGCCCTCCTAGAGGACTACTATGAAATTTTGTTAGAATTTTATCTAACTGATTCTTATCTAGACATCGGAGCAGTACTCTGTCATACTTCCTTTTGAACAAAATCCCCTCAATCAATACGTACATGGTACCTTGCAGTCGATATTATCTTCGTTTGTGAAGGGGAAGGTTCATCGGTTAATATCCCTTCTGCATGTATAAGGTTCGATCCATTACCCATGACTCTTCAGATTCGAACTGGTTGGAAAAAACCTGATCAATCTCTTTGTCGGATTCAGAAACTAACTCTTGTGCAATATATTCGCATAGGCCTCTTCCTTGCACAAGCTTGGTTGGCCTGATGTCCACATCATATTCTAGGATTTTGGTAATCCAATTAGCTCTTTTTTTAGTTATCTCTTCCTCTATGATATATTCCCTTACACTTGGGTGAGCAACCAAGATAGTGATCTTGTTACCCGACACTAGGTGTCAAAACATTTTGAGACTCTTGAAAATGGCAAACGCCTGTTTCTCTACAAAATTATACTTGATTTCATAACCTTTAACATTTATTGAATGAAAAGCAATCAGATGCTCCCCATTCTGTTTTTCGTCCTTTTGAGTGAGCACGGATGCTATATTGTGCTCTTCGTTGTATACATATAGCAGAAAATCCTTAGAGAAGTCTGGATTGGCCAATACTGGAGCAACGGAAATAGCCTTCTTTATTTTTTTGAATGATTCTTTTCCTTCGAGGGTCCATTTGAAAATCAAGTTCTTTTTAAGCATCAAAGTAATGGGCCTCGCAATGCCTATGAATTCGGAGATGAAACGACTGAAAAAATTAATCTTCCATAAGAAATATTGTAACCCCTTTTGATTTACAGGTAAAGGAAAATCCAATATGGATTTAACTCTTTTGGAGTATATTGCAATCCCCTCCTTGGACACCACAAAACCAAGAAGTTTACCTTGAGGAACTCCAAAACCACATTTTTTGGATTTAAGGAAATCCTGAACCTCTAGAATCTCTGAAAGACCTGCTCTAAATGTTCAAAATGATCAACTTCCACCTTTGAAAATATGGTTAGGTCATCTAGGTAAATTAAAATAATTGAATTAATTAATCACGCAAAAATGATGTCCATGGCCAGCTCAAAGGTTGCACTAGCATTTGAGAGTCTGAAAGGCATCTTTGCGTATGTGAATGTGCCCCACTTAGTGGTGAATGTCATCTTTTGTTGATCACTCTCCTTGACAAGTACCTGATTGTACCTTGAAAAACTGTCGAGTAATGAGAACATCTCAGACCTGGCCACTGTTTGCAAGATCTACTCCATGGATGGAAAAGGGTAATGATCCTTCAGCGAGGCTCTATTTAAGTCTCAAAAATCAACACAAAGCCTAATGTCACCATTCTTCTTCTGAACCGGTACCAGATTAGACACCCAAGTTGAGTGTTTAATCAGATAAATTATTTGGGATTCAATCAATTTGGTGAGCTCTTGAGCCATCAGTGCTTCAACCTTCAGGTTAACAGGCCTTTTTTTTGTTGGATGAGCTTTGATCCCTCCACCAAGTCAATGGTATGTTGAATTATACAAGGTTTGTACTCTTTGAGGTCATCGTAAGTCCATGCTATAACCTCTTCATACTTCAAACACAGATTCTTCAATCTTTCTCTGTCTTCCCACTATACATTCCTCCTGACTTTTAGCTTTCTATCGTCTCTGACTTCTAGATCTTCATAATCCTTTTCATCGACAATGAACCATTGCTTTCCATTCCTCACATCTTCACAATCAAAAAGATTCTCGAGGGAAATCAAACCTTGAGGTAATTTATTTCCTTTTAGTTGAATGACCTACCCTTTGGATGGCTGAAAATCTAATTCTAAATGGTCTGCAGTTTGTTCGGACTTCTGAACAAAATCGGTTATCTGGGCATCATCCTCAAACACCTACCAGTTTAGTTCATTATTAGGGATTGATGGTCAGACAACAATGTGGATGGAACTTTTTTTGGAGTTGGGAAGAGGCTCAAACTATGACCCGATAGAAGCCATCTAATCCGCTGCAATATTCAGGGATCAAGGAATAGCTTGTACATTGAAAGCCTCAAAACCTTTAATCAGGTCCCATATCCAATGTCTCTAGGCCTTCATTCTGTTGTTTTTTTATGATGCTTGACCATGGACTTGACTTACTATCAGCTCAGAATCTCTGAATACTTGCAATCTTTTAACACCCATCTACTCGGCAAGGAGAAGGCCATGGATTAAGGCTTCATACTCTACATCATTATTTGAGCATGGGAACTGGAAATGATTGGCTTTAAGGATCTCAGATCTTGTTAGAGACAACAATCAGATTCCTACTCCAAAACCAGCCTTGCATTTTGCACCATCAAAGTACATGGTCCAAAGGTGATTATCCATTGGATTGTCATAACTTTCCCGATCTTCCATCGACCTCGAATGGACCATGTCATCATCAAAGATGACATAAGTACCCAGTCCCATGGCATGGAAATTTCCAAATGGATTGAAATCAATGAACTAGTTAAGGAGGACCTCTTCTTTGGGAGTCTGTTCACTCGTATCCTCTTCATATTCTATCATTTCATAGCCATACCTTTCTTGTTTAGAAAAAGAAGTATGTGCAACTTCAAAATAGGGGACAGCATTGTCTGCTATGTTCTCAGCATGCAGAGATTCTGAAAGAATTTTCATCTTTGCTCCATGCTTACTTCTTAATATCAAGTGAGACCAATCTAATGCTAGATATCCACCTAGCTTCGTGGTGAAATATCGGGAGAGACACATTCTGAAGACCGGAGGGATGTCAACTATCACTACCTCTTGTGAGACTGTCTGGCTTGGACATGAAAATAGAGTTAAGGATAAATATTTTATCCGACCAACCGTCGGAACCTTCTTTCCATCCAACTGCATGATCCCCTTTTCCAAAGGTTCACAATTAAGCATTAAAGCATCAGCCACTTGCTTCGGCATGACCATCGTACTAGCTCCTGAATCAATCATATTATTATGCAGAAGCTTATCTCCCACAATTAATGTTAAAAACAAAAGGAGCGAGCTTTGGCTTACTTACCTCTTCCCCTTTTTATTTTTCCGAGTCTACTGCCTTCGGATTCTGAGGATGTGACACAAGAATTTCTGCTTCATTCAGATTACATTGCAAAATTTCCTCTACACATGACTTTGGCTCTTCACTTCTGAGTGCTCCATTTTGAACGGATTGTACATTTTATCAGGCAGCCCATCGAGTGCTAGTGGAATCTATCACTGAGAAGCTGGTTGAACATTTGACTGATCGGCAAGCTGAGACGACTGTCTTTCAGATGGTGGCAATGGGCGAGGCTGGGAATAAGGCAGAGGTTGCGACACATATTCCTCGGTGATTTTTCTCTTGGATCTGGTATTCTAATCCGACTGTACCTTTAGAGCACTAGTTGTCCAAGCTTCGTTTGCAAAAATTGAATCTTGTTCTTCCATGCAAGAGAAAAGTGCCTGATCGGGTGCTATATCTAGCTCCTGCTCCACGTGCATGCCTTGCATTTGTGCTCTAAATCAAGCATTCTCCATCTCTAGAGATTCATACTCTTCTATGTTGGATTGTACACCTTTACTTCTTTTCTTTGCTATTTTCTACTGCAAGTTTCCTCTAGGGAAATCCCGAGGCATGTGATTATTGTTGCAAGGAAAACACCACACATTATCATCATCTGCCAAGTTGTTTTGACCTGGAATCAACTCCTTTCCCTAGCTATCTTTAACCATTTGCAATGGCATAGTGACTGGGACTATTTGGTTGGCAGTTATGGATTGTTGGCCTCCCTAACCCGAAGACCCCTGATATGTGCTTTGTTGATTCTACTGGTAGAAAGGTCTACCCCCTTGGTATGTCTGATTTTCTTGTTTCAAAGGTACCACTTGTTGCCGCTTAATGAGGACTAGCTCATTACCAAAAGATTGCATCAGGCTCTTCATATCATTTAGGTCGGCCATGGAAGAAGAAGAAACCGATGCACTTGGTTGTGCGTTAGGATATATTTACATTGACTGGGGTGGAGCTAAACTTGATGTCTGGTTCACTAGAGTACTCGAAGGAGATTCTTGTCAGAATGAGACATCAGAGATCTCGAGAAAAATAGGCATCGGAGGTCGCAGTGGAAGTTTCCCCGTGTCTATCAAACTATTCTCCACTCAGACAGTAGGTCATAGAAGTCAGGTAGAGTATCTCCTCCCATAGAATTTATCTAGATCATGATGTCCAAATTGATGGCTTTTAGAAAAAACATAAAGGCCATAGTAGCTGGGGGTCGTGCAGTTATCAGAATCTTCTACTAGGTTTTGTTAAACCTAGTATTAAAGGCGCTCATGGCTTCCTACGGGGCTCTCTTGATGGTAATCAATTGGTTTAATAATGAAGAACGATCTCCCTTCCCTGAAAAATGCTTGAAAATTTTTTGCCTGAGCTGGTCCCATGAAGTGATAGATCTTGAAGTTAAATATTTATACCAGTCTTGAGCCTTCCCTTTGAAAGAAGCAGCTAGCAATCTCATGGCAATATTCTCCTCAATGATACTGTGCACCCTACATACCTCAACTACATCTTGAAGGTGTTCAAAAGGATTTTTACAATCTTCTCCCGAAAATTTTGGAATAGCCTTGAGGGCGATAGCAAGTATGGCGTGCCAGACATCAGGTGGAGCTGGTGGCTATAGTGGGCTTCCACTTTCCTAAGTTACAAAGTTTCTAGGAGCGGGAGGGGGTATATGGGCCATAGAAAAAATATTCCTATGAATTAGATATATTGGTATTCTTATCTAAAAGCTTCGGCCTTCAGGTGGAGTAGACAAAGCTCTGAATTTCGGGATCCTACTTCTCACTCTTCCACTTCTCACAGGTGATACAGAAAATACGGTTCTTCTTCTCCTAGGTACAGAAGTTGGTAATTGTGAGTACTGAAAGTTACCCTTTGATGATGCTCTTGTTTGAACCTTGGGCATGAAACTTTCAGTTTCTTTCCTCTGGTCTGATTTAGAGATATTTCTAATTTCTAATCAGACCTTTGGAAACAGTCTAACCGAGCGTGCTGGAAAAAGAACTATTGATCATAAAAGCTTGCACCTCTCTGACAGTCTTATGGGAAATTCAACAAGTGGGGGACAACATGCATCTCACTGAATACCTCCGGATTTTTATAGAAAGTCGGCTCTTCTCTAAGTTTAAGAAAAAGGAAAAAGAAATGTAAACATAAAAACATGAAAGATGGTGATGCACCTTGATTCTTTTACAATATTTCAAAATCACAAACTTCCCTCTATGGATGATATTTTAGACACAGAACATCACTTCCCTTCATTGGCGGGAAGAGAATGAACAGTAGAGGCTCGATACAAACATAGATGCAGTCATTCAATCAACCCTTAGGAAATGCATATTAAGATTTGAATCAAGAATCAAAGTTCTAGACATAACAGAAAAACATTCTAAAAGCAATACAAACTCTCCCTCCTAATATAGCATATTATGAAAGAAACAATATTCTTACACAGAAAATGGAGAAGTCCAATGACATAGTCTAGTTTCTAAAGTTTATGATTCATTCATATACACAAACAACATAGAAGTTCGATAATCAAAACTATTCAGATTAGCAAGACACAGTGTTCTATTCTAAACAAAGGTATAATGAAAGAAATATTGGAAAAGACCATATCATGCACAGTTTCAAGTATTTTTCAGAATAGCCTATACTTCAAATTCAAGTGGAATTTTAAAAAAAAGATCGGATTCCAATCCAACAATAGTTTGATCATAAAATAGACATAACATGCCAGAGTGAACTAGTCTTCTATAAACCTTTAAAAAGAAATTATTCTACTAGCTAAAAAACTGAAAAACACTTTTCCAACAGGAAAACTTTTTTTTGGAACCCTTGCTTCATGCCTGCCACTTCCAATATATAGCCACCTCAAAAGAGAAAACGCTGACCTCCCCCAGAAATAATGACTGCCAGATGTCCAAAACTGATAGCTTGAGAATTTTTCCTTTAGATATTTTCGAGCTACCATATTTATGCCACCTAGATATTTCAAAAGGATCAGCCCTTGTAATTGCTCTAATCCCAAAGGATAGTCTGACATTCAGTACTATCGATCACCCAAGTGGACTTGACAACATCGCCTCATATCTTCTTACTGATCAAGAGTATAGCGCATTCCATCAGACTTTAAGTCGAACATTCCTTTTTTGGGCTACAGCGCGAAGGGGTGACGTGTCGAACAGGTGGACAACTTCTCCTTCGCAAAAAGTGAAAACAAGAAAACACCCACCAGATCAACACGTGGTTTTATTTATGAAAAAAGATACAATACTCGCTGAGAGACACACAGTCACCACGTGGCTCGTTGCACGTTTGTTTGGAAATACAAACTCCTTGCGCTAGGATCCTTCTTAAGGAAAAATAAAGCTATAAGATAAAAACATATACAAAGGAAAATTTTGATTCACACCAGCCTCTAAAGAATAGTCACAACCTATGATAGAAATAATGCATATAATGAAAATGAAACCTGGGAGACAAAAGCAATAATATACAAGATCATCTCTAGCACCAACTTGGGTGCCCAAAATCCAACACCCCATATGGGAAATCTTGCATGTCTTGAATGTAACTCCTATCATAAAGATATTCCATGCAAATTGCCAAGTGTCAAGCCCTATCTTGTAACATTAAAATCCAAAATTGTCCTTTACTTGATCAATCCAAAAACCCAAACCCAACGTGGCCCCAATAATATAATTTATGAATATCTTAAAATTTTCACCCAATAATGATTTAATTAATTCACTTTGAAAACCCAACTTTCTCAATTCATCTGCATGTCCTGACTTACTATTTGAAAAACCAAGTTTGCCAAAAATAGTAAATGTTGTTTTTAGAAAAGGGGACATGACATTAGGTCATGTTGTCTCATAGAATAGGATGATGAATCTTGTCATGATCTAACTTAATCTTCAACTAGGGTTTCATCTAGGTTTACTTTTTTCTCTTATAAGAATTTATTATTGTATATTGTAATCTATCTAGTTATTTAGATGTATTCATTCAGATAATCAATACATAAGCCATCATTATTTTTTGGATCATATATTCTCTCATGGTTGCATAGTAAATCAATTGCTTGTTCTCTCTTTGTGATAGGTGTTTTGATTGCAATTGATGTTTTAGAATTGTGGGGTTCACCACCAACTCCAACAATTTTAATTTTATGCCCCACTCATTATCAAGATCAAGTTAGGCAAGGAAGATTGGTGTAAATTTCATTACAAAGATATGGTAGATGAGACAACTTTCCCCCAAGTGTAATGGTAATAAAATACAAATTGATCTTATACATGATGCATGTTTTCCAAGTTTTCATCATGGTACTTATCAAAAGTTCTATAAGAATGGTTTTCACTATTGGATGAATTATTTCTCTTCACTATTGGATGAATTATTTCTCTTCACTTTTTCATCTTTTTTCTCTTTTTTATTGTTAGAAATTATGCATTTTTTCTAGGTTTTCATCATTAAGTCACCATAGAAATGGTTTTCACCAAAGGGAAATTTTTCTCTTTACTAATTTTTTTGTATTTTTGTTTTTTTTTAATTTTATGGTTTTTTTGGATGGTACTAATATTCAGATGATAATTAATTTTTCTATTCCCTTTGATGGTTTTGATGTAGATACCAGTGTCATGATATGCCAATAGTGACCTATACAAAGGAGTTTCCTTGTCAGGATCATGGCACTTGCATACAACTAATGGATATTTTTATGATCCTTGTTAATACTAGGTTTGGTCTTATTTGAATATGCACATCGTGATAGAGTACCATGAAAGTCCCTATGAAAAAGTGTTGATTCTAAGACACAATGGATTTATGAAGTGGGAATTTTTGTTTTAAAGCGAGATGTTGGATGGTGATGGGTGATGGTAGATGTGGATGGAATATTTGGCATTTTATATGTGGGAATTTTTATTTTCTAAACTTGGGGATGGTGGATAATGGATTTTGGATTTTAGATTGGGATAATGTTTGAAAATGACACTTTTATATGGCTTTGATGATGGAATTGATCACCATTTTGAAGGAGGTAGACACTTTTTATATGCAGAATACATGTTTTTTTGTGGCTCCACATTTTGATTCATTATTCAATTTAAATTACATTTTTTTCTTGATCCATTTTGATTTTCTTTTCACATGGATTTTTGGATTCAATAGCCTTTGAGATTTGATTTTGAACTTTGGATTTAATTAAGTTACCTTTATTCCTCTCTTAAGATTTCACTTTAGTTTGCAAATTGTGACATTTAATAATTAGGTTAATTTTAGGGTTGCACAATCTCCTTTTATAAGGATTGATCATTGTATTTTACATTATCTCTCTAATTAATACATTTTTCAGCTTTCAGAGCACCCTTGCCTTTTTGTCTCCATCTCTTCTTTTTGTGACAAGTTATTTGCATGCACGTGATCTTTGAGGTCTATGAAGTTGGATTTATCAACTTCTACATGGTATCAGAGCTTCAGACCTATTGTTTCATGTTCGTCTTCTGAAGGTTTTTGGAGCTTCGAGGGTTTGGGAATTGTCTCTTTGATCCAGGGCATACATGTTTGATCAGAGCACTTTGGGATCAAACTGACCTCGCCATTGAGTCTGCAGTGCCCAAAACCCCCTAAATCAACTATTAATTCATCCATTTTGGACACAATCGACTGAAGAGGCAAAAAAAAATTGCAGCAAGGCCATACTGCCCTAGGGCACGCTTCACAAAGCGATAAATTCAAAAAAAATCAAAAATACTATAAAAAGAAATCAAAATTTTTGAGCTGGTTTTTATGCAACCAATTATAAAGGGTCGCGTTGCCAAGCGGCCACCACAGCGCTACCCGGCAGCCACCGCCACCACACACCACCGCTCCTCCGCCTCCCAGCCCCCGCGGGCTTAAATCGTCAGCTCGGGGTCCTATTGTGGACTAGGAGCCTGCACTCAGCCCTGTCAGACCGCCCAGCACCCTATGGTGGTCACATGAGTGACCAAGAACTTCGGCTCTAGCCTCCACTGCCAACCCCCTGGTCCTGCATGTGACCAGGGGCTTTGTTTTTTTAGCCCCTGAGGGCTCCTGGAGGCCTTGTTGAGTAGTTTCGAGCAGTTTCACGAAAATAGGCATAACGTTTGCAAACGGAGGCCTTTTTCCGAAAAAGAGATATCGTCGGAAATCTAGTTCAATGCTCTATCCAGTGGTGGAGGTTTTACTTTCTTATTTTTATTTTTTGATGTTTTTTTAGGCCTCTGAAGTCCGAAGTTGTTGTTTTCACTCTGGGGACATATCTTTTGCGTCTGAACTCCTTTTTTCGCAAACAAATAGGTGTTGGAAAGGTGTTTTAGTTCTCTTTCTAGATATGCAGTCTATTTCATCAAATAATTTACCAAGTAAATTTTATTCAACTTTGTGTGTTTTTACACTTTGCTTAATTACTTGGACGTTCTGGCACCTACATGGGTTTTGTTTGCGTTGGATGGGTTATGTTGATATGATTTATCATGGCTGAGAGTTTTAGTATCTGATTTTTTTTATTTGAGTGAGTATCATGGGTTTTTCTACTCACCCTTCAGTTGTAATTTTGGAACGGGGTAATTATGAGTCATGGGCAAAGGACATACTTACACATTGTAAGTGGCTCAATATTTTGCCTTATTTATATGATCTCATACTTGCATGAGACACATCAATGGGTTTATCTAAATGGGTTATTATTTGAGATCATATTGTAGGGGTTTTTGGTTGTAGTGATGATTTTGACACTTTGTGTGCTTTCTCTGACATTCATTATCCTCGCACACTTTGGCAATGTCTTTGGGAGATTTTTGGAGACTCTAATATCTCTCCATTCCAAGAGGATCCTACTGTAGATTGTCTCATCCTTCTTACAGATGTAGATTTTATACCCTATGATAACTGTACTCTAGAGGAGCTTGAGTATCTCACAGGTCTTGCATGTTCCGATGGTTCAGAGACTTGTATTCATGTTCCCACTCTTCAGATTGAGACTTCATAAATATCTCATGTTGTTCTTGATTTAGTGCAGCAAGGCATCATTCATCTTCCAGACATAGCTACTTTGGACTCTTATGTTGCAGACATATCTTTCTTGTTTGTGGAGTCTTATATTGCAGATTTGGAGGATTATTATTCATCTCCTCTACCTTGATAGTTAGGTTATCACTGTACACCCACCATTATTAGTGCATTCAGAGGTTGCATTTTAAGATTCTCCACATCATTTTGGATTTGACATCATTTGTTTTAGTTCAAACAAAGAGATTCTTCAGCATCCGATCATGGCACACATCTTGAGACAGATTGGTTCATCACTCTTCACAGGGTTTCTTCAACATCGTCCTTTTGATCAGTTTCTTCCCAAGGGGAGGAATATCATTTTCCATTTTAGAATCTCCTTTTGGATTCTTCACCAGGCATCTACCATTGCGACAAAAGTTTCTTCTTTGTGGGGGGGCCTTCTTATCTCTTTTTATCTCTCCTATGGAGACCATTGTATATGTTCTTATATGATAGAATTTTTCCATGGGGGGTATCATGTAATCCACCTCCTATCCTTTTTTCATTAGTGCATTGCATTACTTTCTTTGCATTCTATTTTGGGGAGGATTTTTGTTCCCACTGGGATTTCTCCTTTACCCTGTTTCCTTTAGTTTGGATTGCATTTGTAAATGGGTACCTGATCAAGCCTAGTTGTCGGGACTCATTTTTACTTTCATGCATTGTGGTTACTTTTTCTTTGTTGCACATGTTTGTAGCTACACTCTTGCTCATCTTAAGGGGGGGTGTTAGAGTAAAGGTTTTAACTTAATTATGTTAATTAAGTTACCTTTATTCCTCTCTTAATATTTCACTTTAGTTTGCATATTGTAACATTTAATAATTATATTAATTATTAAATATCTACCTATTAGGGTTATTTTTAGGGTTGCACAATCTCGTTTTATAAGGATTGATCATTGTATTTTACTTTCTCTCTCTAATTAAAATATTTTTCAGCTTTCAGAGCACCCTTTCCTTTTTGTCTCCATCTCTTCTTTTTGTGACAGGTTATTTGCATGCAGGTGATCTTCGGGGTCTGTGAAGTTGGATTTATCAACTTCTACAGATAGGAGGAGTGCTGGAAACAAACTTATGGTAAGGCTCCTACACATGGCACCTATTTTGATGGTTGTATTGGAGGAAGTTACCCCTAGTATCATGGAGGTATCACTAACATAATTACAATATCCAAGACCTTGAAATTTGTGATTTTCTTGAAGTTGTACTAGTTCTAAAACTCCTTTCTCATGTAGGCCTAATCCTTTTCCTTGATATTGAATGATCTAACATATTATGTTTGTGATGGGGTATATTTTTATTTTGGAAGAAAGATGCAAATCCATCATTATGTAGCTAAAAACCATCTACGTTCGCTATTTTATCATTTGCAATAAATCTTGATTTAGCAAAAGTAGATGATCCTAGTTTATAGGATGTTGGTTCTTGATCCTTGGTCATGTTTTTTATCTCATGATCATTCAGGATGTCAATGTGATTCATAGTAGATTTTTTATATTCTTTCTTACTATGATCCATGCAATTTATTTGATTATCTATATGTCCAAGGGAGGCAAATGTTTCATCTTGGGAAATGGATGTGGTTGGAATATGGATAGGATTAGCTTCAATGTTGTGATCATGTATGGGATAAAGGTGCATGAGGGGATCATCTAGGACTTATGGATCAATGGTAGGATCTTGATCAAAGATAGGCTCATCTTGGATTTGTTGGGAAAATGTGTCTCAACCTTGCAATTACATAAGGTTTACTATTGATAGGTAAGCATTGGGGGGCACAATAGGGCGGGGGGGGTACCCCCTCGTGAGGGATATGTGGGGATCATCCCCGCGACGAGGGGTCTGGGGACCATGTGCCTCAAGAGGGGCTCAAGGGTAGTGCCTGCGAAAGCCAAATTTTATGTATATTATATTATTTTAAATATAACCATTCATCATTGGGTCCCAAATCTAATATCAATATTTTTTTGTCTTGACTTTCCCTAGAAGACAACCCTATTTTATGAGGGTATTGTATTATGACTATGTATTGTGATGTATTATGAGAGTCTGATAGTGGCCATGTTGTCTCTAGATCTTTGGTTGGTGATACTCCTATAAGAAGCTTTCTCTGTAAGTATATTGTAATCTTTGTGATTTCTAAATAATATATTGGGTGACTTTTGGAGTGAGGTTTTTCTCTTGAAAGAGTTTTCCCCATAAATCACTATGTTGTGGTATGCATGATATTTATATTTATTTATGTTTAAGTTTTTGTAATTTTTGTAAAGATCTATAAATTTTTGTACTATCATCCTCTCAAGATTAGTGTAGGAATTTGTTCTGCTACCTTAGCTTCCTTAGAAGTGGTATCAAATCTTGATCACCTTTGGTTTCAGTTGTGGGTTGTTGGGTTTTTTGAACTAATCCAAATTTGAGTAGGAGCTTGTGTAGAAGATAATGTTTGGTCATGATGTAGGAATTTTCTTATGGCAAGTTCATCAAGGAGAATAGAGGTGGATAAATTTTATAGAAATAATTTTCAAATGTGGAAGCTAAAGATGGAGGATCTATTGATACATCAAGATCAGTGGGATGTTATTGATGAGAATGTTTCAAGGCTTGTATATCCTACTTTGACTAATCAATATGATGTTATGAACTGTAAAGCCAAGGGTCTAATCAAATTATGCTTAGGAAAAATTTGATTGTGGAACAAAATTTCCTAATGTCAAAGACTCATAGGAGAATGAAGATATGCCTTTATTGTTTACAATTACAATTCATTAAGACACACATGAAAGAAATAACAAAACAGAGAAATAACTCAAACACATTTGACACCAGATTTACGTGGGAAAACCCTTATAGGAGAAAAATCCACCACACCAAAGAAGATCACTTGTATTATAGTAAATGAATTACATACACGTTACAGACTCTTCTTTTCATATGTCAATTTATAGCAGCAACATTTCCCTGATCAACCTTGTACAGAATATCACTGTTACAATGCTTTTGAAAAATTGCATACAATGAAATTCACTAACAGATCATTCAACCAACCAACCAACCAGACCCTCGACCGAACTATTCATTCATACTCAAGCGGTTTTTTCATTTCCCACAAGAGAATGGTCATAATAGTTCAACTACCAATCGGTTTGCATTCTTCTTCTCTCATTGGTTCAAAACAAACCACATAGGATAGATGGTCAAAATACTTCAATTGTATCACTCATTAGTGAGACAAAAGACCATGTCTCACCAATGCCAGACTACCCATAGACCATCGTGCACTGCACCGGCTTCTACTAGTCTATCACTCAGACTTGGTGAAGTCTCCCTGATCTCAGGACCATCAGCAAAACCAATGCTATCAGCAAAAAATTGGAAAGTCATACCGATGGATCAAGTCTCCCCGATGTCCCAAAGAACACCAAGAGAACACACATCAACAAGAGTCACACTGATCATTCATCAGGAGTAGATCCATTGGCAAGAGATTAGGAAGTCACGTCGACAGCTCAAGTCTTTGTGATGCATCCATCGGCAAGAGTCTCCTTGATGATCTTCATCGCCCAGACATCTGCCATCGGAACGAGTTAGAAATCTCACTCTAATTGCTCTGGTCACACCGATGGTTCTTATCGACAAGACATTCACAAGGTCACATCGATATCGCCCAAACTTCTTCTATCATAATGAGTTTGGAATCTCACTCTGACAGTTCATGTCACCCCGATGACTTCTGTCGGCAAGATAGGTCCTAGGTCACAGCGATCTGATCCCTCCAAGAATTTAGAACACAGCTTCTTGTCGGAAAGACATTCCAAAGGTCTCACCAATACTACTCTTTTAGGAGTTCCATGTCAGTAAGCATTGAGGCACTTTTTCCAACAATCTCCCACTTGACGAAGATCTTACTGACACCTCCAGAGCACAACAAAACTATTGAGATTCATGGGCACCAAGGCCCATCAAACTGGTACACCACTTGTACTTGTATGTGCTCACTAGTTTCATCAATGCATCTACAACATTTTCTAGAGTATCCACCTTTTCTAAAGTGACCTTTCCATCCTCCACCATATCTCATAAAAAGTGATACTGCACATCAATATGTTTTGTCCTGGCATGGAAAGTAGGATTTTTTTCCAGACAAATAGCATTCTGACTATCATAGTAAATTGTAATCTGCCTTGCATCAAACCCAGTGTTAGAACACAAAATTTTTAACCAGATTGCTTCTTTACAGGCATGAGTTTCTTCCATGTACTCAGCCTTCATAGTGGACAAAGCGACTACAGGTTGTCGCTTGCTCATCCAACTAATTGCACCACCATTCAACATGAAATTATATCCACTGGTGGACCTTCTACTGTCAATGTCCCCTACCCAATCAGAATCCACATATCCATGAATGTTGAGAGTCCTCTGTGATCCAACCAAATTTCCATGGTAACATAGAGCATATTCCAAAGTGCCCCTTAGATATCTAAACACTCTTTTCACAGCATCCCAATTTGTCCTTCCTGGATTCGCCATAAATTGACTAATAACTCCCACTGCTTGGGAAATGTCTGGCCTTGTACAAACCATTGCATACATTAAACTGCCAACTACACTAGCATAAGGCAGTCTGGCCATGTCCTCCATCTCAGTAGGATATTTTTGACAATCTTCAACAGATAGCTGCGTCCCCTACAAAACTGGAACAACTAGCTTCTTGCAATCATTCATACCAAATCTCTCCATTATATTATTAATATACTTATTCTGGCTAAGCCAAAGCTTTCTACCCTTTTTGTCCCTAGTTATATCTATCCCCAGAATATACCTGACTGCACCGAGATCTTTCATTTTGAACTTTGTAGACAACTACTATTTTAGATCAGAAATCATTAACTTACTATTGCCTATGAACAACATATCATCAACATAAAGGGAAATAATAAGAACATGATCATTTTCGGTCTTGTAGTACACACAATGATCTGATTTTGATTTTACAAATCCCAAAGACAAAATAAAACTGTCAAATTTCTGGTACCACATTCTAGGAGATTTTTTTAATCCATACAGAGATTTTTTCAACTTGCAAACCAGATTTTCTTTATCTTTTCTCACAAAGTGCTCAAACTGGGACATATATATTTCTTCTTCAAGATCACCATGAAGAAATTATGTCTTCACATCCATTTGTTCAATCTCTAAGTCATACGTTGTTGCAAGTGATAAAATAAATCTGATAGACATCAACTTAGCTACAGGAGAAGAAATTTGTCCATAATCAATTCCCTCTACCTAGGAATAACACTTCATAACCAATCTTGCTTTATACTTTTTGATACAACCATCCAGACCAATTTTCTTTTTAAACACTCATTTGCAGCCCACAGGCTTTCTACCTTCAGGCAGTGGGACTAGATCCCAAGTATCATTTTTCTTTAATGATTCCATTTCTTCATTCATGGCTTCCAACCAGGAATCTAAAGCATACATTTCAACTACCTCTTTTATAGTCCTAGACTCATCAGTATTAGTAATCAAAGCGTAGGCACAACTAGAATCTATCATAGAGAATCCATACCTATCCAGTTGTTTATTTTCATGTGTAGACCTTCTCATAGGTTGAAGTTGAGGTTGTGGTTCTTCTTCTTGTTCAGAACTCTCAGAGCTACTCGAACTCTCCTCAGTTTCAGGTACACTTTCAATGTGTTGTTCCTCTTTTTCTGGAGTTAGAGGTATCTCAACAACATCAGTATCCTTTTTATCTTCTTCCATCCCTGACTGCAGATCCACTGAAGAAGGTTTTAGTTCTTGGAAGATTACACTTTTTTTGTACAATACCTTCTTAGTCACAGGGTTCCAAAGCTTGTATCCTTTCACACCAAGGCCATACCCAATGAAGATACATTTTTCAGCTTTGTTATCCAATTTAGATCTCTTTACAGCAGGCACATAAACATATGCTTCACAGCCTAAGACACGAATATGTCTCAGAGAGGGCTTCTTACCAGACCAAACTTCCATAGGCATTTTATCAACAATTATTGATGAAGGAGACTGATTTAACAAGTAACATGTTGTACCCACAGCCTTAGCCCAGAACTTCTGCTCTAGACTAGCATTGCTCAAAATACTTCTTGCCTTCTCCATCAATGTCATGTTCAACCTTTCAACAACTCCTTTTTTCTGTGGAGTGTAAGGTGTTGTTTTATGCCTTTTAATCCCATGGTCTTTGCAATACCTTTCAAACTCACTACCATTGTCAGTCCTTAAACATTTTATTTTTCTTCCAGTCTGATTTTCCACAAGGTTTATAAATTCCTTAAAATGACTGAACACTTCTAATTTACTTTTTTTTAAATACACAAATTCCCTTCTCGAATAATCATCAATGAAAGAAACATAATACTTAGACTTAGATAATGAAGGAATATCCACTGGACCACACACATCAAATGAATATAATCCAAAACACCAAAATATTTATGAGGACTAGAATAAAATGAAACACGGTGATGTTTTCCATATATGCAATGTTCACAAAATTCAAATTCCAAGTTACAATCATCAAGCTCCTCAACCAGGTTTTTATTTTTCAAGGCTTTCAAACCTTTTTCACCAATGTGACCAAGCCTTTGATGCTAGAGCATAGTCTTTTATGCTGGAATTTTAACTTCCAAAGAATTTTCCCCAATAAGAACATTTTCATTCTTCTCTTTACGAGCAGCCTTTTGTGGCTTTGCAGAGACACTATTGCATTTAATAGCTAGTGCGTCAAGCTTGTACAAAGTACCAATTTGGGCACCCCTAGCCAGCACCATCAAGCCTCTAGTCATTTTACAGCCATTTCCAAAGAACAAGACTTGCACTCCAACATCGTTCAACTTGCTTACAGAAAGTAAATTTTGAGCCAGACCTGGTATATGCATTACGCCATCAATTCCCTTACTTCTACCATCAAGAAACTAAATTATGACTCTTCCATGGCCAACTATCTCCAGAGATAAATTGCTTGCCAAATACACCTTTCCACCATCATATTATTCATACTTTGTAAACCAGTCTCTGTGAGATGTCATGTGGAAAGATGCTCCATAATCAATCAGCCAGACATCATCTGTTGCTTGAGTTGCCAAGGCTGCAATGAAGGCATCTGCTTCACTTTGAGAAGAATCATTATCGGAAGAGTTCTTCTTCTTCCTCTTTTTCTCCTCTTTTCAATCCTTTCAGACATGACCAAGCTTCCCACAATTCCAGCACTTCACCTTGGACTTCTTTCCAAGAGACTTTGATCTCCCTTCTTATTTTGATTTGGACTTCTTATCCTTCTTCTTGCCTTTTTCTTTCGATCTGCCTCAAACAGCTAGAGCCTCCTTCACTATCTCAAAAGATTTCCTTCTCATCTCTTTTGATAAAAAAGAAGCAATAATGTCTTCCATCTTAAAGGTGGATTTTTTTCTCCCAATATCCATCACCAAGTGATCCCATGAATCTGAAAAAGAGCACAACAAGAGCATACAATGATCTTCTTCATCAATCTTCACACCTACAGATGTTAACTAAGAAATCAGCATATTAAAAGTATTCAAATGATTAGCAACAGATGTTCCTCCTTCCATTTCCAAAGAGTAAAACTTCTTCCTTAAGAACAGCTTATTCACCAAGGACTTGCCCTGATAAATATCTCCCAATATTTTCCATAAAGAAGATGTAGTCTTCTCTTCATGAACATTCAAAAGAACTGAATCTACCAAACAAATCCTTATCAGCCCCTTTACTTTTTGATTTTCCAGTTCCCATTCTTCTTGCTTCATGCCTAAAGGTTTCGTTCCAAACATAGCAACCCAAAGTTCACAATCAACCAACAGATCTTCCATTTTGAGTTTCCAAAACTCAAAATTGCTGCAATTAAATTTCTCAATTTCAATCCTTCCAGACGTACTTGTCATTTTCATCTCAATCTATAATTTAAATTACTAGACTTCTACAAGACTCCCACTGAATATAAATTGACACAAAAAACCCAACCTACCCACAAGGATAACACAACTGGTCATGCTCTGATACCACTTGTTAGGAAAAATTTGATTGCGAAACAAAATTTCCTAATGTCAAAGACTTAGAGGAGAATGAAGATATGCCTTTATTGTTTACAATTACAATTCATTAAGATGCACATGAAATAAATAACAAAACAGAAAAATAAATCAAACACATTTGACACCAGATTTATGTGGGAAAACCCATACGGGAGAAAAACCCACCACACCAAAGAAGATCACTTGTATTACAGTAAATGAATTACATACACGTTAAAGACTCTTCTTTTCATATGTTAATTTACAGTAGCAACATTTCCCTAATCAACCTTGTACAAAATATCACTGTTACAATGCTTTCGAAAAACTGCATATAATGAAATTCACTAATAGATCATTCAACCAACCAACCAACCAGACCCTCGACCGAACTGTTCATTCATACTCAAGTGATTTGTTCATTTCCCACAAGAGAATGGTCACAACAGTTCAACTGCCAATCAGTTTGCATTTTGATTCTCTCATTGGTTCAAAATAAACCACGTAGGACAGACACTTGGTCAAAAGACTTCAACTGTATCGCTCATCAGCCAGACAATAGACCATGTCTCACCGATGCCAGACTACCCACAAACCATCACACACTACACCAACTTCTACTGGTCTATCGCTCAGACTTGGTGAAGTCTCCCCGATCTCAAGACCATAGGAAAAACCAACGCTATCGACAACAAACTGGAAAGTCATATCGATGGTTCAAGTCTCCCCGATGTCCCAAAGAACACCAAGACCATGCACATCAGCAAGAGTAACACCAATCATTCATCAGGAGCAGATCCATTGACAAGAGTAATACTATCGGCAAGAGATCAGGAAGTCATGTCGACAGCTCAAGTCTCCCCGACGCATCCATCAGCAAGATTATCCCCGATGATCTTCATCGCCCAGACATCTTCCATCAGAACGAGTTAAAAATATCACTCTGACTGCTCTAGTCACGTCGATGGTTCTTATCGGCAAGACATGCATGGGGTCACGTCAATATCGCCCAGACTTCTATTGTCGGAATGAGTTTGGAATCTCACTCTGATAGTTCATGTCACCCCGATGACTTCTGTTGGCAAGACAGGTCCTAGATCACAGCAATATGATCCCTCCAAGACTTTAGAACACAGTTGCTTGTCAGCAAGACATTCCAAGGGTCTCACCGATACTGCTCCTTCATGAGTTCCATGTCAGTAAGCATTGAGGCACTTTTTCCAACAGTGCTTAACAAACTCTTTTTTAATCAATGCCCATGAAGACACCTCTGCACAAAAACTATGGAAGAAGCTTTGTGAGATGTATCAAACCAAATCTTTAGTGAACAAAAATTTCTTGAAAAAAAAATTGTATTCCTTGAGAATGGAAGAGTTTGGATGAATAACAGACCCCTTGGGAGCATTCAATATGTTGGTGTCTCAATTGGAATCAATTGGTGTCAAATTGATGAGGAGGAGAAATGTTAGATCTTGCTTTGTTCTTTGACTAATTCATGGGATTCTCTTGTTATGGATATTGGGAGTACTTATGTTATATTGAAGATTGAAATGTGGTGGGTTCTTTGCTTTTTGAAGAGATGAGGATGAATGTATCCATAAGTGCCAAGGAGGCCCTAAATATTCGTGGAAGAACTAAGGAAAAATGCAATAAGAATGAGAAGCGTGATAAATCCAAGTCCAATGAAAGATCCAAATCTCCTAGAAAATCCAAAGTTATTTGCTAAAATTGTGGTAGGCCTAGACATATTTGTAAGGACTGCAAAGAAGAAAAGAAGAAGAAAAAGAAGAGATTTGATTCTAGTTATGAGTCTGAGAAGGAAGAGGGTGATGAATTCCATGCAACTTTGACATCTCATGAAAGTAATGATGCATGGATAATTGACTCATGTGCATCTTTCCATATGACTTTTAATAGAGATTAGTTTTTTTTTAAATGAATAATTTGGTGGAGGTAAGGTATACTTGGGTGATGATTCTTATTTAAATGTTGTTAGCCATGGTAATTTTATAATTATTTTTCCTAATGGTAGAATAAAAAGGATTAATGGTGTGTTGCATATCCTTGGATTAGCGTGAAATTTTTTATCTATGAGAAAACTAATAGATGTAGGTGTGTAGATAGTATTTTCTGATGTAGGATGCAAGATGGTTAGAGGTGCTATGGTGATTGCTAGAGGTGTTGGATATTGCAAATTGTATAATATCGATGCATGCAATGTTGAGTGCAATAGTACTTATGTGAAAATAAATTCTATGGAATCTAGGTGAGAGTTTCATCTTTAGTAGATGGTCAAGGCTTTTGGGTACCCAAGGGTGCTCTTTCTTTTGAATCAAATTTACCTATAGAGAAAACTATGTTATGGTACCAGAGACTTGGCCATATTGGAGAAAATGGTCTAAGGACTTTGAAAAATAAAAACCTTGTTGAAGGGTTATCTAATTGTAATCTTGAACTTGATTTCTATGAGCATTGCATTTATGGAAAACAAAACCGTGTTCAATTTTACTCAAGTTCTCATAAACATTGTGGTGTATTGGGTCTTATCCATTATGATGTGTTTGTCCTATAGATTTTCCTTCAATTGGTAAATCCACATATTATGTTTCATTTATTGATGATTATAGTAGGACATGGGTGTATTTTCTAAAGAGTAAATTTGAAGTTTTTAGTCAATTTAAAGAATTTAAAGCAATGGTTGAGTTGCAGAATGGAAATAAAATAAAAAAGTTGAGGACTAATAATGGTGGTGAATTTTGATTTTATGATTTTGATAGATTCTATAAAGATTGTGATGTTCATAAACAAAATAAAACTCTATATTCTCCACAACATAATGGAGTTTCAAAAAGAATGAACAAGACACTAATGGATAAGGCTAAGAGTATGTTGAGTGGGACTAGTCTAGAACATTTTTTTTGGGATGAAGCTATCGTCACTGCTTGTTACCCGATTAACAGGTCTCCTACATTAGCTCTTGTTGATAAGATGCCTATAAAGGCATGGTCGGGTCACAATCCTTCATTAAGATATCTTAGAGATTTTGGTTGCAAGGCATATGCACATGTGCCAAAGAAGTGAACAAAGATGGAGAAAAATGCTATGAAATATATCTTCATCGGATACACTTATGGTGTGAAAGGATACAAGTTTTGGGATCCTATTGCACAAAAGGTAATATATAGTAGAAGTGTTAGTTTTAGAGAAACTAAGCCTTCTTTTGTTACATTACAACCAGAACAAAGTAAGTAGGAAGATGTGATAAATTTCCTTCTACTCCTAAGAAAGTTGAATTGAGGCCCATGGATAGACAAGAATTTGAGGAGAGCTCATCTAGCTCTGAATATTTAGAAAAGGAGGAAGAACCTCCCGCTTATCTTGTCCGTAGGTCTACAAGGCATAGAAAACCACCTGAAAGGTATTCACCTTTAAGAATGATAGGACATGTATTTTTTCTTTGAATACTAATATGGATGAACCTAGATCGATATAAGAGGAATTATGTATGAATGATGCAAAATATTGGAAGATTTCTATGGATGAAGAAATGGTAGCTTTGAAAAAGAATGATGCATGGGATCTTTTACCATTTCTTGAGGGAAGAAAACATGTGGGTTGCAAATGGGTGTTCAAGAAAAATATCGATTCAAATGGAGGTATTGAGAAGTACAAAGCGGGTTGATTGCAAAATTTTACTCTCAAGTTGAGGTTGTTGATTATGGTGAGATATTTTTTCCTAATGCAAAAATGACATCCATTAGATTTTTGCTTTCTATTGTTGTTTCTTATGATTTAGAGGTTGAGCAAATGGATGTGAAAACTTCTTTCCTTCATGGTGACTCGGAGGAGGATATTTATATGACACATCCAAAGCACTACGTGGTGAAAGGTAAAAGTAAATTGGTTTACAAAGTGAAGTAATCTTTGTATGGCCTAAAATAGAGTCTTAGGATGTGGTACCAGAAATTTGATACATATGTGTTGAGTTTGGGATTTGAACGTTCTAAATCAAATCATTGTGTTTATTATAAAACTGATGGTGATCATTTCCTATTTATTGCATTATATGTTGATGATATGTTATTTATTGGTAAAGGGAAAGGTATGATTTTAGAATTGAAATCTTAACTTGCTACTATATTTAGAATAAAAGACCTCGGTGCAGCTAGACACATTATTGGGATGAAAATTTAAAGAGATAGAGTGAAGAAAAAGCTATTGCTTGACCAAATTAAGTATGTCAATTCAATTTTATAGAGGTTTGATATGCAGGATTGCAAACCATTGTGTGTTCCTTTTTCAACTGGAACAAATTTATCTATTTCAGACTATCCAAAATCCCCATCAGAGATGGAAGACATGAGTAGAGTGCCTTACCAGAGTGCAGTTGGAAGTTTGATGTATGTTATGGTTTGTACTAGACCAGACATTGCCCAAGTAGTGGGAGTTCTTTCCAAATATATGTCTAATGTTGGTAGAGTTCATCGGGATGCAGTTAAAAGAGTCTTCAAATATTTGCATGGTACCTTAGAGTATTCCTTGTGTTATTATAGTAATATGACTGAAGACAAAATTTCCCTTGATATTCATGGTTATGTGGATTCAGACTAGGCAGGTGATGTTGATAGCATATGATCCACTAATGCTTATGTGTTTAATTTATTTGGAGGTGCAATTAGTTGGATGAGTAAGTGAAAGGCTATGGTTGCTTTGTCCAGTACTGAAGTTGGGTATATAGTAGCTACTCATGCTTGTAAAGAAGCCATTTGGCTTAAGAGACTATGTTCAGTTATTGGAATAATACAAGGTGAAATGACAATTTATTGTGACGGTCAGAGTGTGATATGTCTAGCTAAGAACCCAAAATTTCATGCCAAGACCAAGCATATTGATGTATAGTATCATCCTTTTAGAGATATGGTCAAAGATGGTAGGGTGAATCTAGTTAAGGTAGAGACTTTGATGAATGTTGTTGATTCTTTAACTAAGCATGTGCGCACAGAAAATTTTAGATGGTGTTCAAATTCCATGGGCCTTTCATCCCCTATCAATTAAGAGATGATGTTTATACACCCTCCCATTTCTCTTGCAAGGTGCTTGACTATTGGGAGATTTGTTGGAAAAATGTGTCTCAACCTTGCAATTACATAAGGTTTATTATTGATAAGTAAGCACAGGGGGGTGCGAGGGGTACCCCCTTGCAAGGGGTCTACGGGAATCATCCCATTAGTAGGGGGTTTGGAGGCCACGCACCCCAACAGGGGCTTAGGGGTAGTTCCCCCAAAAGACAAATTTTATGTATATTGTATTATTGTAAGTCTAGAACATTCATCATTAGGTCTTAGATTTGATGGTTGATATTTTGTTGGCTTGAATTTCCTTAGAATGCAACCCTATTTTATGAGGGAGTTGTATTACGATTATGTATTGTGGAGTATTTTGAGAGTCTGATAGTGGTTGTGATACCTTTGGATCTCTCATCGGTGATACTCCTATGAGAAGTGTTCTCTGCAAGTATATTGTAATCTTTATGATTTTTGAATAATATATTGGGCAGCTTTTGGAGTGTGGGGTTTTTCTCCCGAAAGCGTTTTCCCCATGTAAATCACTATGTTGTGGTATGCAATTCATATATTTATGTTTATTTATGTTTAAGTTTCTATGATTGTTGTAAAGATCTGTAATTTTTTGTATTATCCTTCTCTCAAGATTAGTGTAGGAATTTGTTATGCTACTTTAGCTTCCTTACAAGATGTCATGATTAGGAATAAGATCTTGATCAAAGATTGGACTATCATTGATGTTATAAATAGGATCATGATCCAGGCTTGAATTAAATTGGATATCATGATCATCAATAGGTAATTTTTGGCTAACTTGATCTTGATTTTTCTTAGAGTTTATTTCATCATGCGTTAATGGAATTTCCTCTTGGCATAAATCTAATGGTTCAAACAATGGAATGTGATTTTGGAAAATGATATAATTTTCTTGAGTGGACTCAAGATTTTTGATGGGATGCTCTTGAGTGATATTGATAGGTGATGGAGGGCATGATGATGAGAGATTTTTGGATGGTGTATTATTTAAAATGTGATGAGATTTCCTAATTTTGTTTGTATATCAAATTTCAGTATCCTTTACTAATAGTCCTTAGAGAAAATCCCTAAATGTGTCTTATTGAGTGGGTCTTTAGATTGGGATGGAGTGGATGGTAATGGTTAAGAGGATAAAGGTTTGAAATACAAGGTAGAGACTACAAGACTTTCTTGGATTAGTGACTAGGACGGCGATGTGGTGTATGGATGGGAGATAGGGATTTGAGCTGTGGTTTGGTGTTGATGATATTGGTTTCCCTTGTCAAGGTTAGGATGAGGATGAGAAATGGATTTTTTTTTAGGATTATTAGTATAGATTATGTTAACTGGTTCTTAAATTTGAGGGTAGATTGATGGATGACTAGAGCTTATGGGTTGTTGGAAAGGTTTTTTTGTTGTTGGAAAAATAATTCTTAGTATTAAGGGTAGATGGATGGATGGATATATTTAATGGGTTCTTGGTATGGACGATAAATGGATGGTTGACTAGGGATTTTGGGTTCTTGGAACATAGGTAGATGAAACTTTCTTAATGCAATAGAATATATTTTTTTATTTTCATAGGGTTCATAATTTGGTTGATCCACAAAACTCTCATTATCATCAAATGGGTCATATTCTCTAAGCCAATCAATAAGACTATCATCATCCTCATCATTAGAGAAGGGGTTTTCAGTTTGAATAAGAAGACTATCAAGGTAAGATCAAGGCATGGTTATGAATTTGGATTAGGATGGATGTTAGACTAATCATGCATTAGCTAATAATTAATTAATCTTTAATTGATTATTATGCTAACTCATTTCATGCACTTAAGCTACAATTAGGAGCATGCTTTTATTCTATTAATTGAAGTGGGCTATTATTAGATCATTTTGTCTCATCACACAAGATGATGACACTTGTCATGATCTAATATAAATTTATCATTTAGGGTTGATACGATAAAACACTCACCCTCATTGTATTATCTCACCCAATTACCTTGAAGATTCTTAAGGGTTGATCTAATATATAGTAGATTAATATTTGAATCTATCTTGCGTGGAAGGTGTTTTTTTTGTTGTTTGATCTTATGTCTTGTGTTTATTCACAATTCTAACATGGTATCAGAGTGTGGTTTCAATGAACCCCTTCCTTTTTTTTATGTTTTTCTTCAACTAAGGTTATAGGGCTTCAAATCTAGAATCTCCATTTATTTTTTACAAATTTTGGAGTTGGTCAATTGTTTGGTACACTTTGGCACAAAAAGGACCTCACCATTTCATTCAAGAGGCTGATTTGATGAATTTTGACTATAAATTCACTCATATCCCCTATCTAGGGCTTCTAAGGAAAAAAAAAACTACACAAGGGCTTGTATAGTTGTAATGTGCACAAATTTCAAAAACAATTTAAAAAAGGCAAAAAAAGGTCAACATTTATTGATTTTTGTTTTTTAGAAATTTCTTTTAAAAAAATTTAAAAAATAAAGCAAGTATTGCCTATGCACAGGGTACACAAGGTACCCTAGGTGCAGACGTACTCACACCTCTGTGTGGGCCCTTGCCCTTGGTGGGCTCCCATGGGCTCACTAGTGGGGCTACACTTCCTCCTCGGTGGCCAGTCAGCAATCCACCAATTCTTTCCTCAACGACACCTAAATCAAAACCAACAACTTTATTTTTCACCGGTCGAACCTTTTTTTGATGACCAGTTTTCTTTTTTTGGCTAGTTCACTATTTCAGTGACACGAAACTCTTTCCTGATGGTTGAAATTTTTCTGGCAACTATGATTTTTTATGGGGAATTTCAAGAATATTATGACAAATCTTTTGTTTCTAGGGCTGGATTTTTTTCGATGTAGAGGAATATTCTATAAATATTCCATTGATGTCAACATGACATCATGCTAACATCAACGGTAGGATTGTAGGGAAGGGCCCCCTTTAAGCCCCCTTTGGCCCTAAAAGAGCTATTTTTTCTTTTGGCCATAACTTGGGCATAAGCTATTGAAATTTTATGAATGAGATATCATTAGAAAGATGGTTTCATAAAATTTCCAATGGTGTGGGTCTTATCACCATATTTTTTTGTTGGTACATTTGATCACCTATTAAAGTAAGAGGTGTTGTTTTCACTCCTAAGCTCATAAATTTTGAATTGTTTCTTCATTTTTCGTAATCCCAACGATGTTGGGAAGGTATTTCAAAGATCTTCACAACCATCCATGCACTTTTTCCATATTTTTCTCCAAGTAAATTTTATTCATTTTTTGTGTTTTCACATTCTAGTGAATTACTTGGACATTTTAGCTCTTGGAAACTTTATGTTTACATGGGATGACTTGCTTTTGGTTGTTCTATATGTATTTATAGAATTTTATCCTATTTGGGTATTGTAGACATCTTTTGCAAGAAATTTCTCTTTTTTAGATGCATTGAGATAAAGTGCCACTATGGTGTATTTTTTGGGGGAGTTAGCACATCATGTTGTGCCTTGTGTACTCACACTATGATATAAAGTACCATGGGTGGGTTGTGAGTGCCTTTATTTTCCTACCATACCTTTTTCAAGTGATTTTTCCTTCCATAACAACATCGATGCCCAATTATTCATGTCTCATGTGTGTTTGCCCTGGTTTGAACACCCTTTTTATTTGAAAGTAATTTTAGTTGCACAATCAGATTTTTTTTCTCCTTCATTCACTTCTTGGTTTCACGTAGTTTCAGTGTACCTATCTTGGCTCTCCCTTTCCACATTACGAGGGGATTCTATTACTGGTGCTAATGCTTCCTTGGTTTCATTTTTGGAGTGATCTATGTATCTAGTTCTTGTTCATATGTACTAGGCGGATGAAGTGGTTGGTTACACATGAATTTTGATGAGATGGAGCATCTACCATATGGACATTCTTGCATTCCTATTTTTGGAGGAAACGATCTATTTTCACTTTATCAATGTTCTTTAAACTACTGGTACTTGTGCCATTTGTATCTTCAAGTTCTAGTTGTTTGCCTTTGTTTTCCATATGATTTGATTAGTATTATTGAGGTCACTCATGAATATTATTGTATTATTGATCCTAATCATCATCTATTTCAGAGGATTTTCTTCGATTCAACACTATAGTAGTCACCATTTGATAGTTTTCTATAGCTTTTTTTTTCTTGTGCAATGTTCTTCATGTTCCTATTCTTTTTTGGGATATTTTTTTGGAGGCTTTTCATTCCTTCATTCACCTTTCTCTCTTTTGGAGAGGAGTTTTTCTGATGAGGTTTTCTCCTTTTCTCTAGTTGTGAGAGATTAGATTAATTTTACATGGGTACCTCATCAAGCTATGTTTTTCAAGACCCGTCATGCATTCTTTTATTTTATGCATTGGATTTTTAGGGTTTATAGCTACTCCCTAAGTTCATCTTAAGGGGGGTTGTTATATTAATCATGAATTAGATAATAAATTAATTAATCTTTAATTTATTATTATGTTAATTCATTTCATGCACTTAAGCTAAACTTAGGAGTGCTTTTTTTGTTAATTGAAGTGAGCTATTATTAGATCATTTAATCTCATCACATAGGATAATGACACTTGTCACGATCTAATCCCTTTATCATTTAGGGTTTCTCATATAAAACACTCACCCTCATTGTATTATCTCACTCAATTTTGAATATTCTTGAGGTTCATTACGTAAGTTTTTCTTGTTGATGATATTCCAAATCTTATTGTTTGCATCTCTCTTGCATGGAATGTGTTTTTGTTCATTGTTTCATCCTATGTCTCATGTTTATTCACAATTTTAATAATGGAAATGATGGTTGAGTTGATTAGTAAAGGTTGTATTCTAAACCCTAGAAAGAGGTAAAGACAAGAAGTCAAATATTTTTTGTTTTTTGGTTTTTCATTTTTTTTGGATTTTTTGGTTTTTGAAAGATTACACTAAGAAACATATAGAAAATTAGAAAATCTAAGGCTCAAAAGGATAAGGTTCTCATTTGAATTTAAATGGGGAGCTTTTAATTTAACATGAAATATAGAAAGAATGCATCAAAAATCCTATAATTAAGCAAGTACCTGAGTGACTTCTAATGTGGGCCCATGAGCCAAAGGCTAATACGCTTACTTGTAAATGGATAGCTAGGCATCACAACCCCAAAGGGTGTCAAATCGCTTACCAAAGTTTGCTAAAATAATTACTTGGTTAGATCTATTTCATTTCAAGGAGGTACATCGTGAGTAACTTTAGGGTACAATACACATCCCTTGCACCACACTAAAAGATGGATGAAGGACTCAAACTAGGATATATATGTTATCTAAGGAATTCCTCAATATGCCACAAGGGCATGTGAGGTCTAATACGTGAATTTGAAAGAAAAAAATTCAAATAGATAGGAGAAGATGGTAAACCACCCTTCTCCTTCACTTCCCCAAGGTATAATTTTTTTGGGGGCTTAACCTGAATGAAAAATTCATAACTTCTAAGAGGTGTGTCTTTTGATTCACCCCTTACTTTTTATACTTCACTAGAACACTGGATTTGAGGTCATCCTCTAGGGTGATGAAATCCCTATATAGCCCCCCTAAAAATAAAAAGAAGAAGTGGTGTTTATGATTCTCAAGATCATGTAAATATGCAAGAGAAGACCATACGCACACACCCTTCGATATTAAAAGGAAATGGTTCATTAATTAGCTAGATTAAAGTGTGGAATGTTCATTTTAATCCCTCATATAAATTGTATTGTTTTAAAAAATACATAAATAGAAAAAAAAAATGGTCTATAATCTTGTCTTCTTACAATTGTCCTCCAAAACCAATGCATTAGAAATTTGATGTGTTTGCACTTTGGCTTGCGAAAATGATTTTTTTATGTTTTTTGTTCTTTGATAATGAAAATGTGTTGCATCCAATGATTAAATAAAAATAGATAAAAGAAGAATTTAAATTAGAAAAATAAGGACACCATTAGATTTATTACAAAATTTTGGAGGAGTTGCAAGAAGTTGGGTCCATGAAGAGGGGAAGTTTCGGCCAAAAAAATGTTGACTAGAGATGGAGATCTCATTCCTAATTAGGTACCCATTCTAAAAAACTTGAAATCCCAACCCATTTTTTTATTTGGTTTAAGTCTCAGGAAAGTTTTGGTAACCCAGCCCTTAACTTTTGACTTGCAACTAAAAAACTAAGGCAATGTCAAGAGAAATATCTAACTTTGGCAATATAGTTGATGGGTTTTTTTAGAATTGGTTAATGAAATTAAAACACATTATAGATCATGATGTCTAGTTTCTAAATATGTGATTTTTTTATGATTGGATTATTCTTTCTATTTTTTAATTAATATATAAGAAAATTGGTCCATAAACTTCAAACGTCACTTTTTTAGTTTTTTAATAAATTTTAATCTGTTATTTTTTTGTGAAAAAAAATTATATGACATAAATATTCAAAAAATTATCTACACATTGAAAAAATTGAAAAATGATTAGTTTAGGCCAAATTATGGTGTCCATACACATTGGTTTTAAAAAATAGCAATTAGGGTCAATAAAAAATTAATTAAAAAAATATATATAAAATTTATAAAAGATATCCTCATCAATCTTGAGTTTGTTACACATATTTCCCCAAAAGGAATTATAAAAATACTTTTATTTAGATCAAATTATGGTGTCTATACACGTGCATGGTATGGTCCTAAAAAAGTGACTTTTAAAAAGTGGTTTTTATACATGCCTATTAATTATATTTTATTTTAATCTAGGTATTAGAATAAATTACATATTTGGAAACCAGACTCAAAATACTAAATTTCATAGTACTGATTTTTTTAAGATTCAATGTGTAAGTGCTTCTTGAATTTTTCAGTCGAAGTGTGAAAAAATCTAAAAATCAGGAAAATCACTTCCACTTTTTGAACATTTTGTGGACCAAACTTCTTACACATGCCTTAAGATATATATTTTTTTTTAAATCACCAAAAAATGATAATGTATACAAAAGATATGCTCATTTCAAGATTGAAAATAAAACACTCGCCTTGACTAATTATACCTAGTTTTCATTGTTTATTTAAAGAAATAACCTAATTCACAGCATTTAGCTCAGAACCACCTTGCCAATGCTTACAAAAAATAGAAAATCTAATTAGTACAGATCAAAAACTATAAGCGTTTTCATTAAGAAAAATTTGTATTTATAAAAATCACAAAAAAGAAAGGCAAGCAATTTGGCCAAGTGATTAATCCTCCATAAACAATTTTTTTAAGCATTTGAAGAGTCATACCGACTGTGGTATTTTGGGAAATATGGTGGGTGAGAAACAAGTGCATATTCAGAAAAGAGAATTTAAACAGGGAGCAAGTGTTAAGAAAATTAGAGCAATTAATTTTAGAAGTAGTAAATGGTTATATACACAAAATTAAGCATGTAGGGTCCATTTTCACTGATTGGGATGCTAATTTACTTCAAAATCTCCCTCACCTTTCCCTTCCTTTTAAAGGAGGATTACAACAATTGGCGAATCAAAAATTTGATATAACTAAGATTGTATGGAAACCACCTCCCCCAGGATATTATAAAATAAACATTGATGGTGCAGCTAGGGGAAATCTCTACACTTTTGATGCAGGAGTTTCTATCAAAGATTGCAAGGGTATGTTGATAAGTGTTATGCCAATCAGGCTCCCACTTGGAACGAATAATGTAGCAGAGGCACAAACAATGTTATATGGTTTGAAATTAGCCCTTAACCTCAAACTTTTAAAGATATGTAGGTAGAAGGTGACTCATTAGTGCTAAATGCATGCAAGGAAAGAAAAATTCAAAATTGGAAGTTGGATTATATATTAAAGCATATTTTTTCCTTATTGGATAAGTTGGAAGAATATCAAATTATACACACCTACCAAGAGGGGAATAATCTGGCAGACTATATAGCGAACATAGGGTGTGAGAAAATGGAAGAAGAATTTATCTATGATACTAATCCTGTGAAAGTACAAGAGAAATTGATAGCTATTTTTGCAAAGGAAGGAGGTGTGGTGACTTGATTCCTTGTTTTTGGATGGAAAGGACTATTTTTTCCTAAGCTCCTCATCCTTATGCATGTGGGAAGAACCACTTGCAATAATTATTGTAGTTGTCTTTACACAATTATTACAGATGTGGCATCATAAAGCACCATGTACATTTATGTTTGCAATGAATTTAATTGACTGGAAGATTGTGGGAAAATCCAGAGGAGAATTTCATCTGTGCAGGGAAGGACGTATTTCATATAGGGGATTATCTAAGGCGTGTGAGGATCAGCTATGCAAGCAACCAAATGATATGTATCAAATTATTAAAGATTAACCCCTTTTTATTTGGTGCAGGTTCTTTTCAAAGGTGTTCTTTGCAAGAATTTCAATTTATTGTGTTAATGTGTGCCTCCTTCAAGGTTTTAACTTTGAAATTACAATAGGCATAAAGTTAAGTCATTATAACTCCTAGTCTTTTGCACCCAAGCGTGTGAAAGAGATTATAATTGTGATAGCAGTGCCCATTTTACCATCCTCTCTTGAATATTCTTGGCAAGCTGGTGTTTTTAAGGGTGGTTTCTATAACAATGATAGTGAATTTTGGCAAAGTCCTACATTGTGTATCACCCCTCCGATTTTCTTATGTTTTTAGGCAGTGCTTTTATTTTGATAGACTATGATACTATGATGTTATTTGATCGTTGACATTATAGCAATGATGGTTTTTATATTGAGATGTGATGGTACATTATATTGATGATTATGGATTATGATATGCTCTCTGGTTAGCATAGTTGATTATGTGAGTTTATATTGATATATGTTCATATGTAGTTATATTCAATGTTTTAGTTTCATCAGCTTTGATGTGACACTATATTGGTGAAGGGGACAGGATTGCATCACTCGCTTGCGAGCGCCCCACAATTCCATGATTTTCTCTTCATGGTGTGATTGTTCATGATTTATATACATGTATGACATATGTTTTGATTGCAGGATTGCAGGGACAAGACATTGACTCCACCTAGATTCACAGGTTTGAGCATGTGCATTGCCCAATGGAACAGTTGGTTGGGAGATAGTAATAGGATTTCCTTGTCAAACCACAACCCTAGTCATAGTGTGTCATCATTCCTTGTTTTGGTCATGCTTTGTTGGCATGTTGTCCCCATTTGCCTTGTCGTTTAATTATTTTGCAAGGTATGATCTGTGGGAAATTAATGAATTAATGTTTATGATGATGTAAATTGATTATTTATTTAATCATGATTAATGTTGTTAGAAGCTTTAAATTTGATTTAATTAATTAGATTTAATTTATTGTGTAAAGTAATTTAATTATTTAGATTAAATTTATTTTACATAGTGATTAAAATTAATTAGATTAAATTTGGTATTAGATTGTTAGATTATAAAACTTTTATTTAATTGATTATTTAAATTAGTTAAATAAAGTGGTGAATTTAATTGAATGGATAATTAAGATTAATATTTGATTTTAAATTATTAAATAAACAAATATCTTAGAGGAAATATCTTGTGATTTAAGTGAAGATATTTTGGGATTGTGACATGAGTTAGAAATTAATAATCTAGTGTTGGGAAATAATTCACTCAAAGAATTATTGCATTAACTAAAAGAGGGCAAAAGGATATTTCACGAGAATGGATGATATTTGGGGTTGTTGAAAATTGGAAGAAGCTCTCGAGAAATTGGTTTTGGTTTTATTTTCAACTTTCTGGAAAGAGGATTATTTTGGAAGAGGCTTTGATAATTTTGGAATCTGAAGGTGGGGCTCTACTTCAAATTTCAAATCTTCAATCATCTGAAACAGGTTCTTTAATTTTTTTATTTAAATTCAAATTGGAAAAGATTGTTGGCAACACAAGGGTAGACAACTAAGAGGGGGGTGAATCAGTAGTCACAAAATTTCAAACTTATTAAGCTTATTAATCTTTATTCTCGGATCTAATTAATAACAGTGAAAGCATGAATCAACAACACATCAGAAACACACATAACACCAAGATTTTTTGCGTGGAAACCCTATTAGGGGAAAAACCATGGTGGAGGTTAATCCACAAGTTATACCTTGTTAAAAGTATAAGAAAAATAAATGGGGAATACACGTGCATTCAGACACACTTCCTAGAGCTCACTGCTCAAAGGAAGACTCATTCTCTTACAGAAAAACATTCAGATTAAATCCATTTGAAGAATTTGAACTGACATAGTAGCATCTGCTAATGCCTGAGTACAGTTCTAGTTAAGCACATGAACACTTCTTCACACTTATTTACTCTTCTTCACACTCTCCTATGCTTTTGAATGATCTGAACCTTATTCACACATAGCACACACACACACTTCGCATTTCTTTTCTTTTTAAATGAAGAAACAATCACTTATATATATCCAAAACAAGAAATTACATTGCTTCATTTTGGCTTCAACAAAATAATAGAATGAATGCAAATTGTCAACCCAAAATAATAAAGATTATTAATGCGCATCAACCAAGGTCGGCCGCAACATAGTAGAGACCCAAAATAATATCCTCGAACACAAAACACCTTCAAATATTCTTCCTCGAAGATCCACAACACGCTTCAATCAACTTGTCGGCCATGAACATGAAAAATATGAATACGCAAGAGAAAATCTCAAATCACGAGTGCAATGATCAATGTGAGCATGCAAAACAAATAGAACATGGTCTATAAACATCCAAAAATACTTTAGGAACATACGCAACACTTCAGATTACCAGAAACACATTATCTTCTTCTATGAACACCATTTTCAATAACATAATAACTGTCTGAAACATAGAACCTTATAACTTGCTCGAATCTTCATGCGCACCTCTAAAACTTATGGAGTAGAAACTAGATAGGCTTGAGAACAAACCCTTTAATACGCAACTTCTCATCATCAACATACTGAACTTTCCATCTTACTGATCTTCACTACTTCACAAACAACCTGTAACATATTTTATTACAATTTTCTCAATATCCTTGACATATACAGTCTTAAAGACATTAATGCTAATAGTTTTGACATTAATTACAACCACATACCAGCAATATAACCACAACATCCAACAATCTCCCCCTTTGGACTTGATGGAAACACATTTAAAAAAAAAAAAACACCATCAACACAACTAACAATCTCCCCTTTATATATTGCTCTTCTCACATTGTTCTTCTCCTCCTTTCTTTTTAACTCTTCCATAGTTTTTCACATTACTCTTTTCCCCCTTTGACATCAATGGAAAAGTTACACAAGCTCTGAACCACATATCTGAATCATTTGACTACTCCCCCTGAGTAGTAGCCACCACAACATCAATCCAGATCAAGATATGAATATGAATGCACAAACTGATGCAAAGACTATGCATCTTAGTTCTAATTAGGAGGGGTAATCACCTCTAACTTCCTTCTAAGATACTCAAAATTATCCTTAGTTAAAGGCTTAGTAAATATGTCTGCAATATGTTCCTTAGTAGGCACATACTCCGGTCTGACTTCCTTATCACTCACTTTGTCTCTCAAAAAGTGGTACTTGATAGATATATGCTTGGTATTTAAATGCAACACTGGATTCTTAGAGATTTTTATAGCACTTGAATTATCACATAATATGGCAATAGGTTCATCATACACAACTTTGATATCTTTCAACATCTATTTCATCCACAATACTTGAGTACAATTGTTAGCAACAGCAATGTATTCTGCCTTTGCAGTAGACAAAGAAACGACATTTTATTTTTTTACTTAACCATGAAATCAGCTTCTTTCCCAAGAAAAATGCACCACCACTAGTACTTTTCATGTCATTCACATCTCCTGCCCAATCAGCATTAGTAAAGGCACTTAAAGTAAGATCATCATCTTTAGGATACCATAGGCCAAAATTAATCGTTCCCTTCAAGTATCTGAAAATTCTCTTCACAGTAGTCACATGAGATTCCTTAGGATTGGCTTGAAATCAAGCAACAATGCATACAAAATTCATGATGTCTGGTCTAGTTTGAGTCAAATAAAGCAATCCGCCAATCATTGATTTGTATCTAGTCTATTTTTTCTTAGGAGAATCATCATTATGTGTTAACTTGCATCCGGACACCATGGGTGTACTAACTAGCTTTGAATCTTCCATACCAAACTTCTTTAGTAGTCATCTCACATACTTGGACTGAGATATAAAGATTCCTTTATCTAACTCAGTAATTTGCAATACCAGAAAGAATTTCAACTCTCCAATCATTGACATCTCAAACTCATTTTGCATCTCATTAGCAAACTTCATGCACAAACCATCATCTCCTCCAAAAATGATATCATCAACAAATACTTCCACAAACAAATCTTTATCATCATCAATCTTGAAATACAGATTACTATCAGTAGTACCTTTATTAAATCCAAGCTTCAACAAATACTTATCGAATCTGGCATACCAAGCTCTAGGGGTTTTCTTAAGTCCATACAATTCTTTCTTCAACCGACAAACCATATCTCCCTGATCAGTCAATTGAAATCCATCAGGTTGCTCAATATACACCTATTCTTCTAATTCACCATTTAGAAATGGTGACTTGACATCCATTTGATAAACTTTGTAGTTTTTGTAAGCAACATAAGCAAGAAATGGTCTCATAGCTTCAATTCTAGCAACAGGAGAAAAAATTTCTTCAAAGTCAATTCCTTCCATATGAGAGTATCCTTTACACACCAATCTTGCTTTGTTTCTGATAACTTCACCTTGTTCATTCAGCTTGTTTCTAAAAACCCATTTAGTTCCAATTACATTTTTGTCTTTAGGTCTAGGAACAAGAATCCATGTATTATTCTTCTCAATTTTTTGTAATTCTTCTCATTGCTTCAATCCAATGTTCATCTTTGCATGCTTCATTGACATTACTTGGCTCAGCCTTTGAAATTAAATAGTATTCTTCTGCAATTTCTCTCTTAGTTTGGACACCTTTATTCTTATCACCTATAATCTAATTTTCTAAATGATTTAATCCCACATACCTTGTAGTCTTAGAGTGTTCTTGAATTTCAGGCTCTTGTGATCTCTCTTTTGTGCTTTCACTAGTCTCTCCTTCTTCTTATTCTTCTTGATTCACCAAAATGATCTGAACTTGATTTAAAGTTTGAATCTTGTTTGTATTGTCATTCTGATCATCATAGGTTTTGGAGGGTCTAGCAAAGTCTTCATCAACCTTAACATTTGCACTTTCAACCATTTTCTTTAATCTCTTGTTGTAGCACCGGTAGGCCTTACTCTTAGTAGAATAACTTGGAAGAAAGATTCCTTCATCACTTCTAGCATCAAACTTTCTTATATCTTCATCTCTTCTGATATAGAATTTACTCCCAAAGATTTTGAAATATCTAACAGTAGGCTTATGACCAAACCATAGCTCAAAAGGAGTCTTACCAGTATTACCTTTGATTTTCACCTAGTTGAGGATATAAACAACAGTAGTCACAGCTTCTCTCTGATAGATGTGAGGGAAATTTCCTTCTAGCATCATAGTTCTAGTAGCATCTTGAACTGTCTTATTCTTCCTTTCCACAACTCCATTTTTTTGAGGGGTCTGTGGTGCATATAATTGTCTCTTCATCCCATGTTCTTCACAAAAATAATTAAACTCATCGGAAGTGAATTCACTACCTCTAGTTGATCTTAGACACTTAATATTCAGACCTGTCTTTGTCTCAACCATAGCCTTAAAGATCTTGAACTTCTCTAGAACTTCATATTTCTCCCTTAAGAAAGTAACCCACATCATCCTAGAGTAGTCATCACTAAGCAACATGAAGTACCTATAGCCTTGTAGACTTTTGATTCTAGAAGGACCACACAAGTCAGTATGCACAAGCTCCAACCGTCCATTTGAACAATGTTGTTTGTTGTGAAATGAAATTCTAGTTTGCTTTCCTAACTGAAATTCCTTGCATATGACATTAGTAGGCTTCACCAACCTAGGAAGATCTCTCACAGCCTGTGAGGAACTTATCTTGATAATATTGTCAAAGTTTACATGACACATTGTTCTATGCCACAACCAAATTTCATCAACTTGAGCAATCAGACAACATTTACTACCAGCATTTAGATGAAAGATGTTACCTTTTGTTTTTGTACCAGAAGAAATCACATTTCCAAAATTTCCCAGTATGCTACATTTTACATCTTTGAATTGAAGATTTTAGCCCTTATCAACCATCTTTCCAACACTCAAAAAATTATGCTTCAAACCTTCAACATAAAGAACATCATCAGTATTATGCTTACCATCAAAAGAAATACATACTTTTCCATAGATTATACCACCATTGTTATCACCAAATTTTACAACACCACCATCATACTTCTCCAAGCTTAAAAATTTGCTTTTATCACCTGTCATGTGATGTGAGCATCCACTGTCAATTACCCATTCATCTTTTTCTTCAACTTGAGCAACTAGGGCTTTCTCTACTTTTTTACAACTAGCAGATTTAGTAGACACAAGATTATTTTCCTTGATAGCAATAAACACAAACTCATCTTCACTTGCATTCCCTTTTTCAAATTCATCAACAGCATAGTAACACTTCTTTTGAAATTTAGACTTGCAATGTCTTGGCTTATGAACTCTTTCTAGACACCTTGATGCAAAATGACCTATCTTATTGCAAGAAAAACATTTTATAGGAAAATTTCCTTTATACTTACCTTCTCCTTTGGCTTCCGTTTTGACAATAAGTGCTTCAAGCTCATTCAGTTCTCTTTCTTCTTCTTCAATCTATCTCATTTCTTCCTCATTTCTGAATACCTTTCTAGAAGAACTTTCACCTGAATCATATCTCTGCTTGTCTCTCCTGGAAGTAGTAGCTTTAAATGGAGATTATGTCTTAGGAAGGGCATCACCAAATTCACTTAACCCAGAAGCAGTAAGTTTACCAACCAACATATCTCTCGTTACATTTATCACAATTTGGAGCTCATCAATAGTTGTGGCTTTAACTTTGTATGCATTAGGCAAGGATCTAAGCACTTTAGCAACAATCTTTGATTCATCTAACTATCCACTAGCACATCTGATGCCACACACAAGTTCATTTACTCTTTTCATAAAAGTAACAATATTTTCATCATCGCCCATTTTCAATAATTCATATTTCCCTTTCCTACTTTGTAGCTTAGCAATCTTTACATTTGCATCTCCTTCATACAAGGTTTTCAACTTTTTCCATATCTCATAAGCAATCCTCATCTCCATAACATTTTTCATCTCATAATCAGTCAAAGCACTCAATAATGCTTCCTTAGCTCTAATATTATATTCATCATCCCTAATCTCAGCAATAGTAGGGCCACTCTGAGGAATAACATACCTATTACTTGTAATGTTCCAGTAGGATTCACCAATGCATCTCAGATGACACTCCATTCGAGTCTTCCATAGAGAATAATTTGTTCCATCAAATCTTGGACTATCCTTCTTGTATGTTGCCATCCTGAATCACCTCAAGTTGTAAAAATTCTTCCAAGGAACAAGCTCTAATACCAATTGTTGGCAACACAAGGGCGGACAACTAAGAGGGGGGTGAATCAGTTGTCACAGAATTTCAAATTTATTAAGCTTATTAATCTTTATTCTCAGATCTAATTAATAATAGTGAAAGCATGAATCAACAACACATCAGAAACACACATAACACCAAGATTTTTTTGTGTGGAAACCCTGTTAGGGGAAAAACCACAATGGAGGTTAATCCACAAGTTATACCCTATTCAAAGTATAAGAAGAATAAATGGGGAATGCACATGCATTCATGCACACTTCCTAGAGCTCACTTCTCAAAGGAAGACTCGCTGTATTACAAAAAAACATTCAGATTAAATCCATTTGAAGAATTTGAACTGACAGAGTAACATCTGCTAATGCCTGAGTACAGTTTTGGTTAAGAACATGAACACTTCTTCACACTTATTTACTCTTCTTCACACTCTTCTCTGCTTTTGAATGATTTGAACCTTATTCACACATAGCACACACACACTTCGCATTTCTCTACTTTTTAAATGAAGAAACAATCACTTATATATATCCGCAACAAGAAATTACATTGCTTCATGTTAGCTTCAACAAAATAATAGACTGAATGCAAATTGTCGGCCAAAAACAATAAATATTATCAATGTGCATCAACCAAGGTCAGTCACAACATAGTAGAGACCCAAAACAATGTCCTCAAACACAAAACACCTTCAAATATTCTTCCTCGAAGATCCACAAAATGCTTCAATCACCTTGTCGGCCATGAACATGAAAAATATGAATTACCAAGAGAAAATCTCGGATCGCGAGCACAATGATCAATGTGAACGTGAAACACAGATAGAACATGATCTAGAAACATCCGCAAACACTTTAGGAACATACACAACACTTCAGATTACCATAAACACATTATCTTCTTCTATGAACACCATTTCAGTAATAGAATAACTGTCAAAACACATAACCTTATAACTTGCTCAAATCTTCATGTGCACCTCTGAAACTTACGGAGTAGAAACTAGATAAGCTTGAGAACAAACCCTTTAATATGAAACTTCTCATCATCAACATACTAAACTTTCCATCTTACTGATCTTCACTGCTTCTCAGACAACCTGTAACATATTTTATTACAATTTTCTCAATATCCTCGATATATACATTCTTAAAGACATTAATGCTAATAGTATTGACATCAATGACAACCACATATTAGAAATACAACACAACATCCAACAAATATTTTTTATATAATGAATAATATTTTATTTGTTTTAAATCTTAATATGTTTTGAAAATTGGAAAGATTTGCATGAAAGCTTTAGAGCCTCTTATTAGAATCTTACATTCTTTTCAAAAGATGAATTTATTTAAAACAATAGATCTCACATAATGATTATAAAGAAAATTAGGAAAACCTCTGTAGAAATTGATTTCAATCTTCCTGTCAAAATTTGTAGAAAACCATTGTTTGTATCGGGAAAGATCTTCCTGTAGAAGATTATTGTTTTTTCTTCGAATTGGATTTATTTAGCTTGGGAAATTGAAAACCTCTGGAAAATTTTGTAAATATTTCCTGTAGAAATTTTTTGTGAAAATAAATTGCTCATCTAGAGCAATCATTTGATATATTTATATATATGCAAATTTTTATAAAGTTCCTGTAGAAACTTATTCTGGAAAAAACCCAGATTGAAAATAATTTATATATTTATATATATATATATATATATATATATATGATTGCTCATCTGGAGCAATCATTTGATATATCTATATATATATCTATTAATATATATATATATATACAAATTTTTATAAAGTTCCTATAGAAACTTATTCTGGAAAAAACCCAGATTGAAAATAATTTATATTGAAAAAACGGAATGAAATATCCATACGACGAATCTGAATTCGAGGTTTTAATATTTAAAAAAAATAGTTTGAAATTTACAGGGCTAAGGGGGCTACCCCCGCCACCGCCCCCATAGGGGAGGTGGTGTTGTGGAGGCAGCACCTAGCGCTACCTTCACAGGTCGCGCCCCCATGAGGGTTGGTTATGTGTAGCAGTCGGCCATGTTAATGGCTGCCAAATAGACTTTCATCCGCCTGTGTAATTCGGTTTTTATTAATTGATTTTAATATATGGTTTTGAATATATAAAATAATATATATATATATATTATATGCATAAGTATATATATATATATAAAAATATATATTTATCTATATATGTATATATGTATATATATATATTAATATTTGTTTGGAAATTGTAATTGATTTATAAATATTTAAATAATATATAATTACATATATAATTATGTATATATTCAAATATATATATATATATATATATATATATATATATATAACTTATAATAGGTGAATGCAAATGCACAAACTAGATGTTTACAAAATGAAATGATTTAAAAAGAGGAAAATTGGTTTTTTTTATATGGATGTAATTGGGAAATTGAATTAAATAATTAGATTTAATTTCTTTATTGATTATAAATGAAATTGTATTAAGCTAGATTATTTTGAGCAATGTATTATTGGTTTTCTTGGAATGGAATTTAGATTTAGGAAAATCATTATGATTTTTTTTATTACTTGCCTGAATTGCTTATTTAATTATGATGTCTTTTGGTTCACGTAAGTTGGGAAATTTGTTAGTTGTGAATGTGTAAGCCTTCCAGATGTTGTAATATTATGTGGGGGTTTTTGTGATATTTTGTTCAGCCCTTTGTTTTCCTTGGGTAGTGCACCTGGTTGTGATTCAGTTTAAACACCCAGTTACTACGAACGAGATGTGTTGCCTCTTGTATTATGGTTGGGATTTATATCCATTTTTGTGCACTTTTTTTACCCTTGGTTTATGGATTAGATCCTTGTGTTGTCAATAGGGGAGTGGATCTCAATGGGGGTCGGTGCACAAAGTGGTGCTAGGATAACTCATGTGAGAGTTAGATAATTCAGTGGAAATTAAATAAAAGTATTAGGGGAAAGGTTGTCTTAAACACATAACTTGTTAATTATGCCTTGCTCATTGGCTCAAGGGCTCATTTAGACTTGAGATGAGACAAGAAGGCTTGGAATGGAAAGATCATTATCTTGTCCCTTTGAAAGATATTTGATTTCGCATCAATTTGCATGTGGGGTCGGGGATTGTGAGAGGCTACCAGGATAACCCAAGATGGGGGTTGGGGACTAGAAAGATCTGCTAGGATAACCCATGCAGCTTTGTGATGACACTCCTCCCATGATAATAGTTTGTATTGTTTAGTTGATGTACTTGATTCTTTTACTCTAGAAGCAATGTAACCTTCATGTATTGTATTGTACTTGTATAGTTTATTTTTGTGGTTGCCTGTGTCTTGAGTTTGTTGGTTCTACCTAGGAAGCCCTTTTACTATCTCCTAGCACGGGGGGTGGGCCTTCGGGTACCACTTGGTTGGGTGGAATGTGCACCTTACACCGTTGGGTTTCCACTTCATGTTCGTGATGGCAGGATCTTCCAGATTGGAGAGCTCGCAGTTTCAGTTGCTTTGTACCATCTCTCTTGTTCTATTAGATCGGTTGAATGTTATTGTATATGTGCTACTCATTTGTATTCGAGGATAATCCTTGTAATTGTAATTGTATCATTGTTTGTATGATCTACCTCATTTTTGAAATGAGCCTTGTAACTGCTATATTGTAAGAATACAATATTTGAATGGTTTTAATATATGTACTTTATAATCTTATGAAATGAGCTTAATGTTATTGGATCTATGTCCTTTATTGCATGAGTATAATTTATATGCTATGGATTAGTTTACTTTTGTATGTTATGGGTTTCAAATGTAAGTGTTGTCGCGTACCTTAGAGGATGTATGTGTTTAGTGTAGTTCACTTTCCTTATTATTAATTGCACTTTCAAAAAAAAATTGTTACGCTTCTACTGTAATTGTGTCATCCTCTAGGGTTACGTGGTGGGGCGTTACGCATTGTGTATAGCAACATCAAACAAGAGAGTAATTTGGTGGCATTGTGAAGAGAAGTGTAAGATGGAATACTATCCCATAAATTATAGGGTTCCTTTCTCGGTCCTGCCATGGGAAAGACCATTTTCAGGTTGCTTGGGTTGAGAACAGTTGCGGTTGGTATTCAAGGTGCAATGTCCTAGCGTTTATAAGTGCATTAAGAGCATAATTGGAGCAAAAATTATACACCCCTAGGAAATAAGGTTGATTTTCCCTCTAATCTTGTTTCAATTATTATATCAAACCTTCTAGACATGCTTCAATTTTTTGAATCAGTACAAAAAATTGCAGTGAAGGTGATTAATAGTGTTTTCTTAGAAAATAATGCTTTACTACACAACATTCAAACCCATGATCTCTAGAATGGGGAAGGTTATGTGGATGGGTTATTCCTATGCCATTTTTTGCTTCATAAAATGGCATTCATATCAGTCTATAATTCTTTGAATTTCTCCTTTGAACTAAATAACCCTAGCTTCCTTAATAGGGCTTTGAGTAGGAACAACCGAAAAATTGGGATGGATATAGTTGCAGGATTCAAGGAAAATTTTCAATCTATCTCCTTTCTACTTGCATATGTTTTCCTACAAGATGTTTCTCCAGTGCTCCCTCCACCATCGAGAATGTTGGTTCTAGATATAAATGTGATGAAAAATTCATAGGATGACATGGAAAGGCAAGAATAATAGGGTGAAAATTTAGTCGATTTTTTCCAAATGGAGGAATAGTATCATGGCTCAAGGTGCTCTAAATCTTTTTGTATCAACAATTGTGTTGCATATTTTTTGTTCCTTTATACTACCACCCACCAGGTTATGGTAAGCTAGCATGGTCAAAAATAAAAGTATATAATAGATATGGCTAGATTTTGATCATATTGTAAATTTTGTACGTCATACTAATCACTGTCTAATTAGATTTTGCAAGTTGTTCACAGAAGCAAGCTTGGTCTAGAATTAAGAGTAGTATTATCAGTCATGGTTTTTTCTTTGTTTGTAAAAATTGAAGCTAGCATGGTCAAAAACAAAAAGTATATATATCAGATATGGCTAGACTTTGATCATATTATAAATTATGTACATCATACTGATCACTATCTGATCAGATTTTGATTTGCAAACTTATGTATCTATTATATTATAATTAAATATCTATAGGCTTCACGCCTTTTGCCTACAAAAAACCTAAACTAAAATCAAATCTAATTCTATTTTACTGACCCCACTGTAAACCTCAAAAAGATTATGCTTCTTTACCTTTGGATGTGGAAGCTAAATCTTTGTAGCATAAAATTAATTTGATGATTGATTTGATTTATAGTAGATTTTGACAAAGTTGATTTTCATAAGACATGATATATAAATGATGAATGATTGATCCTATTTATAGACTTTTTCAGTGAAAATCAACTAGGAGATGAGGATGAGAATGAATACTCTCAATTAACTAAATTGACTGAGTAGTCAACTCAACTAAAATTAGAAAGTTTCCATGTTAAAATGATAAGAAGATAATAATGAATTATTTTGTTTAATTGATGGATAACTGCACACATCAAGTTTCCATTTGAAGACTGAGTTGACCGAAGAATGAAGATGAGATTTCTAAAATGAGACTGAGTTAACTAAGAACTAAAGATTGAATTGCTAAGTGGAGACTAAGCTAATTGATCAATGAATATGGAGTTGACTAATGATTCGAAAATGAAAAATTATGATATTGAAAATGGTTTGTTAGATTGCAGTTAATTAAATGATATTTTATTATTTAATTAAATGGATAAATAGGAATAATTAAAAGATGTGATTAATCGAAAATAGTAATAAATGATAAATTTTATTTAATGGATAATAAATTATAATGAATGACTAATTTGATGAAAATTTAATTAATGGTAATAAATTAATTATAATAATAAGAGGAATATTTTTACTGTCGACAGAATCATATTATGTAGATGATATTGATAGTAGGAGATCCACCAAGGATTACATTTTAGATTTATTTAGTGGTACTATAAGCTGGATGAGAAGGTTATATTTTACGATCACTTTGTTCACTATAGAAGCTAATTACATGGAAACTACTCATGCTTATAATTAATTCATTTAGATAAAGAGATTGTGTTAAAATGTGGGTTTGATTCAAGGAGCTATGATAGTTCTTTGTGAGAATCAAAGTGACATATGTATGTTAAATAACCTAAACTTTCATGTGAGGACTAAACATATTGATGTATAGTACCATTTTTTATACCATATTAAAGGATGGGAGGGTGATGTTGGAGAAATTTTACACTTTTTAGAATGTTACAGATGCATTGATGAAGACAATGAGCATGTAGAGATGTTTACATGATGTTGTGAGTCTATGAGAATCTCATTGTTGATAGTGTGGGTACACCCTTTAATCTTTCATTTTTTTGGAAAGTGGGAGAATGTTAGGAAAGGTGTCTCAAATTTGTATCCTAAAGTTAAGAACATCAAAATGTAATTTTTGGACTATAGAACATAAAAAATGGTTATTTTTTACTTGAAAAATATCAAAATGGGTTGTAACTAGTTCCTTGGCTAAGGATATATAGATCTCTTATATCTATACAATTTTTAAAAAATAAGATCAAAAAATTTCCCATATCAAAATTTATGTCTTCTAGAAGTTGGGCCTCCCACATGAAAAATGTAAGATCGTCTATGATACATAAGAGAGCTATAAGAGGAACTTATACTTAGTGACCACCTTATAATTCATGTTATGACACATAATGAATATAATGGATTCGATGACAAGTGGAGGGAATATGTGATTTTATCCTTTGGACTCAACTTGGGATTTGGGTGTTATATTTTTATCTAGGGATTCAAGTGCCACATTTTAGGTGTTCTTATCTCATGTTTTCCTAATTTCAATTTGATGGTTTCATGTATTTCTTCTCCAATTTATTCAATTCTTAAGATGGAGGTTATGTAGTAAATTTTTAGGTATTGTTATGCTATCAAAATCGCTCTAGATTAATTATTGGTGATACTCCTATAAGGGCATGTCATGTGATTTTTTTGTAACCTTTGTTGTTGATGATGCATTTGGCTCATTCTTTAGAGTGGGGATTTTATTTCAAAAGGGTTTTCCCCACATAAATTTGTGTTATGGTATAATTTTTCTTATCTATTTTTTCTTGTAAATATAAAAAATTTAATTTATTCACAAATATATCTCCAATATTAGATCATGAAGAATTTCCATAGTCTTGCTTCCTTTTATCAAGTTCTACCTATATGGGAATCCAAGTACCCATTTCAAGATGTTTAGAGATTTAACATTAGTACAATAAGATTGAACTTAAATATCTCACTATCCTAACACTTGATGATTGTTTTTGCTTCAATCTATGTCATGTTCAATGTATTAAGACCTTATAAATTAAAATAGAGCCAAAAAATAGTTTAACTTTTGGCAACCCATTTGGGCATGAAGCAGATTTCCTATACAAATATGTTTGATGTATATTCTTATTCTTTATACTATTCATTATCTTTCATATTTTACTTATTATTGATGTTCTTCATAACAATCTATTCTCCCACATATCGTCACTATCTAACTTTTGGATAACTAAGTAAAAAAAATCAAGTGGATTTAGCCTAAAGCATAGTTTTTGAAAACTAGCATATATAACAATTTAATATTTAATAATATAACCTACATGTACAATTATTGTTTCTATGGCCAAATGTGACCCCCAACCCTCATTCCCTTATCACTCTTGTCAATATCTTTCCTTATATTATGGAAATTCCACTAGTGCTACTAAGTTCAATGGTCCAAATAAAATATGGAATGCTACTAGTAGATTATTATTCAAGAATTACCTATTTTGTAGGTTTGTTAGCTCTTTCTAGCATACTTTTAGAGATAAGCTAAAAATAATTATCAAGTATGGTCTATGATCAAATAAGTAAGCGGTTGTATGTATATCTACTTATTTTCTTTCATTTAATCTTAAATTTTCAATTATTTATCACATTCACTTATTATTTATTGTACTCTAGCTTTCCTAAAGCACCATCACTTAGTTAATTATTGCAATGAGTGATGAGCTTCAAGGGGCATATGTATACACTATTTTTTATTTTACTAATATGTCTCTAATGTAGGACTTTTTGATACATTTATATTCCTAAACATATGTTGGAATTAGGGTGGGTCAACTTGTGATACTTTATGATACATGGGCTATCATTTATTCTTATATCATATCACCTTCATGTCACTACCATAGCATTCTCATATTTACAAATTCAACATTTAAACTCCTTGATTCTTCCTCTAGTCCTTTTTCCCCAATATTGGCTTGTAGTTAAAAAAAATTAGCTTAACTAGTGCAACTTTACAATACCTTTATTTGAGCCAATGTTGAGGCTAATAAAGTTCAATAAAACTAAGACTTGGCTTAAGGGTATACCTCGAACCATATTAACATATTCCATTTTTTATATCTCGACAATAAAAACACATAGCATTAACTTTTCTTGCACAAATACATTTTCCTTAAGAAGAAGAGGATTTGGGCTAGAGGATCTTACACTGAAGAAGATTAGTCAATTTACTAGGTTTACTGGATTTTCAAAGTCCCCTGATTGCAATATACTTAAGTATTTTTCTATCCATATTGACTTCACTTGCAACCATAACTCATAAAATACTGTGATCCAATAGAGAGATTATTATGTTGATAAATGGATAAAAGGTAAGCATCCCTTACCCTAACCTCTTTGTTTTAGTACTTCAATTTATATTGAAAATATTGTATCCTTCATGTATTAAATAACATAAAAAATTCCATAAATTTACTATTTTCTTCTAGACCATCACTTATAGCCCTTCCTTGCCACCTAATGGCATTATAGTCTCCTCAACTCTTGTTTACTACCTAGTGATAACTCCTCTTATAGATAAGTGTTGCTTGTAGCTATATGATTTTCTTTCAATTTTAAATTGTGTTGTCCATCTAGAATATTGTTCTTATTTAGAAGATCATTATATTATAAATACTTTTTTTATGAATAAATTTTTATATTATCATTTATAAAATAGTAATACACATCTTCACATTAAAAGGTGGATGAAAATAGTCACACCCCTAAATCTTAAACAAAGCTACTTGATATGGAGCATAAAATTAAAAAACAAAGCTACTAAGTGATGAGAGCAGTAGCACAAGGGAAGGAGGAGGATCGTGGTCATCTAGTTTATCCCATGCATCACCAAGATCATATAGTATAAGTCCAATAGACTATTAGTATTATCATTATTATAAATTTATTAAAAATATATAAAATGTGTCCTACTAAAAATTTATTACATAAATGAATGACTAATTCATAAATTGTATTGAAAGCTTGTGTATTTTATTATATATTGCATTTGTCTAAAAATATTGAATACTAAAAGCCTTCATAAATACATTATAATATTTGTTAGTAAGATAAACCTAACCCCTCAATACATATTAAAATAATAATAACTTCTTAAAATATATAGTATACATCAATAAACATTAAAGAACTTCCCAATGTTTTTGGTCAATAAATTTGCTAGCTTATTTTATCAATTGAAATATGGAAATTAAAAACCATTGATCGGTCTCTACCATGGAGAACAAATATTCTTATTCACAAGCCAATTTGGAGACATGAACACAAAACCAAAAATAAAAAATGATACACAGCCGTTAGTTTTTCAAAACACATTTTTGTCTCATTTCGCCAATAGTACTGGTGAGAACACCAATTTTCCCCATCTTCTCCATTGATAGGGAAAAATCAAAGAAAAATGTAGAGCTATGTGACTCCTCTCTCAAGTATGATCTTGTCTCCTTATTTGTGATGAGGGAAAAATCAGAATAAAATACTAAAGAACAAGAACCACCAGTGCCCACTAACGAGACCCAAAATAATGAAGTGATTTCAGAAGGAACCAATAACTGTGTTTTGGATCCCTCCTCCCACTCCCCTATAGCCTCTAAGTTAGACATTGAGAAGGGTCTATGTGTTTCTTTGGACAAGGAAGAAGTCTTTCATCAAGAGAACATCAATAAGAGTATGCATGATTCCCTTGCCTTATTAGGTTTTTTGGATCTGGGGTCCCCTTTATCAAGTTAGAATGCTCTTTGAAGGATGGTCTGGAGGAAGTGTGGACTCGGGTGAATGGAAAATTAAAAAAGAAAAAGAAAGTGGATGTGGGGAGTGAACAAAATCAAGGAAGACCTTCTCAGAGGGATACTAGATCTAGAGAGGTTGCCTGAGAGGTGGCTTCAAGAAAACAAAGGACCTTGAAGAGCCTCTCAAACCAAAAGAAAACTAAAAATTAGCTTGGGAAGGCCATTCTTACCCTGGTCAATATTAGGAGGATACTAACTTTATTTCCTTTGTCCTTATGAAGATAATGACTTGGAACATTCATGGGCTAAATAGCCCATTGAAATAGCATATTGTTAAATGTTCTATTGTGGATATGAAAGTGGATGTCCTCCTTATTCAAGAAACCAAAATGCAATAGGGTACATTCAAAAAAAATGTTAAAAAAATTTGGCCAATGGTAGAGTATTGTACATGCAATGTAGAAGGTTCCTCTAGAGGCCTTGCTACTCTTTGAAACCCTGCAATAATTAAAGGTGCCAAAGGATACTACAACAAAAACTGCTTAGAAACCATCATGGAAGATGGAAGGAATGCTTCTAAGTGGAATCTTATCAATATCTATGCCCCTAACTCAAGGGCTGCTAGGATTCAACTCTAGAATTCCTTATCATGGCTCATGTCAAATAACCAAAAGGCAAGGTGGATGATGGTTGGGGAATTTAATACCCCTCTTTATCCTTCTGAAAAACTGGGGGTTTGGAGTATTTCTTGGACAATATACTAGATTTTGATAATTTCATTTTTTTCTCATGGCCTTTTGGATGTTGATCTCAAGGGATCTAGGTTTACATGGTCTAACAGATGTGATGGGAAAAACCAAATTCAAGTTAAATTGTACATGGTTTTTATCTTGGGTGATTGGTGTTGGACTAATCGCCAGCATCTCCCTTCGGATTTAGGACATGGACTAACCACCTCCCGTGGATCTATTTATCTCTAGCATTTGTATAATGTGTTAATAGGTCAATCTTTTGGCACAATGGAAAACGTGTTCCAAAAAATTGTATAAAAGTTGTGGTCACAGATTCGAATCCCCTTGGGTGATGCTAAGGGGGATTGTTGGACTAATCACCAACGTCTACCTTCAAATTCGGGACATGGATTAACCACCTCTCTTGGATCTATTTATCTCTAGCATTTGTATTGGGCATTAACAAGTCGATCTTTTGGTGCAACATCAAACATGTTCCAAATGAGATATCCTCTCAAAGCTACATATCTTGGTTCTTCCTAGATCCACTTCAAACCATAGTGCTCTTATTTTGTATATGTTTTTTTGGCTCAAAAACTTAAAAGTATCAAATATCATATGCAAGGATGGAATAAAGTATCCTTTGGAAATATCTTCCAAACTAAGTGCTTCATACTTTATAATCTAAAAGATATTATGAAAGCTAATATGGAGACTAGAGTTGATGATGATGACACTTCAAGGAGAGAAAGGGAGCTCGGAGAGGAATGGTTCCAAGTTACGAAGAAGGAAGAAATTTTCTAGAAATAGAAATCCTGGATACAATTTCTACAAGGGGATAGGAACACTAAGTTCTTGTACCAATTGACTCTTAAGCATAGGAAAATAAATAGCATCCGCTCTATAGTTAATTCTAATGGTGAAACTAACAAATGGTGGTGATCTATCTGTTGAGGTTGTTTCCTTTTTCAAAGATAATGGTGGAGTCCAAGATCAAACTGACGTGGAGTTTAAACCTCTTTTTGATGTCATCCCTAAGGTGGTTTCAGATATGGAGATAAAGGATATGGGTAAACCTAATATGTTGCAAAAGTCAAGTCTGTTGCCTTTTCCTTTAAAGATTTCAAAGCTCCTAGCCTTGATGGCTTCCCTCCAGCATTTTTCCAAGATTTTTGGAAGGTCGTCTCTCCTTATCTGCTAAATACTGCTAGAGATTTCTTTATATCAGAAAGAATTCTAAGTCAAATTAATTCAACCTTTATTGTTTTAGTTCCTAAGAAATAGGATGCAATATCCCTACAAGATTATAGACCCATAAGCCTTTGTAACACAGTATACAAAATCTTCTCTAAAATTATTATTAATAGGCTTAAACGGGTGCTTGATAAGTTGATCTCTATGAACCAAAAAGGTTTTGTTAAGGGTAGAAAAATTCTAGATGTTGTCATTGTCTCTCATGAGTATATTCACTCTATGGAACTTTGTAAGAAACCAGGAATGGTTTTAAAATTAGACATTTCAAAGGCCTGTGATAGGGTTTCTTAGGCATTCCTCATTGCTGTTTTGGAGAATTTTGGTTTTAGTGGAAGAATTTTAAAACTGATCAAATCCTGTGTCACTACCCCAAGATTCTTTGTTTTGTTAAATCGAGTCCCCAATGGGATTTTCTATTATGGTAAGGGTTTAAGACAAGGTGGCCCTCTTTCCCCCTACTTGTTCATAATAGTTGTTGAAGTTCTTGGGTGAAACCTTCAGAGAAGCCTCGATCAAGGTGTGCTCAAAGGGATCAGATCAACCTTGTCTCTTCCTCCTACTTCCTATCAGTAGGCTTTAGATGATACAATTCTTTTTGGTGCTACTTCAGTTGTTGAAGCTGCTAATTGGAAATCCATTCTTCAGGATTATATGCTAAGGCTTTTGGCTAGTATTTTAACTACTCTAAAAGAAAGTTGTACTTCATTAATACTAATAAACAACTAAAGGATAAGGTGTTGGGAATTCTCACTTACCAGGAAGTTGTTCTTCCAGATGCTTATCTTGGCCTCCCCCTAAGCACAAAAAAAACTCCTATTACCTATTGGAATGGTATTATTGAAAGGATCCAGAAAAATTTTGCAGGTTGGAAAGGCAAGCTTTTGAGCCAAGAAGGTAAGATCCAACTCCTCAAATCCTCTCTATAAAACATCTTGGTTTACTTCATTTCTCTCTTTAAAATGCCAATATTTATAATCTAGAAAAATGAGAAAATTCAAAGGAACTTTCTTTGGATAGGAACAGAAGAAAAATCTAGGATTTCCTTGGTAAGTTGTGACAAGGTTTGCTCTCCAAAGAAAGTTGGGGGTCTGGGGATAAGAATATTTTTTTTTTTCAATAAAGCTCTCCTCTCAAAAAATGGTTGGTACTTTATTGAAGGTACTAAGGATTGGGTTAAAATCCTAAAAGTTAAATACCTGGGAAATGTTGAACCAAGTTGTTTATTCTTTTCTCAAGATTGGCCTAAGGGGTCAACAATCTGGAACAATATCATGAAAATAAGAAATACTCTCAAACAAAGTATTAGAAGGAGGGTGGGTAATGGAAAAAAGGTTAGATTTTGGGATGATGATTGGGGAAAGGGCCCTATGCTATCCTCTATCATTCAATTGAACCAAATCAAACAGGGTCTTATTAGAATTAATGGGATTTTCTTATATGACTATGTGGATTGGGGAGGTGATTCCCCAAAGTGGAAAAATTTTAGTGATCAGTTGTCTGGATTGAGGGCCTTGAAAGGAGACAACCAACTTGATTGGATGGTCCCCTCCCCTCTCTTGGACTTTCTAATTGGTGACTGCCTTCTCTTCTATCACAATGGTGATGATGATTGGATTTGGAATGACAACTCCTCAGGTGTTTTCTCAGTAAAATCCACTTACACTAGATTGGACCAACCTTCTCTCCCTCCCCAAACCTTTGACTAGAACAAATTATGGAATGTCAAACTTATCCTAAAGATCAACTGGTTTTGGTGGGTTGTAGCCCATGGTAGTATACTCACAACTGATGTCCTTAATAGAAGAGGATTTAAGTTTTTTAATAGGAGAGCTCCCTTTATTTTGAAGATTCGAGAAACATCATTCACTTGTTGTTTCATTTCCCTTTTGCTAGAGAGGCTTGGACTTGTCTTCCGAATTTTTCTAGTTAATTGGGTGTTTCCCTACATCCTTAAGGATCTTATTGATCAATGGAATAACTACCCTTTTAGACATCCAATTATTGGTGGAGCTATGGAAGAAAATCTCTTTGTTTGTTTTACTTGTGGAAGGAAAGAAATAATAGGATTTTTAGAGATCAACAGAGAAGCAACATGCAGGTTTTATTGAGTACAAAATAGAAAATTTAGGATAATATAAACTCGAAAAGTTTTGATTTTTCTAAATTAATGCCTAACTACAAGGATGTTAGAATCAAACAAAACTGGGGAATTAAACAAGATCTAACAAGAATCAATTGGGCCAAGATTCTAAGTAGAAGAATGACTAAATGGACCCCTCCTACTGATCGTTGGATCAAGCTTAATTTTGATGATTGTTGAAAGGGTAACCCGGGTGCTACTACAAATGGTGGTCTAATAAGAGACCATAGGGGCATTTTCATTGAAGGATACACCAAATGCTTGGGAATTGGTTTTAGTAACAAGGCAGAAGTAACTGTTGTCTGGTGGGGTCTAAAGAGGGTTAACGAAAGAGGATTTAACAAAGTTGCTATAGAAGGTGACTCTAAGTTGATTATCGATATTCTTAAGGGTGTTGTTGAAGCCCCATGGAGGATCACAAATTTTTTGGATGACTCAAAAAGGATGATTGAAAGCCTTAATCAATATAACCTATTGCACATTTACGGGGAAGGGAAGATAGCAGTGGATGTTGCTTCCAATGTGGGGCTTTCTTGTTTATAGTGGCAAAGTTGGAATTATGAGGATGCCCCTCAAAGAATTAAAGAAATTTTCTCTAAAGAATGCCTCGGAATAGATAAATCAAGGATTAATGAGAATAATGCTTAGTTGGACCCCAATAATTATGGTTATTAATGTTGGTGGGTGAGATTTGGCTTTTTTATTGGCGCTCTATCAAGAAATATGAATTTAAATGTTAAGGAAATGATGTAAAGGATAGGGATAAGGTATGATACCCAAATGGTCATATTTTCCCCAACTAATCATGGGGAAATTTTACAATTCATGTTTTTATTATTATAAGTTGTTGCTCATAAAACAACTCTAAAGTTGGAGGGGGTTGTTTCAGTGTGATGAAAGATAAAAGGCATATCACTAATTTAAATGATGAGCACATTAAAGCTTACTTTTTCAAAGATTTATGGAGTAATAAGTGGGTAGCCCATGCCTAATCATTAAAATGATCTTATTTTACTATCACGTTTTCACTCCTTGGTCTAATGACATTTTTAGTAAAAAAACTTTTATGATTTTTCATGGCGAGCTTAAGGCTCACATGAGCCTCAAGTCTAATCCAAGGATAATATCAATCTTGCATAAGATTCAAATCACTTGGAATACTAAGAGCTTTATCATTAAATAAAAGTGGAGAGACTTCCAGAATGTTAATTTAAAGGGTCAGGTTAACCCCCAACAAACATTTTATCTCACAGTTTTCACAAATTTTCCAATTTAAGTTCTAGTTACATTCCTTTTATGCCATAGATTTGTTATTGTGGTGTGGTTGTTGTGTCTTAAGATTCCCTGTGAAGGAGGTGGAAGGTTCGTGGTCTTAATATGGGTGGACCAAGGAAGCGCTCAGAATCTTTACCTTGCGTTCCCCTCAAACAAAATTTTGAACACTGGAAGTTATTCGAGGAAGTCGGAACGATGCCCTTATTTCAAGCCATGAAGAGCTTCAATGATGACCTTACATCAAAAAAATTTAACTCGTGGAGGGAAGGTAAGGTGTCGATTGGTAGTTTCAAATTCAAGGTAACCCCAAAACTAATTGTTGAGAAAATGGGTCTTGAATGAAAGGGAATAAAAGTTGTGAATGTGAGTAACGAGAACTACCAACATTTCATTGACAACATCCTTGGTGAGGTGAGAAGCTAAAATGTTTCCAAAATAGATATGACAGAAAGAAGATATCAACTCCCTATGGTTTGGTGAGCGTTCATATGCTGAAATACTTCACGCTCAAAGGTAGATATACTACTATTCATGGATATAATTTTCCTTTCCTTAATCATATTAGGCAGAATGAAAAAATCAATATCCCATTCTTTTTGCTTTCGTCTCTACATCAATGTAGGGCCAAAGGGGCCTCCCCTCCACTACATCAAGGCAGGTAATTCAAAGACTATAATTATGTTTTTACCCTAACCCATCTACCATGTTCGGTGAACAATGTTAAGCCTTTGCAAATTAAGCCCTTGAAGGAAAGTCCCCGTCTGCTTCAACTTTACCCTGACCTTGGCAAGAAGCCAAAATCTAATTCCTAGCATAGTGTTGGTTCTCAAAACCCTATCACCAAGGAAAAATAGTCTACCCCTCCCTCTCAAAAAAGGAAATCCCTGGAAAATCCCACTTGCTCCAAATTAAAATATCTAGACCCTAATGAAAATTTGACGGCTAATGATTGACATTCTAGATGAGGGTAAAGAGGGTCATTTGGATGATTCGAGTAGTGGTAAAGGTGAGAGAAGGTTGGCCAGATTGGCCAATATGGTGAAGTAGAACGTTAAGGGGAATATGTTGTCTTTCAAAGAGGAGGAGGATGGGTCTTCGGATGAAGAGTATGTCCTTGGGCTGGAGGAGGAGGACATTAACACTAGTCAAAAAGAACTTGAAGTGGTGATTGGAAATGAATTTGACGATGACAATACAAGTGTGGAAGAGGAGGTAGAGGAGGAAAAGAGTCAGCAAGAAGAGGAAAAGGATAATGACAGGAATGAAATGAATGTTTTCATTTCAGAAGAGGAGGAAGGTATGGACCCGTAATAGGAGGAAGAAAATGTTAAGGCTATGGTGAGCTCGGAGGAGGAGGAGGATCTAGGAAGCGGTACTCTCCAATATTATAAGAATCAGATTGACAACCTGCAAGGGAGGGTTTTCTGACTTGATAATGCTCTATGTTGCATGATATCCATCACTCATGGGATCATGAATAGGGACACATTTGGAACGGTTTCTTGGCAATTTGAAGTCGAGAAAATAAAATGTAGGAAGGAGGACAAACATGATGTTGAAGCCCAAAAGGAGGATACTACAAGTGATGTTGAGGATACTTGGAAGAACGACTTGGAGCTGTTCAAGTAAGAATGGAACTTGACTAATATTCATAAGGAGTATTTTCTTGTTTAGTAGGTTTCTTTAATTGTTTTTTGGTTCTCTGGGGCCTGTGCGCCTATCTTTCTGAGGCCTGCATGCCATTTTGTTTTTATTGCTCAATGATTGTTTCTCTTTTGCTTTATGTTGTTTCCTAGTAGGCCTATTGGCTTTTGTCTCTGTTTGAATTGGTGGGTCTGGTGGCCTTGTTTTTTTGTTTCGGTTATGTTTGGGATCAGGACCCTTACCCTTCTTTTTTAATCAAAAACATTAGCCAACTATATAACATTAATATCCTACTTCCTCATGAATTATATGCCAGTCCATAATATAATTGTATTTACATTCCCTTTAAAAAGAAAAATAACTAGAAAGAAGTTTAGAATCAGGTCTAAATTAAATTATTTTGTCTACCACTAACACATGTTAATCACTTTATTTCTTGAGTCAAAATTTACTCTTCCATGCATATACAACTAAAGATTTATACAACTACTAACTAGTAAACCACGGGGAGAGTTCATATTCCAGAAAAAAATGACTCTACTTAAATTTTTTTGAGTGAGGACTACTTTTGGAGTAACAATAGAATTGAAAACTCATTACAGCTTCTACACACACCCTAATACCAATAACATATCCTACTACAGTATTGGTAGGAAGGATAGTGGAATAACAAGTCCATAATTTTCTCCATAGACAAGACTATTCCCTTGTTAATTTTTCTGCACACAACAACAAACATTTTTTCATAAACCAATGGGAGCTCACCTCCCAACCTAGGACTATAACAATCCACCCCCAAGCTTAGGGAAACTCAATGGTGAAAGGGTGTTCACTCAACATAAAACACATTTATAGTAGTTACCAACTTCACAACACACATAACAATTGCAAGAAAAATACATGACCATTTCCAGCAATCCATTTACATAGAAACTCAACAACAAATGCTCACACATAGGTTATTCAACACCACAACTAACACAACACAAGGGTTCTTCTCCAAGATTCTCATAGAGGGGGAGCAAGGACATCTACCTGGTGGGTAATGAGCAAAAAATTTATTGCATAAACATCACTTAATTTCTTCCAATATTTTCACATACACTCCTCTAGAATTTTAAACTTCCATAACCCATCCTCCACACACATGATATTAAACATAACACCATGAATATGAAGAATTATGGGTACTCTTACCCTTTAATCTAACTCCCCTTAAGGGCATCTCACTCACTCAACCCCACACAAGAATCATAATCTTCAAGAATGGAAGACTTACTTCTGTCATACAAAACACACACAACACACACATAAAATATCAAGAGAAGCATACTTTTTTTTCCAAAAAAAAACACATTCACACATACATTCCATAAAATTACACCAAGAATGAGGTACCAACCTAGTATGTCAAAAATTAAAATCCATGATAACGAAATACCCATAATCAAAAACCATTCATGAGGATGACATAATAATCAGCATTAGTCAAATAAATCCCTAACACTGGAAAGTAGGTCTCACAATAGTCTCCTCAACTCTTGTTTACTACCTAGTGACAACTCCTCTTGTTAACACAAACTGATTGCCACTACACCAAAAGCCTAAGTTGTCAATGAGGGCAACATCGGAGAGGTTAAGGGGTACCGACAATGGTTGAGGATCCCATGTGACAACAATTTACCCCCCAGTCGAGAGGTCAACGAACATAGTCGACTGCGAGACGAAAAGAGTGTCAAGAGTGGGAGTCGAACCCTCCCCAACAGAGTCGCCAATTTTGTTAACACAAACCAACTGCCACTACACCAAAAGCCTAAGATGTCAGTGAAGGCGACATCGGAGAGGTTAAGAGGTGTCGATGAGGGTTGAGGGTCCCACGTGACAACAGTTTACACCCAATACACATTGAAACAATAATAACTTCTTAAAATATATAGTATACATCAAGAAACATTAAAGAACTTCCCAATGTTTGTATTCGATAAATTTGCTAGTTTATTTTCTCAATTGAAATATGGAAATAAAAAACCATTGACCGTTCTCTACCACAGAGAACGGCCCTTCTTATTTACAATACAATTGGAGACACGAAAACAAAACCGGAAAGAAAAAAAATGCTACGCAATCATTAGTTTGTCAAAGCACATTTTCCTCTGATCTCACCAGCAGTACCAGTAAGAACACCAATTTTCCCCATCTTCTCCATTGACAGGGCAAAATCGGAGAAAAATGTAGAGCTCTGCGACTCCGTTCTCAAGTATGATCTTGCCTCCTTATCTGTGATCAGTGCAGCATCTGATTGGAAAAGCCCTCTCCGCTTTTCTAAATTTGAGAAATAATTGGTGTCAAAAGTATTAAAGCTGCCCGGATCCATCTCTACCCGTTTAGTGGCGTCGCCAGGCTTGCATTTCATCTTAAGCTGCGCAGCATATGCTTTGTCTAAGGCCGGGTCCATGTCTCCCTTTCCGCTGAAATTGTAAAGCCTGTTGTTAAACGAGCTGCAATGGGCTGTGCCGATGGTGTGCCCGCCTGCGTTGTGGTTTTTTCACTCCAGAGCGTAAGAAAATATAAAATGTTGTATTAATTTGGATCAGATTCTGATCTGCCACTATGTATTTAGCTTACAATTTACAGCAATGCATGTCAGGAAACTATTTCTACGCACCTGATAACACAACAAGATCTTTTACGCTCAGCCCGATGTTGGCGAATATTGATTTAAGTTGGGAGAAGTTTCCGTTGGCAGGTGGAAGATTTGTTAAGGCGTCTGTGTCTCGGGACACCGTTCCATCTCTACGACCAGTTGGAACCTTCCAGAATGGTCCGCCCACCTGCTCATCAACTCTACAGATATTAATATGGAGTGGGTATTTGATTGGACAAATTCATCTATCATGTGAATTCTTGTGTGCGTTGTCAAGCTCTTTATCTTATCATGTGAATTCTTGGGATTTATAGAGTATGGGATTTGTTTTCTAATATCTACTGCGTTGTCAAGCTCTTTATAATAGGGAGTTCAAGCAAATTCATCATCAGCGATTCATCTGCATGACAAATTCATTTCTAGGAAAATTCACCACTAGCAATTGATCATCGTTAAAAATTCACCACCATCAATTTCTTAATTGTAAATGTGATGAATTTTCCACGGCAATGAATTGTTGGTGGTGAATTTTCCATGACAATGAATTGTTGGCGGTGAATTGTTGGTGGTGAATTTTCCATGACAATGAATTGTTGGCGGTGAATTGCGAATTTTCCTAGAGCCATAATAGGATAGGGTGACCCCTTACCATTTGGCTTTAAACAACACACTCTAAGTTTTGATTTGTTTAGGTGGCTCATCTGAAATTACATTAGCTTTTTAGTAGGACACACCTATTAATGAAATTTCAGATGAACCACCTAAACAAATCAAAACTTACGATGTGATGTTAATGAACCACCTAAACAAATCAAAACTTTAAATGTAATGATTAAATGAACCCTCGATGCACCTTTTACACAACCAAAAAAAACACCCCTCTCCTCTCCAATAATTATTAGTCTTTGAGTCTCTTTAGAGCCTCTGCAATAATAGAACTATAACCCCTCCCCACCTACCTCAACGATAATTCCCCACCCGAATGGAGAAAATAATGGTCGAGTCTCTTGACAAGCCTGACCTTAACAGCATATCTATATGTGATATTAATGCTGTGGTAGCATAATAGATGGTATCTACTCTACTAAATTTTAATTACCTCCATGCATACACAGTGAAATATGGAGCATCTTCAAAGGTGACGGAAAAGAACAATATCATGCATCATATGAAAATGGTATCCAAAAGAAAGAGAATTTGATGAGAAACTACTTATAAACACGTATAAAGGCTTGACTATAACGTTTTGGTTGGAAGTTTTACCTTGTGAACAGCATCCCGAGCAACAAGGGCAAGAATATCAGCACACGAAACAACTCCCGGACATAATTTTTCTACTACAGCTTTGGCTTCGTCAATAATGTTGAATCCCCTCAAACTTAGATTTGGGAATGCCACCTTCTCCGCGTTCTGTGATTTCATTGAATTCAATAGCACCGAACCATCACAGCCCTGAATTCATCAGTGCACCAACACTTGATCAGAAAATAGAAAAATTCCAGTCTTTTTAATGTTCAAGTATCCATAGCCATAGCATGCCAAGCTTAAATGCTTTTCTGCAATGTCGTCTTACAAAATACGAATACCCACTTAATACAAAAGCTTAAACAACCAGTAGGTTGCGATTAATGGAAACTGAGTCTCAATATAAACAGCCCATAAATTATTATCAACATACCGACTGTTTAAGCACAATTGAAGCATCATACAGCATACCTACCCGAACAAAACAATCATGAAAATGCATTCTGAGAAGAGGTGCAGCAATCGATGGAGCTTTCGATACGTGAGTTGCCACCACCTTTTCAACTGCAGAATAAACGCCTGGACAACTTCCCTCATAAAATTTCAGCGAGAGTCCTCCAGCTTCTTCTGATAAAGAGACACCAAATACTAAAACAATTGCAACTGAAATAAAAGCAGCCCTTACCACACTCATCGTCATTGTATTACAAATCCTGCTTACGAACAGTCAATATACTTCTCCCCTTCCTTTATAACTCATAAACGGCAAGCATATTGTGCAATAATTTGAACAGTCAAATGGGTACAGACAAAAAGAATCTAGAAAAACATTTCAATCCAGAGTAGTTGAACATTTCTTTTAAAAATATGAAGTTCCAAGGCAGGACAACGTAACAATCAGATTGGCACAGCGTACCCACTAAATTATCGAGTCAAGTATTGTTTATATGGATATGTCCCTAGAACAGACGAATTTGTGGTTAGCCTTCCATATTCTTTAATATTAACAGTCATCCACCAACTCTCTCTTTTCCTATTCAATCCTGAACTTCCAAGCTGAAACTCTGTATGAAACTTCAAAGATTCTTTAAGCCACCTCATTTTGTAACGATTTGTTTGTCTGTGGCATTTTTTTAAGGCCAACGGTTGACCTCTGAGGCGACCACATCAACTGGTGACGCCACTGAGATAAGAATATTTTTGATTCCCTATCATCACTGTGTCTTCTTATGAGCTAAACTCCTTCCATGAAATGAAGAACGGGTCAACTGCTAACATCTGTCAATACCATTTTGTTTTTCTATGCTTTATATCCACGTCTAAAAAGATTATTTCTGTGCACATTGCATGATAATGCATTAGGTAGGGGGGAATTACAGAGTATCATTTAGCCCTAGAGATTGATTCAGATTGATGATATCAAACGTAAAATGCTAATAACCTCTGATAAATAATCCACAATGAAGTTATATTGGTAGTTACTTTATAGAATTTAAGCTCGTGCCATGAACTTTAGGTGCAGGTATCTGCCTCTTTCCCAACTTATTTGTCAAAAATGGAATCTATAATAAAAAATACTAATTTATTGGTTACAAATGGAATCTATGTAAGGAAGAAGGGATCCTTTCAAAATCAACGTGTATTAATTATTCAGGAATCCTTTCAAAATCAATGTCTATTAATTATTCATAGAGATATTACTTTTTTTTTAAACAAATTAGACTATTTGATATAAATGTTGATATTTTAGGCTTTTTAGATTTATAGTTTTGTAAATTTAAGCTAGAGGAATTAAGGCTATTAAGTTTAGAATTGTAAAATTAAAAAATTGAAAATTGAAAGTAAATAAAGTAGATGGTGTTTTTGTTAGAGTTTTTTAATCATAAATTTAGTTTATTGTGTTATAGATTTTTGACCAATATATGATGGTTTTCATTTCTTACATTTAATGTATTGAGAGTGAACATCATCATCTTGTCTCTCTTTTTAATGACCACTATTAAATCACAACCAGGATTTATTGGTGCTTTGTGAATGCTAGAATTGGTTACTATGACCTTCAAGAAGGCATACAAATATATCTCAAAGTTTACATGAGGCATTAATCCTCAACCAAAATATTTTCCCTTCATGTTATGCTAGAAATGAATAAATTTGATAACGTTTAAAAATTAATGACTTTAATAGAATATTGCACGTTGAACACATGTTTAATTGTTGTTGGGACCACCAAGGTTCAAATCTATGTTGGACTATTGTGATCGCAAGCACTATGCCTTCGTTGATCCAATGTGCTCTCGAGCTTGATCCACAATCCCATATTTGTGGTCTATCTGGTTCATAGCTCCAGGATAAAAAAGCGCTTACAAACCAAAAAAAAATACAAACCACAATATGCCTAAACATGAGTGAAAAATAACTTACTAAATTACCTCATCCAATATCTTCTTGCATGGAAAAGAAACACAAACTTAGGGGAAATGGTCCACCATTATGAAGAGATAATCATTCCTTCTCTTGGACATAGTTAAACCTCCCACAAAATCTATGAAGATGCTTTTGTATGGATGGGAAGGAACTAGAAATCACTTATATAATTGCAACTTATGACTATTATGCTTGCTTACACTAAATAACTTGCACCCTCTTATAAATTTGGAGACATCAATTTGTATATAAGGCCAATATGCATACCATTGAAGGTTAAATACATGGTTTTTGTAACCCTAAAATTTCTTTTTCCCTTGGATGTGTGATCTTCCCTCGAAAAACAACCTTTTCTCTCTCAACACCCACAACTTGCTCAATTTGAAAAATAAACCATCTTACTAGTGAAAAACTAGATTTGACACAAATTGAACACCCCTGACAATGAGAGAAACAATATTAGCATTAAAAAAAAACATAATTTCCTTATCATATATTTGACTACATAAGTTACATCAAATCCTCTCAAACTTAAACTTAAAATTGCCCCTCTCTACATTCTATGATTTTGTTGAATTCATTAGCACTAATCCATCATAGCGTTGAATTCATCAACACATGAACGTTTGATTAAAAAAAAATGAAGTGTATACATACTCATAACTGTTATTTATACGCAGCTATAAACAATTCATCATATAATTATTTGTACAAGAAAATTAAAAACACAACAGCAAAAATAAAACAAAGTATTTAACATGGTTTGACAATATACCTACGTCTAAACACATACCCATGTCTAAGCATATTCACAATGTAGAAAGTGTGCCAACAGCAAATTAGTTCAAAAGTTAACAATGAATTATTTATATCATTTATATTTATAAACTATACACAATCACACATTGTTTTAAAAAATTGAATATTCATACATTTTGGTCAACTCATTGATTGTTTATTGAAGACCATGCAAACTTCACATAATTTATAATTAACATATCAGCTATTTAAACATGATGGCCTTTTATTTATTTTGAGCCACCATACACCATAACAACTCAGATTGAACGAATGAATACGGTTAACCACTAAATTATCGAGTTCAGTATTGTTTACATGGATTTGTAGTTAGCCTTTCATATTCTTTACCAACCACAGTCTCTCTTTCACTATTCAATCTCTAAAGATTCGTTAACGGCATCATCTGTACAGATTTGTTTGTCTGTAGTATTATTTTTAAGGCCAACAAGATGAGAATATTTTCATTTCTCTGTCATCGTTGTTTCTTCTTATAAGCTAAGCTAAACTCCTTACCTGAAATGAAGAACAGGCCAATTGCTAAGAATTATTCAACTATTCATCTGTCGTCTTATATTTATGTATTCAATTATTTCTATTTATTTGTATGATGTTTTGAATCACACTTAATGATTCATCATCAATGATTCCTCTTCCGAATGATGAATCACTGAGTGTGATTTGAAACGTCATACAAATAAATAGACATAATTAAATACAGAATTTTCTTATCTAAATCTTATGGACTGTGAAAAAATCATTCCTACTATTCTTGAAAATAATCCACATTGTGAAAGCGAAGTCAAGTTGTGGTAGCTGCTTCATAGAAATTTAAACTCATGCTACCAACTTTAATTGATGGTAATTGTCTCTTCCCCTTTTTTTGTCAAAATAGAATCAAACACAAAATAGCCTAAAGATCAAAATTTATTATTATTTTAAAAATGTTACTTATTGCTTACAAGAGGAATTTTCCTCTTATTTCAAACTCAATGTATATTATTTATTTAGAGTGATTTTAAACATTTATGGGAAAAAAAATGTTGTTTGGTATATGATTAATTTATCATTGTGTTATATATTTGTCTATGAATTTTAGGCTTTGTAAAGCTCATGCAAAGTTAAGATTCATTGCTTTTAGAATTGAAGTTTTAAAGTTAAAGATTACACAATTATAAAATTAGACCTTTTATTAAAGAAAATATATATTGTTTTTGTTAGATTTTTCTAAATATATGTGTATTTTATTTTGAATTTTTTAGATTTTTTTATTATATGTATTTTATTTTGAATTTGTCATTAATATGTGATTGTTTTTATTTTTTATATTTAACGTGTATTTATTGTATTAAGAGTGATCTCATTATCTTTTTTAGATAGTGTTTGTCATTTAAATCATTCTAATTAAAACACAAGTACGATCTATTAGAACTTTTTCAATAGTAGAATTAATGGTCATGGCCCTCAAAAAGATATAGAAATACATCCTCAAAGATTTTCATGATGTATTGTCCCTTAACCAAAACATTATTTTACTTATTGGACTAGAAATCATTAAAATTGATAATATTTGAAAATTAAAATTTTATACTTCATATTTCATTAGTCTTATTTTCTAAGAAGGTGCTCAAGAGTTGGGTTCACTCTATATAATAACCTTATGGTGATATTCTTAAGGCACCGTTGAGTGTGATGAAAAAACAAAATTAGGTTTTTATATCTTGAACATTATGTTGCCATATTTTATTAGGAACATCCTAGTTGTGTTTTCCCTATAGAGAAAAGATTTTATGGTCTCCATGAAGACCATAAAGTTTGATATTATTATTTGATGATTATCGATGCAGTTATACAAAGGAAGAAGGAAGTATTTGCAAGGAGGAAGCAATTGAAACAATTTAACTACATACACCTACTTGCTAGTTATAAAATGTAATATGCTAACATTTCCCCCTTATTACATTTTTCTTTCAAATATATCATCAAAACCTCAAACTTCACCTTGCCAAGGGACCCCCCTTAAGGCTTACATAACAAAGCCTGATGATTACATATAAATACAAATTCATGAGAAGATCTTTTGAAGAAACAAATCTTGAATCAAGTGGAACTCCATCAAGCTGCCTCGTAACCCTTATAAAGGTGTAGCTTCGAGCTGAATTCCCGAGTTCTTAGACTACCATTTTCTCGAACTCTCAAATCACTGATTCTCAAATTATTCGACAATAACCTGAATTATTCGACAATAATCTATATTGAGATCTACAAACATAGGGCTCCATCAAGTTATCTCTTGAACCCTCATAAGGGTATAATTCTCAATCACAGTCTCATAAACTCATTGGACAACAATCCATATTAAGTTCAACACCAAATCCGTTACATGTCTCCAAAAAATCAAACTTCAAAATATATGTATTCTTGAAATCCATCAGCATCAACAAAGAAAACAAAAAAGAAAGCAAAAACACTTTTCATGCAAAACACCATCTCAAAATGAGAAGCTGACTTGAGATGATGAAAATTTCTCCATCCTTCGGTGCCACCAGCCTCCAGTTGACAACCCATTACATAAATAATTTTGGTTTGGATGCCTTGAAGGTTGTTTTCAACTTTCTCGCTAGTGCCTTGATTTTGCAATGCACCAAAGGAAACTTGATATTAGGATCATGAAATTTCTTGGTGTTCTCACGCTTGCAAAGCTTTGCAGGAATAGTTGCTATCTTAATAATTTGAATGCAAGATCATCGCATCCTCTTATGAGAATCCATCTCATCATACATGGTGTCTCGATACTCCTTACATGTTATGATAGCCAGTTCTACTTTGGTAATGAAGTCAAATACCATAATTCTTGATTGTTGTTGGATTTTTCTCAAAAATCTCATTAATAGAAAGCATTTGTCGATTGCTCTTCTTCACCTTCCACAACTTCCTCAAAAAATACTAGAACTCGAACTTAACCTGAACATCATCTATAGCCCATTGTTACAATCTTATAAGTCTTAATATTTTCATTAATTAGAGTTGGAAAAACCCACCCAACAACCTAATACTGATGAAACATCTACTTCACCATTGTTTCCTTTATGGAAAAAGGTATGAATAGAGGAGAGCAACACATAAAATTTAATCAGATTAAAGGGAAGTAAAACGTATGCCTCCATGTCCAACTAAAACCCTACAACGCCATTTCTTTTGGATTATGTGTGGATTGGCAATTTTAATGCAGATATCAACACTCAATCTAAAATATCCAACACAAGAAGCTCATGGATTCGAGATAGGGCAGACCATTGATCATCTTGAATTACTTCTTCAATTCACATAATCCAAGAATAATTATCGAGATACAGGACACTCACGAAAAAAAAAAAGCTCCAATTACAATTAGCGTTCTTTAAAAACCACAAGATTAACATTAATCACTATACCTTATAAGTTGTTGCTTTGTTGGTATGGCAGATTAACATTAATCACTATACCTTATAAGTTGTTGCTTTGTTGATATGGCAGAGTTCACAAGAAGAGTCTTTTGAAATAGTGATACTCACTTTAGATTTATAAACCTTCAAAATAATCTGAATCCTTGCACACAAAATCTCTACGCCCAACAAGTGCATTCACGTTCCTTCAAACTCTATTTAGGAGTCATCAAAGAGAGCTTCAAAAAAACTTTCGAAGAAATAAATGGTGGAAATACAACAGTTGCTACTAAAATATAAGACCAAAGAAAAAACTAGTACTGTCATTGCTCTCTGGACAATGTGAATTAGGAGAGTTTGAGATGTGCCCAAATATACAGTCGGTTAACAGAAAATCAGCATAATCTTTATGCCCATATAGCATATGAATGAAACACATTCTCCATTAAATGTATACTAGCAGCGCTCATCTTCAGGAATGAATCTACATGCTTCCATGCCTTCTACAATAGCATTATGTGCATAGTTCCACACGCCTCACATGGCCCAAGATCAGTTAGACACTCTGATACCAAATGAAGATAAAAGTTTGATATTATTATTTGATGATTACCACTGTATTTATACAAAGGAAAAAGGAAGTGATTGCAAGGAGGAAGTAGTTGAAACAGTTTAACTGCATACACATGCCCACTAGTTATACAATGTAATATGCTAACACTCCAATAAGAATAAACTCAAACTTTATGTGTTAATTGAGTTCCTTGGTTCACCCATACCTATGTGGGAATTTTTTACCATATTATTACAACTCTACATCATTTTATTATCATGAATAGAATAATTGTTCTATTCTAAGTATCCCTAAAAATGTATCTATTTTGAAGTATATCTTTTTGAAGATTATAAAGAAACAAATGCAATTAGATAGGATATAAAAATTTTGTATAGTGTGTCACATATTAACTTTTTCAATGTACCTTTTTTGTCACCATTATAATAAAATTAATATTTATTATTATCTAGTCATGGTCGCTATTAATTTTATTCCAAATCCTATGGTATATGTATTTAAGTTCAATTTATCCAATATAGGTTATTAGAACACCTTTACTTATAAAATATTCAACTAATAGAATATAGGTGATCGTAAAAATTTCAACTATTTAAGAAGCCTCTAGGTGTAGCCGAGGCATTATTTGGACCTTCTAGTTGTTAAGATAACAAAGGTAAATAGCTAAAATATAAATATAAAATTAAGTGTGCAAATTTAAAATTAATTGTGGGTGTTCTTGAAATACCATTCAATTAATTATTCTTAATTATATAACACCATCAATATATTTATGAGTTTTAAGTTAGAAAAATAATAAATTACTAAACCACATGAGTACAACAAATTACACAATATTTATGTGGAGAAACCTTTGGGGGAAGAAAATCTACGAAGAAGAGAGACCAATTGTGTATTATCTTATTCAAAAAAGATTACAAAGAAACACACTTCCTTCACTTCTTATTTATCTTCAATATCATCCCACAGCACCAATTTATAATAATTTTGAAAGAAGAATACCACTAGGAGTTTCCAAAACAAGAGGTTCATAGACCATTGTAAAACATGGCATCCAAAATCCCCTTGGAAAAATCAAACGACATACTCCTTGGAATTCCCTCTAGAATGTGTAAATTCAATCATTTTGGCATCCCAAGTAACATATTTTCCCTCCTTTCCAAGCACCTAACTTGAAAAGCTAATCAATTTTATTACAAGTAATTAATTATTGTTTTCAATAGATCCCTTCATCCTTTATGAATGCATTTATAACTATAAGTGGAATATGATTACAAATTATTTTCTACCAACACTCTAGGCAATTAGTTTGAGTTATCCTATAATTAAAACAAGTACATGCACACAATCTCTATAACCAACTACTTCCTTGAATATATTAATAGCAACAATATACTCTATCTCAATGGTAGATAAAGTGATCATGTCCTACCTCTTACTCATCCAACTCATTGTAGAACCAAATAAAGTAAAAACATAGCCACTAGTGGACTTCTAACTATTCAAATCATTGACCCAATCTATATCAACAAATCCTTGCATGCCCAATGTCTTATCCACAATGTTATACCAAAATAAACCAAATAATAATCGAAATTACCACAAAATACCTAAGCACCCTCTTCACATAATTTAATCATCTCTACTAATGTTAGAGATAAAATTGCTTAATACTCCCACTACTTAAGCAATATATGGCCTTGTACAAACTATTCCGTGTACATTAGGCTACCAATTACACTAGCATATGGCATCTTAGAAATATCCTCAAAATCATCCTAGCATTTAGGAAATGTATCTAAAGTAATCTCATCTCCAACTAATAAATGAACTCTAGCTAGCTTATAGTCCTATATGTTAAATCTCTTCAAAATAGTATTTACATACTTACTCTGAGAATACTAAAGCTTTATGTATTCATGATCTCTCCCAACTTCCATACCCAATATGTATCTTTTTTACCCAAAATATTTTATCTCAAATCACCTAGAATTTGAGCTTTCAACTTGTTAATCATACCCTTGGTGTTACTAAAAAATAAATGTGTCATCCACATACAAGGAAATAATTATCATATGATCATCAATGCATCTAATATAAATCCATTGGTTCTCCTCACTTCTTACAAAACACAACTTTAACATAAATAAATTAAATGTTTGATAGCACATCTAGGGTCATTATTTCAAACCATAAATAGATCAGTTAACCTACAAACCAAGTATTCCATCCATTTTACCATAAAACCATTATGTTGTTTAATATAAATTTTATCTTCAAGATCCCCCTAAAAAAAATAGTTTTAACATCCATTCGTTCGATTCAAAAATCATTAAAAATATATATATAAATAAAATAAATCTAATCAAAGATAATTTAGTAATAGGAGAGAATATTTCACCAAAATTAACTCCCTCTCTAGGAGTATCCCTTGGCCATCAGTCTAGTCTTGTACATCTCCAATAGATAGTATGCTCCAAATTTAATTTTATAGACCCAATTACAACCAATGGCTTTCCTTTATTTAGAAAAATTAACAAGATCCTAGGTGTCACATGAGTCTAGAGTTATCATCTCCTCTTACATGGCTTGTTGCCTAAAATCATTATCATTTAAAATAATGCTTCATTGTAGTTCCCAAGTTTATTATTAGTACTTAACAAAGTATATATTCAATAGAAATTTGATGACCTATACCTATCAACAAGATTACATTATATATTGGATCTACTTAAGGGTGGAGTAAGGGATTATCTTTTTTGTGCTTCTACCTCTTGAAGGTCATCACATTTAGAACTCCCACTTGAACCCTCTTCTTCCCCTAGACACCCTCCAATCCATCATTTTATTCTTCTACATGTTCCTCTTCTTGCTTCAATTTAAAATGCATTTTTTTTTCCTATTTTTATTCTTTGACTATTTATGAATATAAATAGCTCTAAACTCCATAAAAATCACATCTCTAGAATAGAAATGCACACATGAAAGAGACAAAAGGGTTGTTCCATATAGGGGCTTGCCTAAGTCAAACCCTGTTTTAGTATTTCTACCTCAACAACGGCTATGATGATGTATAAAGAGAGCTTACCCTCGGTCAGGTAGAAGCTAAATGATAAACAAGTAATGAATTGATTGATGTTGTAATTCACCACTCATATTTGCATTTATTGATGGACTGAAGTCATGTACTCATCATCTTCAAGGAGAATTTGATTGCTTGATTGAAGTCCTGCAAGTGTTAGTACTCACAAAATAAATTATCATAAAACATAGGCAAACTTACATGAAAACATAATGAATAATTGATATGATGCTTGATTGGAATAAATGTTGCACTAATGTTGATAATTTTTCTCTTGACTACTCTTGATTGCTTTTAGGATGATCAATTTTCTCAAATAAAATTTTTAGGTTTCATTAGGTGTGCTTTGTTTGAAAATGACTAGTATTTATATATGATTCTTCTAATTTTCCAAAAATCAAATACCGTTAATTGACAAACAATATTGGAAATTCAAATAATAAAATACTAAAACTAACATATATCCAAAAAAGAGCCAAAAAGAGGTGATCTAGGCCAATAGTTACCCTAGACCAGACCCATCCTTTTCAATGCTCAAAGTGTCGGGGAAAATATTAAATTCTCATTTTTATTTCTCATTGTTTGATTTTCTAGAGATGTTTATAAAATGGGTGATTAAATGTATAATTAGGTCCAAGAACATAAGGGGAACTAAACCTAATGTGAAATTGTCAAGGGTGATAATTTTGAATGCTACATTTAGCCCTCACTTAAATAGTGAGAGTATTAACTTATGCTCAGAAGTTTGCACTAAAGTATGAAAAAGCCAAGAAGGGCTCATTTATCCAAATATTGGAGAGATAGGATGCACATCGAATTTAGGGGATGCACTAGCCCCCAGATTCAAGATCCTATAGAAAAATAATCTAAGGACAAAGGAACACACATGTAGATGTAATGAAACATGACAAACACAAAGCATGCAAAATGAAGACATGACATATAACATAGTGCAAAAAAACAAAAAATAATGCAAATACAATATAAACATACAAAAAGGGTGTATGACAATGACGGACTAGCAAGCTCCGTAGAAATCTTACTAGGATCCATACCCAAGGCATTGTTGCAAGTATGTGCAATTGGTGTTGTCATTGATGTCAACAAGCTTTAGTGTTGCCATTGGTGTATACACCTAAAAATGGTCACATTATAATAAGTCTGGTAATAATTAAATACAAATTATTTAATTAATCTTCTAAATTCAATCTACATATAAATGAATTTAAATAATTTATTTATATTGTTCATTTTCTACATTCCTCTATCTTAATTAAATAAGTTTAGTTACTTATTTAATAGTTACTTATTTACTTTAATCACTTTTTCATTTCTTCTTAATTAATTAAATGAATTTTACAATTTATTTAATTTAATTATCACATTGTTTTATTTCAAATAAAGTAAATATTATTCTTTTTCCGAAATCATTTTTTCATTTCTTCTTAATTAATTAAATAAGTTTTACAATTTATTTAATTTAATTATCACATTGCTTTAATTTGACTTTTTAATTCAAATAAAGTAAATATTCTTCTTTTTTCAAAATCATCTTTTTCATTTCTTCTTAATTAAATAAGTTTTACAATTTATTTTAATTATCACATTGTTTTAATTTGACTTTTTACTTCAAATAAACTAAATATTCTTCTTTTTCCAAAATCATCTTTTCCATTTCTTCTTAATTAATTAAATAAATTTTACAATTTATTTAATTTAATTATCACATTGTTTTATTTCAAATAAAGTAAATATTCTTCTTTCCAAAATCATAAAATCGTCTTTAAATCTTCTAAATATTCTTCTTTCCAAAATCATAAAATATCTTTAAATCTTCTAAAAAGCCATCTCACATATAATTAAATATTTTTAAATATTTAATTAGAAATTTCTTATCCACATCCCACTTATAATTAAAAAAATTTAATATTTAATTAGAAGCTTCCAAATCCACATGTCACGTGAAATTTAATTATTTAATTATTTAATTATCTTCAACCACTAAAACTAACTCATAACTAAACTTGACAAATGGCAAGTTGTCTCCATTTTTTAGTGAAAAGGTTTTTATGGGAAGGAAACATCTTCCTGCTTTCTTTCTATTTTCCATCTTTTTTCCAACTTCTCCATCTCTCACCGTTCATCTTACCAGATTGAATCTCAACCATTGATCTTTTCCAACTAAGCTTTTGCCTCCAAAAATCTATAAATAAGACCTCTTCGCTCTTTGAAAATCATGGAACTGTTTGTATAACATAAGCATTATAGTTGAATAATCAAGCATTTAGCATTTGAATATCTTAGTTTCATAATAATAGCATAACATCTTATTTTTCATTATCTTAGCATAAATAATCATGGTAGAATAGCTTGCATAATCTATTCTTAGTTTCGTTGTCATAGTTTCAATATCTCACCATTTACCATAAGAATGTATCTTCCATATCATCTCATTATCTAGGTTGTCATTTTGTTGAGCTTCTTCTTATACAAACTGAGAGCAAGCAGCTTAAAATGAATCCTTGGAGATAGAGGACAATGAGACGGCTTTGAAGAATCTGTTGGGTTTGAAGCTTTATTTAGTTTTAAATTAGATTTCCTTAATACAATGTTTCATTGGTGTGTTGTTTAGCTTGTTTGTTGATTCCACATATTCACACACAATTGGTGGCAACTGTATGAGCAAGAGATTGTTGCAAGAGTGTGAGAATTTGGTATTGATTTGATGTTATCTTTGATGATGTTTTGACTAGTTGCATTATGTTGTCATTAGTAAGCTACGGGTATCAACCTCTAGTGTTGCTTTGATAAGCTTCTATCTATGGATGTATGGTTGAGTTGCTATGTTGTAGTTAGCTTGGTGGTGATGAGGAAGCACTGAAGATGTTGAGGATGTGTCTCTAGTGCTTGGATTCCAAGTGCTTTTGAGATAATTTGAATAAAAAAAGGAAACAGTGTGTTGCAGTGGTGTTTTGTGTTGTAGAGTAGCGCTTTGGTTTCACTTTGCATTTCTTCTATGTTGAAATTCTTCTTGTGTAGTTTGGATATGTTGATCAAAGGTGTTCAAGGGTGTTACATCCAAAATTTTATGTGTTGGATTGTTGTGCAAAGGAATTTTTGTTCACCAGTGTGTGTGAACTATGCATTATAGAGGTGTCTAGGAGAAACGGTTTTTCTCTGCATTTCTCTGCAGAGTGATTTCAAGTCTTGTAGATCTGGAAGGGTGCTGATAGTGTTTGTATCTTTCTTCAGTCAAATTTTTTCATGATTTGGTGCTTTAGAAGTTGGTTTCTTGAGTAACAAAGTATTGAAGGTTGTTTAAGTGTATTGGGTGTGTACATTCTTCAAGTGAAAATTGTTGCTAAGCAACTTGTTGGATTTCAGGATGTTTATGGAATATTCCAGATTATGTTCAAGTGACATTTGTTGTCTACGAGTTGTTTTTGGATCAAAGGAAGTGTGTACTTAATTGGTCAATGGTGTTTACGCGAGTTCGGCCAACCTTGTGTGTTTACACTAATTATAATATTGCTTCGATGTTTGTGGAAGTGTGGTGTGGCATGTATGAGTGATTTAGGTCTGAGTTAAGGTGTGTTGTGGTATACCTTCATTCCTTTCCATTGTGAGAATGTTTTGGTGCCGACCTAATTTGAATTTACACAGTTGAGGTGCATAGCCGACCTTGGAGAATGTTTTCAAGATTGAAGATGGTATAAATATGTGTTGAGATGTTGAGGGATGATAAGATAGATGTGTGCGATGCAAATTTTAAATTTGTAAGGTGTGATTTTGTGAAGTGAAATGTGAGCTTTCATGTGTTAGATTACTAGATGCAGTGAGTAGAAAGTGTCTACAATCTTCAATAAGATTACAAAGGTTTTGATGATGTAGTGGTGAAATTTTTTGTTGCATTGAGATGGATTTATCATTGTAACATTCTTCTCTATCTTCTTTTCTATTTTGGCAGTGAGTCTTTCTTTCTTCTGGGAAGTGAGCCCTCTGAAAATGAGCCCTTTGTAATCGATGTTGATATTAATTTATATTGTGAGTTAATCCTCACTATGTTTTTCCCTTCTTGGGTTTTCCACATAAATCTACTGTTTATTTGTGTATGGTGTTGCTTTGGTTATGTTTTTTTTATTTGCTTTCATGATAAATCATTCTAATAGATTAAGGGTTAATTGAATTAATATAGATCTAAATGTTTGTGAGGGTTTTAAAGTTTTAAGGTACAACTGATTCACCCCCCCTCTCAATTGTCTTGTGCATTCAACAATTTTTATTAGATCAAGGTTCCTTGGAAGAAAGCTTAACCGCTTGAGGTAGATCTGGGATGGCACACAAGAAAGATTTCCTTTATTTGATGGATAAGATTATGCATTTTGGAAGACAAGGATGGAAGGTTTTATGGTTTCTCTTGGATTTAAAATCTAGAAATCTATTGAGACTGGATATACTATGCCAGCAAGATCTCTTAAGTGGTCTTGCTAATTCTAAATTGGTAAAAGTTATGAATCTAAAACTGCTAGAGAAATTTGGGTAAAGTTAGAAACAATTTATGAAGGAGATGAAAATGTCAAGCAAGCTAATATGTAGAGCCTTAAGATTATTTTTGAGATCCTACAGATGTCTAAAGATGAAAACATCACAAGTGTTACACCCCATTTCATAATTACTAAGTTACTTTTACCTTCATGAGTGAAAATGTTGATAAATGCAAATTGTGACTTTAATATGTTTACTAGATGAATGAAATATGAAGATATGAATTAAGATGATATTAATTTTGAAGGAGTGAATATGTTTATGTTGATTAAATACAATAAAAGATGTGTATTGCAATGTGAATATTAGAATGCCTACTCCATGCAAATGTCAAATGATGATGTAAATAATTGTATTGTGAACATCTAACTACCTTGGTGTTGCACTAAGTTGAATACAGGAAGAGGTTGAGCCTTCGGAAGAAAGGGAAGTATCACTCAAGAGAGGGTCTTGGTGATGAAGGATCATTCAAATGCACAAGCAATCCTGCACAACCAAAAAGATTTTAATTTTTAATGCTCGTGTTTTGTCTTTTTTTTTTTGTTTCAAGCACAAATTATTGAAATGCTTAACTCCTCCAGCATAGTAGAATTTGGTGATAAGTTGTGGGAAAATAAAATTGATTAATTGATTACTTTTTAAATTGTTTTAAAATTGTTGAAAGATGTTAATTTATCAAAAAGGCAAATCCCACAGCCAAGCTTGGAGTGGGCATTTAATATGCTCTGTAACACCACTTTGAAAATTGGAATTTGAATTTTGTTGCAAGATTGGAATGTAGGGTTCTGGAGAAGAGTGGAGAGACTGGGTTGGAAAGCGGGAAAGAATTTTTGAATTGCACATTGAATGTACATGCCAAGAAGAGGAAACCGACTCCCAAGGAGTAATGAGCATTCTAGAAGTTTGGCTGGCATTGGAGGAGAGAGAGATTGTCAAAAGTCATGACTATGAGAACTAGTCTCACAAAAACATGCGTAATTTTGTTAAATGGTAATAAAATTGAAAAATTCAAAATGTTCTAGAAAGCTAAGAAGGAGGCGCACAAAATCCAGAAACCAGTCGAGAAGATTCGTAGTAATGAAATAGCAATGACAGAAAAAATATGATGAGTTGTTTTTGTTGTGGCAATACGAAAGAAACTTTGGATAGGAAAATGGATACATAGAAGGTGTGGAAATGGAGATTTTTTTGGAGATGAGAGGATTTGATGTCAATTGAAGTGTGTTTTTGCTTCTTTTTTCTGCTCATAGAGAGAAATGATCTGGAAAAAAAAATGTTTGTAGGTATTTTTCAAAGAATATGAAGTTTATTTTTATTTTCCTGTAGGTTGGTGTTGTTGGATTGACATAGTTCAGAGAATGTGGAATATTTGTAATAAATTATGATTGCAAGTATTCTAGAAATGAATAAAATTTCAGATTTATTATCTATTGTGTTCTTCATTTAATTGTTTTCAAAAATACAAAGTTAATTTTTGCTACAACAATTGATAATCCTGTGGATTCTCAATTGTTGACTACATCAAATGGTATCAGAGCAGGTTGATCTTGTCAGGGTGTGATATGTGTTGAGTATTATTTTGTTGCAAGAGCTTGTTTTGGTGAAGAGTGAAGTGGTGGAGCTACAAGAGAGAGAGTTGTGAGTCTAAAGTATGTTTGTTGCAAGCATAAAAGATGGTTTGTGACTACTATCCTCTAGTAGAGATAAAGATGGGTAGAAGGTGTAAAGTTCCTCCATTGAGAGAGGGTGGGTAGAGGAAGCATCTTCTAGAGCCTTTTTTGGGTAGAGGTCAGTGTGTTGTAAGGGAGTGTTTTCGCAGAGCATGTGATGTATTGTTGCAGCAAAAAAGATGGGCATATATGCTTGAGGAAGAAGCTCATGATATGGGAAGGTTAGAGCAAGTATCAAAAGAGGAGGATCGCATGGAAGATTGTGGATATAAATTCAAGGTTGGATAGATTGGAGCTACTACAACAAAGAGAGATAGTCAAGAGCCGTGAAGAGTTGAAAGGTGCAACAAAAGATGAAAGAAAGGAAATTGGAATAGCAAAAATAAATGATGTACGATTTGATAATTCTAAATTTGATTTGTTTGTGAGTAAAGAAAGTGAGACAGATGGAGGTATGAAAGTGGGGATCTTTGATGGTCCCATCTTTGATGACAAAATTGGTGAAGAAGATCTCTTATTGAGAGAGGAGTAAAGAGGAATAGAAATTTTATTAAGTGGAGAATTAACTTTTGATTTTTCAGAATTGCATGAAGAGGAAATTGATGGGGATATGTTTGTTGTTGAGATGGATATGAAGTTGAAAATAGATGGGAAGAAAAGAAATGAAGATGCAGATTTTTATGCAGCATGTTTGTGTGAGGAAGTTGTTTAATATGTTACAGTGGTTGAAGACATGAAGATGATAGTGGGAGTAGATTAGGTAGATGTAAACCTCATAGTGAAGGATGAGATAAAGGTTGCAACTAACGAGGACGCTAGAAACATTGCAATGAAGAAAGAGGAGGTAAACTTGTTTGCATAAATTTTGTGATAATAATATTTTGCATTCATTTTTAATGTTGAAGGTTGAGACGTATGGAGAAGAACAGATGGAAACTATTGATTCCCATGAAGTTGTAGGGGCAGATTTTTGTGTGTATGTTGCAGGTGTTGATGTGTATGATGAGAAAAATTGGTGGATATGGTCATATTTTGGTGGGTTGGATCCCATGAAGGAGGTTAGGAACTTGAAGAGAAACATTGGAAGAGGAGGATGGTTCATGGAGGACACAAATCCATGGGGGGAAGAAGAATGGTGAGTAGAGATGTTGGAAGAAGAGGAAGAAGAATTTTTTTTTAAATAAAGAAGAATGGTGGATCCAAAATAAACACACGGTTTTCAAATGTTCATGAACTCCATTCATGAAACATTTCTTCTACTTGGGTTGTTTGATGCAGGAGCATTTAGGTGCAAGAGCAATCCTACACAACCAAAAATATTTTAAATTTTAATGCTCATGTTTTGTTTTCATTTCTTTTGTTGCAGGCACAAATTATTGAAATCCTCAACTCCTCCAACATAGTAGAATTTGGTAACGGATTGTGGGAAAATCAAATTGATTAATTGATTACTTTTTAAATTATTTTAAAATTGTTGAAAGATGTTAATTTTTCAAAACGGAAAATCCCACACCCAAGCTTAGAGTGGGCATTTAATATGCTCTGTAGCACCACTTTGAACATTGGAATTTGAATTTTATTGCAAGATTGGAATGCAGGGTGTTGGGGAAGAGTGGAGAGAATGGGTTGGGAAGCGGGAAGGAAATTTTGAGTTGCACATTGAATGTGCATGCCAAGAAGAGGAAACCCATGCCCAAGAAGGAGTAATAAGAATTATAGAAGTTTGATTGGCATTAGAGGAGAGAGAGATTGTCAGAAGTCATGACTATGAGAACCAATCTCACAAAAATATGCATAACTTTCTCATATGGTATTGAAATTGAAAAATTAAAAATATTTTGGAAAGTTGAAGTTGAGGAGGCGCATAAAACCTAGAACTCATTCGAGAAGATTTGTGATAATGAAATAGCAATGATAGAAAAAATATGATGAGTTTTTTTTGTTGTGGCAATACGAAAGAAACTTTGGATAGGAAAATGGATGCATAGGTGTGGAAATGGAGATTTTTTTGGAGATGAGAGGATTTGATGTCAATTGAAGTGTGTTGCTGCTTCTTTTTGCTGCTCATAGAGAGCAATGATCTATTTTTTTTTTGTCTATAGGTGTTTTTCAAAGAATATGAAGTTTATTTTTGTTTGCATGTAGGTTGGTGTTGTTGGATTGACATAGTTCGAAGAATGTGGAAGATTTGTAATACATTATGATTGCAAGTATTTTTAAAATGAAAAAAAAAAATCAGATTTATTATCTATTAAGTTCTCCATTTAATGGTTTTCAAAAATACAAAGTTGATTTTTGTTGCAACAATTGACAATCATGTGGATTCTCAATTGTTGACTGCATCAAATGGTATTAGAGCAGGTTCATCTTGTTGGGGTGTGATATGTGTTGAATATGAGTTTTTTGTAGGAGCTTATTTTGGTGAAGAGTGAAGTGGTGAAGCTACAAGAGAGAGATTTGTGAGAAAATATGTTTGTTGCAGGCATGAAAGAGGGTTTGTGACTACTATCCTCTAGTAGAGATAAATATGGGTAGAAGGTGTAGAGTTCCTCCATTAAGAGAGGGTGGGTAGAGGAAGCATCTTCCAAAGCCTTTGTTGGGTAGAGGGTAGTGTGTTGTGAGAGAGTGTTTTTGTAGAGCATGTGATGTATTGTTGCAGCGAAAGAGATGGGTATATGCTTGAGGAAGAATCTCGTGATATGGGAAGGTTGGAGCAAGTATCAAAAGAGGAGGATCGCATGGATGATAATGGATATAAATGCAAGTTCGGATAGATTGGATCTACTAAAACAAAGAGAGATGGTCAAGAGCCATGAAGAGTTGAAAGGTGCAACAAAATATGAAAGAAAAGAAATTGGGATAGAAAAAATAAATGAGGTACGATTTGATAATTCTAAACTTGATTTGTTTGTGAGTAAAGAAAGTGATACAAATGGAGGTATGAAAGTGGGGCTCTTTGATGGTCCCATATTTGATGAGAAAATTGGTGAAGAATATCTCTTATTGAGAGAGGAAATAAGAGTAATAGAAAGGTTATTAAGTGGAGAATCAACTTTTGATTTTTTCAAAATTGCATGAAGAGGAAGTTGATGGGGATATGTTTGTTGTTGAGATGGATATGAAGTTACAAATAGATGGGAAGAAAATAAATGAAGATGTAGATTTGTATGTAGCATGTTTGTGTGAATAAGTTGTTGAATATGTTACAATGGTTGAAGACATGAAGATGATAGTGGGAGTAGATGGGATAGATGAAAACCTCATAGTGAAGGATGAGATAAAGGTTGCAGTTGTAGAATATGCTAGAAACATTGCAGCAAAGAAAGAGGAGGTAAACTTGTTTGCATTTTGTGATAATAATATTTTGCATTCATTTTTAATGTTGAAGGTTGAGACGTATGGAGAAGAACGGATGGAAAATATTGATTCCCACGAAGTTGTAGGGGCATATTTTTGTGTGTGTGTTGCGGCTGTTGATGTGTATGATGAGAAAATTTGGTGGAGATGGTCATATTTTGGTGGGTTGGATCCCATGAAGGAGGTTAGAAAAGAAGAGAAACATTGGAAGATGAAGATGGTTCATGGAGGATACAAATCCATGGGAGGAAAGAAGAATGGTGAGCAGAGATGTTGGAAGAAGAGGAAGAATAAATTTTAGAAAAATAAAGAAGAATGGTGGATCTAAAATAAACACATGGTTTTCAAATGTTCATGAACTTCGTTCATGAAACATTTCTTCTACCCGGGTTGTTTGATGCAGGAGCATCCAAGTGCATGAGCAATCCTGCACAACCAAAAAGATTTCAATTTCAATGCTCATGTTTTGTTTTGATTTTTTTGTTGTTGGAACAAATTATTGAAATCCTCAACTCCTCCAGCATAGTAGAATTTGGTGACGAGTTGTGGAAAAATCAAATTGATTGATTGATTACTTTTAAAATTGTTTTAAAATTGTTGAAATATGTTAATTTGTCAAAAAGGAAAATCCCACACCCAAGCTTGGAGTGGGCATTTAATATGCTCTATAACACCACTTTGAAAATTGGAATTTGCATTTTGTTGCAAGATTGGAATGCAAGGTGTTGTGGAAGAGTGAAGAGAGTGGGTTGGAAAGTAGGAAGGAAATTTTGAATTACACATTAAATGTACATGCCAAGAAGAGGAAACCCACGCCTATGAAGGAGTAATGAGCATTTTAGAATTTTGACTGGCATTGGAGGAGAGAGAGATTGTTAGAAGTTGTGACTGTGAGAACCAATCTCACAAAAATATGCATAGCTTTCTCATACAATAATGAAATTGAAAATTTCAAAATGTTTTAGAAAGCTAAGAGGAAGGCACACAAAACCTAGAAACCGTTCGAGAAGATTCATGGTAATGAAATAACAGTGATAGAAAAAATACGATGGGTTTTTTTGTTGACATGGCAATACGAAAGAAAATTTGGATAGGAAAATGGTTGCATAGAAGGTGTGGAAATGGAGATTGTTTTGGAGATGAGAGGATTTGATATCAATTGGAATGTGTTGCTGCTTCTTTTTGCTCTCATACAATGCAATGATCTGACTTATTTTTTTGTCTATAGGTGTTTTTCAAAGAATATGAGATTTATTTTTGTTTGCTTGTAGGTTAGTGTTGCTATATTGACATAGTTCGAAGAATGTGGAAGATTTATAATACATTATGATTGCAAGTATTCTAGAAATGAATAAAATTTTAGATTTATTATCTATTGCATTCTCCATTTAATGGTTTTCAAAAATACAAAGTTGATTTTTGCTACAACAGTTGACAATCCTGTGGATTCTTAATTGTTGACTACATCACTTGGTCTGGTAACCTTTGATAAGACCTAAACTGAGCTTTCGCACATACACTTCTAGTTTGGTTGAGTTGGGATAATAGCTTGGGGAATAGTAAGTTACCTTTAGTCATGCTTGTGTTTTATTTGTGAGTGTTCTTGTCTTGGGGGTAAAAGTGTTGAGTCTCTGTGTCTTGTGTAAATTTCTTCCTTAAATGTGTTTTTAATTGATGAAGTAGATACACTTTTTGTATTTATATCAATCGATGGAAATGAGAGTATGTATGTTCATACTTATATGTTGATCGAAAAAAGTATATACACTTTGTGTATAAACAATGACTGATGAGTACATGAATATATGTGTTTAATATGGTGGTTGAAATAATGACATATATACATGTGTGTGTGTATGTGTGTATATGATTATTTTTTATATATATATAAATGTGCTTATGTTATACATGTATATTAATTGATCGAGAGTGATATATATATATATATATGTATATTATAATCAATTGATCAGGAGCAATATATGTGTGTGTGTGTGTGTATTAATTGGTGAAAACGTAATTATACATATTATATATATATATATATATATATATATATATATATATATATATATATATATATATATATTATATATATATATATATACATATATATGAATGTATGTGTGTAATCATATATATGTATATATATATTAAATAATATATATAAAAATAAGTATTTATACATGATTAAATATCAAAGAGTGTTTTTATGTGAATAAGATAAGATATATATATACACATACATATATATTATGTCAAATTTATATATGTATATGTATATATATATATATGTGTGTGTGTGTGTGTGTGTGTGTGTGTGTGTGTGTGTGTATAATTATGTAAAGCTCGTGATATTCTTTCATAACACATTATATTCCTGATGTATAGCATTATATCCATTATGGTGCTGGTTGTATATAGTGTTATTTACATATTAAAATTTCCTTCTAAATAAAACTTAGCACACTATATAAGGCACAACATTCACACAAAGGGAATAGCATTAAGTCAACAGTGCATATATATTTGAATGATGCTTATGTTATGTGTGTGTGTGTGCTTATGTTATTTGTGTATATCAATTGATCGGGAGCGATATATATATATGTGTGTGTGTGTGTATTAATTGGTGAAAACGTAATTATACATATTATATATATATATATACATATATATACATATATACATATATATGAATGTATGTGTGTAATCATATATGTATATATATATTAAATAATATATATAAAAATAAGTATTTATACATGATTAAATATCAAAGAGTGTTTTTGTGTGAATAAGATAAGATATATATATACACATACATATATATTATGTCAAATTTATATATGTATATGTATATATGTATATGTATATATATATATATGTATATATATATATATATATAATTATGTAAAGCTCGTGATATTCTTTCATAACACATTATATTCCTTATATATAGCATTATATCCATTATGGTGCTGGTTGTATATAGTGTTATTTACATATTAAAATTTCCTTCTAAATAAAACTTAGCACACTATATAAGGCACAACATTCACACAAAGGGAATAGCATTAAGTCAACAATGCATATATATTTGAATGATGCTTATGTTATGTGTGTGTGTGCTTATGTTATTTATGTATATCAATTGATCGGGAGCGATATATATGTGTGTGTGTGTGTGTGTATTAATTGGTGAAAACGTAATTATACATATTATATATATATATATATATATATATATATATATATATATATATATATATGAATGTATGTGTGTAATCATATATATGTATATATATATTAAATAATATATATAAAAATAAGTATTTATACATGATTAAATATCAAAGAGTGTTTTTGTGTGAATAAGATAAGATATATATATACACATACATATATATTATGTCAAATTTATATATGTATATGTATATATGTATATGTATATATGTATATGTATATATATATATATGTATATACATATATATAATTATGTAAAGCTCGTGATATTCTTTCATAACACATTATATTCCTTATATATAGCATTATATCCATTATGGTGGTGGTTGTATATAGTGTTATTTACATATTAAAATTTCCTTCTAAATAAAACTTAGCACACTATATAAGGCACAATATTCACACAAAGGGAATAGCATTAAGTCAACAGTGCATATATATTTGAATGATGCTTAAAACATTAAAAGTGCAGAGTGAAATTTGGACAACATGATGTAGAGGGAAAGTTATTGCAAACACTATGGACCCTTAAATGACAAATAAATGTGATTTCCTCAATTGTCTACACAAGGTTTTTTTATCTTTCAATGGTGACTTCAAACAATACCCTATTTGCTACTCCAAAAGTTTATTTCCCTAGACACAAAACATTAAAAGGAATCCAAATTCACCCTTATTTTGTACTATTAGGTTCTAAAGGTCTTAAATACACCCTAAATAATCCTTTATAACTATTCTTGACAGTGTTTAATCCAAAAACCAAGTATTTCTAATAAACCCTCAATTGAAGTAGGGTTTTGCACGGCCAAATGATAGTAGAAACACATTGTCTGCCATAAGTCACTCAAAAAAATGATTTAACACTTTTCCTTTTGAGAACATGTGCTTGAGAGCCTATAAAAAAATCATACCAAATCCCATAGTTTTTCAACAGTTGGAAGAAAAGATATGGATTTTTCTTGATCCCTGGAAACCTTAGGTTTGTCATTAACCCGTGAGCACTATTTTCATCATAACTTGCTTATTTTAACATGAATTTAAACCAAATAAAATGAATTATAATCTCAAAATATATATTTACACTTCCATCCACCTTTAGACCATGTAACAAGTTGTACAAATATGTACCAAGCAAGTTTCTTGTTGTTTCACAGTAAAAACTATCACAAAAGTGCAAAATAATAGGGTATTTTCTGATTTCCAGCTCATAATAATTCTTGGATAATATTCTTCTATTCATTAAACATAAAAGACTTACAAAAATAGTTATCCATGAGCATATGTCCTTTTACATACAAAACCTAATGATTATGTCATAAAATTTGACAATTATGCCTCTTTGTGCAACTTTCAACTTAGACAAAAGCCAAAACATCAAAGAAAGGAACTTTACATGATTCCATGGTCCTCTTAAGACCTTATTAGACCTATGAAATCCAAAAAAAAGAGTTAAGGGACCAATATTAACCTTGTGACAAACCAAAATCACTTCAAAAATTCAAATTACCTTTTGGCAGGAAACTAGTAATTTGAATTTCTAACCTATTCAACCTAACCTAACCATTGTATTATGATCCCAATGGAGTCCACAAACCTAAATCAACTCAACTAGACTTATATCATCCAAATAAAGTTTTAAAACACCTTAAAATTGATGCTCCTGCATCATACTCCCAAGGGAAAGAAAAAAAATCAATTCCATCTAAGAGAAGGCCTTGTCAATGTGTTCCATCTTGGACCCCTACAACTTGCTAATCTGATAGGGAGAGTCCTTTTTCACAGCCTCTAGAATTCCCTGCACGGATTTCAAATATTCTAATGCTTGACTCATTTTTACCTTAGGTCTCTCAAATTTTGTGTAAAGATCATCAAGCTCGACCTACCTATCAAACTTAGAATGCATTTCTAAAAGTTAATCCTCCTTTGAACTTGTTGCATTATCTACACCTCTGACTTTCTCTAGAAATATGGCTACAACAACTAAGACTTTATCACTAAATTATGCAATTGAATTCTCAAACTCGAATTTCTTATTTTCCTTGTCTTGAAGACATGACTTAGCTTCCTCAAACAACTCCTCTAGAGATTGGATTTTGGTTTCAGATTTTGATAATCCTTGGAAAAGCACATAATAGTGTTGTAACTTATTTGGAAATTCACCTATACTACCATCTCGGGCAGTCAATTTTGAATATGTATCTTCCAATTGTTGGTGTTTAAAATAACAACCCAGCTAGGCTTTGAAACTCTCTAAGAGGTAGCCAACCTCTATATTGAAGAACAACAAAGACTAGTGGCCAACTGACAAGATTCAGTCAAAGACTGACATCTCCTACACTTCTGGCTCTGCAGGACCAAGGTGGGTAAACCTAAACAATTCTCAAAACTTAATTCACTCATACACTGACATTGTTTTACAAAGCAGATAATTCCCAATGAAACAACACTAAGGGAAGCATTGACAACTTTAAATTTGGCTAAATTCTCAGCAGCTCAACCCTCTCTCAGCCATTGGAAAGCAGGACACACAATAACACAGTAAGATTAAAAATGATTTTGCAATTAATTTTGTTTCTAAGATGCACAAACTGAAAAATAGATCAGTGCTAGTTCTGGGCCATGGAGTCAAACACATAAAATGAATTCTCCAGCAAACAGTCTTCAACTAGTGGATTTAACTTGCTAATGCTTTGCATTAACTATTAGTGCCTTGCACCAACAATCCTTCTCTTGATATCAATCAAATTCTTCTTATCAAATCCCATCTACACAACTGAAATCACAATCACCTGCTCAAAGCATTTTAACCATTTCCTTGAAATAGAACAATGAACAGACAAAATAGTCTCATGAAACTTGAGATGATAAATTCAAAGACACTTTTTATTATTGAATTTACATGAATGAAAGTGTACAAATGTGGAGACAATCTGATGACATTCATGAATGTGGAAACACTTCATGATGTTAATTGCATAAACTGGTTGTATTTACACTTGAATTCATAAATTTACAGCTTACAGACTCAAACAATGACTAAGAAAATACAAATCTCTATCTACACAGTCCAATACAAAAAAATCAAAACCTAATCAAAACCTCTTACAATGAGAGAATAATAGAAGATATAGAAGAAGAGACGCAAGCAGGAGCAGCCCTAAATTCGATCTAGAATTGCCATCTGGAAGCTCCATTTACCGTTGATCAATTGAAAAGAATATCTCCTCCTTCTTCCTCTGCAGTAACAAACTTATTCCCTCAAAAACAACATCTGCTCCTCATTTCCCAACAACAAAAAATATGCCCATGTGGAGAGTCAATTTTTCACCCAGCTGGAAAATATCTCCTTTCCTGTGAAAATTTTGTTTCTGCCTTTTTCTCTTCATTTGCTGCAATTTATATTCCTTCAAATATTAAAGTTTCACAACTTTAATACTTGGGCTCTAACTTTACTTTACTGTCCAGCATATTACATTTGTTTGGGCCAATAAAATATTCAACACAATGAATATTTACTCTCTCCATAAAACATTCCCGTGCATCCTAAATATTTTAAATGTTCATTTAAAATATTCATTTACATAAAATCTACCTATTTCAGCAAATTGTTTTACCCATATCTTGCTTTACCTCCATTCTATTATTCACTCATGATAAAATTTACCCTCGTGCATTATTTAAAATAATTCACATTTTACCTCCTCGGGTGAATTATTTTACCACTTAATAATTTTTTGCCATTTAAAAATAGCAATGGGCCCACCTCATTTTTTAAAACTATGCAACCCTTTTAAATTTTTAATTTAAAATCTTCCCCGTGCATTCTCGCACACCTCGCGAGCCTTTGGCCGATGTCACACTTCCTCTTGCGAGGCTTGCGAGATTTACCCTAAACTTGTTTTTTGTTTGCTCCTGGTTGCTCGACATTCATGGTGGCCTCCATTTCACTGTGTTCTTACCATTCTCTGGTTCGAGCCCTTTAGAGATCTCCTCCGGTTCTAACTTGGTGCGCACCTCACCTTCCATGCGTGCCTCACTCACCCGCACCAAACTTCCTCCTCCATTTTGGTTGCGGGTCATTCACCATTGGCGTAGGCTTCCTCAGTTTGCATTTGATCCTCATCTATTGGCCGTGCATCCTCACATGGTCTCTTCTTTGCTGGCGTGTGTTTCCTTTGGTTCAAATGCGTGGGCCTTTGCCCTTGTTTGGTTTGGGCCTCTTTTGGCACCCACCACACACTCACTGGCCACGTGAGCCACCCAACCAGTGCACGGGCCTTACCTCTTTCTGCAAGCCACGCCCCTCACTTTCTTTTTTTGGCGTGAGCTATGTCCTCCCTACTTGGTGCGTAGGCCACTTACATGGTGCAGGTGTATCTCAGCCAATTGCATTTGCTAGAAAGTTTCTAAAGCCTTTTCATTGTTGGGCGCGCATTGACTCATCTAGCCGCACCCCATTCCTGGTCTTCTCCTCACCAGGCTTGGGCCTTCCTGAATGCACCTGCCTACTCCCTCAAATAGCGCAAGGCCTCTCCTCTATATCCTCCCTTCTCTGATGCATGGTTATCCACTATTTCAATGTCTATAACCTGCAATCATACGCATTCCTCCTCCTACAACTTTGGCGCCAACAATCACAAGACCATGTTCGAGCCTCCTTGGCTACATTGTTTCCTCCCACCATGATGCATTCATCCTTACACCAACACTCCACAATGCCAGTCTGATAGCGCCCCTCTTTGCATTTCTATTTTTTTTATCAATATACATTTTCCTGGAAGCCTCTAAGGTCTTTTTTACAAGATCACCCTGTGTGTCCTCAAGCAGTGACACCTTCCTGTCAATTTGATTGGTTGAAAACAGATCTGAAGGCTTTTCAACAATTCATTTTGTGTACAACAACATTCAATAATAAGTCTCTCAATTATATTTTCTAATTCCCCATCATAGTTATCTTTGCCTTTTGCCTTTGCTTCTAGGTACCCTTTTCGTAGTTGCATCAAATGCACTTTTGGACAATTATCTAAATCCATTTTCAATAGTGCAAACACAAACCACATACAAAACCTCTTCACTCCATGTTGCCATTTGATATGCTTGGAGCAACTTGAGCATTCCTCATCACTTCAATTCTGCCTGTCATTCATGAATCCTCTAGTAATTCCTTAATTTCAATTCTTCACTTCCAAGATCTTCTAGAGCCGGTCTTTGGGTTTCCTCTACAATTGTGTTTCATAATAATACCATTCTTAGACTCAACCACTCAACAAGTTACATGCCTTGAGTGTGTTTCTACAACTCACCTACATATGTTGCCTTTTTAATATGAAGACACTGAACAAGTATCTTACCATCTCCTTGAGGCATTTTATTAATTACAATTCCATAAAGATGCAAAGCATGTCGGGTCCCCATGTGGGTCCAGCTAAAAAAAAAAATTGTTTTCAAACAATTTTCTCCCTCAAACTGTCTATTACTGCCTTTTGAATAGCTCTGAAGTTGAAAAACGAACTGGGTCCCCATTAAAATCCATCTTTTGGCAATTTTGCAAAATGGTCAAAACAGGCCAAGTTGCCTCAGGAATCAATCTGGGAAACTAGTCAAATGACCTTTAGGAGACATCAAAACGTGCAAGCATATAGTCATTTGACCCAAAAGTATAGTGCAAAATATTGCTTATATAAATCAATCACGAGGTGAAAGATATTAATCGGCAAAGTTGCCCAGTCAGGCTTTTCTGAAACAGCAGCAGTTCTGAACCAACACAAACTGACCCAATCGCCAATTTGTTAAAATAGTGAATCAACTCCTAAAGATCTTCCATCAGATACAGTGGAAAATTAAGATACCTTGAGCATGTGTGCAAAAGGAATTTCTTTGAAACATCGTTGATCAAAAAATATTAACGATCGAAATTGATCATTCAAAAAGGTTGTCAGGAATGCAGCTGCAAAACAGAACAAACTGCATTTGGTTTCGATCTGCTAAAAATAGCAAATCAGATCATGAGGTTCTAAAAATAGACACCCAAGATCATTTAGGTATGGATAATATGCAACAACATTCATTCTGACATGACGGTCAACTGGTTGCGAAAACCAAGCTCAAACAGGAAGCAACTTTGCAAACTGACAATCTGCAAACAACAAAACAATGCAAAAACCTTCCAGCTTCACTTTTTGAAACGCTTTCAGAACTTATCATGGGAAGCTAAAATTTGACATTCTTGCTCACATATGTCTATTGAGTATTTCTGCAAATGGGTTTTGCACGACAATCAACGAGCTTCAAAATACAAGCCTCCAAAGTGGGTCAGTCAGGTAGACTTGTCAAGTGCACTTCTGAAAGTGTAGAAGCAAAAATTTTGAAATAGGCATCTCAAATTTGAAAAATTTGAGAGTGCCATCACCAGTCAAGAATGTATGCCTCTTGCAATGATAACTTATTTTGCTCATTCTCCTTAGTAATTTTCTTATACTTGTCTTCCTGCACAGTGGTAGCACCTGAAACTACTTCTTTGTTTTGTTTCCTACACTTATTCGGTGATCTTTTCAACATTGCAACATTTGATGGAAGAGTCTTGATTTGAAAATCAACAATATTAACTTTACCTTTCCAATTTACCAGGTCTATTTCTGACATCTCCATTGACTTTGTAGAATGGTTTGCTTTTTCCCTTTCTATATTTATATCAGATTGAAAAATTGATAACTAACCTTCCTTAGATTGAAAAAATAAATAGTGACTTTGCATACATTTGTCTCTATGTTTATGGACCTCTATGTTAGGACTTAGCTTCCTAATGACATCTTGTATTGTCTCACATTCACCAAACTACTTTTGCAAATTAGAGATAACTTGTTTTGCATTCTCAAGTTCCAATTGCATATGCTCAGCACCTTCAACTAAATTAAAATCCTTGTCTTTGCTTTCTAGAAACTCTATATGATAATTGATATCTATCATTGGAGGAAAAGAATTAGGAAGTTCATCAACAACTATATCTACAGAACCCTTCAACATGACATGAATTTCCCAAGGCAACTCATCAATTCTTGTTGTTGTTATGATAGTCCTAGGTCTAATCATCATTGCAAAACCTACACCTTCCTCTTCCATTAGCTTTAGAAACTCTTTTTCACCCATTAACATCACACTTGATCCAATCTTTTGGTCTTTATCTTCCTCCTTCAAAGGTGTTAAGGTGTGGGTAACTCCATCCTTCTCCAAAACATAGACATTCTTCCTACCATCATGCATTGTTTTTATGTCATATTTCCAAGGCCTACCAAACAACACATGGCATACATCCATAGGGATGATATCGCATAACACCTTATCTTTATACATTCCTATTTTAAATTCTACCCAACATTGTTCATTGATTAATACTTGTTGCCCCTTATTCAACCATGAGACCTTATATGGGCTAGGGTGAGGTAATATCTTCAAATTCAATTTCTCTACCATCTCAACAACAATTAAATTATCAATACTGCCTGAATCTATAACAATGTTTCAACACTTACTTGCAAACTATCTTGAATAGTGACTTTCTTTGTGGTGGCTCCTTCTCCATTGGCACCTTGATCAATGTCCTTCTCATCAGCAAGGATTCTCCTATCTCTGGTTCTTCTGGTGATGGTGAGGAGTTAACACTTTCTTCATCTCCTCCTTGAGTAGCTTGAGTCCTCCTTTCATTCCTAAATGTGGTAGTTTCTTGCTCTTCTGGACAATCCCAAGCTTGATGACCAGCAAACTTGTTGCACTTGTAGCATTTTCCTATGAAGTCATTGAATACTCCTCTTTGTCCAAATTTGCCCCTAAAATTAGGCCTTCTTCCTCTAAAATCCCCTCTTAAACTTGGTGATGAGAAGGACATTGATCAAGGTGCCAATGGAGAAGGAGCCACCACAAAGAAAGTCACTATTCAGGATAGTTTGCAAGTAAGTGTTGAAACATTGTTATAGATTCAGGCAGTACTGATAATTTAATTGTTGTTGAGATGGTAGAGAAATTGAATTTGAAGATATTACCTCATCCTAGCCCATATAAGGTCTCATGGTTGAATATGGGGCAATAAGTATTAGTCAATGAACAATGTTGGGTAGAATTTCAAATAGGAATGTATAAAGATAAGGTGTTATATGATATCATCCCTATGGATGTATGTCATGTGTTGTTTGGTAGGCCTTGGCAATATGACATAAAAACAATGCATGATGGTAGGAAGAATGTCTATGTTTTGGAGAAGGATGGAGTTACCTACACCTTAACACCTTTGAGGAGGAAGACTTCATCTCCTCCTTGAGCAACTTGAGTCCTCCTTTCATTCCTAAATATGGTAGTTTCTTGCTCTTCTGGACACTCCCAAGCTTCATGACCAGAAAACTTGTTGCACTTGTATCATTTTCCTATGAAGTCATTGAATACTCCTCTTTGTCCAAATATGCCCCTAAAATTAGGCCTTCTTCCTCTAAAATCCCCTCTTAAACTTGGTGCTTGTTCTTATGAGATTCTTGACTCACCTTGATCTCTTTGTGACTGTCCTCTATCAACATATGAACCTCTACCTTTGAATTTCCTTACTCTACCTCTATTCTACTTTTCTTTCTTTCAATTCAACCTCTCTTCAGCCTTTAAGACCAACTAATAGCACTCTTCAAGTGTTCTGGGGATTGTGAGGCTTAACTCATCTTTCAGGCTATACTTCAACCCATTTAAGTATTTTTCAATCTTGTTTGTATCATCCTCCATATGTCTTGACCTGATGCTCAACTTATAAAACTCTTCAATATACTCTTTCACTCCCATATCCTTTTATTTCAAGTTCTGCAATTTCTTATTAAAACTGAGTCATGTAGTCACTAGGCATGAATTTTCCCTTCAACTTGGCAACCATCCTATCCCAAGAAGTAATCTTGGTTTTTCCTTTCTTTTTCTTGTCATCTTGAACTGAATCCCATCATAAGGAGACATGACCTTTCAACTTGGTCCTAGCCAACTTCACTTGTTTCTCTTCAGGTACCTCCTCCAATTCAAAGTATTTGTCCAACTCCCTTATCCATTCAAGGAGTTCTTCACCATTCAAACTGCCTGCATATACTATAAGTTCCACTTTCATCTTGGTTCATTCACTCTTGACTTACTTCAATAATATTTCCATCCTCAACTCATCAACATCCCTCTCTTCTTGAGGTTCTTATTGAGGTGCTTCATTCACCACTTCTTCTTGGTCACTCACATCTCCTATAACCATTCCTCTTATTTGGTTAGCTTCAACTGCATTGAGTCTTGCATCCAAACTGACTCTCATTTCCCTCATTTCTTTGGCAAGGGCTTCTCCCAATTGTGTTGTTATCCCTTCTTCCATTCTTTCAACATTTCTTGGAGGCATCTTTATTTTTCTTGCTTAACCTTATACCAACTTTCTTGCTTAACACTAACTTTCTTGCTTAACTTGGCTCTGATACCAATAACATGATGTAGAAGTAAAGCTATTGCAAACATTATGGAACCTTCAATGACAAAGAAATGTGATTTCCTCAACTGTCTACACAAGGTTGTTTAATCTTTCAATGGTGACTTCTAACAATACCCTATTTGCTACTCCAAAAGCTTATTTCCCTAGACACAAAACATCAAAAGGAATCCAAATTCACCTGTATTTTCTACTCTTAGGTTCTAAAGTTCTTAAACACACCCTAGAAAGACTCCTTTCTAACTATTCTTGATAGTTTTTAACCCCAAAACCAAGTAATTATAATAAACCCTCAACTAAAGTAGGGTTTTGCACAGCCAAATGACAGTAGAAACACATTGTCTACCATAAGTCACTCAAAATAATGAATTAACACTTTTCCTCTTGAAAATACATGCTTGAGGTCCTATAGAAAATTCATACCAAATCCCATAGTTTTTCAACAGCTAGAAGAAAAGATATGGATTTTTCTTGATCTCTGGAAACCCTAGGTCTATCATTAACTAGTGAGCACTATTTTCATCATAACTTGCTTATTTTAACATGAATTTAACCAAATAAAATGTATTAGAATCTCAAAACAGATCTTTACACTTCCATCCACCTTCAGACCATGTAACAAGTCATACAAATCCATACCAAGCAAGTTTCTTGTTGTTTTACATTAAAAACTATCACAAAAGTGCAAAATAATAGGGTATTTTCTGATTTCCAGCTCCCAATACTTCTTGGAGAATATTCTTCTATTCATTCAACATAAAATACTTATCCATGAGCATATGTCCTTTTCCATACAAAACCTAATGATCATGTCATAAAATTTGACAATTATGCCTCTTTGTGCAATTTTCAACTTAGACAAAAGCCAAAACATCAAAGAAAGGAACTTTACATGATTCCATGGTCCTCTTAAGACCTTATTAGACCTATTAAATCCAAATTCAAGAGTTGAGGGACCAATCCCAATCTTGTGACAAACCAAAATCACTTCAAAAATTCAAATTATCTTTTGGCGGGAAACTAGTAATTTGAATTTCTAGCCTTTTCAACCTAACCTAACCATTGTGTTATGATCTCAATGGAGTCCAAAAACCTAAATCAACTCAAATAGAATCATATCATCCAAATAAATCATAAAAACGACTTAAAATTGATTACCCTGCATCATAGCACTATATTAAGCGCTTAGTATCCAATGCTTTTCAGCATGTAAACATAGTTGCCAAGACTTTGTCAAAATAAAATAATAGTAAATGCTCATGCACATGAAACAATTCGACCAAGTCAAAACAAAAAACATCAACCCATGATAAATGGCGCAAATGGCATAATGTGGTCCCAACTAAGAATGAGATGAATTGATTAGAAGTCTATATCTCAATATAAATTTCTAAAATGTGAAGCATTTGAAATAAGTGGAAATGGTCAAGAGTGCAGTTGTCTAAGTAATTTTACCTATAGAATAAAAATACCTTTCATTTTTAATTATCTTAATTATTGTTCATTTGAAAAGTGTGACTCATTTACCATGGTTGTGTATGTTTTCATAGTGCATCAATTTTAGTTGCCACCTTTTCTTTACCCTGCTGAGTCGAATCATTTGAGATGATAAGTGTCATTCTTGATGCCATGTTTCTAGCCTTTAGTTTTTGATATTTGAGTATAAATATAGGAGCTATCTACCTCCGTGGGGATGCATACTTGCATACCTATTGCTTATTTTTGAGTTGTTAGTTTATTATGAGTTTGTGAGAGAACTTGTGAGAGGATTTGTGAGAGGTTTTGTGAGGGATTAGTGAAGAACGTTTTGGAGGGAAGAAGTGGAAATTTCTAAGTTGCAAGCTGATTTTAGGAGAAGACTGAGCTAGGAATCCAGTTCGGCCAACTGGAGCTTGCACAAACAAGCATGTTGAATTCTACTCTTTTATGCATTTTAGGCTTTTGTAAAGATTGTATGACTATATTTGTCTTGCTTGAAAATAAAGTTAGTTATTCTACCATGAATTGGTTATCATTTTCTTTGGAGAAGTATTGAATATGTTTGATAAGTCTAGTTGTTAGAAAACCTCAATAGAGGGTTATATGCGTATACTATATTATGTTACTTTAGTGTGCTTTAATACTAGGTAAACCTTCATGGACAATAAGGTTGGTAATACAAGGGGAATGATGAAATGATAGAAATATTTCAATGTTAGGTAGGAAGGTTATGCAAACTTTGATGGATTACTTATTTCTTCTAAAAAGTAGGAAGATAATCTTTCCCTAGGGATAGGGTATAAAATAGAAGGTTATATCAGTATTCAACTATAGGGTTGAGAGTTATAATTAATGGTTATGCTATTTTCTTATATTAATTAGAGTCTATTCACAGAATTCTAGAAGGTGACTCACATACCGGCAACCCAAAGCCATGATGAGTAGAAGACTTGTAAGTGCAAAAGCACAAATCCTTCTCAGGCTATTGTCCTCCATATTATATGTAAATGTAGTAAACATGAGAATATTTGTGATATACTGAACAAAGGCTTTTATGATGGTCACTTAAACGTTACACTAGACTTTTTGTTGGAAAACCTAGGTTAGGAATAACCTATTTTGTAGGGTCATCTATGTGATTATTGATAGAAGCAAATAATTAGGGATTAACCTATATGATCTAATTGATCATTTGACAGTTGACTATACTTTCAATTGGAGTTGATTTATTGTTGAAATCATAATTTTGAGTGAGTCCTTTATTGATATGATTATCCTTTGATTGGGGTCTAGTGTAATGAGATTATACTTTGATTGAAGTCATCTATTATTGAAGGTTATACTTTTGAATTGGGTTCATTTATTAATAAGTTTATACTTTTGAAGAGAGTCATTTAATGTTAAGATAAACCCTTGACTCGAGACTTATATTTAAGATTGTACCTTTGGTACTAGAGTCATTTAATGATGTGACATTATACTATTCTATATGGTCAATTGGTAAGTAAGAGTTACTTTGAATTACTTAACTAGAAGTGTCATAGTTAACATAGAGGTAATAGGTTATTCTTGGGGTTAGGCTAATCCAATGAAGGGGATAGCCTACGCATAGATTATGAATGTTCAATATAAATCGAGCTAGGAAGGTGGGTGAAATATATGATGTCCACTTGTAATACTGAGGGAATGAAAACTTTGGCCAAAGTACTATAAGTTGGCACTGCTTACACTGTCACTCACTGTGATCTAGGTTTGCATACTAGTCTGGGAAAGTCATATGTGTAGGTTGTAGCCACTGTGTGATAGATCTAGATATATAGGACACAACACCAAGCTCAAAAAAGGTAAATTTTTATTATGAGGTTACCAAACCAATCTCTCCGTCAAAGGGGGCCATCTATCAATTTGATAGATGTGCATGGGATCGTAGTTAGTCCAAGGTTGGTAAAAAAGAACTTCAGTAATGCTTCTCCTCATTATTAAGTGACCAAGATTTGTATGGGGATTTCCAATATTATTCATACATCTATTGCCAATAAGCTCTAAGGAGCCTTGTTTATGTCTTTTGTATCCATTATGATGGAAATATTGTAAAAAGAGAAATGATGTCATGTTATCATGTTATCATGTACTATGTAATCAATACTTTGGAAAGTTGAAAATACTTTGATATAATGCAATGGAAAAGTTTAGAAAGATATTTATTTCAAAGTGCATGTTATCTTTATAGTTTTGAAAAGAAAAATTTTACTGCTCATAATGGCTAGAGGCTTAATCTATTTACTTGAGGTTTAAAACCTAGGAAAGATACTATGTAGAACAATGGGCATGTTACAACAAGCTACATGCAAAATTTGGATGAATTTGTCAACTCCATCAAAGGTTTTGGTGGAGAATTGAATGAAGAAGAAGTGGTAAAGAAGGTACTCATAAATCTTCCTAAATCTTATAGTCATAAAGTTTTTGCTATTGAGGAGTTTCAAATTTTGAGAAAGTATTCTAGAGATCAGTTTCAAATTTTGAGAAAGTATGCAAAATTTGAGATTACTTTTAAGGTTGGAAAATTAGAGAAGTATATGGAACAATATCAAGAGGATCTTGATGATGTGAAAGCTAACTTTGTGAGGAGAATAAAAAAGGGTACTAGAAAGTACAGAGGTAAGTTGCCTTTCAAATGTTTTAGTTGTTGAAAGATGGGTCACTATGCTGCAAGATGTCCCAATAGAGCTTTGAATGACAAAAATAAGGAGAACAAAGGCAAGATGATTAAGAAAAATTATTATGTTAGAGAAGATGCCAATATATATAATGATGAATCTAATTATGGGGATGATGAGGATGGAATGTTTTTTCATGGCTTTAAGAGATGAAACTAATTCTACTAACTCTGAGAGATGTGTGAAGGAAAGTGCACCAAAAGCATGTGCTAATACTGAAGGTACTTTGGTGTTTGCTTTGCATGCTAGGCAAGAGAAGAACTACTGGATCATTGGCAGTGGATGCTCTAATCATATGACTGATGGAAAGATTAAGTTTGTTAAACTTGAAAAATATGAAGGAGAACTAGTTAGGTTTGGTGATGAGCTAAGATTTGTGGAAAAGGTTCAATCAATTTTGATAGCAAGAATAATAATGATGTTCTTTATGTTAAGGGTTTAAGACATAACCTCTTGAGTTTTGGACAAATATGTAGCAAAGGATACAATTGTATGCTTCAGGATGATGGTTGTGAGATCTGAAAAGGCTCTAGAATAGCACGGTTGTTGCTAGAAGAAGGACAAATGGAAATTTTTGTCAACTCAAAGGTGTTGATGGTTAGTATTTCATGACTTAAGTCAATGAGAGTTGGCTATAGCATAGAAGAATGTGTTACATCAAAAAACATTTATGGAGGTCATCCACAAATTATTTTTAGCTACTCGATATGGGAGCATGAGCCTTCTTGGGTTGAACCTCTTCAGTTAAGAGCCAAGGATTTAGGGGTATCTATTCCGCCAAATTCACCCGAGGCATGATCCCAACCTCATCCCTTATGATGTCGAAGCCTTGCACTCAACAAGACTTGATCCCTAGTGGGCTCATTAAGAACCATTCAACTTCACCAATAGATCAAGGGCCCATTGACATATCACATCAATTTTGATAGCCTAGTCAGAATAAGTTCAGTTCAAGCTATGAGAAATCTGTCAATGATTACAAAGCCTATCAATGTTGTTTGTAAGGAATGTCAAGTTAGAAAGCAAGCAAGAAGAATTTTCAAAGTCAAAGAATAATCATTTACCAGATTATTGGAATTAGTGCATACAGATATTTTTGGTACTACCAGAGTAAGAAGTCTTAAAGGCGATAGGTATTTTATGCTATTGATTGATGATTATTCTAGAATGACATGGGTTACTTTTCTCAAAGAAAAATCAGAAGCTCTAGAAAAGTTTAAAGAATTCAAAGTTATGGTTGAGAATGAAATGGATATGAAAATAAAATGCTTAAGATCTGACAGAGGTGGACATTTCACCCCCAATGAGTTCAATATATTTTGTGAGAATCATGGAATAAAGAGGCATTTATGTTCCCCTAGGACTCCTCAACATAATGGATTGGCTGAAAGAAAGAATAGGATTGTTCAAGAAGCTACAAAGATAATGATGAGAGAAGCAAATCTACTGTAAGTCTATTAAAGAGAAGCAAGTCATACTACTATTTACATACTTAACAGAGTGTAAGAAAGAGCAAACAACATAAAGACTCCCTATGAGTTATGGTATGGAAGGATTCCTACTGTCAAATACTTTAGAGTTCTTGGAATCAAATACTATATCGGAAGAGATGAATAAAATTTAGGAAAGTTTGATGCAAGGTCTAATGAAGGTATCTTCCTTGGATATTCTACTAGAAGTAAAGCTTGCCAGTGCTACAATAAGAGGCTAAGAAATATTGTTGAGAGTGCAAGTGTCAAGGTTGATGAAGACTTATAGAATAATTAAGTGGTGATAGATGGATGTGAGTCAAATGAGTCTTCTTACAGAGAAGAAGAAAAAGCTAAGGAAAATGAAGTGAAGATTGAAGAGGAAGAAGCTCTGGAAAAGATTCCTTAAACTACTAAGTATGTGCAAAAGAATCATTCTGAAGAATAAATCATTGGTGATAAGAGCAAAGGTGCACTAACAAGAAGGATATTTGTTGAAGAACAAGTAATTCTATGTTTACTTTCTAAAGTTGAACCTAAAACAGTGATTGAAGCATGCAAGGATAAGTTTTGGATCAAGGCTATGAAAGAACTATTGCAAATTGAGAAGAACTAGACTTGGGAGCTTGTCCCAAGACCAACAAACAAGAATGTGATTGGAACTAAGTGGGTATTCCGTAACAAATTGAATGAGAATGGATAAGTGGTAAGAAATAAGGCAAGGCTTGTGTGTAAAGGCTACTCACAAGTAAAAGGAATAGACTTTGAGGATACATTTGCTTATTAGTGATTTTGGGCTAAAATATAGAAGCATACAAAGATTTTACACAAATAATTTGGTGCTTCTCTTCTTCATCATTTTCATTCAATACATTTACATATATATAGGATTTCTATTTCCTACATTTTAGGAAACTCCCTATAACTACCAGCTAAATATATGAGTTGTTTTAACAACTCATAATACACACAAACAAACAAATCACAACCAAATAACAAATAACCTACGGGATTGGTATGAAATTTCCAACACCCATAACAAACCTATCAACTTATTATTTTATGAATCCTAATATTCCTAACACCTATGTGAACACTAAATCCCAACACCCCCCCTTAGTGTGAACATGGGGTGAAAGTACATCACAATACTTGATGACCACACAGTAGCTCACCAAACATTATAAGATAAGAGTAGGGACATACACATCTACTCATGTCAAGCAATAGTGGAACTAGCCTCACTATTCTTAGTGCACTTTCATCCAAGGATAGAGACGAACACATATACCCATGGATCCAAGGATAGGGACTAACACATCTATCCAAGGTCTTATGTTAGGTTTGGATAGGGATAAACACATGTATCCAACATCAGTCATGAACAGGGACACACACATCTACTCACAACAATTATGATTGGGGACAAACACATCCAATCATAATCACTCAACAAATGTGATTTGGGACAAACACTTCCAATCACATACACCATCTTGTGAATGGGGACAAACACATCCATTCACAAAAAACCAAAATTTTTGATTGGGGACATACACATCCAACCACAAAAGCTTGAGAACCAAGCCCTCATTGTCGCGTATGTAACCACCATTATAGATCATTTCCACTCTAATCACAGATGATATGAGATGATTTTCACTGCCACCTTGAAACTGATCTTAGATTTAGTCTTTTTGGCACAAGTAGCTTTGTCACTAATGAAATTTCATGACCCTATCGCTAGTGACTGACAAGAGGTCGCTAAATGTCCTCTAGCCTTTGGTGCCTCCAACCTCCAATTGATTGCTACTTAACAATTTTTTATTTTGAGGCTCATTTCATCAATTGTAAGGAAATAAAATATTCTCCCCCCTTGATGTGAACTTCTTACAAGGAGTGTCAAGTACCACCGATCATGCACTCCAATTACAACTAAAACAATTTTTATAGTTTATTACTTTTTGACACTATTTGATATGACAATAGACCCTATTTTAAATAATACAAGTTAACTTTGACTAAACTAGAAACTTAATCTATGAAAGTAGACTCTAAAAACTAAACTTAAAATAAATACTACATCGAGCTAATTGAAACCCTTATCCTAAAAAAAACTTTGAATCTAGACTTTGGCCTTGAGAAGGGCATTATGTTGAGAAGCTTTGCATGTTCCATGGGAAGCATGTCTCTGAAATGTGGAGCATCTTGCGTGTACTTTTCAGGCTCTTGAAGAAAACAAAGATTGACGTTGATATAGAATTTGCAACTACATTTCCAAAACTAAGCTTTTGCAATGTGGGCCAAAATAAGATTTTTTATAAAATTCATGGTTGATGCCTCCAACTGCATGGTTTTTCTCTACATTTTCGTGCCTTGCATGCCCTCTAAGTTTGTGGACTCCTATCTACATGTAGGAAATTTTTCAAATCTCATATCTAAGAATTCCTTAACAGAAACAAGGCTTGAAAAAGAAGCAATATTTGAGTAGCAAAGGAACACCAATAATTGATGATTGAAGAACTTGAAAATAAAATAGAATCTACCTCCACAAATGGATCAGCATCAGAAATTAATTGAATGGATTTCTCATCTTTCTCACACCATCCACATGGTCATTTCCACATAAAGGATCAATGGCTAGATGCCCACACTACATTCTACAGCAGCTACGATTCGTTGTGGCAACTTGCCATAGCAAGGGTATGAAATATACATAGCTACATTGAGCACAAAGTTGTTCAATGATGGGTTGAGATGTGGAGAATGCTACAAATTGTAGTGCAACCAAGAGAACTCAATGGTGACTACCTAGAATGTTGGTCACTATTACAACCACTAACTTTTGCCCAATGTTGATGTCGGTATTGAGAAGATGATTATCAATGTTGCAATTGTTTTGGCAGGAACCATCACAAATCCATTCAATGTCGATTATTTCCAAGGGTAGTCCTCAACGCCATTATAATTTGTTTCAGATCTCTTGGTGGACAACACAGCTGGAGCAAGCTATAATGCACATGTAATGATCAGGTGTATCCTTTTTATTTCGGCTATATGGAATATGGTCAAATGTTCTTGCAAGATGGTGGTGTAGATAGATATTGGAGCTCTAATACTTCTCCATAATTTTTGTATCAAATAACTCTCCTTTAAATTTCTCCAAGCTGACTGATTATTCTAAACGAGATGCACAAAACTCTCCAAAATTTTCTCCAGCATATTCCTCTTTGTCTCGCTCTGTTACCATATCAGTGATTTTGGGTTGAAATATAGAAGCATACAAAGATTTCACACAAATAATTTGGTGCTTCTCTTCTTCATCATTTTCATTCAATACATTTACATATATATAGGATTTATATTTCCTACATTTTAGGAAACACCCTATAACTACCAGCTAAATATATGAGTTGTTTTAACAACTCATAATGCACACAAATAAACAAATCACAACCAAATAACAAATAACATATAGGATTGGTATGAAATTCCCAACACCCATAACAAACCTATCAACTTATTATTTTATGCATCCTAATATTCCTAACACCTATGTGAACACTAAATCCCAACATTGCTCTGGTGGCAAGAATGGAAGCTATCAGGTGTTCTTGGCTTTTGCAACACATAAGGATTTCAAATTATATCAAATGGATGTGAAGTTTACTTTTTTTGAATGGTGAATTGGAAGAATTATACATAGAACAATCAGAAGGATTTTAGTTATCAAATAAACCAAATATGGTTTACAGATTGAAGAAGGCATTATATGGATTGAAGCAAGCTCCCAGAGCTTGGTATGCAAGGTTAGATAAGTACTTGTTACAACAAGGATTCAATAAGGTACCACAGATAGAAATATTTACTTCAAAGCTGAAAAAGATCAAATATTAATTGGGTAAAAGCACAAACCTGTGTCACACTTTATAAAGGAATCGGCCAACATCAAAAAAAATCTAAACTTCCACCACATAAAAGTGGTCTTTGTGTTTTGAATTTCAAAATGGTGTAAACTAATGAAATGTAGAAATTTTGATGAGGTTTATTCTTGTAATTTTTAATTTTTTTTTAAAAATAGTTTTCATTATATTTTTTCAATTTAAGGACAAATTTTGGAATGCTAAAAAATTTAGAAAAGAGTGACTTCACAGGCCATCAAGAAACAAATTGAAAAAACTTAATTTCTCCCTATTTTTTTTTTCTCCAAATAGGTAACTTCAATATCTACTGCATGGAAAAAAAAAATCAAATTTTGATATATGTTTTTCTCTTAATAATGTTTTAAAGTCAAACATGTCAAAATTTGATAGTTTTCATGGGCCATCAACTATTTTTCAATTTTTTTAATCATTTTCAAAAAACAAATTATACCCTTTTGAAGAAGACTCTCTCCTCTACTGCCCCATATAAATTTTTAAAAAAATAATATGTTTTACTTTATTTTTTTCAATTTCTAATCAGCCTCATTTTTAATTTTAACAACCTACTTGCATTATTTTAAAAATAACATATATTAAACTAATCAAAATATTAAAAAAAACATATATTTAGATTCCCCACTCCAAGCTCTATAAAAGGGTATTTTTCTTTTTTTTGCAGAAAAATCATTGTAACTAGAGAAATACTTAGTTAAAGTTGAAAGTTTTAGAAAATTCTAAAAAATGCTAAGTTGGTTGCCAACTCGAATGCCAACTAGACAGTTTCGGCCGAAAGGGTCTCTATCGGAAGGGTTTCGGCTGAAACACTTCTGATAGAAAACCCGCATATATAATAAGCCAATTTGAAAGTTGAAAGGGAAAAAAAAATTGGTTTCAGCCAAAACCTATTCGGTTGAACCATGTATGCCACATATATGCCACATGGTTTCAGTCAAAACATTTTCGGTTGAAATTAGTTCGCTCAAAACTATTTATTTGGCCAAAAGTGTGACACAAGTTTGTGCTTTTACCCAATTGTGGTTGTGTATGTTGATGACATAATTTTTGGAGGAAATAAAGTTGTGTAAGAAATTTGTAGAAGAGATGCAGAAAGAATTTGAAATGTCAATGTTTGGGGAGATAAATTTCTCCTTAGGCTATGTAGTGTCGAAAAAAATTGTGTACATTTTGACACAATCTGGGAATAATTAATGATAAATTGGACTTAATGTCACTTTGATCTAGTGTTGTGAGGTGTTTTACACTTCCACATTAGGTCTAGGACCCGTTTAAGCTTAATTAACTTAACTTTGCCTTAATTTAGTGTTGTAAAGTTTGTTTATTTACACCTTCACATTAAATTTAGGAGGATTGTAAATTAAATGGACCTAATCTAGTGTTGTATTGTATTTTACATATTCACATGGGATTTAGGGCCCTTCTAAGCTAAATAGACCCAATTTGGCCTTAATTTAATGTTGTAAAGTATATTTATTAATACTTTCACATTGTATTTTGAGCCCTTTTGCATATATGACCTTAATACCATCATTAATAGGCCCCTAAGACCCTATATTGTGTATCCCAAGACATATTTTAATCAAAAACTCAACAATATCAACAAATAAGCTTAATTTACACACTCCCCGACACTTTAGCAATCAAAATAGGCTCTATGGGACCTATTTTCCACTTTGGGATAATGAGTCCCATCCAAGTGGGACCCATTCACCCAGCTTGGCGAATGAGTCCCATTTAACCTATTTTCAAAATTTGAGTGAGAAAAATCGGGTTTTAAGTTCAAATTTTGTGTATGTCAACCTTTGGGATCTAATACACGGGATATTAGATGGATTGCCTATATAAATGAGGTCTCAAATCACTATTTCACATAAGCCTACATGATATCAAGCCAAGCAAGCAATATTTAAGCATTTCAATACTTTACAACATCATCAAGAGAGCATTCAAGGGCAGAATTCTTCATCAATTGTTGCAACAATTCAAGATCCATTATCATGTCAAGGATATCAAGAATCAAGCATGTTGTTGAGCTAGTGTTGTGATGTTGCATCCAAGATCCAAGGTCAAGCATTGTTCTTCATCCATTTCAAGATCAAGATTTGCATCTTTCATGGCCACTTCATGCTAGATTGCAGATTTACAAGACATCCTTCAAGGTACCATTGTTCATGTTTCATGTTCATTATTTCATCATTTGGTTTAATTACCTAAAAGGGGTTTCACCAAGGCAAACCCCTATCCACTAACAATCAACAAGTTTTTCTCCTCTTTGCATGTGTGATTGTAGATCTAGGTGTCTTGGAGTATGAAGAATCATTGAAGACTAGGTTACAAGCTTGGAGAAAGTTGTTGGAATTATCTCCTCATTTGTAAGGTTGTAATCTTCACTAAAAGGTCACCTACAACCCCGAAATTGGAGTTTCAGATCTAAAAACCTGGAGAAGTAGATTCAGCAAACTGAAAAGAACATATTCAGACCTTGAAGTTCTAGAAAATCTAAACTGGACTCATTCACCACAAGTGGTGAATGAGTCCCATTTAGTTGTTTTTCAAACAAAAAAAATGCAGATTCAAATACCCTTTTGTCTGAAACCTACTCCTATGCAAAAATCCAGAACTGGGACTAATTTTCCCATAATGGCGAATGAGTTCCACTAGGTCAAAAATTTAGAATTTATTGCATTTCAAGACTCCTTCTAGTCATCTTCAAGTTTCCAAGTGCACACATTTCATCTTATAGTTCGTTATTTTGTTTTATATGCATTTATAGGTCATTTGATTAAAGTTTACATCATATTAGGGTTTTGCATTCATCTTGCATTTCATTATCTTTTCCAAGTCTAAACTTGGTGGTGAACCACTTTTTAGTTTGCAATCAGCCCCTAGGATAGTCCCTTAGCAGATCTATTACCTTTATTCCACTCTTGGGTGGAGATCTCTAGGGCATCCTTGAATGCTAGTTGGAGAAAAGTGATGTTTTATGTCCTAAACCATAAAGCATCCATTTTTAAACTAATCAGGCTACAAATCAATCAGATAGATAAAGGTATTTTTATTTTACAATCAAAGTATGACAAGGAAATGTTGAAGAACTTTGGAATGGAAGATTCTAAACCAGTATGTACCCCTATGGTTACTAGTTGCAAACTAAGCAAGAATGATGAATCTCCTAAGGCTAATAAAAGCAAGTATAGATAAATGATTGGAGGATTTCTATATCTAACTACTACTAGACTGGATATCATGCATGCAATCTATCTTGTGGCTAGATTTCAAGAAGATCCTAGAGAGCCACATGTTGCAGCAGTGAAAAGGATATTTGGATACTTGAAGGGAACTTTGGATCATGTCTTGTGGTATCCAAAGGATACTAAATTTACTCTGAGTGCTTACACAAATGCATGTTGGGTTGGTTGTGTAGATGATAGGAAAAGTACAAGTGGTGGTGCATTCTTTCTTGGATGTAGATTAGTGTCTTGGCTAAGCAAGAAACAAGATTCAATATATTTATCTACTGCAAAGGAAGAATACATTGTAGCAGCATCTTATTGCACACAAGTGTTGTGGATGAGGAAAACATTGAAGGATGTCAAAGTGGTATATGATGAACCAATTTCTATCTTCTGTGATAATACAAGTGTTATCAATATATCAAAGAATTGAGTAATGTATTCAAGGAAAAAGCGTATCCCAATTTGGTATCGCTTTTGGAGAGAGAAGGTTGTAGAGAATGAAGTGAAGCTTGAATATGTGCCTACAAAGGATTGGGTTGTTGATATATTTACTAAGGCTTTTCCTAAATATATTTTTGAGTATCTTTGAGAGAAGTTAGGGATTATTGCCCCTCCTTCTTTGAACTAGATGCATAAGGAGATGTATTAGTCCAGTGGATCTCAAGATTCATTCTTTGGTCTAGACTGATGTTGGTGGATACCTCTCAAGGGGATTAAGTAGTGGCATTACTGATTGTTGTAGTCAAGATGAGTGAGTGTTGTCATTGTGTAGTGGTTGTTGATTGATGCAGTATGGTAAGTTCTCCTAAGGGGGATTATGCAAAGTAGTTTGATATCAATGGGAGACATACAAATTTATTGCTCTTTTCCATTGATGTCAAAGGGGGAGAATGAGTCATGTGAAAAATGGAGAGAGTAATGAGTTAGTTGTGTAAGAGTGATAAAATAGATCATGAGTTGGTATGAAGTAGAATATTGAGGATCATAATTGTTGTGTTTGTTGTTGATGGTTTTTCATATTATGTGTTGTCATTAATGATAAAGGGGGAGATTGTTGCAAGTATGTGCAGTTGGTGTTGTCATTGGTGTCAACTATATGAGTATGAGATTATTACAAGAGTGTGAGCATTTGGTATTGAGTTGATGTTGTCTCTAATGATGCTTTGATTAATTGCATTATGTTTTCATTAGTAAGCTACTGGTATCAACCTTTAGTGTTGTTTTGATAAGCTTATATCTATGGATGTATGGTTGAGTTGCTATGTTGTATTTATCTTAGTGGTGATGAGGAAGTGTTGAATATATTGAGGATGTGTTTCTGGTGCTTGGATTCCAAGTGCTTTTAAGAAAATTTGAATAAAAAAAGGAAACAGTGTGTTGCAGTGGTGTTTTGTGTTGCAGAGTAGTGCTCTATTTTTGCTCCACATTTCTTCTATGTTGAAGATTTGCTTGTGTGATTTGGATATGTTCATAAAAGGTGTTTTATCTAGAATTTGGTGTGTTGGATCATTGTGCAGAGGAAGTTGTTCTCACCAGTGTGTGAACTGTGCATTGTAGAATTGTTTGGGAGAAATGGTTTTACTCTGCATTTCTCTACAGAGTGGTTCCAAGTCTTGTGGATCTCGAAGGGTGTTGATAGTGTTTGTATCTTTCTTCAATAAAATTTGTTCTTGGTTTGGTGATTCAAAAGTTGGTAGAGTCACTAAAAAAGTAACCCTTCTACTTTTTTGGCTTGTTTGGGTCCTCCTTGGGATTTGGGCTTAATGTTGCTTTGATTTAGTGGTGTAATATGGTTGACACATTCAAATTAAGTCTTGGGCCCTTGTGAACTGATGGATTCTAATTGTTACCCGATTTCACTATTAGGTCAATTAGGTATAGCTCTTAAAAATTTTACATGAGAGTAGGGTTCATTTTAGTGTTGCTATATTGCGTTCATGTGTATAATAAAATAAAATCAGAAGATTACATTACTGAACACTACATTTATGCTTATGCATACAATATAAGAAATATTGTACAAATATTTTTAGAAAATGTAATCTTTATTGACGATATAAATGTGTAAGTTCTCACACAAGTCGTGAGACTAGCTACTTTAATGCAAAAGAAAGAAAATATTATACATTTATAGATATTAACAGAAAGGAATGCACATATAAGGAAGAGAAACTAGTCATTTTTTGAATGATTGGTTCTAGTTGAGTTACCTTGCATCTTTGTCAGTCTTTCGCTTGTCCTGCAATTAGCTTCAGCCTCCTTTTTGCTCCTAGTTTCCTGCATCTGAGAGAAGAAATGTTGTTAGAGCAATGAGAGCTCTTTAATCGACATATGCACATACCTCTATAAACATACAATATGATCCTCAAGTACAATAAAATAGCTAGCATTATGAAGCTGTTCAAGAAACAACAGGACTATCAAATACATACATCATATGCACATATTTTTCTAACTTGTTTGCTTCATGTGCAGGTATAGGGAAAATTATGTTACTATTTTGTTTCATCTGTTTTCAGCATGTGGGTTAAAATGTGGCTCCCACGAGGGTTGAGCCTAGCATGCTACCTTCATGTTATAAGAAGGATGAGAATGAAATTAAGCATCATGTTTATCAACTCTAGTAGGTACTCATCACCCATGATAGTATAAACTCTAGTAAGAGCTCATCCCATGATAGTGAACTAGTAGATCACTATCATAAATGGAAAATACTTGCTCAATAGAATCTCAAAATGAATAAAGGACAACATTGGATCACAACATTTACAAATAAGTGCACAAAGATAAGAGGAGGCCAAATATGGGATCTAGTTCTGTTTCTGAGTGATCAGTGTCAAGGCAAGAAGAGTTCAATCCAAGAACATGACAATGTACCGAGACAATATGTATATAAGATTTCTTTCTTTTACTAATGAATAATGGAGGGCAGTATAGAGGAATAGTCAAGGTAAGTTAGCAGCTCACAAGGCATTATTTGGAATACAAGGACATGATTTTTCCTTTGCATAGGGTTGCAGTGAGATGAGAGGATGGTAACCAACAAATGTTGTATATTCAATAACAAAGGATAATGAAATGTTATGGATGGGCTACATGCATTGAAAATATACAACTTGAAAGGAAAAGAAACGGTGTGGAAACACTTTCCTAACGCTAAAACCACAAAGGAGAAGTACAAAGACTAGTTTTAAAACTTTAAAACACTTAAGATGAACACATATAGGATAACAAGAGTAACAAAAATAAACGATCACAAAGATAACACCAAATTTACATGGGAAAACCCTTACAGGAGAGAAACCCACCACACCAAGCTAAATCACTTTGTATTACAGCAAAAATAGTTTACATACAAAGTTATAGACTTTACTTGAAGATGTTAGCTCTCAACAGCATTCAGTCGACCTCTTCACTATTCCAATGCTATTACTGCATACAATGAATCACTCCCCTTTTCTTTTTTTGTCACCTTAGTGACTATACCATGTATCTAACTGTTACAAGTCTTACATCACATTCATTCCTTACCAACCAATCAGGTGTCTTAATTATACACCTCTGTCTGACACACAAAACCGATCACTGACCAACCACCATGCAATCACGCATCGGGCCACCCAGCAATTACTTTTGTTTTCCATAATCGAATTTTGTCAACCGTCGAATCAAACTTTGCAGTTAATGCACATATCGCTTTCACATATTTAAACATTCGACCAATGACAGTTGATTTACAACAACGATGTAAAATCAACGAATGAGATCGTGCCACATGTCATCACGCCATCCGTCCATCACTTTGACTATCAAAGTGGTCAACTATGCCTCGAGCAACTCCTACCGAGCTACTGCGGTATGGCGATAATTGACCGATTGCCCAACCGTCATCATAGTCGAGGCCCACCATGACATGTGTACACTGCTAGTTCTCTTTTGGGGAATCAAAAAACTGCATCCGTTATATTCCAATAACTTTCTCTGAAATATTGATATGTATCTGGAGTCAACAACACCCTGCAGTAATAACTCGGGACCCACCATGCGAGGTACGGGACAAGCGATCACCACTGATCAAAATGCCACGTGTCAACCACTTAGACAATTCCACTTGACTCACAAATTCTTGTTGGTACTTGCCTCAAAATGGTGCAGAACAGAATGAGCATGGTCGGATTAAAAATATCGCAGTCGTAGATGCAAGTATCAGCATATCAGTGAGGCACGGCATTGCCTCGCACCAATAAGCGTCTGTTTTGGTGATGAAGGCAAGGTAACTGCACTGGCACATCGGTGAGACAATGTGTTGTCTCCCATCGATATCTAGACATTTCATCGATGAAGCTAAGGCAAACCAACATAACATTATGCCAACTCCAAGCCTGTCGGCCCATCGTTGTAACACCCGTTGGAGTCTCGCCGACCAGACAAAGTCTTGGTGACCAGAGACCAAAATGACCGCATGAGAACTCTGCAGTGTAACGATAAAGGCATAAACTCATCAAGCCTTTAACAAAGGTCCAAGCTAGTAAATTGAAGCACATTTTCCAACAAGCTCCCACTTGACGAAGACTTACTGGCTTCCTCCAGACTTCAAATTTATTGATGATCATAGGCCCCAAGGCCCATCAAACTTGCACACCATCTGAACTTGTCCATGCTCACAATGCATCAACAACATTCTTCAGAGTATCCACCTTTTCTAAACTGGCCTTTCCATCCTCCACCATATCTATAACAAAGTGATACTGCACATCGATATGTTTTGTCCTAGCATGGAAAGTAGGATTCTTTGCCAAAAAAATGGCACTCTGACTGTCATAGAAAATTATAATCTTCCCTGCATTAAAACTAATATCAGAACACAAGCGACTGAGCCAAACAGCTTCTTTGCAGGCATGTGTTGTTGCCATGTATTATGCCTTCGTAGTGGACAAAGCGACTACAACCTGTCGCTTGCTCATCCAACTGATTGCACCACCATTCAACATGAAAGTATATCCACTAGTGGATCTTTTGCTGTCAATGTCCCCTGCCCAATCAGAATCCACATATCCACGAATGTTGAGTGTTCTCTATGATGCAACCAAATTTCTATGGTAAGAAAGAGCATAATCTAAAGTCCCGTTTAAATATCTGAACACTCTCTTCAGAGCATCCCAATGTGTCCTTCCTGGATTTGCCATAAAATGGCTAAGAACTCCAACCACTTGGGCAATGTCTGGCCTTATACAGACCATTACATACATTAGATTGCCAATGGAACTTGCATAAGGTGCCTTGGTCATGTCCTCCATCTCAGTAGTAGATTTTGGACAGTCTTCAACAGATAGCTTCATTCCCTGTAAAACTAGAACAACTAACTGCTTGCAATCATTCATACCAAATCTCTCCAGAACAGTGTTAACATACTTACTCTGGCTAACCCAAAACTTTCTACTCGTTTTGTCCCTGGTTATTTCCATCCCCAGAATATACCTTGCTACACCTAGATCTTTCATTTTGAACTTTGCAGACAACTGAGATTTAAGATCAGAAATCCTAGTCTTACTATTTCCTATGAACAACATATCATCCACATACAAGGTAATAATAAGAACTTTAAAATTTATAATACACATAATGATCAGATTTTGATCTCACAAATCCCATAGACAACACAAAAGTGTCAAATTTTTGGTAGCACATTCTAGGAGACTACTTCAAGCCATACAGAGATTTCTTTAATTTGCAGACCAGGTTTTCTTTACCTTTTTCAACGAAGTGCTCAAGTTGGGACATATAAATTTCTTCTTCCAGCTCTCCATGGAGAAACATTGTCTTCACATCCATCTGCTTGATATCTAAGTCATATGTTGTTGCCAATGACAAAAGAAATCTGATAGATGTCAACTTTTCTACTAGGGGAAATATTTCTTCATAATCAATTCCCTCTATCTGGGAAAATCCCTTTGCAACCAATCTTGCCTTGTATTTTTCAACACTGCCATCTAGACCCATCTTCTTCTTAAATACCCATTTACAGCCAACAGGCTTTCGCCCTTCAGGCAAAGGTACCAAATCCCAGGTTTCATTTTTCTGCAGTGATTCCATTTCTTCATTCATGGCTTCCAACCAGGAATTTGAATCAGACATACTAATAGCCTATTTTACAGTCCTAGGCTCATCAGTGTTAGTAATCAAGGCATAGGCACAATTCGAATCTAACATAGAGAAACCATACCTATCATGTTGTCATTTTTCACGTGTAGACCTTCTTACTGGCTAAGGTTGTGGTTCGTCATCTTCAGAACTTTCAGAGCTTCTTGAACTCTCCTTAGTTTTAGGCACACCATGTAGTTCCTCTTTTTCTAGAGTCTGAAGAATTTCAACTACATCATTCTTCTTTTCTCTTTTATCTGTCTCCAACTGTGGATCAAAAACTAAAGGTTTTAGCTCATGAAGTATTACACTTCTGTTGTACAAAACCTTCTTAGTATCAGGATTCCAAAGCTTGTATCCCTTCACACCAATGCCATAGCCGATGAAGATACATTTAACAGCCTTGTTCTCCAACTTAGATCTTTTCTCATTTGGCACATATACATATGCCTCATAGCCAAAGACACGAATATTTCTCAGAGAATGCTTCTTACCAGACCATGCTTCCAAAGGTGTTTTGTCAACAAGAGCATAACAAGGTAAACGATTTACTAGGTAACATGTTGTAGCCACAGCCTCAGCCTAGAACTTATGCTCCAAACTAGCACTTCTCGACATACTTCTCGCTCTCTCCATTAACATTATGTTCAACCCTTCAGCAACTCCATTCTATTGTGGAGTATAAGGTGTAGTTTTATGCCTTTTAATCCCATGGTCTTTACAGTACCTTTCAAAATCTACAGAATAAAACTTACCGCCATTATCTGTCCTCAAACATTTGATTTTCTTTCCAATCTGATTCTCTACCAAAGTTTTAAATTCTTCAAACTGACTAAACACTTCTGATTTACTTTTAAGAAAGTATACAAATGCCCTTCTCAAATAGTCATCAATAAAAGAAACATGATATATAGACTTCGATAATGAAGGAACATTAACTGGACCAAACACATCAGAATGAACATAATCTAGTACACCAAAAGATTTATGAGGACTCGAATAAAATTGTTTTCCATATATGCAATGTTCACAAAAATCGAACTCAAGGTTACAATCAACAAGATTTTTATTTTTCAAGGTTTTTAAACCTTTATCACTTATGTGATCAAGTCTATGATGCCACAGCATGGTTTTCTCAGCTGGGAGATTTTCCTCCAAGGCATTTTCACCTAGAAGAGCTTCATCATCCTTCTCTATAGGAGCAGTTTTCCTTGAATTTATAGAGACGTTGTTACATTGAATAGGATGTGCATCCAACTTGTATAGAGTGCCAATACATACACCCTTAGCCAGCACCAGAGTGCCTCTAGCCATCTTACATTCTTTACTCAAGAAAGAAACTTTCACGCTAGCATCATTGAGCTTACTGACAAAAAGTAAGTTACGAGCCAAACCTGGTATGTGTAGTACATCACTAATCCTTTGATTCTTTTGTCAGGGAATTGTATTTTGACTCTTCCATGACCAACAATCTCCAGTGTTGAATCACTTGCCAAGTAAACCTTTCCACCATCATACTTTTCGTACTTAGTGAACCACTCTCTATGAGACATCATGTGAAAAGATGCACCTGAGTTAACCAGCTAGACATCATCTGATGCCTGAGTTGCCAAGGCTGTAATGAAGGCATATGCATCACTCTGAGAAGAATTTTCTGAAGATTTATTCTTCTTCTTCTTCTCCTTACAATCTTTTCAGATATGACCAAGCTGCCCACAGTTCCAGCATTTCACCTTGGAATTTTTACTAGGAGACTTTGATCTCCCTTTAGATTTCGATTTAGACTTCTTGTCCTTCTTCTTGCCTATCTCCTTCGATCTACCTCGAACAACAAGGGCCTCTTTGGCCATCTCTGAAGACTTCCTTTGCATCTCTTCTGACAGCAGCGAGGCAACAACGTCTTCCATCTTGAAATTAGTGGTCGTACTTCCAATAGCCATTACAAGATGATCCCAAGTGTCAAATAACGAACATAACAGGAGCATGCAATGATCCTCCTCCTTTATCTTCACACCCATGGACGCTAACTGAGCAACATCCATATTAAATAAGTTCAGATGGTCTGCAATAGATGCACCTTCTTCCATCTTCAAGGAGTACAACTTCTTCCTCAGGAATAACTTATTTACCAGAGACATTCCCTAATAAATATCACCAAGCTTCTTCCATAACGAAGCTGCAGACTTCTCCTCATGAACATTCAGGAGTACAAAATTGGCCAGACTAAGTCTTATCAAACCTCTCGCTTTTCTATCTGTGAGGTCCCAATCTTCTTGCTTCATACCTTGTGGCAGAGTTCCAAACACAGCAACCCAAAGGTCTTTATCCACAAGCAAGTCTTCCATTTTGAGTTTCCACAACTCAAAGTTGCCGCCATTGATTTTTTCAATTTCTACTCTACCTGATGTACTCGCCATCTCAAACAGAACTAGGTTCTAACTTTGCAAGACTCCCACTAGAACAGTATTAGCAAAAAAACTAGCCTTACTAACAAGGATAACACAATTGGCCAAGCTCTGATACCACTTGAAAGGAAAAGAAACAATGTGGAAACGCTTTCCTAACGCTAAAACCACAGAGGAGAAGTGTAAAGACCAGTTTTAAAATTTTAAAACACTTAAGATGAACACATACAGGATAACAAGAGTAACATAAATAAACGATCACAGAGATAACACCAGATTTACATGGGAAAACCCTTACAGGAGAAAAACCCACCACACCAAGCTAAATCACTTTGTATTACAGTAAAAATAGTTTACATACAAAGTTATAGACTTTACTTGAAGATGTTAGCTCTTAGCAGCATTCAGTCGATCTCTTCACTGTACCAATGCTATTACTGCATACAATGAATCACTCCCCTTTTTTTCTGGTCACCTTAGTGACTATACCATGTATCTAACTGTTACAAGTCTTACATCACATTCATTCCTTACCAACCAACCAGGTGTCTTAATTATGCACCTCTGTCTGACACGCAAAACTGATCCCTGACCAATCACCCTGCAATCATGCATCGGGTTGCCTAGCAATTAATTTTGTTTGCCATAATCGAATTTTATCAACCGCCAAATTGAACTTTGCAGTTAATACACATATCGCTTTCACAGATTTAAACATTCGACCAATGACAGTCAATTTACAATAGTGATGTAAAATCAACGAATGAGATCATGCCACATGTCGTCACGCCATTTGTCCATCACTTTGACTATCGAAGTAGTCAACTATGTCCCAAGCAACTCCTACTGAGCTACCATGGTATGGCAATAACTGTCTGATCACCCGACCATCGTCATAGCCGGGACCCACTATGACACTTGTATGCTGCTAGTTCTCTTCCAGGGAATCAAAAAACCGCATCCGCAATATTCCAATAACTTTCTCTGAAACGTTGACATGTGTCTGGAGTCAACAACACCCTGCAATAATAACTTGGGACCCACCATGCAAGGTACGGGACAAGCGATCATCACTGATCAAACTGCCACGCGTCAACCGCTCAAAAAATTCTGCCCAACTCACAAAGTCCCTTCGGTACTTGCCTCAAAAGGGCATGGAACAGAACGAGCACTGTTGGATTAAAAACATCGCAAATATAGATGCAGGTGTCGGCATATTGGTGAGGCATTGCATTTCCTCCCACCGATAAGCATTTTTTTCAGCAATGAAGGCGAGGTAATTGCATCGGCACATCGGTGAGACAACACGTTGTCTCCCATCGATATCCAAATGTTTCGCTGATGGAGCTGAGGCAAACCGACATAGCATTTCACCAACTCCAAGCCCGTCAGCCCATCGCTGTAACACCCGTTGGAGTCTCACCAACCAGACAAAGTCTCGGTGACCAAAGACCAAAATGACCACATGAGAACTCCGTGGTGTAGCGATAAAGGCATAAACTCGTCAAGCCTTTAACAGAGGTCCAAGCCAGTAAATTGAGGCACATTTCCAACACAACTGGCATATTGCAGTCAATGCTCACTCCTCTGCTAGGTGGAACAACAATGATAATTAAGGGCATAATTGTCATTTCAAACCTAAAAAAAATGACAATACCACATGTGGATTGTGAAGGTCAATCCTTCAAGGGACAATCATTTATCACTAAACATAGGAGACAGCCTTCAAATAAGGTAAGTGAAGATAAAAATGACCTATCAAAAAGATTATAATGATAGTCGATTACCTTCCATATCTTTTGAAGAACAAGAAGCTTCTTTCCTTGCTATACAAGAAGAGGTTTTTCTCTATTTCCATGCGAAGAAAATGATGAGAATAAAGGGGATTCGACAAGCAACAGGCATGTAAAGAGACAGAAGATTTAGAGGAGGTGCCAGTAACCTTGAAATGATAAAGAAACAATTCACCATGAGTTAAAAGGGACAATCACAATCATCATGAAGCTTATAATACAGTCTAGAGGGTAAGCAAGAGGCACCATGAAAGTAACAATAAGGGTGAGTGCATCAAGGTAGTATGGAAGTCATTTGAGTCCAAACTATAGTGGACGAGCATACAGTCTAGAGGACAGCATCATGAGATCAAATGCCACATGGAAAATTGCAGGAGGAAGATGTTTATATCCTTGTTCTTGGGGATATAGCAGGGCAACAAGGTGAAAGGGGGTTGCTTCCAGTAAGAGAACATCTAATGCCTGACATACACAAGATCACTTGCAGCCTATCTACTCCAAGGATCTCATTCCCAAAAATGTGGAGAGTTTTTTCATTGATACTATGCAGTCAATATGCCTTGATGAAGCCAGTGAGAGGAAGTCATTCATCTAGTAGCACATTTGACTACCTTCATTCAACAAACATTCGGTGGTTGTATTCATTAAATCTTTGGAGGACGCTCTTAAATAGTTTTCAACTGTTGAATTTTTGGATGGGAGAACAAATACAAATGTGATACATGCAAATCCAATGTCAGAACTTAAAAATGTTTGACTGTGCATGAAGTTCCATCATTCGTATTATTGTTCTGAAGAGATTTTAGATTGGAAGCTTTGGTAAATTCAGCATGATTGTTGTTTTTCCCTGGAGTCTTAGACATGTAACAATAGGATCAATCCAATGTCAAATGAGGTAGTCAAGGTATTTAAATAGCATAATCAGAGGAGCAGCCACATGGTCACTCTTCTTTCCAATTATTTGTGTTGACACATGGGCTTGATTATGAGTTAGTATTTAGTGAACCAAGGGGTATGATTAGCTAAACTTGTGAAGACTTCATGGACCAAAGGTCATCCATATGAGTAGGATATAGAACAAGATTTTCTTGACAAATCATACATGAAAAGATGATTTTGTGGGAACAAAGAAGAAGGTTAAGAGTGAATACAGAGGGAGCCCACGGCTTGTCATACAAAGGAAGTTTTCTTTCTGGAATGAACACAAATACAAAAGGAAAAGGTAATGTAGATCCAGGGTTATGATGGAGCTTTTATCATTTGCAGAGATTCAAGAAAACACAAAACCTTTGTGTATGAGTAAAGAAGTAAAATGAAACCCACGGCCTAGGGTTTTGATAAAATCATCATATTTTTTACAAAGTAGAGAAGCAATTTTCATGAACATGCATGATATATACAGGAGATGAAGAATGCGGAGATTTTATTCATTTTTTCTACAAAAATGGCACGGTTTCGAGGTTTTTCACCTACAGGAAATGAGTTAAAAGACAAAAAATGTTTGCAAAAATACTTACCTTGAATTTTAACACTCTCTTTTATCATGAAATTGCATGAAATCCCTCCTGAAGTTGAAAATACGCCATCAAAATCCTCTTTGAAAGCTTCACAATAGCTTCAAACCTTGGTGGCGCCTAGCAATAGCAAAGTAAAAATGAAATGAATGAAATGTGTTTGTCAGGTATTGGTGCTTAGGGTTTTTACCCTAAGTTGGTCGATAGGCAAGAAGGCAATTTTTGCCTTTATTTTAACTTTTATGAGAACTAATACCCCATGTAAAGTGTGTTATGCCTTAGGCATATTTTACAAACTTTCTAACTTTTCTTATATTTTTTGATAATCCTTTAGGACCTTGATTTAAAAGCCTTGAATTATCTTGTGAAGCATGGTCAAGTTTTCTTTTTGCAACTAATTCAAAAATGTAAAACAATCTTTAAGTGATGTGATTATAAATCACTTTAATATTTGTTGCATAATTGCAAGATGGGAGGCATTGCTTTTTATAATTGAGTAAAGGAGTGAATTTTATGACTTGGAGAGCATATAGGGAGGTTGAGGTGGTTAGTAAACATTTGGAAAGGATGTAGGAGTGATTAATCACCTTTTTGGAGGGAATGAGAACTTCTAGGACTCAGTTTCTTGTGTCATCATCATAGACTTGGTCAAAGTTGATTTTTTCAACTTTTTGGAGCTCATTTGGAGAAGTTGCAGTTGCTAAATTTTAGGATTTTTGGGGGCATCCGACCCAAGAAGTTTCCAGGAGCTATTTTGATGGATCTTGTTGGGAGTTGTGATATAATCACTTGAGTGACTCTTTTGTACTCAGATCAGATTATGCAGCTTCTGTACTTAGTGACTTTTGAAGTCCTTATATAGTTTTGGCATACTTTGTAACTCTTGGGATATGGAATACAGAGGATGCCTTGGTTATTTTTGATGATGAAATCTTTTCCTTTTTGTTCTTTGCAATTTTGTGTATGTTGAATGATTGATCAAGTTGTTTATGAGATTTTCCTAATTTCCTTCTAGCTTTGTCTGATAAGTTATACCTTTTCTGCAAACAGTGCAATCATGTAGGTTACTAATTGTGTTTAGTGAATGCACATAACTTTCCAATTGTGAAGATTACCTTCCCTTTGATAATTATTGTATTTGGACCCTTTAGTGAAATATTTATTTAGGAGCATACATTAACAAATTATGCAATCTTAGTTTTCATTCAGTTTGAACCAAGTTTTTAAAGCTCTGAGTTGCATTATCCATTTTAAGTTTGGTGTATCCCTTCACTTTTCATTTTCAGTTTACTTTTAAGCATTCCTTTTCCTTTTTCCTCTACAAATTTAGTAGTCTTAGGTGATAACTAGCTAGGAGCCGACCTCATCCGGAGATTCACTCCAATTTTTAGGTCACCCACAGCCTAAGAGTGTTTCCATGTTCCTCTAAAGTACCAAGTTCTGCAACTTGGTAAGGGTGAAACTTTCAGAGATAACATTTTTTGGCATGCTTGGTGGGACTATCGAATCAGACAGTTTAGAAATTACATGTTTATTGTTGGTTTTTGATATGTAGCCAGTGATTTTTAGGCCTTTCAAATGTTACATCAGCATATCATGGCGACTCTGTGTACCACTGCATCATTGAGAACTTCACAATATTGAGAAATCTAGTGTTTTTCTCAGTATTATTCAGCCTTTGAAGGTAATTTGAACACCATGGTGACTCTAATCATGTATATAGCTGGTTTTAGGAGTCCAACTACCTGCAGATAAAGGATGTTTTATGTTTTACTCTTGCAATGTCTAGTTATCAACAGTACAATGGTCTTCCACCTCTATTTTATTAAAATCCTTCTTGTATACCCGCATATCGATCGTATCACATAGAACAACCTACTATTTTTATTTCAAATGACCTTGTAACAGCAGATTTCTAGCATTATCATTATCTTTCCCACCCTCCCACTCCTGCTCAACCTTTATATCAGCCAATATACGATCAAAATCAACCCCAAGAGGAGGTTTTTGATGCCAACCAGCATGACTATTCACATAATCAGACTTGGGAACACCCTTATAAGAGTGTATTGGATTTGACTCAACAGTTTGACCATGTGTTGTGGGCTTTGAGCCAAAAGCTTTAACATATGGATATTAATGATATTAGTAAGGTGTTCTCACATATGAATTGGATGTTGATTGACATCAAGAATCGGAAAAAGATCATCTCGCAGCAGCAAGAGTTAGTTGATCAATCCTTTGTTTATGATCAAGAGTGGGTGGTAAAAAGAATTTAGTTTGAAGGAAGTCTTGAGAGAGAGATAGCTACTAAGGAGGATCAAATGAAGCTTTTGTCCTCTTAGGTGCAAAGTAATCAAGGTTACTCAAATTATCAAGCACAAAGGTATGAGACCCAGACAACCCTTTCCATTCCTAGTTTCAGCTCAACTCTTCTTGTAATGTTGAATCATCCTATGAATGGGAAGGTTTCCAAGTACAAGTTCCCTAGTTTTAAACAAGAGAAACCATCTAAGCCCTTCAGTGATCCTACCAATGAGCCTTCTACCCTTAAGATTCCAAGTTGGAAGGGCCCATATTTTTCACCTTGTGAGGTCTCTCTATCAATCATGCAAATGGAATCATTCTCTAGCATCTAGGAAGTAGAAGAAGAGCAGACCCTTGACCCGCACAACTCACTCAATGTGGAGGAGACTAGGAACATAGACTTGTTGCATTTAGCTATGGAGAAATATAGATTAGAACAATGACAAAGGTTTGAACAAGAGAAGACCTCTCAAGATGGATCTTCCTTTGTTTTAGCTAATGATCCTCCTACTTCTGTTGGAATTGATCCAAATGTTTCAATAGTTCAGCCTAGACAGCAGGAGGAGAAAGTGAAAGTGGTTGTTGAGAAAGAGTAGTGTACAGCCAAATTTGATGTTTTTGAGCATGCTATGGATGAAAAGGTTAATTTTGAGCTTTATGAAGAGGTGTGCATTGATATAATTGAAAAAAATTGTTCAAAATTGGATGACAAGGAATTATATCTGTTACAAGAGTTTGGCACTCATGCTGAAATTCAACAGCAGGTTCACAAGTTTGAACAAGAAAATTCTCATGAACCTGATTTATAATATCTTATCTGGTCAAAAGAGCTGGAAGCCGATATACCAGTTGAAATTTTTTTCTAAGAGGCTTCCTCATTGTTTGAACACTTTCCTACCTTCATTGAAGAAGAGCAACCTCTTTTGGAGCGTGTTTCTTTGAGTGATAATGAGGTTTTTGAGGTTAAACAAGTTGTTTTTAAGATCCTTCCAAGAACTAATAGCTTTGATGAGTTATTATCTACCTTAGTGGAAGAAGATTGTCCACTCACCATGGAGGAGGAGTTAACATGGCAGGTTATTATACTGGGAGAAGATAATGTTGCTAATTTTGAGCATTCATATTGTTTTCTTTCTAGTCCAATGGATGGAACAGTAGCGAATGTGCAAGCAACCAGCAATGAAAGCTCAAGCTTTTTCCTTTCAAGGGGCTATCCAGTAATATTTTTAGCCAGTATGGAGGCCATTGGAGTACCAGAGGTCATGCTTGCACACAAACATAAAAGCACAGCTGAAGATGACATCAAGGATGCACTTGCAGTTGAACAAGATATGTTCAATTCACTTATCCTCCTTTGAACGACAATCCATATGATCAATTTGATGAGGTAACTGGACTTGTTTCTCTCTTTCAAGGGGGGGTGCATCATCTTGTTGAACGTTTTCCTTTTTCCCATATTTTCTTAGTTATCCTTAAGCATGCAAGTTATTGTATATTGAGAAGAAAGGACAGCTACTTCAATCATCATGTAAATGGTTTTGTTTAAGGAGTTTTGTCTTGTTGTTAGTGTAAGGTAGGTTTCTAGAGGCAGTTTTCATTTCCCTAAGTGTTGTCAAGCACAACTAGGTAGCTTTCATTATGTAGTTTTTTTTTCAATAAGTTTCTAAGGTGTCCTGAGTTATTGGTACTAAGTTACAACATTGAACAAAATTGCTTTCAGATCTATTTTGAGGTTTTTGAGTGACTCTGTGCCCAATAGATAAGCCTAGGAAATTGGTCTAATGTTTAACAAGCAAACATTTAGCAGATGTCACCAAAATGTTACCTGATTTTACTATTAGCTCAATCAGGTAGAGCTCTTAAAGTTTTTACATAAGAGTAGGGTTATTTTAGTGGTGCTATATTGCGTTCATGTGTATAACAAAATAAAATCATAAGATTACATTATTGAACTACATTTATGCTTATGCATACAATATAAGAAAGATTGTACAAATCTTTTTAGAAAAGGTAATCTTTATTGACGATATAAATGTGTAAGGTCTCACACAAGTCATGAGACTAACTACTTTAATGCAAAAGAAAGAAAATATTATACATTTATAGATATTAATAAAAAGGAATGCACATATAAGGAAGAGAAACCAGCCATTTCCTAAATGATTGGTTCTAGTTGAGTTGCCCTGGGTCTTTGTTAGTCTTTTGGTTATCCTGCAATTAGCTTCAACATCCTTTTTGCTCCTAGTTTCTTGCATCTATTGTTAGAGTAATGAGAGGTCTTTAATCCACATATGCACATACCTCTATAAACATACAATATGATCCTCAAGTACAATAAAACAACTAGCATTATGAAGATGTTCAAGAAACAACAAGACTATCAAATACATCCATTATATGCATGCATATATTTTTCTAACTTGTTTGCTTCATGTGTAGGTATAGAGAAAATTATGTTACTATTTGTTTCATCTGTTTTCAGCATGTGGGTTAAAATGTGGCTCCCACGAGGGTTGAGCCCAGCATGTTGCCCTCATGTTATAAGAAGGATGAGAATGAAATTAAGCATCATGTTTATCAACTCTAGTAGGTACTCATCACCCATGATAGTATCAACTATAGCAAGTACTCATCACCCATGATAGTGAACTAGTAGATCACTATCATAAATGGCAAATACTTGCTCAATGGAATCTCAAAATGAATAAAGGACAACATTTGATCACAATGCTTACAAATAAGTGAAAAAAGATAAGAGGAGGCCAAATATGGGATCTAGGTTTGTTTCAGAGTGATCAGTGTCAAGGCAAGAAAAGTTCAATCCAGGAACATGACAATGTACCGAGACGGTGTGTTGATAAGATTGCTTTCTTTTACTAATGAACAATGGAGGCAGTATAAAGGAATAGTCAAGGTAAGTTAGCAGCTCACAAGGCATTATTTGGAATACAAGGATATGCTTGTTCCTCTACACAGGGTTGCAATAAGATGAAAGGATGGTAACCAACAGATGTTGCATATTCAAAAACAAAGGACAATGAAAGGTTATGGATGGGCTACATGCATTAAAAATATACAACTGGCATATTGCAGTCAATGCTCACTCCTCTACTAGATGGAACAACAATGATAATTGGGGGCATAATTGTCATTTCAAACCTAAAAAAAAGGACAATACCACATGTGGATTATGAAGGTCAATCCTTCAAGGGAAAATTATATGTCACTAAACATAGGAGACAGCCTTCAAATAAGGTAAGTGAAGATCAAAAGGACTTCTCAAGAAGATTATAATGATAGTCAATTACCTTCCATATCTTTTGAAGAACAAGAAGCTTCTTACCTTGTTCTATGGGAAGAGGTTTTTCTCTATTTTAATGTGAAGAAAATGATGAGAATAAAGGGGATTCGACAAGCAATGAGCATGTAAAGAGACATTTTCAAAAGGCAGTTTAAAGAGACAGTAGATTTGGAGGAGGTGCCAATAACCTTGAAATGATAAAGCCACAATTCACCATGAGTTAAAAGGGACAATCACAATCTTTATGAAGCATATAATACAGTATAGAGGGTAAGCAAGAGGCACCATGAAAGTAACAATAAGGGTGAGTCCATCAAGGTAGTATGGCAATCATTTGAGTCCAAACTATAGTGGATGAGCATACAATTTAGAAGACAGCATCATGAGAACAAATGCAAAATGGAAAATTGCAGGAGGAAGATGTTTATATCCTTTTTCTCAGGGATATAGCAAGGCAACAAGGTGAAAGGGGGTTGCTTCCAATAAGAGAACATCTAATTCCTGACATACACAAGATCACTTGCAGCCTATCTACTCCAAGGATCTCATTCCCAAAAAAGTGGAGAGTTTTTTCATTGATACTATGCAGTCAATATGCCTTGATGAAGCCAGTGAGAGGAAGTCATTCATCCAGTAGCATATTTGACTACCTTAATTCAACAAACATTCGATGGTTGTCTTCATTAAATCTTTGGAGGATGCTCTTAAATAGTTTTCAGTTGTTGAATTTTTGGATGGGAGAACAAATACAAATGTGATGCGTTCAAATCCAATGTCAGAACTTAAAAAAATTTGACTGTGCATGAAGTTACATCATTCTTATTATTGTTCTAAAGAGATTTTAGATTGGAAGCTTTGGTAAATTCAACATGATTGTATTTTTTTCCTGAAGTCTTAGACATGTAACAACAGGATCAATCCAATGTCAAATGAGGCAGTCAAGGTATTTAAATAATATGATCAGAGGAGAAGCCACATAATCAGTCTTCTTAACAATTATTTGTGTTGACACATGGGCTTGATTGTGAGTTAGTATTTAGTGAGTCAAGGGGTATGATTAGCTAAACCTGTGAAGACTTTGTGGACAAGAGGTCATCCATATGAGCGGGATATAGAACAAGATCTGCTTGACAAATCATACATGAAAAGATGATTTTGTGGGAGAAAAGAAGAAGGTTAAGAGTGAATACAAAGGGAGCCCATAACCTGTCATACAAAGGAAGTTCTCTTTCTGGAATGAACACAAATACAAAAGGAAAAGGTAATGCAGAGCCAGGGTTATGATGGAGCTTTTATCATTTGTAGAGATTCAAGAACACACAACCTTTGTATATGAGTAAAGAAGTAAAATGAAACCCACGGCCTAGGGTTTTGATAAAATCTTGAGAAGTTTTACAAAGTAGAGAAGCAATTTTCATGAAAATGCATGATATATATAGGAGATGAAGAATGCAGATATTTTATTCATTTTTCTGCAAAAATGAAATGGTTTCGAGCTTTTTAACCTATAGGAAATGAGTAAAAAGACACAAAATGTTTGCAAAAATGATTACCCTAAATTTTAACACTCTCTTTTATCATGAAATTGCATGAAATCCCTTCTAAAGCTGAAAATCCGCCATCAAAATCCTCTGTGAAAGCTTCACAGTAGCTTCAAACCTTGGTGGTGCCCAGCAACAACAAAGTAAAAATGAAATGAATGAAGTGTGTTGGTCGGGTATTGGTGCTTAGGGTTTTTACCCTAAGTTGGTTGATAGGCAAGAAGGCAATTTTTGCCTTTATTTTAACTTTTATGAGAACTAATACCCCATGTAAAGTGTGTTATGCCTTAGGCTTATTTTTTAAACTTTCTAACCTTTCTTATATTTTTTGCTAACCCTTTAGGACCTTGATTTAAAATCCTTGAATTATCTTGTGAAGCATGGTCAAGTTTTATTTTTGCAACTAATTCAAAAATGTAAAACAATCTTTAAGTGATGTGATTATAAATCACTTTAATATTTGTTGCATAATTGCAAGATGGGAGGCGTTGCTTTTATGATTGAGTAAATGGGTGAATTTTATGACTTGGAGAGCATATAGGGAGGTTGAGGTGGTTAGTAAACATTTGGAGAGGATGTAGGAGTGATTCATCACCTTTTTGGAGGGAATGAGAACTTCTAGGACTCAGTTTCTTGTGTCATCATCATAGACTTGGTCAAAGTTAACTTTTCAACTTTTTGGAGCTCATTTGGAGAAGTTGCAGTTGCTAAATTTTAGGCTTTTGGGGGGCATCCGACCCAAGAAGTTTCCAGGAGCTATTTTGATGGATCTTGTTGGGAGTTGTGATACAGTCACTTGAGTGACTCTTTTGTACTTAGTTCAGATTATGCAACTTTTGTACTTAGTGACTTTTGAAGTCCTTATACAATTTTGGCATACTTTGTAACTCTTAGGATATGGAATACAGAGGATGCCTTGGTTATTTTTGGTGATGAAATCTTTTCCTTTTTGTTTTTGCAATTTTGTGTATGTTGAATGATTGATCAAGTTGTTTGTGAGATTTTCCTAATTTCATTATGGCTTTGACTAATAAGTTATACCTTTTTCTTCAAATAGTGTGATCATGTAGGTTTCTAATTGTGTTTAGTGAATGCACATAACTTTCCAATTGTGAAGATTACCTTCCCTTTGATAGTTATTGTATTTGGACCCTTTAGTGAAATATTTATGTAGGAGCATACAGTAACAAATTGTGCAATCTTAGTTTTCATTCAGTTTGAACCAAGTGTTTAAAGCTTTGAGTTTCATTGTCCACTTTAAGTTTGGTGTATCACTTCACTTTTTATTTTTTAGTTTACTTTTAAGCATTCATTTTCGTTTTTCCTTTGCAAATTTAGTAGTCTTAGGTGATAACCAGCTAGGAGTCGGCCACATCTAGAGATTCACTCCTATTTTTAGGTCACCCACAGCCTAAGAGTGTTTCCATGTTCCTCTAAAGTACCAAGTTTTGCAACTTGGTAAGGGTGCAACTTTCAATGATAACACTAATGATACCTTTCCAAAGTGTTGTAAAGCATTGTAACACACTTTCACATTTTTCTAGTGTTTTATCAAATAATTAAACATAATAAACCTCTTTTTAATCAAAATTAATCTTAATCTTGCCTTATTTGGAGTGTTGTAACACACTTTTACATTTCTCTAGGCTTGTCATTAATAATTGGGCTTTCTTATGCTTTAATTGGCCCCATTTTGCATCCACAAGCCTCATTTATTACATTTTTTTTAGGATAATCCTGACACCAATCAATACCCTATTATAATTCAGGTGTTTATGGCTTGTGTGGCCCATATTTAGGGATCTAGGACTCATTCGCTACCTTGGGCGAATGGGTCCCGCCTGGATCTTTTGGTCCCGAACCAATTTTCACACATTTCTAGGCAATTTTAGTTTTTGGTCCCATACATTATGTTTGATGGGACTCATTCGCCACCTTGGGTGAATGAGTCCCATGTGGTCCAAAATCAAATTTAATTCAAATTTCTAGCGGGATTTTATTCTCCTAGATCTGATGTGGGCTTGTAGTGTTGTAATTTTGAGAATTCTTACATAATTGAGTATAAATACAAGGTTATTTCACTCATATTCTCACCTTCAAGAACTCACAAGAGCATTCAAGGGTAGATTATCAAGTATTTTAGAGCAACATTCAAGTATCAAGTATCATGTCAAGGACTTAATCCATCATGTTTGGTATTGTGCTAACAATTGTGATGTAGGGTTTATGATTCAAGCAAGATCAATATCAATCAAGCAAGAGTCAAGAACCACATCCATTGCAGCCATTTCAAACACATTTTCAACACCTTATTGCTAGGGTTTGGTGAGTTGCAACATTGTCTTTTGTTTATTCATCATTTTCCATTCATATTTTCTTTTGTTTTAAGGTTTAATTACCAATAAGGGGTTTGACCAAGGCAAAATCCTATCCACTAACCCAACAAAATTTTTCCCTCTCCTTTGTGTGTGATTTGTAGGTTTAGGTTGCATATTTCCTAAGGACCAAGATTGGAGAAAAGTTATCAAATTTGCCATCAAGCCTTGTAGAAAACTGGAGAAGACCTACAAATTGCAAATCGGAGATTTGATCCGAAAACCAATCAGGAACGATAGAGCAGACCAAGAAGAGCAGCATCAACTTTTGAAATTGTAGAAAAGCTTGACTAGACTAATTTGCCACTTCTGGGGAATGAGTCCTAGTTCTAGTCAAATTTCAAGGTTTTGTAGATTTGGATACCCTTTTGGCACATTTTTGTTCTTGCACAGTTTCCCAAAAACATGACTAATTCGCCTAGCTTGGTGAATGAGTCCCAGTCAACTTTGAAAGTAGAATTTCCAGTGATTCAGACCTCCATTTTGCCTTCTCCAGATTCCCAGCTACACACTTTCTATTCTACAACCTTCTATTGCATTTCATCCACTTTTCTAATTCATTTAGTGTTAGTTTTCCTTCAATTAGGGTTTTTCATTTTATTATCTTTTCCATGTCTAAACTTGGTGGTGAAACCCTCATTAGATCATATTCAACCCCTAGGACAACCCTATTGCAAGATCTCTTTCTCTTTTGCATTGAGATCTCTAGGGTTATCCTTGAATGGAATAACTTTGGAAGTGGGTATGATAGCACTTGATCAACATATTGCCCATTTCTATAGGTTCCATTTTTGTGAACCTACATTTAGAACATCATAATTATGATTTGGAGTGCATTATCTAGCTTGCATTAACATTTCATTAGGATTTGCATTGGTTAAATTGCATTCTAGTGTTTTAAATTTTGCATTAGTGAAAGCTCACTTAGCTTGAATTTTTGCATCTAATTTCATCGAAAATCATTCAAATTCATCATTTGCATCTCAGACATAGATCAAAAAACATAAAAAGCATAAAAACTCAATTCAAAAACTCTGAAATTTTTTCAAAAAAATCATCACTGGGACTCATTCACCACCTTGGGCGAATCAGTCCCTCTACACATATTGCACTATATTTTCTATTATTTAAAGTTCAATTTTTGAGTTTCCATTTTCTGTTAGTACCTTTCTATTTCAATTTACATATTTTTTGTTTCATCTAATTCATTACATCTAGTTTAAATTAGTTCATCTTGTGCATTGCTTAAATTCAAAATCGCATCTAGATCATTTCATTTCACATTGTTGCATAGTTTAGAATCTGAAATTTACATCATGGATACGTGCTTTAGCAAGCTTTGGATTTCATTGAAGTTCTTAGTGGATGTCTGTGTTTTTGGAAAAAAACCTAATGAAATTGAACTCACTCATGCTCACTCAACTCCTAATTCATGTCCTCCTTGTGATGTTTACATCATTGGAGAATATGATGATAGCATGAATAAGTTCCTAAATAATTATCTTAACAACCTCGAAGCTAACGCATCCTTTTATCCATCCATGAAACAACCAAATCCTCCTACCATACCATCCCTTGAGATGTTTGGCTACTTACATCCTGAAACAAAAGTTGAACCTAAGTTCCCTACTATAGGTGAACCTAGTTCTCTAAACAAATAAACACTCAACCATTTCATGACAGCAAAGCAACAAACACTCCCATCAATCTTGAAGAAACATACGGAAAAGGATTCACAATCTTGAGTAAGCAAGGATGTGATACAACAAGTGAACATGAGATCCACCAAATCCTAGAGCAAATACCAACTAATGAAAACACAAAAGGGTTAGGATATCAAGATCCCCCTCGCAACATAAGTGCTCCTAAAGAATACCTAAGGCTTCGTAGTGATGGTATAGTGATCTTAGATTCTCCTCCCGATATGAATTTCCTTCTTCCTGAAGAGCAACCAAAGATTCATAACAATGACAAGGATGATAGGATTACCTTAGGTCCACTTCCTCAACCTTCAACTTGAGAAATTGGTGAATCTAACAAGGGCAAGAGGCCTTACAAAATATAAAAACTAAAGTTTCCTTGTCCACCACCTGAAAGTGAAAGGAAACTACATTTTCTTTTGAAAAAGAACTAATAACATTACCACCAATAAAAGATAGACTAGTGTTATATCCTAAAGATGCAAAAGTTCCACATTGCCGATACCACAAAACACTTGGACATAGTACTGACGAGTTATTCTCACTATTACATGACCTTTACCATCACCCCCGTCGGCTCATTCTTGTCTTGCACTCAGTGGGGGCAAGAGGCAGATAGCCTTGTCTTATTAATGCATTTGTCATTGTCCCTTAGGTTCGTTGTCTACCTTTCGCTTATATAGACTAAGATTAGGAGGCAGATGACTTGCACATAGGTTGACTCGTATGTGTCGTACTAGTCTTTTATATTATTTCTTTTTCATTTTCTTTTGTGTGATTTCATGTACGTAATGTGATCCCCCATGACGTTTTGTTTGGCGTTCTCTCTCTTTGTGACATTCCTCTATTTGTATCTTCATTCCTCTCCATGTCATAAGTATTTTTCTTATTTTTCATTTGTTTTTTGTTTTCCTTTTGGGGATGATTTAAGGCGTCGATACATTCATGTCTCTTCCATGTTGACCCAAAAGCTTTATCCTTTTCCTTTATGTATTTTTCATTTGTCTTGTGTTTTCCTTTTGGGGATGATGCAAGGCGTCGAGACATTAATGTCTCTTCCATGTTAACCCAAGAGATTTTTCTTTTGTTTCTCTCTCTTTGTGTCATCCTTCCAGTTCTATGTGTATTTGGGGGATGATGACAGTTCTGGTCTCTCTAAAAACATTGTAGCAAGAACATATTGACCCCAAATCCATAGATCCCTTATGTGTTTGGTGTTTTCATTTTTGGGGGCAACCCCTCTCTTTTTATCTTACATGACGTAGCTTTACTTAGAAATATATGACTTGGCATACAGATTTCCAAGTTGTCTCTCATGTCCTCTTTGTTTGCATTTTTCATTTGCTAATTTAAAGTAATTTCTCATAGAATTGTGTTTAGCAATTTCTTTAAAGTGGGGGCATGCATTGGTAGTATTCTTTTGCATTTTCCTTTTTCATGGTTCATGGTGCAGTCTTTTTATTTCATACAATGCATTTTTCACTTTGTGGATGACATTGGGTGTGATGTCCTTTAGGAGGGTGATCTCTCTTAGCATATTACATTCCTCTTAATGACTTGATGTGACACACTACATCCCCTAAGTTGCGAATTTTCTATTCTTTGATTGGTCATATCTTGGAGACATTAGGCATAATGTTACCTAAATTAAATACCTTGCATGAACTAAGAAAGACTCCTTTGAACACTTCCTATTTTGGAATTTTTCATTTGTTTTTATATGGCCACCTTTCATAACACAGCTTGCATGCCTATGGAGCCATCGTGTTTGTTCATGAGCTCCAAGCATATGAATTTTTTCTTGTCTCATGAAGCTCAAAGATCATTTTGTGTGGCACCTTATTAAATTTATCAAGAGGTATAAATTTGGTATGGTTTGAGCAAGAAGCTCAACTGAGTCATGACTTTCCCCATAGCCACTTGCATGTGTGTGAGTTCATACCAGCCATGAGTGTATGTTTCTCACCTTTTTGGACTTCTCACCCAGCATACAGTCGGGATTTTCATTGCCATAGGGTGAGTATGCATTTTTCAGACAAACAACCTAAATCTGATCCACATCATGATGGAAAAATGGTTGAAGCTTGATCTGATCCTCTCTTTTATTTTTCTCTCTTTCATCTTTGATAGTGTATGCTTAAGCTTCATTGCTTGTTCTTTCTCATGTGTGTTCTTTTGTGCCTATGTTGGTTTGCTATGGGATCTTGATCTTAGGGGCTTGATCACCCCTATTGATCATTATCTCATCTTACTAGAATTGGTACACTTGGACCCCTCTTGATGCATGTTGGTCTACTTTAGTGTGAGTTTGAAGCAAGTTCATCCTCTCACTAAAACAAGAGCTAGATGGAGTCATTGAAAAAGTAACCCTTCTACTTTTTATGGCTTGTTTGGGTCCTCCTTATGATTTGGGCTTATTGTTGCCTTGATTTAGTGTTTTAATGTAGTTTAAAAATTCACATTAAGTCTTGGGCCCTTGTGAACTAATGGATTCTAATCATACCTTGCCAAAGTGTTGTAACACACTTTCACACTTTTCTAGTGTTTTATCAAATAATTAAACATAATAAACCTCTTTTTAATCAAAATTAATCTTAATCTTGCTTTATTTGGAGTGTTGTAAAGTTTTGTAACACACTTTCACAATTCTCTAGGATTTTCATTAATAATTAGGCTTTCTTATGCTTTAATTGGCCCCATTTTGCATCCACAAGCCTCATTTATTGCATCTTTTTTAGGATAATCTCGACACCAATCAATACCCAATTATAATTCAGGTGTTTAAGGCTTGTGTGGCCTAGATTTAGGGATCTAGGACTCATTCGCCACCTTGGGTGAATGGGTCCCACCTGGATCTTTTGGCCCCGAACCAATTTTCACACATTTTTAAGCACTTTTGGTTTTTGGTCCCATAAATTATGTCTGAAGGGACTCATTCGCCACCTTGGGTGAATGAGTCTTGTGTGGCCCAAAATAAAATTTAATTCAAATTTATGGCAGGATTTTATTCTCCTAGATCTGATGTCGGCTTGTAGTGTTGTAATTTCGGGAATTCTTGCATAATTGAGTATAAATACAAGGTTCTTTCACTCATATTCTCACCTAGAATTCAAGAGAGTTCACAATAGAATTCAAGCATTCATAAGAGCATTCAAGGGAAGATTATCAAGCATTTTAGAGCAGTATTCAAGTATCAAGTATCATGTCGAAGATTTCATCCATCATGTTTGATATTGTGCTAAAAATTGTGATGTAGGGTTTATGATTCAAGAAAGTGTTTCAAGCAATATCAATATAAATCAAGAAAGAGTCAAGAGCCACATCCATTGTAGCCATTTTAAACACATTTGCAACACCTTACTACTAGGGTTTGGTGAGTTGCAACATTGTCTTTTGTTCATTCATCATTATCCATTCATATTTGCTTTCATTTTAAGGTTTAATTACCAACAAGGGGTTTGACCAAGGAAAACCCTTGTCCACTAACCCAACAAAATTTTTCCCTCTCCTTTGTGTGTGATTTGCAGGTTTAGGTTACATATTTCCTAAGGAGCAAGATTGGAGAAAAGTTTCCAAGTAACAAAAGTTGTCAAAGTTGTCATCAAGCCTTGGAGAACATTAGAGAAGACCTACAAATTACAAATTGGAGATTCGGATCCGAAAACCAATCAGGAAGGACAAAGCAGACTGATAAGAGCAGGATCAACCTTTGAAATTGTAGAAAAGCCCAATTGGACTAATTTTCCACTTCTGGCGAATGAGTCCCAATTCTAGTCAAATTTTAGGGTTTTGCAAATTTGGATACCCTTTTGGCAAATTTTTGTTCCTGCACAATTTCTTAGAAACGAGATTGATTCACCCAACTTGGTGAATGAGTCCTAGTCAGATTTGAAAGAAGAATTTCTAGTGATTCAGACCTCCATTCTTCCTTCTCCAGATTCTTAGTTGCATACTTTATGTTCTACAACCTTCTATTGCATTTCATCCACTTTTCTAAGTCATTTAGTGTTAGTTTGCCTTCAATTAGGGTTTTATATTTCATCTTGCATTTCTTTATCTTTCCAAGTCTAAAATTGGTGGTGAACCCCTCATTAGATCATATTCAACCCCTAGACAACCCTATTGCAAGATCTCTTTCTCTTTTGCATTGAGATCTCTAGGGTTATCCTTGAATTGAATAACTTTGGAAGTGGATGTGATAGCACTTGATCAACATATCCCCCATTTCCATAGGTTCCAATTGGTTTCTTGAGTAATAGAGTATGCAAGGTTGTTTGCATGTACTAGGTGTGTTCATTCTTCAAGTGAAAGTTATTGCAAAGGAACTTGTTGGATTTTAGGATGTTTGTGGAATATTCTAGATTATGTTCAAGTGAAATTTGTTGTTCACAAGTTATTTTTGAATCAAAGGAAGCGTGTACTTAATTTTTAATAGTGTTTATATGGGTTCAACCGACCTTGGTGTTTACACTAATCGTGGAGTTGCTTCGATGTTTATGGAAGGGTGGTGTGGCGTGTATGAGTGGATTTAGGTCTAAGTTAAGGTGTGTTATCGTCTTCCTTCATTCCTTTTCATTGTGGGAATGTTTTGGTGCTAACTTAATTTAAATTTGCATGGTTGAGGTGCATAGCCAACCTTGGAGAATGTTTTCAAGGTTGAAGATGGTATAAATATGTGTTGAGATGTTGAGAGATAATAAGATAGATGTGTGTGATGCAAATGATGTGAATTATAAATTTGTAAGGTGCAAATTTGTGAAGTGTAGTGTAAGCTTTCATGTGTTAGATTACTAGATGCAGTGAGCATAAAGTGTCTACATTCTTCAGTACGACAAAGCCTTCACATAGTAAATTTCAGACTTCACTAGCTTGTAATGCTATTGAACAAGAAACAACACAAGGGCTATTGAACTCCAATATTCACTAGCTCATGAGTTATGATATTTACTATGTGATATTTGACAAGAAACAACACAAGGGCTATTGAACTCCAATATTCACTAGGTATGATCCCATGTCAACCATACTAAGAATTATAATCCCAAAAAAAATTATAAGGCACTACACAAAAATGATCAATATGCTAGGCCAACACATCACCAAGTCCAACACATGTGAACAAAGTGAAGCACATAATGGAATATACACCCCCACCTTAAAGTAATTGCAAACACCAATTGTGAGGAATTTCCTTTAAGGTGGAGTAATACAATATATGCAACCTGAAAAGGTCATGAGAGCTTATTGGAAAACCCATTATATGTTCCCAATGAAGCTAACTCATGAGGAGGGGTTTCCCCCAAAACAAAGCCACATAACAAGACAAAAGATGGAACATAAGGGATCCATAGATCTAGGGTCAGTATAGACCATAGATAATATATTATATGATTATTCTTGGAAGTGACATCATTCCCTCATATACTCATAGAACTACAAATAAAATGGAAGAATGACACATAAAGACAACAAAATAAGCTTTTGGGAAACAAGCAAAAGACCTAAATTTCTTGATGCCTTGTATCATCCCCAAAAGGAAAACACAAGACAATAATAATTTTTATGACATAAAGAAGAATGGAGATACAAAAACATCGATTTTATGATAGATTCATTTTCTTTGTGTCCTTGTGCCAACAAGAACAAAAAGGGTCATCCAAAAAAAACTAATAAACATGAAGACATTCCAAGAATCACAACATGGGAGGTCGCATCACATGTAAGAAAATACATATATATAAAACACACCAAGGGTACCATACATGTGAGTCAATCTAAAGAAAATCATTCACATCCCAATTTTCTCATCATAAATGAAAGGTGGATAATATGCTAAAGGGACTACACCAAGTTTCATACAAGGAGTACCACTAGGTTCAACACATGATGAATCACTCTCATTAGGAGGATCATCATGGTTACCCCCATTTAAGTTAATGGATTTCAAAAATATAAGAGCAAGTTCATTATGATCTTCTTTTTTCTTCTTGTTTATCTTCTTATTCCCTATCTAAATATATCACAATAGATTTCTTATTAATATCATGATTGCAAGAAACATCATTCATATGTTCTTTCACTCTTTGCTTAGTTTGGGATAGGTAAGGTTCAATTTCATGGTTTTCAAGGGTGGCGGGGTGGAGTCAGGCAATGATGAGGATGGATGGATGGGGAGTAATTTATTGGATTTGGTTTTGATGGGTGGTTGGTCATTGGGTAAGGTTTGATTCTTTTCATCAAGTTGATGAGCTATGGCATGACGTCTATGTTTATGCTATTTCACACTGAACTATTTCTTCCTACATGGGTTTCAAATTGTGAAGGGGTAATGGAGAGATTTTCCATCACAGTTATATTTTCTTCCTTTGGAGGAGGAATCATAGGGACCACCATGGGTTGGGATACCATTGTATTCTTAGGTCTAAAAACTTGGTTTTCTTTTGGAGGTACAAAATTGATTATATGAATATTATCCCTTGGTCTTTTATAATATGGTGGAGGTGGAACTACGACATACATGTTCGATGGTCGAGAGATTATATTCACTTCACACTTAGGTTCCTCCACTACCTTTGGGGTAGGAGAAACATCCATGGAAGTCACAATAAAGCAAGGAACCTTGGGTGGGATATTACTAAGAGATAATTCAGCTATATGATTAGCTTTAAACTTTTGATATGATATGAAAAAGTGATCTTCACGAGGCTTAACCGGTTCAATAGGTTGAAGCCAAAAATAATCTAATGAAAAGTTTTTTTTTAATATTAGATATAGAGTAAGAACTTAGTACATTTGATAGATCTTAGTATATCACCTTATACTTGTTGATGTTTACAGCTTCAATCGATCTACTTCCAGGCACAATTTTATCTATGAAGGCAATAAATTAAATATAGACTAAAGGCTATTTAATTTATATGTTCGATATGCAAGGTGAAGAGGTGCTTCACATTCAAAAATAAATAAAATATTAATTATTGTTAATAATTAAATTAAAGTGACTCCTTGAAGCATCGTGATTTTATGGAGGCCAACTTGGAGATCCAAGAGACACGTCTATTTGTCTTGGTGGGCCAACTTGAGGAGACAAGTCTCTCCTTGGCATGTGTATAAATACAAGAGGATGATCATTCATTTGATCATAAAGTTCATTATAATTCGCATACCTAGAAGAAATTCATACGCAGCAGTAGATCATCATCATGTAGTAGCAGTCGATCTCAAGGAGAAACATATTCATTTGTATCTGCATCTAGGAGAGGTGTAATTATTTATTGTATCAAAATCGGCATTGAGTTGTGCCTAAGTTATAAGCAAATTTATGCTCTTATTATTGCAATATATAAGATATAATTGTTGGATTTTTCTCCCTCAAGAGGAGGGTTTTCCCAGGATATATTATTGTGTTCTTTGTCTTTAAGTGCTGCATTTTTTATTACTTTCAATTTTTAAATTATCTCATCATAAAACTAACATGGTATCAAAGCGGGTATAAGAATATCTAGATCAGATTTCATTTAAGCAGCATTATCCTCCATTATTGTTCTCATCTTTTATTACATCTATCCTTTCATCAAGATGGTAAACGGGCTCAAGATCGAAAACAAAATTTAGGGTGTATCTGTAATGCCTAAATTTTGCACGAAAGGCAAAACATAACTATCAAATTTTTTATTTTTTTTAAAATGTTACAAAGTGCAAGCTTGAACACTAACAATTGATAACCATACACATGCATGGTTGTATACTACATGCATCAAGGGACGTTGCTCGTGCAACATCACCATCAACACGTCGCCCGAAGGCGAGGTGGAGGAGAATGAGGTTGAGGGCACAAGGTCCAACGCACACACCCTTTAGACTACAAGGGAAAAGTTTGGCTCAAGCACTAGGTTGGTTGAAGGTTACTAGATAAGAAATGCTTCAAGCACCTCCCTAATGAAGTCATACTACAAGATGATAATTAATTTGTGAGAAACAAATTAAATAAATAATTATGTTCCACATAGTGTTTTAAGCCCCCAAGATTTCATTTATATATATATATACATTAGATTGTTCTTCAACATAATGGTTATCGTAAGATATCCTCTACCTAGAAATGAAAATCATTTTAATAACTTCATTGAAGGAATTAGTGAAAATCAAAATAACACATTAATATTTACCTATAATTTATTAATATCAACACCTTTTTCTTTTCTTTTTTAAGAAATTGATTGATAAAATCATTACTAATAAATAAACAAAATGAATAGTAATTACTAAAATTGATTAAGGAAACCATTAATGATTTAACCACTATTATGATAGTTATCATTTTATTCATATCCTACTAACTTAATTAAAAAATTGAAAGCTAAATTAATTGGTAAATAATAGCACTTTACTATTTTAATAACCTTGTTAATAATCTACTAACTTTATTCAAGAGATTATTAATAGTTTTGGTGGGCTCACTTTACATCTTTATTATGGAATCTAAGACTCTCTCTTTTTTTTAAATTATTTTTATATCTCCCTTTAAGGTAAGAATTAGATTACATGAGATAAAATTTAAGGGATTTACTACCCCTCCCATTTAAAACTAAATTTTAGGGAGATTCGTGGAAATGGGAGGGGAAGTAAAGTGACAAAGCAATGTTTACATCACCACTCGCCAGCATTAATAAGGTCCCATGGGTCGACACTCTACTACGCTTTGCACAAGTAGCCCTCCTTGCTAGCTGATGCACGAGGTCTTATTCAGGTAGCCTATACCTAATTGGGTATTCTATATTTTAAAAGTCAAAAGTGGCCAACGAAAGAAAAAGAATATTGAACACAAACTACATCTACGAAAGAGAAATCAAAATAGGGAACAGGATGAATCCCAGAGCAGCACTGAAACTAGATAAAACTGTGGAAGAAGATTTATTTTCTTATCAAGGAATAAAATTCACATTCATATACATTTCTGTTCATTTTGCATTTGAATATAATAGAGTAGATTCGATGAATTTAGGGAAAACTTAAATACGAACACAGATAAAATGTCATACAATAGGGCTCTTAAAGTGTGTATCGGTCCATATAGAATTCAGAAACCATAGTTCATCTTTAGTTCCAGCATAAAATACTTTTTTCAGAAATACATATAAACTAAAAGCATTTCATTTGAGCTGGGTTCTATTTTATTACAGCAGGAGGAAGTAAAGACACATTTTCCTTTTCTATAATACATAGGCAGTCATTTACAAACCAACAACTTTTATTTTTTTTAATTTTTTCTCAAGAAACACAACTAAGTAAGCATTTCTTTCAGTTAGATTTTTTCTTGACAGTCTTTCTATACTTTAACATTCAACCACAATAGATTACATTTGAGAGGATCATATTAATCTTCTTCTTTTTTGTAAGCAGATTTCAACTACTTTCAAGTATCAGATTTCGACAACCTGCAAGAAAACACACCAAAACTTCTTTCCATGGTCATTCGGGTGTGCTCACCTCCCAACCTTGGGTTGGAAAACCAACCACCCCCCAAGCTAGGAGGTAACCAAGCTACCAGGTACACACAACAATAGAACAACAAGCCATTTCCAATCACAACACTCCAAAACAAAATACTCCCAACCAAGATTCACACATTTACTTAGGGATTCTTTACGAATCCAAAGGTGGGGATAGAGGTGGACATCACTTCTATATGGGGAGACCTATTAGCAAGTATAAATAACCAACCACAACCTTTCTTCTTATCCAATCCACCCATCCATCAAAAACTTTCTTATCATACATCCTCCATACAACAATCTTTCAATACATCATAACATCATGAAACAATTTTGGGTACTCATACCCCATTGTTTGCCTCTCCTTTTCAAAGGAGGAACAATCTCCCCATAGAGGTTCCTACACATTCCTATCCCCCACAAAGATGCTCTTCCCACATTGGGTGAGTTTATCTTATACAACCCCAAACCAAACAAATAGAAATGAAAAGGCACATACAATGAACATACATTCCACATAAACCATTTTTTCCACTTTTCCAAACAAGAGATAAAATAAAAAGAGAAGTATACATAAAGGTAGAATAAAGCCTACCTCAAATCCAAGCCAACAATGAAATAAGGTTGAGGATGAACTCAAAATCTCTACTCCAAGCCCAAGCCAATTTTCCCTCTCCCAAGTATTCCAAACACCAAGCCAAGAAAAGAGCCCTTTTTTTGGGTTTCAAAAACATTCAAATAGGAGTCAAGGGTTGGAAACCCCTTGGGGGAGAAAGTGACACATGTCAATCTCCTATCCACTCCTATGGACACACCTCCCCACAAGTTCTCACACGGAGAATTGAAAGGCCAAAGAGTGTTCCACACTCAACAAGGCTTTTGGAGCCAACACTCCAATCTCATCCCCAAAATCCGTCACCCTTCTTAATGGCTAATTAAGAAGGGTCACAACTTGCAATTTTCAAAAGCTATGGGTTTGATTTGACCCCTAACCCATAGGTACCCATCTTAGGGGTTAAATTAGGATCAATTAACCCATTCCAAAGACTGATTAACCTTTTAGACCCTCAAAAGAAATTGAAATTGAAACATAATAAAAGAATTTTCAAAATCCCCAAAACCCTAATCAAAAGTTTGATTGACTTTAAAAAGAAACATAATCACAAGATTCAACATTAAATCTTTTTAATCACAAATAAAATACAACACAAAGAGGTTATGGTTCATTCTCCAAATGGACCATAGTGGCTTCACTTGGCTAACACAATTGAGTACCCTTGGTTACCTCCATTCCCATTGGCCATGGGCATGTACCTGCACACTCAATTTCCAATGTCAAAATATCCAATGCATGATAATCAATAATTAAAGCAACAAATTCAAATGCATACATTTTGTACAATCTAATTCTAAATCAATAAATTATATATCCATAATCATTCTTCTTCTAACAATAACATATATTATCAACTTGCATCTAATCATGACATAATAAATAAATCACATCACCCAATTTAAATTTAACATCCTATCAATTCCATCTCATAAAACAATTATCCATTTCTATGATGATAACAAGATCATATGAGCATATCAATAAAGGAAGCATAACGTGCAACCTATAATAATCATAGCATCATAAACATAAAACAAGCATAACGTAAAGTATATGTGATCATCCAAAATAGTCCAAAACACATAGAGTATCAGCATGATCGAATCAAAAGATAGTCAAATGGGTGTATCAAATGGTAGGCCTCACAGCATCAAACTTTGCATCCCGGAAGTTTAGAGTGATGCTCGCTTTGGAGGAAAATGAGTTAGCTAAGTTCGTGGAGAACGAAGTTCCTGAACCAATCAAAGAGAATGAGAAGCCTCAATGGAAGAGAAATGGCACTAAGGCGAAAAATATGTTGGTTGATTCCGTGAAGATCACATTGTGCCAATCATCTCCAAGTTGAAAATAGCAAGAGATATGTTCAAGACTTTAGAGGAGATGTATGAGATCAATAATACAAGTCATGCTCTTACACTAAAGTAGCAACTTCATCATATTAAGATGGTGAAAGGAGAATCCATCATCTCATACTTCATGAAGATCACTGAATCGAGAGATTAGCTCTCTACCATTGGGCATATTGTTGATAGAAAGGATTTGACTATGTTGGCTCTCAATGGTCTTCCTAAATATTGGGAGTCCTACATTCAAGGAATCAGTGTGAAATCAAAACTTCCTAAGTTTAATCGATTGAGAGCATATTGTATTCCAGAAGAATCAAGGTTGGCTGCAAGAGGCATTGGTCAAAACTCTACAAATGAGGACATTCATGTTCTTTTCGCTCAATCCTCGAAGAAGAAAGGAAAAGGAGGAAAGAAAGGATACTTCAAAAGGAATAGAGATAAAGGGTCAGATGGTGCCTCTGCATTCAAGAAGAAGAAGGATCTATCTCGTGTTCAATGTTTTAGATGTGGCAAGTTTGGTCACTATGCAAAGGATTGCCCAACCAGGCCTAAGCAACATGCTTCATTTGCGGATGTGGATGTGGATGAGATCTCTCCTCAAAAGGATTCAAGGGAATTCCTATTATATTATGCCTTATCAAGCAATGTTCCAAGAGATAGCAACATTTGGTTGATAGATAGTGGCGCCTCTTGTACATCACTGGGTTTAGAGAACATCTCTCAGATTTGGTGATGAGAGATTCAAGTGTTCAAGCCATAATTGGAGATGATGCATGTTATTATTTGAAAGGTGTTGGGACCTCCACTATACACTTAGATTCAAGTATCACCTTGCAGTTAAGTGATGTACTATTTGTACCAGGCATCAAGAGGAACCTTGTCTCAATTTCAGCCTTAGAAGATAAGGGATATCAAGTAGCATTCTCTGAAGGAAAATTTCTTGCATGGTTAAAGAAATCTAACATCAAGTCAGCTAGTGTGATTGGAGTTCAACAAGAATATCTCTACAGGCTCTCCACCCGTCCTCTACAAGAATTGTTGCATGATGCTTCAAGTTCATGTGAGCTTTGGCATAGAATATTTGCTCACATTCACTTTCGTGCTCTTCCAACCTTGGAGAAGATGGTCACCGACATTCCTAAACTAAGCCAGGAGCATGAAGGTACTTGTCGAGGATGTGCATTGGGTAAGAACACTAAAAGACCCTTCCATAGTAGTGAAAATAGATCTAAATGTATTCTAGATCTTTTTCATTCTGATTTGTGTGGTCCAATGTCTGTTACTTCTTTGAGTGGTTTCTTGTATTATGTAATTTTTATTGATGACTACTCTAGAAAGACTTGGACTTATTTCTTAAAGTGTAACGACCCCCAAACTGGGTAATTAAAATTTTTCTAACATTTCACTTCAAACATATAAATGTAACAAGTAACAAAGACATTGCAATAAAATTCTTCCTTTCTTTATTGAAAAATACATGCAAGTTACAATATATATATTTCCACATGAATTCCATTTTCATTGTAAATATAAATCAGAGTACAAAAGTAAAACAATTACATACATAGTTCGTAAGCTTTTGCACAAATAGTAGTAAGATGGTCCAAGTTCCCTTCCTTTCAAATCTTGGTGTATTTGTTGCCTGCTGTGGAGGAGAAACATCACTCAGGCACTTTTTCGCCAACCATAGACTGTTAATGCGGTCCCCCGCACATCTATCTTTCGATAGATGGCCCTCCCTTCGAACAAAGAGATTGGTAAAGTAACCGGCTGCGACAACCCAACTGAGCATAGTGTTGTGTCTTATACATCTAGAACTTGCTATTTCACAATCCCAAACTAGCATGATGGATCACAATGAACTGATAGTGTAGTCTCAACTATCACACATCTAAGTGGATGTTGTACCTTCCACTACTTTGGCCAAAGTATTCTCATTCAGTACTTCGAATGAAGGTCATCTATCATATACACTACTCAGGGCCAATTTGACTTAAGGCTATCTTACACTACGCGTAGGTTGAGTCCTTTCCGTAGGTAGTCAATCACCCTAGACTTCCTACATCAACTACTTAAACAGGAAATGGAATACAGTCAACAAGGGTCCCTCTAGTAACTCCTAGCACGGAATCCTTTATCCGTGGAGTACATAGCTTTCCCTAGTTAATCTATTTAACTTTAAAGCTCTAGACTACCTTGGTACTGGTTCCACCCTCGACCTAGTATTTAATAACTAGTTCCTTTTCCTTTATTTAAGGAGTTCAAGCAGTATTCAAGTAATGCAATTCATAATATAGTTCTATTTAAAAAGTATTTCAAACATTTCCCTTTCATGCTATTTCTTTTACAAGCTTTCCTATGAATTCAAGCTATTCCATTTCAACAAGATTTTTCCTATGAAATTAAACTATTCCATTTCAACAAGCTTTTCCCTATGAAATTAAGCTATTTCATTTCAACAAGCTTTTCCCTATGAAACAAGTTATTCCCAATTCAATAAGCCTTTTCTAATGAAATTAAGTTGTTCCCAATTTAACATAATTCCTTAGAAAACAGAGACCTTCTAACATTTTCCTTTCCTACTTCATAACATGATGCAAAGCATAATCAAAACAAGTAACTCATTTTAATTCAAATGACAAAAGTATTAAAGACATTTCTCATGCCTGTTTCCCTAGCTGCGAGATGAGCTCAATCAGTAGCTTATGCTCTTCCTCCACAGTCCTTCTCAGTCTTTTCCAGATACTTTTCACAGCATGAGTAAAGTATGACTCTCAGGTAAATACAATACAGCAATGATGGATTATGGCTCTCACAATACAAAACAACAATGATGGATTATGGCTCACAGCAAATGCAAAACTGTAATGATGAAATATGGCTCATAGCAAATACAAAACAGTAATGATGAAATATGGCTCACAGCAATGGCAATGATAGATTGCAGCTCTCTAAAAAGAAATTTGTAATTGCAAGTGCAGATAGCAAATTGGTGTAGATGACAATGAGAGCAACCTCTTATATAGGTTTCGAATTCTCATGCTTACTATATTGTAGGCATGAGAATTCGACACCTTTCTCATTGACATTGTCAAAATATGCAGTGGCAATCATTTAGCAAAACACTCAGCAAAATAAGAGATGATTTGACCTCATTCTTGAAGAATGTTTCCACTCTCACATGGCAAAATTCGAGAGATAGCCACCTACAAGCGTATTCACCAAAAACGCCCAAAAAATGGTGGTTTATTCTCAACAGAAAATGTCAAGGTAAAACGCGGCCTTTTGGATTTTGTTCCGCCCCTTCCACTTCGCGTTCCTAGTTGGAGATCATGCAGGTCACGCCCTGGTCTCATGGTGTGAGGAGCTGTGCACGAATCAACATTTTCATTCACCATTTTCGCCATTCACAATTCACGTTTTTCAGTGAGAAGGAAATTCGCGATTTTCGGTTAAACCAAAGTTTTAAAATGCATTTGATTTAAATCTTTTTAAAAAGACTATAGTTTATCTTTTTAATTTCACAAGGTATTTCCAACGTATTTTTCCAATAGTCTATGGAATTCGAAATACTAATATTACCCATGGTAAATGCATTTTATTACCAAATGACTATATAAGTCAATTTTAATTATTTCCAAGGCAAAGTCATTTTAAATTATAAATTAAAATGTTATGTATATATTTTGCATTATATTTAATATAACTTATTATAGTTTTGTTTTACCTTATCTAAATATATGTATATATCTATGTAATATTTAAATATTACTATAGATATATCAATATATTTTATTATTGGTAAAACTATAATAATGTTTATATTAAATATATCTATAAACATATCCATATTTACACTTAAATATATCTATACATGTTTGTATTTAATTATCCAATTACGTGTATTGCAGGCGAGTCAAAGTACCCTTAATACACGTATTTGTACAAACATGTATATATACGTTTAACTGTAAATTCCAAGCATCAGTAACTTATCAGTTCACATTTCACATTCAAGGTTCTCAGAACAGTAAGTCAATCAACAAGTAACACCACTCATAAAGCATAAAGAAGTAATCCAAAACTCCTAAGCCTAAGGATGACTTATCATGACAACTCAATCTGACTTAGTTCCCAAAACCCCCAGTGAAGTGTGTGTGTGCTCATATGATCAACTTTACCGGTTACTCGACCAAGCCCCTCTCCCGAGTGATGTCTCCCCTCCGCCTGGAGGAATAGTTCCTGTTCCTGCAACCATAGACATACAATCTCGGGAGTTACTTGTTCACAACATCAACAGTATACAAAACATCTTAAGTTTGAATACTCACAAATCAATACTATGCATGCAACATTCATCAAGGATAACATTGATAGAAGTATCAATCAGATTAAACAATCATTTAAATAGAACTCATTCATTTTGATAATAAAAACATGTTTTATTCATATCAAAGATTCAAACATTACACTCAATTGCCTTATGCAATAGTAGCTATACAATCGGGGTGTAACATACTCCCCCCCTTATGATTCATCGTCCTCGATGACCTAAGGTTTTATTCGAAGCATAAAATCCTAACACTACATTTATTCTTCATTCTTGAAAGTTTCAAGAACGTTTGATCGGTGTAATTTGGACATCAACTTGTCCATCATTCATGGCAACATGTTTCCTCTGCTGAAACATGGCCTTTTGAGTAGGCAATGAGTTATCATGTTGTTGGGTACCAAATGTTTTGTTAGGACATTCATTTGCATAATGATTACCTTTACAAATAAAGCATCCTACTCTTGGCCCTCTTTTCTCTATGATTTCCCCAGTTTTATTAACACCTTCACTAGCTCTGCTAGTGTCATCATACCTTGAGTTGTCTCTTTTCCATTCTCTTATGAATTCCTTTTCATTGAAGCGAGATCTCTTCCCCTTCTTCTTTGCTGCATCATGCACAAATTCTTCCTTCTTGGGGGCAATCTTATCGGGGACCTCAGTATCCTTCTTTTTTTTTCTCCTTCACATTGGGTTGAGTCTACCTTAAGCTTTTGTTCCTACTTAATGGCCTTTTCATACACAAGGTCCATTGTGTTCGAACCATGCATATCGACTTCACCTCCAATATTCCTGTTAAGTCCCAAGATGAATTTCCTAATCCGGAATCATTCATCCTTATGATAAATGGGGACATATCGAAGAAGTCAAGTAAACTTCTCCCAGTACTCTTGACTGACATGGTCCCTTGCCTCAATTCTTGAAATTCAGAGATTTTTTGGTCATAATAGAGTTGTGGCAACCACCGCTTGCGAAAAATCTCCACAAACTCTTCCCAAGTCAGCTTCCATGAACTTATATCAAGTTCCAACTTTTTGTTCATCCACCAATTAGAGGCTTCACCTGCTAATTGGTATGCTCCCCATGTTGCTTTAGTCACCTCATCGTAGTTCCTTATTTCAAAATACTTCTCCATCTGGACTAGCCAAACTTCGGCTTCATCACCACCTGTACTGCCATCAAACTTTGGCGGTATTATCTTCTTCATGTCACGCGATAGCTCTGTGGACACTATCTTCCTGTTCCTTTCAGCAGAGTTGGTTGGTGACTTTTCTCTATCATTGTGGTTTTCACCGCGTCTATGAGACGAACTTTCGCCTTCTGTGTTGTTGTTGGTTATTTCCTTCTCCAATCTTTCTTTCTCTCTTTCATTTTCCAGACTGGTTAACCTTGCCAAAATCAAGTCGAGTGTTGCTTCTACACCTATGGTTCTTTGTTCCTCTTCACGACTTGTACCAGGATTATTCCTTGTCCTTTCATACACTTTCACCATGTTTTAAAAGCTTGTCTTAAACCTGAATGTTTAATACCAGTTAGCTTAGTTATACTTTTAACCATCTTTTGGTAAAACATATAAGCATACATTCACAAGATTTTCATTCAAGTTTTGGGTTTACCATTTTCACTTATTGACTAAAATAATATATTGCACATTCACTCAACTAAATGTTTCAAAGTATGATCATGGTTTACACAACCCTATCTTTTATTTGCTAAACTGAAATACCCTTTCAGGATTACTAAGCAACTACTTGTTCACAATATATTATTTAAGATCTAAATCTTGTAAGTGAAGTTTTTCCAAAAAAAATTAATTTCTTTGATGAGTTTTGTCCACTAGAACATTATGTTAGTTCTACTAACACAGACATATCGATCTGTCTTATGTTCTACCATTTTCCTTAAGAGAGTTTTCATGTCCTACCTATGATGACATCCGGTCTTCATTTCCTAGTATTCTAGACATTACCTTGCCACATTCCGTGCAACCTCTTACTCTATCTTTTCCTAGGTTATAGTGGTTTCTCATCCGACATTTTCCGTTGTCGTTCCAATGTCCTAATCTTGACATTCTCCTTTTCCTTAGAGTCATAAAACTATACTCTAGGATAAGGTTTACACTCGTCATTCTTCCTAACCTTCCTACATAACTTGATTGCGTAATCTTTTGCAATCCTAGGTGTTGTCATAAGTTCTTTTCTCTTGCTGTTGCAGCACAAGAACTTTTCAACGTTTATCTTCTAATAAGGTTTATGCATTGTTGCATAATGAGCTCATAGGTTCCAGAGCTAAACCTGGTAGCTTTGATACCACATGTAATGACCCCCAAACTGGGTAATTAAAAAATTTCTAACATTTCACTTCAAACATATAAATGTAACAAGTAACAAAGACATTACAATAAAATTCTTCCTTTCTTTATTGAAAAATACATGCAAGTTACAATATATATATATATTTCCACATGAATTCCATTTTCATTGTAAATATAAATCAAAGTACAAAAGTAAAACAATTACATACATAGTTCGTAAGCTTTTGCACAAATAGTAGTAAGATGGTCCAGGTTCCCTTCCTTTCAAATCTTGGTGTATTTGTCGCCTGCTGTGGAGGAGAAACATCACTCAGGCACTTTTTCGCCAACCACGGACTGTTAATGCGATCCCCCGCACATCTATCTTTTGATAGATGGCCCTCCCTTCGAACGAAGAGATTGGTAAAGTAACCGGCTGCGACAACCCAACTGAGCATAGTGTTGTGTCTTATACATATAGAACTTGCTATTTCACAATCCCGAACTAGCATGATGGATCACAATGAACTGACAGTGTAGTCTCAACTATCGCACATCTAAGTGGATGTTGTACCTTCCACTACTTTGGCCAAAGTATTCTCATTCAGTACTTTGAATGAAGGTCATCTATCATATACACTACTCAGGGCCGATTTGACTTAAGGCTATCTTACACTACGTGTAGGTTGAGTCCTTTCCGTGGGTAGTCAATCACCCTAGACTTCCTACATCAACTACTTAAACAGGAAATGGAATACAGTCAACAAGGGTAACTCTAGTAACTCCTAGCATGAAATCCTTTATCCGTGGAGTACATAGCTTTCCCTAGTTAACCTATTTAACTTTAAAGCTCTAGACTACCTTGGTACTGGTTCCACCCTCGACCTAGTATTTAATAACTAGTTCCTTTTCCTTTATTTAAGGAGTTCAAGCAGTATTCAAGTAATACAATTCATAATATACTTCTATTTAAAAATTATTTCAAACATTTCCCTTTCATGTTATTTCTTTTACAAGCTTTCCTATGAATTCAAGCTATTCCATTTCAACAAGCTTTTTCCTATGAAATTAAACTATTCCATTTCAACAAGCTTTTCCCTATGAAATTAAGCTATTTCATTTCAACAAGCTTTTCCCTATGAAATTAATCTATTTCATTTCAACAAGCTTTTCCCTATGAAATTAAGCTATTTCATTTCAACAAGCTTTTCCCTATGAAACAAGTTATTCCTAATTCAATAAGCCTTTTCTAATGAAATTAAGTTGTTCCCAATTTAACATAATTCCTTAGAAAATAGAGACCTTCTAACATTTTCCTTTCCTACTTCATAACATGATGCAAAGCATAATCAAAACAAGTAACTCATTTTAATTCAAATGACAAAAGTATTAAAGACATTTCTCATGCCTGTTTCCCTAGCTGCGAAATGAGCTCAATCAGTAGCTTCTGCTCTTCCTCCACAGTCCTTCTCTGTCTTTTCCAGATACTTTTCACAGCATGAGTAAAGTATGACTCTTAGGTAAATACAGTACAACAATGATGGATTATGGCTCTCAACAATACAATCACAACAAAGATAGTATATGGCTCTCACAATACAAAACAGCAATGATGAAATATGGCTCACAGCAAATGCAAAATAGTAATGATGAAATATGGCTCACAGCAATGGCAATGATAGATTGCAGCTTTCTAAAAAGAAATTCGTAATTGCAAGTGTAGATAGCAAATTGGTGTAAATGACAATGAGAGCAACCTCTTATATAGGTTTCGAATTCTCATGCTTACTATATTGTAGGCATGAGAATTTGACACCTTTCTCATTGACATTGTCAAAATATGCAGTGGCAATCATTTAGCAAGACACTCAGCAAAATAAGAGATGATTCGACCTCATTCTTGAAGAATGTTTCCACTCTCACATGGCAAAATTTGAGAGACAGCCACCTACAGGCGTATTCACCAAAAACGCCCAAAAAATGGCAGTTTATTCTCAGCGGAAAATGTCAAGGTAAAACGCGGCCTTCTGGCTTTTATTCTGCCCCTTCCACTTCGCGTTTCTAGTTGGAGATCATGCAAGTCGCGCCCTGGTCTCATGGCGCGAGGAGCTGCGCACGAATCAACATTTTCATTCACCATTTTCGCCATTCACAATTCACGTTTTTCAGTGAGAAGGAAATTCACGATTTTCAGTTAAACCAAAGTTTTAAAATGCATTTGATTTAAATCTTTTTAAAAAGACTATAGTTTATCTTTTTAATTTCACAAGGTATTTCCAACGTATTTTTCCAATAGTCTATGGAATTCGAAATACTAATATTACCCATGGTAAATGCATTTTATTACCAAATGACTATATAAGTCAATTTTAATTATTTCCAAGGCAAAGTCATTTTAAATTATAAATTAAAATGTTATGTATATATTTTGCATTATATTTAATATAACTTATTATAGTTTTGTTTTACCTTATCTAAATATATGTATATATCTATGTAATATTTAAATATTACTATAGATATATCAATATATTTTATTATTGGTAAAACTATAATAATGTTTATATGAAATATACTATTAAATATATTTATAAACATATCCATATTTACACTTAAATATATCTATACATGTTTGTATTTAATTATCCAATTACGTGTATTACAGGCCAGTCAGAGTACCCTTAATACACGTATTTGTACAAACATGTATATATACGTTTAACTGTAAATTCCAAGCATCAGTAACTTATCAGTTCACATTTCACATTCAAGGTTCTCGAGACATTAAGTCAGTCAACAAGTAACACCACTCATAAAGCATAAAGAAGTAATCCAAAACTCCTAAGCCTAAGGATGACTTATCATGACAACTCAATCTGACTTAGTTCCCAAAACCCCCAGTGAAGTGTGTGTATGCTCATATGATCAACTTTACCGGTTACTCGACCAAGCCCCTCTCCTGAGTGATGTCTCCCCTCCACCTGGAGGAATAGTTCTTGTTCCTGCAACCATAAACAAACAATCTCGGAAGTTACTTGTTCACAACATCAACAGTATACAAAACATCTTAAGTTTGAATACTCACAAATCAATACTATGCATGCAACATTCATCAAGGATAACATTGATAGAAGTATCAATCAGATGAAACAATCATTTAAATAGAACTCATTCATTTTGATAATAAAAACATGTTTTATTCATATCAAAGATTCAAACATTACACTCAATTGCCCTATGCAATAGTAGCTATACAATCGGGGTGTAAAATAAAGACTAAATAATTTGAGGAAGTACTTGAAAGATTCAAGGAATTCAAAGCTCAAGTATAAAACTTGTCCGGGAAAAGGATCAAAGTTTTGAGATCTGACAACGAAGGAGAATACATCTCAGCTTTTGAAACTTTTGTGTTGAAGCAAGGATTAGGAGGGAATTTTGTGTTCCCTACAATCCTCAACAAAATGGTGTAGCAGAAAGGAAGAATAGATCTATTGTAGAAGTAGCAAAGGCCATGATTCATGATCAGGATCTGCAAACCTTCCTTTGGGTCGAAGCTTCCAGGACAGTTGTATATGTTATGAATCGAAGCCCTCATCACATTTTGGAGGACATGACACCTAAGGAAGCCTTCACAGGTGTAAAACTTGAAGTCAATCATTTGAGAATATTTGGTTGTCCTGTGTACATTCATGTCCCTAAAGATAAAAGAACAAAATTGGAACCATCTGGCAAGAAGGGAATTTTTTTGGCTACAGTGAGATTTCAAAATCCTATAGGATTTACATTCCAGGATTAAAACTAATAGAGATCAGCAGAGATGTTACATTTGAAGAAGATGTTGCATTTAAGAGATCCAAAGGTCATCACATGGAGATAGACAATAAAGACCAAGAGTCTTCCCAAGATATGGAAGTTGACCATACTCGTGAGATTCAGAGGGATTCTACTAATCCAAAAGAAGATGATGAACTAGTTGAGCCTACCAACATTGTTATTGGTAGAAAAAGACCTCTATGGGCTAGGAAAATAATGCAGGAGGCAAAAAAGTTTGCAGCCCCTAGAGGAACATTCAGAGAAAGCAAAAGACCTCTGAAGTTTTCAAACTATGTTGCATTGATGAGTCAAATTATTGAGTCTGAGCCTTCCAGTGTTGAGGAAGCCACAAGTCAACAAGTATGGAAAGATGCTGTGATTGAGGAATATCACTCTATCCTCAAGAATGATGTTTGGGACATCATACCTAGACCTTAAGGAAAATCTGTGGTATCTTCTAGATGGCTCTTCAAGATCAAGCATGCATCTGATGGGAGCATTGAGAAGTACAAGGCTAGGTTCGTGGCTCGAGGATTCTCTCAGAAAGAAGGAGTAGACTATGAGGAAACCTTTGCTCTAGTTGCTAGTTATACATTTGTGAAGACCATTATTGCTCTTGCAGCATCTAAAGGATGGAAGATACACCAGATGGACGTGAAGACAACATTTCTAAATGGTTTAATTGAGGAAGAGGTATATATTGAGCAACCTGATGGTTTTGAGGTTCATGGGAAGGAGTCTCATGTTTGCAGGCTGAAGAAGGCATTGTATGGCCTTAAGTAGGATCCTCGTGCTTGGTATGAAAGAATTGATCTATGCCTGATAAGTTTGGGTTTCTCTAAGAATGATGTTGATTCAAACCTTTACTTCAAAGTAATTGATGGTGAAGCATTGATCTTAGTTCTATATGTTGATGATATAATTCTTACTAGAGAAGAACACCTCATTTTCAAATACAAGAAGGAGCTAGCTTTTGAATTTGAAATGAAGGATCTTGGTCTCATGCACTACTTTCTTGGCTTAGAAGCATGGAAAAAGCTGGATGATATCATTATGAGTCAAGCGCAGTATACAATTGACATCTTGAAGAGATTTGGTATGATGGATTGTAAACCCATGTCTACACCTATGGAGACCAACTTTTAGAAGCTTAAGGAGGTTGCAGATAGTTTAGATCTAGTGGATCCTACCATGTATATGAAATTGATTCGATCGTTGATGTATCTAGTCAATACTAGACCAAATATTTGCTATGCAGTGAGTGCACTTAGTCAATTCATGTGTGAACCAAGGAAAATACATCTAGTTGCAGCAAAGCATATCCTAAGATACTTGTGTGGCACAGTTGGATATGGCTTGAGATATTCTTCTGATGTAGACTTGAAGCTGCATGGTTATACATATTCTGATTGGGCAGGTTGTGTGGCTGATCGGAAAAGCACCTTCGGATCTTGTTTCAGTTTGGGGTATGCGATGATTTCCTAGTGTAGCAAGAAGCAGTCTTCAGTGGCACTGAGCACCATAGAGGCAGAGTATATTGCAACATGTGTGGCAGCTCGAGAAGTAGTGTGGCTTCGGAAGCTCCTTGCAGGATTGTTTGGACAATCATTGGAACCTACTATCATTCATTGTGATAATCAAAGTTGTGTGAAGCTTTCTATCAATCCAGTGTTTCATGACATAACCAAACATGTTGAGATCAAATACCACTATATCAAAGATATGGTATTGAGGAAAGCAATTCAGTTGACATACATCAGCACTGATGAGCAGAAGGTAGACATTATCACCAAGCCCCTCTCTAGAGTAAAGTTTGTGTACTTCCGAGACAAGCTTGGTATTATGGATAATGAAGCCCTAGCTAAGAGGGAGTCTCAGCTTCAGTGATCTTCTATAATTTGACTTAATGCATTTCTCTCTATAAGAGATATTTGAGGTACAAGCCCTTGTTTCCACCTTCTGGGAGTATCCAAGGTGGATGTCAAGTGTGTGACTCCATGACAACATCATGTGAGAGAGTTTGTGATGATTTCCTTGTACTTATGTTTATTCACCCTCTGGGAGTATCTATGGTGAACGTCATGATGATATGACGACATCACATTGAGTGATGGGCACTTGTACACATATATCATTCATGGGAGTAGTCATGATGGTTGATATCATGATGAGGTGATATTCTATCACGATGAGGTGATATGCTATCACGATGAGGGGATATTCTCTCTTCCACACATGGGTGTAGCCATGGTGGTCGATATCATGATGAGGTGATATACTCTTTTTCACACATGGGTGTAGCCACTGTGGTTGAAATCACAATGAGGTGATATGTCTTGTACAACTGGAAGTATTCCTCCCTAGTTGAGAGGGAGTGTTGATGTTTACAGCTTCAGTCGATCTACTTCCAGGCACGATTTTATCTATGAAGGGAATAAATTAAATATAGACTAAAGGCTATTTAATTTATATGTTTGATATGCAAGGTGAAGAGGCACTTCACATTTAGCAATAAATAAAATATTAATTATTGTTAATAATTAAATTAAAGTGACTCCTTGAAGAATCGCGATTTTATGGAGGTCGACTTGGAGATCCAAGAGACACATCTATTTGTCTTGGTGGGCCAACTTGAGGAGACACGTCTCTCCTTGGCATGCGTATAAATACAAGAGGATGATCATTCATTTGATCATAAAGTTCATTGTAATCCGCATACCTAGAAGAATTTCATATGCAACAGCAGATCATCATCCTGTAGCAGTAGTCGATCTCAAGGAGAAACATATTCATTTGTATTTGCATCTAGGAGAGGTGCGATTATTTATTGTATCAAAATCGGCATTGAGTTGTGCCTAATTTGTAAGCAGATTTCTGCTCTTATTGCTGCAATATATAAGAGATATAATTGTTGGGTTTTTTTCCCTCAAGAGGAGGGTTTTCCCACGATATATTATTGTGTTCTTTGTCTTAAGTGCTGCATTTTTTATTACTTTCAGTTTTTGAATTATCTAATCATAAAACTAACTATACTGTGTAGAAAAATGAAGCTTGAAAGCTTATCAATGAGGATTTCAAGAGTTTGAGATATACATATAATAGATGCAAAACAACTTTTAACAGTTCTACAACCAAAATATAGGCGAAAGCAACTGCATGAAAAGCATCAAGGCTACTAATTGTTATCACCATTGTTGGCTTCATCCATACCCATGTCTAGTTTTATCACTAAGAAGGCCTCACTTTCCTGTTGGAAATGGGAGAAGGGGCTCCTGTGTCTCACTTGTCTACCTCCTACATCATCATTATTGAAGGCAATTTGGAATTCATGGAATGCATTCAAGAAGATCTCAGTTTCCCTGTTATCTAGCCTGCACGCATGACCACATCTAAAATTTTCCCTATTGATCATGGAAAATCCTCCTCTATAAATCCTTACAAACTGGGGAAGGGAGATCTCAATGTGAAGTGAGACCTGCAAAGCAACATGAAGAAATGTGAGTCTCTTATGTGACTCAGTAAGCAACCTCCTACAACCCTTAAACTTATCCTCATTTCTTGCTTTCCAAATGTGCCAAAGTATTTCAATAGATCAAAAATTCCAAAATTTAACACAATCCTTACTCATTTTTTGTCACGGATTAACACATTTTTCCCACTAATTTTATCATTATCCCAAATTTTAAAATTATGGCAGAAGATTTTCCAGATTTCCTTTGCATAGAAACATTCAAATAAAATATGTGTAACCAATTCTGGGGTGCAAAATATCCTACACACATCAATATCATTCATGCTAGATCTGAAAGATAACTTTTGAAGTAAAACAAGCCACTTAAAACAAGCTTTCTTTGGCTCAACATTATTATTCCAAATATCAGAAAGAACTTTTTTCCAAGCCTTATCATTAAGAGATACATTCCAGCATTAATTAAGGTGATAAAAAACAACATTGTTAGAGATTAAATCTTTATAGATTGTTTTATCTTTGAGGTCAGTTGGATTTCCCCCATCTCTCCATACAAGATCATTCCCCACATCCATCACCTTATTAGTTTGAAGGGAAGTTGTTGTTTTTACAAGCTTCCAAAAATATGGTGAATGTCCTTGTCGTGGAGGAAGGGAGATAAAAATCAGTGCTCAAGGCCTCCCAGATTTTAACATTACCATTAATGAGAATATCAATGAACACCTTGACCCCTTTTTGGTTCCACAATTTAGTAGAGCAGCCTTGGAGGAGAGTAAGGGGTTTACCATTATGATGCAAATTCCATAAATGGAGTTGTAGGTTTGGCAGCGGAAGCTTTGCAGGGAGATGTTAGTTGATTTGAATTGGGCATTGTGCTTGGAGAGCTCCCAAGACCTCCAAAGACTCTTAAAAACTACTAACCCAACAGGGTTCATAGGGTGGCTGCTAATGAGGATGTCACACTAAGGCAAGTGTTTCCAAGACTTCACCCATTATGGGGTGGCATCTTGAATGTTTTTCCTAATAAGAACCTTCCAAGGTTTGTTTCCAACTAATGCTTTCACTATCCACTTGGAGGAAAGGGTAATCCCCTGTTGTCTCAAATATTTTAAGCCCATTCCACCTTGCATCTTGTCTAGGAAGAACCAGTCCCATCTTACTGCATGTTTCTTTTTTCCACCTTTACCATCAGACCAAAGAAATCCCCTTATTCTTTTTTGAATCTCATTTATCTGATAGCTACAGAAGAACCAAACTGAGGTGAAGTAAATGGTGTAAGAAGATAGTACCTTTTGGCAAATTTGCATCCTACCTGCCAAAGACAAGTAGTACCTGTTGTTTTTTTCAAATTTCTTCTCAATTTTGGAGGTAATCTATTTCCACATTTCCTTAAGATTAGGATTTACCGTGAAAGGTATACCCATATGCCTTACCTGCATGTCCGGGCCTCCCAATTGGAAACCAAACTCTTTCAGCCAGTCAGGGGGGACCTCCTTCCAACCCAACATAATAGATTTGGAGCTGGCAACTCTTGCCCCATAAGCTTGTGAGAACAATTCAAGCATCCTCATAAGGGAATCCATATTCTCCTTAAGCAGTTCAATGAAAAGGGATGTATCATCAACAAACTGGACATTAATTAGTTCATTATTATCTAGGAGAATAATGCCTCTGATCCTCAGAGAGAGGGAGTAGTCTCTTAGCAGATAAAACAGTGCATTTGAATCAATGACGAAAAGAGCAGGTGCTAAGGGATAGCCTTGGCGAATAGACCTTTCCAGCTTTATTTCTTTAGAAAGAACCCCATTTAAATCAACTTGGGAAAATGCATCCTTTAGGAGTACATCTACCATCTTGCATAACTCCTTGGGAAAGCCAAAAGCTTTGAGGACTATCCTTAAGAACATCCATTCCACATGGTCATAAGATTTTTCAAAGTCCAACAACAACATTGCCACATTTTTCCCAGAATTCTTAGTCCACTTCATCGCTTCCCAGCTTGTTAGCAGATTCTCCAAAATGTACCTCCCTTTTACAAATCCACTTTGGAAGGGAATGATGAAATATTGCTTGATGTTGACCAGTCACTAAGACCTTTGCCAGAATTTTATAGGACATAATCAAAAGGGTAATAGGTCTCCAATTCTTGATCAGGGTGTTATCCCCCCTTTTGGAAGGAGTTTAATAATCCCTTTGTTGATAAATATTCCTAGGGAACCACCAGTCAGAGCTTCCTTATAAACCTCAAGTAAGTCTTCACTTACCCATTTTGAGAAAAACATACAATTCAATGGGCAAGGCATCACAACCCGGGGACTTATAATTGTTCATTGATTTTATCGCCTTTTGAATTTCCTCCCTAGTTAGCCCTGTTGTAAGCTTAGTCGCATCTTCCACTAAGATTTTCCCGGGGATTAGCTTTTCTAAAGAGTTTCTAGCAGACAAGGAGGCTTCATTCTCTCCCTCTAAGGAGAACAATTCTTTGAAAAACCAAGAAAACTGGTTAAGGATTTCTTCTTGGGAGTTCAAAATCTTTTCCCCATCCCAGATCTAGTTGATATTCTCTCTAGCCCTCTTTTCTTTTAATAAATTGAAGAAAAAATTTGAGCCTATGTCCCCCACCTTCAACCAATTTAGTTTGGCTCTAACTTTAAGTCCATTGAATTTGTAATTTTGTACTTTCCTCGGGATGTTCTTTGTTGAGGCCAGCTCTTCACTTAGTCTAACATCATCAGGGTGTTATTGGATGCTGGAATCAGCTTTAAATAACTGTTCTTGGAGTTCCTTCTCTTCTTTCCTAGCATCAAGAGCATATTTTTTACTCACAGTCTAAAAGAGTTTCCTCCAAGCTTCCACATTGGAGTTCCATCTTTCAATGGCAGTGGAGTCCTTCAAAAGCTAATTATTGATTTCCCTTATGGATGCAATAGCTTCACAACAATATGGATTTTTTAGTAACTGGTGTTGAGAAGAAATGGGGGCTTTCCTAAGTTTTGCCTTGGTCTACCTTGGCATGCGATTAGGTTGGCTTTGATTGGGCGATGATCAAAGAGATTGTATGGATAGACACTCACTCTAGTCCCCGATTCATCCAGAGTAAAATTGAAGAAATCCTTATTTGCATAGATCTTGTCCTATCTGTAGTATATTATGTTGCCCCCAATTTGGGCATAACACCAAGTAAACTAAATCCATTTTAAATCTTTCTTGCCCTTTTCCATAGTGTCAATCAAATTGAGTTTATGTTTCAATCTTAGCTAGAAGAATCTTTCATTTCCTTTCCAGGTCATATCAATGCCTCCCCATTTATCTTCTATTTGCTCAATCATGTTGAAATCTCCCCCCAAGATCCAAGGGATCGCTGGAAGAGAGGCTAACCACTGCCACAATAGGATTCTCTCTCTATAGTCATTTGGGGCATACACATAGTAGACCCCAAATTCCAAGTTATCCTTTTTCCAGGTAATCCATATTGCCCATTTGTAGGGGGAGCAACCACTACCACTAATACATTGTGTCCAATGCTTGGACACCAAGATGGAGGAGCCCCCTACCCCGCTCATGAGCTGTCGAGAAGGAGGTAGCTCCATTCCAAATGAACCTTAGATTTGTTTCTAGGGAGAACCCAACTGCTTTGGTTTTTTGCAGCAGGACAAAATCCTTATGCTTTTCTAGGTTTAAAAATCTCCTGACGATGTATTTTCTGTCTGGGCATTCAAGTCCTCAGACATTCCAGGATATATAGTTAAGCTTCGTCATCCCTAGTCATGGGGTTATCACTCAAAGCCTGTCGAAATTGTTCAAAGAATTTAGGTAATCTCTCTTCTACTTCAAGTTTCTTTTCCATAGGTGATTGAGTTACAACACTATTATTTTTACTTTTGTGCTTGGGTTTCCTAGAAATTTTGCCCATTGTGATAGATTTTTTATTCTTCCTCGGCCTTCCAGGGCCATTTCTTATCTTTGGGTTTTGGTCTTTAAGCCCCTATGTGACACCCTTAAAAGCTTTACCACTTAAGACTGAATCCTGGCTAGGGGGGGAGGTCTCATAGTCTTTGGAATAACTAACTTCATTCTCCACTTGAGGAGGGGGACCAAATTTTGGTGTAGATTATTCATCCCCATAAGATGGTTTATTGACCAAATTATCGACATTCTCAGCCAACTGGAAGTGACTAGGGTTACTGGGTTGTTCAATGGCACTGAGGGGCCCATCCCATAAATTAGATGAAGGCCCAACACGATCGAAAAATTCAGAGGTAATACAAGAGCCAGGCGGTGTTGTTCAAGAGCCCAGAATCTCCTTAGAGGAAATGGGAGCACCAATCGCATTGGTTGAGTCTTTTTTTAAGTTTACAGTTTCAGTGACTACACTGTTAGAGGTGTAGTCCATCGAATCTGTTGAATGAGCCTCAAGGCCATTGACCATCTCAATACCCCTAGTAACCTCTTTATCCACAGGGACAAGCTTGGAGTCAAATTGATTGGCCCCTTTTTTAATCTAGCGGTCATAAATTTTAGAGTTAGAACCAAGGCCCCCAAAATTTTCAGAAATACGATTTTTTAAGCTTCTCAAGGCAAGTTGTTGAGCATTCAGTCGCTCAAGGAGGATTACATCCTCAGTGAGATCTTGGGTTAAAATTGGCCTGGGGTGGGGAGAGGCGGGTGCACCCAACATGCCTTCAACGATGTCCTCGCCACCTTCAAGGGTAGAGAAAGGGTTCTTGTGAGAAAAATCAACAAATTTTTTTGATGCGGGATGGACAAGGATGTCACCCATATTTGGAAGCGGGTTTCTTGTGTCACCCTCCGAGCTAAGAACAATTTTAGGATACAACTTGGATTGGGTTTCAACCAACATCAAAGAGGGGTTAGGATTAACTGGGTTGGAGCGTTTGTCCCTTCCAGGTGGTTCTGCCTTCTTTTTCTATAGGATTGAGCAATTTTTCTAAGGTACCCTTCTCTTTTGCACAAAAAATAGGTGTTAATTGTGCCTAAAATTTCCAGGGGGCAAGAATTAACCCCACAATCTTCTATAATTTTTAAGCATATGGGAATTTTTATCCCAGGGTTGATCGAAACCAGAACCCTAGCATCAAGATTTGGGAGAACATCTTTGGTTTCATCAACTTTTAAAACTTTGTCCACAGGTTCCAGAATCTGCGGTATTGTCCTTCGAAATTCTCGTGGTAAATCTTTCACAATCACCCATCTAGGATAGGAGAGGGCTATTATTTCCTCTGCAATTGTCGAGGCCGACTAGGCTAAAACATGAAATGCACATCCACCAATGTTCCAATATGGATTTTCAAGGGTTTTTTTTGGCATTTCATTATTTTTAAAAACACCACAAAAAGACCTTTGTGCAATAATATACAGTAAGAAACTTGAATATTAAACTTATTTTGCCAAAAATTAATGAACCAGGGGTCTATATACCTCCTTACCAAAAATCTATTTACATCTACAACTGCTAAAAAAATAGCAATGTCTCTTAACCAATTTCTTTCTTTAGCAATGGTTTCTTTCATTTCCACATTTGGATGCAAGAAAAAATCCTTAAGGGGTTTGGAGGATAGTTTACCTTCCCCTTTGTCCTCCTCATTGCCATCTACCATTGTAAATTTTGAACGTTCAACCACCGAGAAGATGGGGTCTGAGAGCGCTTCCTTAAATGATTTACAACATTATTTTGCAAAGTGCACTATTCATTGTAGTTAAGAGGAGGGTTAGGGGGTTTCGTACCCCCTCCATAAATGTTATTTAATTTACAGCTAGTAAAAATTTATAGACCAGAGCCGAGACGACTTGATACACATGTGAAAAAACACAAAAAAACAACACCAGCAAATAAAATGGCCACGACACAAGGAAAGCAAATAAATGAGCATAAGAAAGGGTACAGGAGGGTGAATACAAAAATCAAACCTGTGCAGGGGAGGCGTGCCTCCCCATGCCTTGGGAAGCACATGCTGCCAAAACCCTAAATCACCTCGAATGTAGAGCACCCACTTTTTCTCCACCAATATTGTTAAATGTTGGATCTAATTAAAAAAATTGATGAGAAGCCAAAGTTTTAAACCCTCTATGATAAACTATGTGTATTTCACCTTCAAATGGGAACTTTATGCACTTATGAATAATCGATGGGACCGCATTCATAAAGCATAGTTATGGATAGTCTAACTTTAAATGAACTAGTTTGACATTGAAATAATGGTGAATAAAACATCCAATTGTTTGGGTCCAACTTTTACTAAGAGATTGATCGAACCTATCGTAGGGTGAACAAAAACATCATAAGTTTTTAACCATTCTTTCAATTGTTCATAGTTTTCTTTGTAAAGTTCATGCATAAATAAGAATTCTTCAATGATCACATTCTCTAGGCACACAAGATCAATGATTATTCCTCTTGTGTGTTTTTCATTAATTTGGTCAGTGATATAGAGAGGACCATTGGGTGCATGTATAGATGCATCAATATGTTTGAGAGCAAAATTTGGCAACAAAGTGGTTTAGTACTTATGAGGTTCATCTTTTATTGTATTTATCATGTTGGAAAATCATCATCTTCTTCATCATTATCACTACATTGCATAAAGTTGGATGAATGACTTGATAATGGTTGTGAATATTTGCAAATTTTGGTTAGGAGGCGAAACTAATTTATTTCCTTTATCATCAACACCAGCCAATTGGATTTGATTAGATTCAATGAGGTCTTATACTTGATGCTTAAGATGCATACATCATTCTATATCATGTCCAGGTGTATGATGATATTGACAAGAGGATTTTGCATTAAACTTTGGTAGTAAAGGTTTACTTGTGTCAACGGGTGTAATTGTAGGAAGTTGAATCAAGTTCTTGTTTAACAATTGTAACATTATTACATGAAAGGAATTAGGAAAATATTTAAAAATTTCTCTCTTTGCCTAAATTGATAAGGAGTTGCATTTGCGGTAGCAACATGTGTTTCTATGTTATTGGTAGTTTGAGGAGAGTTTATGTTAATGAAGTTTCTATTTTCCTTTTTAAATGATGGGTAATTATTTTGTTGCATAGCTTCAGATTGATCAATAGGAGTCGATGAAGGAGTACCCTCATATTGACTAACCAATATTTGATAATCACAAAGGTTTGTACATAAGTGTCTAAAATATGGATACTTCATCAATAAAATCTTATCTTGAATGTTACGTTACAAGTTTCATATAAACACCCTTTGAATGTCGGTGCCAGGAATACTAATATTTGTGAGTAAATTAATTGGTATTGTCCTATGAAATTTGTTTTTGATAAGAAAATCAACATTTATAGGGTGTTGTACCCTTCATACAGAAAGCCCAAAGGGCCAAAGGAAAGCATAGTTCAAACAGAACTTGAACTAGAGGAACAAACAGAAACAACTAACTGATAGTTGTAGAGCAACTGAAAAATTAAACAACCCCCAAAATAGAGGGGTCTAAACTGACTCCTTGAACCCGAGGCCATGAAGAGGCAATATATTTTGTTACATCCCTTACATTGAGACTATGAATTTGGTTATGTATTTTTGGATGCAAAGTTAGTTGCAAGTACTTGTCTTCATGTTAATGTGAAATTGTGAATTGAATAGATGTTTCCTTTATCGTAACTATAAGTTAATGATCCTTTTATTTGCAAGTGAATTTCTTGTTCACGTGAAATTGAATGTGTTCATGAGATTATAATTATGAAGCCATTGAGAATGATCTAACCATAATTCTTGTCAATGAATGCAATATTGTCGATGCCATGAGAGAAAGGGAAATATCATCAGGGAGAGGACATAATTAACAATGGATCAATTTTATCATTAAACCTTGAGTCAGTGAATCGAAGTCATAACTTGGCCATAAGTAATTTAATATAATTATTTGATTAACCAAGTCATAATTTAAAATAGATATATCAATAATCATCTTTTTAGGAGATTGCCAAAAGGTGATTAAATATTTTATTAAAAATAATGGATATAACTTAAAATATTTATTAATAATATCCTAATGAAGTTGAACCATTTCTTGGTATATTTATATTTGAAATGTTTATAAAATAATAAATTAACCATAATAGTTATAATTATTTCTAATATAAAATTAAAGTTGGGGACTAAAGTCTAAATTTATTAAAAATTTGGAGTCGTCAATGGTATGTTGCGGAAAAATATTTCCCCGCCAGTTTCCTTCGAATCTCTAGAAGAATATGGCCAAGGTGGAAGCCATGCGGGCACAACTCCAAACTGGTCTTGAAGGGAGGTTTCGAGGAAATTCATTTCTTTTCATATCCGGTAAGCGGGAGTCTCTCTCTCTCACTTATGAACTCACACTTCATTCTTTCTGGGATTTTTCACCTCCTGCTATTGATTGAAGTCTTTTCTACAAAATTTGGGCGATGCCATACTCTGAACTTGACTTGGAACCTTCGTTTGTCTTTGTTCTTGTTGGTGACACCTTCATTTATTCTATCTACCATTCTTTATTTTCCTATCTGCAATCCTCTAGAGGGCGATGACTTGGAATCAATCGTGGTGAGCTTGAGAAATCATTGGTTGCAGTCTAAGTTCACCTAGCTTTTAATTGGATTTATCAAGCAGAGCACCTTCAAGTTTCATCTCCATTTAACCAAGCACGTATGGAGCTTTAATTTGTTCACCCTGTTGCATAGTATTTCAACTGAAAGATATTATTTTGTCATTCTTGCCAAATCAAATTTGATTAGAAATTTAATTATGACGATGACTTCCATTTTAATTGGAACAAATAGTGAAATCGAAACTTATAATCCATTCTTGTCTGGAAACCATTTCAATCAAGCCTCTTACAAATGCTCGAGCTTTATTTTCTTATCATCCAATTGAGTTTAAACTCTTACTCTTCCGCTTCTTATAACTATCCTTAGTCAATTCGTGAGAAGAAATTTTCAAATTCTATTTTGCTAGCTTCTACAACCTTTGCCATCTTCTTTAGAACTTGAAATTGGCCATCATGTTAGTATTTTCTTGAGCTACCTAAGAGTAACACCAATTAAGAAAAACTCGAACAGAGAAAAAAATATGAGTTCTTCCGCAAATTAAAAAATATATAAGCTAACGATTTCTTGAGAGAACTTTTTTGGCTATACCTATTGATCTCCTTCTCATCTTTGTAAAACTGAATGAATATGTTTTCCTGTTTGGAGACCCATGTTGCAAGTAATGAATAAATCATCCTCTCTGTGTTTTGTATTGAAGAATTATTCTAGAGTTTTCCTTCGATGTTGCAACCGATCTAGTTAGCATCAACCAACTTGTAACCATATATGTCTATGTGTATTGAGATTAACTCAAAATGCCTTTCACCCTACCGTGTATCATTTTAGTGAATGGTAGTTGCTAGGGTCCTGATCATCAAACTGGTTCTATTTTTGGTTATGTCAGAATGATACCAATCTTTTGAGTTTTATCCTCTTTCTATGTTGGGTCTGAAGCAATGACGACCTTGAAGCCAATCCTACCATCAAATAAATGTATGTTTTTCTCTATCGGTTAGAGGCTTAAATTGAAACCTTGAACCTCTGTTGAGGAACCTAAATGGTTATGGTTTTCTTCTCTTTTTCCATGTTGTGATCAAATCTTGACTTCTTGAAGATTGTTGGGTATGTAATTTGAAATAATTTTCCATTAAAGGAATCTGAGGAAAATGATTTAATATTCCAGACAACTCAATCTAATCAACAAACTAAATCTTGACTTGGTTACCAATCTTTCTGCTATTCGAAAAAACTCCTGAACATAAACATATCAGTATAAATGTTGAGATCTTGAAAGCTTCTCATTTTTCATATGCATTCACTTAATGGTTAAGATATAACCTGAACCTAATGGAATGAGAATCAACCCTGACATTAAATCAATAATCATGAGACTTTTGTAATCATGTCGAGCAAGGGTGAGAGCGCTGACAGCACAGGAGCGACAAAATGTTAGTGAAATCCTTGGCCAAGGTATGATGCTAGATTCAACATCTGTCAGCTATCAAGTACCAGATATACCACTGATCAGAGCAACCTATCTAGTTGGGAGGTACCCTTAGTAAGGCTCAATCAGAAGGTATAGTTCCTTGACACCAGGCTCAGAGGCGTGATGATATAATGATCCTTGTTGATTACCCTCATGAAGGGATAGGTTTATTCGGTAGAAGAAACGCGAGAGACCAGTAGATCTTTGGATGGGCAGTAAAGCCCTTGATATTTTCCTTTATCCCAATGATAAGTTGTTCAAGTAATTCAACATGATGATGATGTCACATTGTATTCTCTTTCTCTCTCGTAATTCTAGGTACACGCATTTGTCATTTTAAGATTATGTGCAATTACTGCAATAAATTGTTATTTAATTTTGATTAAAAGTTCATATGCAAAATCTATAGTTGATTAGTTAGATAGTTATTGGACTCATTCAACAAAAATGAAAGGCTTGAAAACAAATAATAAATATAAAGAAGTTATTTTCCTGCCTTTAGTACGTTAATTTGTTAAATGGGAACCCTAAATGAATTAATTCGTTAGTTACTTGCAGGATGAAATGTGGTAGTTAGCTTTTCCATTTCCTAAACCATAAGATGACAACTATATTTACTGCTCTTACTTTATGAAAGCATAGAAAAGTTGGTTATTGTATTTTTGTATTTTTAGTTATAAGAAATCAGTTAGTTGTTTCCTTTCAGCTGAAATGGAAATTCTAAAAGTTAGTTGAGAAATTGAACATGATGTATTTATTTAAATTATTTTCTTTTTCGTTCAAATTGTAAAGGAAACCTACCATGAAAGTAAGTTAGTTAAACTTCAGCAAAAACTGGAAGTTGGGTTGTATTTTTAAATTGTAGAACAAGTTAGTTGTTACATATGGTATTAGAGCTACCAGGTTTGGCACTGAACCTCAGGCTCGTCATGCAAACCTAGAAAACTAAAAAGCTATCACATGAAGTGGTAGACATTCTTTATAACAAATTTTATAAATAAATCTATCACAAGGAGTGATAGTTGATGTTTTTGTAATTACACCTATCACAAGAAGTGATAGTTGCTAAGTAATTGAGACTAACATAGGAAGTGATAGCCATTTTGCAAACAAATTTTGTACTGAGCCTATCATAGGAAGTGATAGAATTTTTTGTAACAGTTTTGAATTGAATTTGTCATAGGAAGTGAAAATAATTTGGTAAAAAAAAAATTGTGTGTAATCATTAAAGGCTCTTAGGAGTAATTTGAGTTATCAAGTAATTATGAAACCATTATATCTAGTTAAGGCAAGGTATGCCTAGGGTACCAAGATTGTGATCAAAACCTATATAATAGTTAATTTTGAAATTGTGAACTTAAGAATGGGAAGATCTAGAAGCAATCAACCAGGTGCAGGGGCATTTCAGTGTTGGAAATCCTTGAAATTATATCAAGACTCATAGATAAGATGAACTTTGGTCTAACTTCTAGATGGATTGGAATAAGCCAAGTGGAATTAAAGGATCAAGATGATAAGAAAAACAATAGTCAAGGACATGTTGTTGCATGAAAGATAGTATGAGGAAAGGGGGAGAAAATTAGTATTTTATCTTTTAACCCCTTTGTGGAGTCTAGAAGAATGAGTCAGTAAGAGAAAGGATGTTTGTTTACTTCATGGAAGAGGAGTTACCTCATATTGATAGTATTGTGAGATCATAGGTTAAGTTGTATCAAGGATAACAAATTTCATCCTTCATCATACTGATGAATCAGGAGTTGTAGGATTTGATTTGTTATGACATGAAGTTGTTGTCATGAGCAGCATGAAATGCAGACATAATATGACAAGATGAGGGATAGCTTTAGATGACAAGTTTGTTATCTACATACATGATCCACATTTTTTCTTTTTGAAATGATAAAATACTTGTTGGAAGTTTATTGACTATGTGGTGACATAAGGCAAGCAAAGCATACACTGTGTTCCTTAATGATTTATGTTTGAACTAGTTTGATCAGGACTCAAAAACATATTTACATAACATTCATCAAGAAATAACTTTGATCTTTATGGTATATCGAGAAGTATTAGCATCTATGATGCATTATAGTTAACTCATATATTTATTTTGCCAGTAATATTCAAGAATTTCATATGAAATTAGTTCATCTTCTTAGTAGTGGTCATGTTAGCCAGTGGTAGTGAATTTCATGGTGCAGATACATTCATACAATGTTGGACAAGCATCACTAGTAGAAATCTTGGACAAGTTTCTATGAATGGTACTACAAAGACATTTCCTAATGAATAGTGCTTATGGAGACAACAACAACATGAATAAGGTGATGGTGGAGTATCAATCAGATCATCTCTTGAAGGCACAAAGTAAAATGGTAAGGTTTTATTGTTCAAAATCCTCATTGACCTCTCATCACATAGGTTTGTTGTTCAAAATTCAATTCATGATTGGTACAATGGTGATGGAGTGGTTAAAGTGGACAACTTGTGTGAATGTTTGGATTCACAAAACATTTATGTTTGATGTACCAAATTCTATACGTGATTCTGATAAAATATGTAATTCAGACATGCTTAGTTATTGTTACCTACCCGAGAAGAAATAGAAGAACAGTGTTATGAGTCAATAACAATGAGAGTGTTGTAGTTCAATACATGACATAAAGCTTGTTATTTTGGATCTTCTTGGTAACTCCTGACAATGGCATAATGACTCTGATGTCTTCCAATAAAGCATCTTTGCTAGTGGTATTCTTAGTGATGGCAACAAATGAACATACAAATCCACGGGTATATGGTATTCTTTAACTGGTAGATACTTGATACAAATGATATTTGATTGGTTTCTCAGTTTGGCTCAATTCACCATTGATCATTAAGCAGGTATCTTTGACACATGATATGAATAGGAACACACATATCATGCTTATGTATATAATACTTTGGTTCCCTCATATGTTAAATCACTTAGTACTTTGGCCGAATATTTGTACAGAGCTTATTCTTTTTAAGGGAATATTTTCATGCTTATTTTTAAGTTGACAATGTTGGCATTATTGTTTACTCAAGTTATGATATAATGGCATGGAATGCAGAGAAAAAGGGTATAGAACCAGGAAATACTTGTTCACCGATTTTCATGAGAAAACCAATTGCTTTATACAAATAATTAAGCATAAGTAAGGATGAAATTCTTGAGGGACTTATTTGTTGATGTGTTTGTAACACAATCTCTAACCTATTGTAAGTTTTTGGAAGAACTGATTGCAGTGCAACAATCTACTCCCTTGTTAATAACTTAGTCGAGTCACATGGTGCAAGATAAGTGTTTCTATAGATTTTGGCACTTCATTGGATTTTAGTAAAATTCCTTTTAATGTTGGCAAGGAATGCCATTGTTTTATTCCTTTAATTGAGATGGTCTAACCACTAAATTTTGAAGATTGCCTATTTTATGGCCAGTTGGTCAAAATTTGACTAAAGTGTCAGGAATAAGCTCATTCTTTTGGTTGTTGCTAAAATTAAAGTTGTTTATATTTTGATATAGAGCTAAGTATTGTGGGGGTTAACCAAGAATATTTTGGTCGATTACCATGTTGATGTAATGATCATCTTTATCATGTTTAGGATGGGCCTCTGATGGATTGTGTAAGGAAGTGATTGTAGGGAAATATATTTGGTTTGTCCTTAACCTTGCAAAATAAATAAACCTTGTGTTATGGTATGTGGGTGGATAGGAAGTCCTATAAGCCCAGGTGAATAGTCTCTCCAAGTTGAGTAGGATGGTGAAATTTATAATCCAGACACTTAGCTAACTAGATCTGTCATACTTAGTAGGAGGGTGTGTCACCAAAAAGTGTATACCTTGGCACTTTTTCACTCATTTTGGCCTTTTCCATTGGATTTTGGCCTTGTTTACCTTGATTCAGCTTTGTAAGTTTGCAATTCAACAACAACCTAACATTGTTTTACTAAGGTGTTGTGAAGTGTTGTAACTCATTTCCTCACTTTTCTAAGACCCTTTCAACATAATTCACCTGAATAATGCATTCTTATAACTTCCTAAGCATTAAGACAAAGTGTTGTGATTCATTTTCACACTTATCTAGGCTTATCACCCCTTAATTAACCCTTTTTCTATGCTAATTTTCCCCTTTAATGCATCTTTTGTCTCGACCTAAGTGTGTTTTGGGAGGCAAAACTGATTAACTTCAATAAACACAAATAAATTCTTGACCACCACTAAAATTTTCCCAAGTGGACTAGGTCGTCGTGTTAGGCATAAAATTCAAATTTTAAATAAAAATTCAATGGGAATCTTGCCTCCTAAACCCTAGGGTCGGCCTATTAGGTTGCATTTCAGGAAAATTAGGGTTTCACATGTACAAATAAGGGTTTTCATCCTCATTTTTCACTCTCCCAAGCTCATTTTTACTTCTCTCTTCTCAAGTGCTCAAGCAACCAAGACTTCACAAGCAAGCAAACAAGCATTAGGATTTATAAGCTATCTCCATTGGAGCTGCTCTTGCATGTTGCAGACCATCAACAACAAAGGTTGGGTAAGCATTTCTATTCAGTTTATCATTCAATCTTACATTCCTTTGCTTTCATCTCATTTGGGTTTAATCACCTACAAAGGGGTTTGACTTAAGCAAACCCCTATTTCCTAACCCTAATCTCTCTTGGTCTTTGCATGTGATTGTAGGTTTTGATGCATATTTGGTAAAGTACAAAGTTTTGCAAGAAGTACTAACATTCTCCCCAAGTCACATCCAAGCCTCAAACCCTAGAAGGAGCAAGAAGACAAGCTACAAGTCACTTTCGGGAGTTTTTGTCGAGGATTGTTGCAGATAAGGGAAACATCAACCGAGACCCACATAATCAAGCCCTAATTCCTCGAAAAGCTATAAGAGGACTAGGTCGCCCCTATTGGCGACCTTGTCTCGTGCTAGGCCTGGAAAAGGGTTTCTGCATTTTTGGGCACCCATTTCCTCAAAACCTATTTTGGCAAATTTTCCCAATTAGAGGACTAGGTCGCCCCACTTGGTGTAAGTGTCCTTTTACTATTTTTAGACATTTTCCAAAGGTTCTTGCAAGAATTCAACTACAAAATCACTTTTACAGGTACACATCTTCTGTCCTCCTCTATTATTTTCCAAAAAATACACATTTATGTCATTATAGAGTAGCTTTGCATTAGTTTAGTTTGTTTTATTTACATTGCATACATTTAGATTAGTATCATTTTACTTTCAGTTCTAGCCACACATCTCACACACTTATCACAACCTTCATCAATCAACCTTCCCCCCTTTGAATGCAACTGCCAAAAACTCTCGTATCCACCTAGGGAAATAGTGCAATTCTCTCACCAAGTGCTCCTAGGGTGAAAAACCCTAAGAGTGTAGCTAGGGGAATCCTTTTGCCCTAGGTCTAGAGATACATTTTTGGTGGTTCATTTTGGTGAATCCGACCGTAGACCATTAGCTAGATTTTTTATTTTTGCATTTCATCTTAGAAATAGCTTGCATTGCATTGAGATCTTACATTGTTTGCATCCTAGGGTTAGTAAAAAAAAGTGCATTTAGTGAAAATTCATGATAGATTTGCACATTGCATTGCATTTTTAGCAAGAAAATACAAAAAAAATTGCATTTCCAGTTTCTTTTTGCGTTTAAATATCAGTAAAACCATAAACATTAGCCAAAAATTTAGTCCTTTGGTATTGTTTTCTATCAAATTCCCATAAATTTACCATTATTTTCTATCTTATAGCTTTCTGGTTTTGCTTTTTTCTGTTTTGTTCCATAATCCTAGTTACAACCCCTTTTGTCACCTTTGCTTACATTGCCTTAGGGAACCGTGTCTAAGCATTTAGTGTTCCTTTGCCGATATAGTTGTGAGATGAAGTTCTAGGAGCATGGAATCTACTAACAACACCCTTGTTGTAGATCTTGGGATTATTCCAACTTCAACTCCTGGTATTGGCAATGGTGCATTAGGCTTAGAAACTATCCTTAGTAATTCCTTGCACCCAGATGATACAAATGGTGATAGCAATGAACTCCCACATGATAAGATCTTCCATATCCATGTTGATCTCAATGATTATCAACATGAAGTTAGCTTTCAACCCATATCAGGAACCGCTAGCCTTGTGATTGAGCACCTACACCCTTTACTTGATCGTGGTGATGGCTTACGTGTCATGAAGCGGATTGCAGAGATCTATGAAAAACATGCACCTAAGACATCTCACTCACCCACTCCTATGTCTGGCCAAGGAGGACCTCCTAATCCTCCCCCCTCAACCGTTGCTTCTATTCCAACCTATACGCCTCCTAGTGTGACAACCACTATGCGATAGGTTAGTAATGCGGTACCTCCCCTCACCATCACCACTAGCATCCTTACTTCTCTTGTGGAATCCTACCCCCTCACCTCTTCCGCTGTCCCTACCCTCACTATCACCACCACTTCTCCTTCCACCACTTTCACTCCTTCACCTCTCTCACTTCCACCTCATAGCACTTACAATGAACCTCTCATTACACAACTATTTCACTGTAACTAATATGCAACAACAAATATCCACCATTAACCAAAACCAATATGGCTCCCCCTCCCACTACGTTTGTAGTAACCCGTTGTCCCTTGACATCCTCTGCACTCCCTTTCCACAAGGAATAGAGATCCCTAGATTCAAGAAGTATGGCATGAAGGGTGGTCCTTCTAACCATGTCAATTCCTATACTGCCCTTTGTAGCAACTTTGCTCTTGACGATAGGTTGCTCGCTAAGTTATTTCCAAGAACTCTTAGAGATGCAACCTTAGATTGGTTCTCCTCCCTGCCTAATAATTCCATTAGTTCATTCAAAAAATTAGTGGATGCATTCATTAATCACTTTCAAGTTCACATGGCTCCAAATAAAACTTTAGCACACCTCATGAGATGTAAACAAGATAATATTGAGATGATAATTGATTTTATCTCTCGCTACCAAGCTTTTTATTCCTTGATTGATGTTCAAATCCTAGATACCCATCTACAGAATATGTTTACCAAAAACCTTGTGACATCCCTTCAAGATAAACTTACTCTCATGAATTTCCCCTCCTTTATGCACCTGTGTCAAGCACTTTGTGACTACCATAACTCTACTAGCAGTCGTGACTCACGGTCCACTCCTAGTCATGATGAGAAGTCTGATAACTCTTCCCAATCCAATCCCCAACCTTTCCATAAACTGTAAAAAGGATTTCTCCAATTCAACCCTTCATCCTTAAACCCCCCACCTGTTAATAACCAAGTGGTCGTTGTTAAATCCGTAGTGCCCTTTAATTACGTAGATCCTAAGCATACTTTCACAACCTTTCCTGACACCCTTCATAACACCATGACCAAATTACTTCAACAACATATGATTTCTTTACCTCCCATCCATACACCTGATCCTAACAAACCATTACCCCCTTCTTATAATGCCACTACTTATTTTTACTTTCATCGCCAAAACGGACATGACACTGAATAATGCAAGCGTCTAAAGCACCTAGTGCAAGACCTCATTGATTCAAGACAACTATTTGTTACAAGCGTTAATGTTAAAATCAATACATATATGGCACACCCTAATCAAAACTTGCAAATCTTAACCAAGCCCATGCCTAATCATAATGTGTCATTTGCCAAACCAAGTGAAACTTCCCCACCCGTTGTCATGAATGTGGATTCACAAGATTTACATTATGCTTCTCTTTCACTGGTAACCCATGTCACACCTATTAATGAAATGGTAGGGGAAATAGATGTTATCCATCGTAAGGGCCCAACCAAAGGACCTCCTGAGATCTCCTTCTCTGCACAAGATATACTACGAAATCTTCTTGATGGCCCTCTCTACATAGTTGGTTGCATCTATGATAAGCCCACCAATGGGATACTCATAGATCTTTCATGTGGTGATAATTTCATCCCAAAAGAGTTTCTAGTATTACATAATATTGATCAAGATGTCTATAATCGACCTACTGCGTGGGTCAAAACATAAAATGGTTTTGCATTCCTGACGATTGGATTGATTGCCCTCTCGTTGCAAATAGGTCTGAAAACATTGGATGTTACCTTTTCAATTATTCCTCAATCAAACCAATTTCGCTTACGACTTGGCCATTCATGGCTTCATTCTATGAAAGTGGTCCCATCCATCATTCACAAGTGTGTGGAGTTTCCTATTGACAATGACATATTTACCGTCCACCATAGTGGTTTTAACCCGTTATCCTCTAAGGGCAACTTTTCCCTGGATGTCTTTTGGCTCGAACCTATGGATACCATCACCCCTAGACGATACTTCTTCTTCATTTCCTATAAAAAGTTCAAATCCAAGAAGATATCCAAGCTTTCTCTATTCAACATACCTCCCTCTACCTCAGACTCGCCCATCCTTGACGAAGCCATGTTGTCGCTCGAATCTGATATGCCTAGCCAACCTACTCTCGAAACCTCCTCCACATCATCCAAGAGGCCTAAGGATCATGATAGTAACTCCATCCTCCCACCCCGCACTAAAAAAGTTTATAAAGCCAAAGATAAGGTGGATGAACCACCCATAGTCCCTCTTGCCCCTCCTCTCCGAGATTATACACAACCTATAAAGAGCGAAACTCTTTAATTCCAAACAATCTATAATTCCTTTAATAAATTCATTTCCATTCCACATAATACTGTAATTCCATTCTTTAAATTTGTTTAATCCAAAAGATTCCAAAACATCGACTTAAAGTCTACAATAAGATTCATAATACTTCCAATTAAATTCATAAATGTGTCATCTTACAGGACATTTATATTACAAAAAACATTTTAAAAAAAATTACAATTCAAGACTTAGGCATTATGTCGCCTTAAGTTCTACAATGATCATACAATAATGAAATATAATAGATATATGAAAAAATATTCATTTGATCTTTAATTTAATTGCTTATCTTCAAACATGAAGATGAGAACAAGGTTCATGCGCTTTTTCCACCCAACCTTGAAGCTTATGCTTCCCTGAAATTCCTTAATCATTCAAATAATACCCAACCCTACACGAATTGCTTAGGAAAAAGAAGTCAACAAGCAAGATGGAATCTGATGCGTGCCTAGTATAACTAGTAAATCCACAAGCATTTTCATTTTTCTAATTCATTAAAGAAACAAGCAAGTTTGATACTAGGATATGGTAGAGATTTATTCATATTCCATCTATTTCAATGGTCCTTAAGTTACTTGGCCAAGTAAAATGTCATGCACGACAAATAATAGTAGTTTTGGAAAAGCAAAAATATGCTCTCTAAAAACCCATATTCGGCACCCGTCCCGGAAGGTAACTTTCCAAACACATGACATGCACATTCAATTATCAAGCATGCATGGTTCCATTCAAAATAAATAAATTATCTTTCCCATCACATGTCATGCACGTTCAATTATCAAGCATACATGGTTTTAATACAATAATCTCCCAGATTTAAAATTGTAAATAACATTATGTTCATATTTGAAATAAATAAAAGAAGGTGTAACACATGTATGTAACTAAGTACATATAAAACAAGAATAAATGAGCATAAATTCTTTTGGTTTATTTACTAAAAAAAAAATCATCTAAACCTCAATTTAATCCTCTTCTAATTCGTTTCATTTCAAAGTAATTATATTTTAATTTTATTTTCCTTTCTTTCTGTTTTTCATATTTCCCTTAAAATAATATCTTTTCAAAAACATAACACCTCATATTTCTTTCTATTTTGTAGCAATTTAATATCATTTCTAGAGAATTATCAAATTTCACTTTTTTCTTTTCAAGCATATTTAAATACACATAATTATTTTAATCCTATCATTCTGGAAAACATTCTATAATTTTAATCTGTGATATTTTAAAGACTTCATGTTCTTTTCTGGTAATTTCCAATTCTCTGCCTGTACAGTTAAGGAATATAGTTTTCTTTTGAAGGTTTTCAAAATCTAAAACATGTTGTTTTCTCTGGAAATCTTCACTATATTTAATGGAATAAATCTTTAAACATACAGTTTTTTGTGCATATCTTTTTATATACTAAAACAACATTCTTTAATCAATGAAGTTTACTGTCTTTAAATAGTTTTATGTTCAAGCTTGTTCTTTCTCTCCATAAAAATTACAGTTTGGTATATGAACTTTTCTTCTAAATTTGATAAAAACAACAATATGTTTTCAATAGTTAAAATATAAGAATAAAAGAAAAAAGTTAAACTCAGATATTAATTGACTGTGAATTTGGTAAATAATGTTTTCATTGAATCGACCTGTCAATCTCCTGTAGTTGTATGTTTTCCTAAATCTGGAGATGAATCTTGTTCTTTTGTTCCTCTTGTGAGTATATTTCCTGTAGCTGCTCTCTGACTGTCTTTCTCTTTCCCTCTGCAGCTGCCTTCTCTTCCTGTGCACTTCACACAAGTTCTCCTCTCCTTCCTTCCTTCTCCCTTCCTCTGGTCTCTCATCCTTACCTCTATTCTCCTTACTTCCCATATGTATGAGGGATAGTTTCTTTTTGCTGTGTATTACCTCCTCCCTATTGGCCACGCCCTCTCCTCTCTTCACCTCCTTCCTGTTGGTCGTGCCCTATCCTCTCCTCACATGTGTATGTTGGAGATAGATATATTTTGTCTCCCCTCTGGTCGTGCCTTGCCTCCTCTCTTCCTTTGGCTACCTCTCCTCTACACTACTTCCACTTGCGCATGAGTTCAAACAGAATTCAAACCAACAACTTTGTTTTCCTATGCTTAACTTTTTCTCCTCTGTGTCAAAAATGGATTTTTCCTTCTCCTCAGTGTAAAAACGGATTTTTCTTCCTCTCCCAATTCATGCATATGATGGATCCAAAATCTTGATCCTCAATTCTCTCCCTGGACTCCCTCTTTACTGTTGTTTTTTTAATTCTCTCCTTTATTCTCTGCTTGCATGTTGATATTTTAAGAAAGTTCGATTCCTCTTCTTTCTCCATTATTTACTACCTATTCAATTCTCTATTAAGCATGACTAACAGTTAACAAATTTACTGCAGGGACGTGTAATTATGATAGAGTTGGAGTTTTCAATTTCAATTCAACCAAACAATATAATTCAATTTTATTGCATGCCTATAATTTATATTTCATAAAGATCTCTTATTTTCTTTATTTAATATTTATTCTAATTTAAACATATATATTTCTACCTTCATTTAAATCTATTTTTCCACATAATAACATAATTTACTCAAATTGACTAAATTTTTCATAAATAATCAATCTTTCCATTTCAAAACAAACATATTCATTTTCACATAAATATGAGCAACCAGATAAATTTATTAAAAAATTCCAAATAATAATCATCATGAAAATACATTATAATAACTAAGTGGTGTGTGAGATTCCATCATCCTTATTAATGTCTAATGGCTAAAATGACTCTACCTGATCAATGTTCTCGCCTTCATTCTCGTTCACCTGTTCCTGCGTTCACTTGCACTCAAATTTTCATCAGCAATGACAATCCCCGAATTTCATAATAATGAATTTCAAATCATTTGCATTTGCATTTCAATTTTTATAATCATCTATCATAAACATGCAAATCTCATGATTAATAATTGCAATTAAATAATTGATAAAATCAGTACGTGACACAACCTATGGTGGATTGTCCCACACCTTCCCCCGCACATCTTGACTGAAAATCAAAAAGGAATAAAGAGGCTAGAAAGTGTAGACGTTGTCATTGTGCTCTCGCTCACCAATCTCATGAATAAGAACAAGCTAAAGAACCCAACCAACCTTTGCCTAAGGTCATGCCTATTGATCCTCCTCCTCCACCCCCACAGCCAGATCCTATACCTCCCGCACCACCTCTTTTACAAGCCACCACTGATATTGTCATATACCCCACCATTGTCATCAACTTAGATGATGATGATGAGAATTCTCACATCGATGAAGAGGTCCACCAAACCTTGAATTCACTATTCTCCTCTTCCATGAGCATTCATTAGAATTATCCTAGGACAAGCGTTGATCTTGACGCTAGTTTGGCAATTGTTGTCGTTCCTCTCGCTAGTCGCCCTCTTAATTTTTATACTGAGCAAGATTGGGAGGCAGATGACTTGATCGGAGAGTAATGCACATGTGCCTTACTAGTCCTTCTTTTTTCATTTTCCTTTTTGTATTTATGTGTCATGTATTCCTTGTTCTGTTTGATGTTTTCTCACTCTTTATGACATTTTTCTATATGTATCTCCCTTCTTCTATGTGTCATGCATGCCTTTTTATTTTTCGCTTTTCCTTTCATTTGGGGATGATGCAACACATTGAGACCGCAATGTCTCCTTCATATTGACCCAAATGAACTTCTTCCTTTTTCCTTTCATTTGGGGATGATGCAAGGCATTAAGACCACAATGTCTCCTTCATGTTGACCCAAATGACGTTCTTTTCTTTTGTATTTTTCCTTTCATTTGAGGATGATGCAAGGCATTGAGACCGCAATGTCTCCTTCCTGTTGACTCAAAATCAAGGCTCTTTCGCTTGTGTCTTTTTCTTTTGCTTTCTATGGTCCTTTTTGGGGACAATGCAAAGTGTCGAGACATCCCATGTCTCTTCCATGTTGACCCAAATTGACTTTTCCTTTTCATTTGCTTTCGCTCTCTTGGTGGCTTCTTCCAGTTCTATGTATTTGGGAGAATGATGATAGTTTTTCACTCTCTAAAACAAACATTGTAGCAAAGAACATACTGATCCCAAGTCCATAAATCCCTTATGTGTTTGGTGTTTTTCATTTTGGAGGCATATCCCCCTTTTCCTTTGCTTTCTCCCTTTTTGCATGACACATCCTTTCTTGGACACCTATCCCTTGACACTGGGCTTTTCAAGTAGGCTCTCATGTCCCTTTTTCATTTTTCCTTTCTCTACTTTAAAGCCATTGCTCACAAAGCGGTGTGTAGCAATCCCTTTAAATTAGGGGCATATATTGGCACTATTCTATTTTAATTTTTTCATTTGCATTTTCTTTTTCTTTGCTTGTGCTTCTTAGTGCAACCTTGTCCCTTCACATGATGTGTTTCTCACTTTGTGGACGACATTTGGTGTAATGTCCTTCATAAGTGTGACTTATCTTAGCATGTTATATTCCTCTTAGTGGCCTGATGCGATGCACTGCATCCCCTAAGTTGTGAATCCTCTATCCTATGATTAGTCCTCTTTTGGAGACATCACACATAATGTTCCCCTAAGTTAAAGACCTCATATGAACTAAACAAGACTCCTTCAAACACTTTCATTTTTCTTTTTTGCACTTTTCACTTTTGCATTTCGCATGTTGCACTTTTGCATTTGTGCATACATGGCCACCTTGCATAACACAACTTACATGATTGTGGTGCCATCTTGCACTTGTTCATGATTTCTAAGCATCCAAGGCTTTGGTTGTCTCATGAACCACACCCCTATCCTTTTTGGTGCCTTATCAAAATTATCAGGAGGTATAACTTTGGTATGGTTGAGTGGGAAGCCTAACTAACGACACGACTTTCCCCATAACCACCTTTTCGTGTGTGAGCGCATACCAACCGGGTGTATGTATCTCACCACCTTTTTGGAATTCTCACCCGACGAACAACCAAAAGTCTCATCGGCCCAGAGTGAGTACATCCTTTCCTTTCAAACAAACAACCTAGATTTTATGCACAACTAGATGGACAAACGGTCGAAGCTTGATCTGACTTTTTCACATCATTCCTTGTGTGATTTGTTATACTTATGTTTAGTTTTCAATGGTATCTTGACCTTGGGGGCTCGATCATCCCTCTTGATCATGATTCATCTCACCTTACTAGCATGAATATATTAGATCCCACTCGACACGCATGATTCAACTACTTTAGTGTGAGTTTGAAGTATGTTCATACTCTCACTAAAGTGGGGGCTAAATGTGTTGCGAAAAAGTGTATACCTTGGCACATTTTCACTCATTTTGGCCTTTTCCATTGGATTTTATCCTTGTTTACCTTGATTAAGCCTTGTAAGCTTGCAATTCAACAATAACCTAATGGTGTTTTACTAAGGTGTTGTGAAGTGTTGTAATGCATTTCCTCACTTTTCTAAGACCCTTTCAACATAATTCACCTGAATAATACATTCTTACACCTTCCTAAACCTTAATACAAAGTTTTGTAAAGTGTTGTGATGCATTTTCACACTTATCTAGGCTTATCAGCCCTAAATTAACCCTTTTTCTATGCTAATTTTCCCCTTTAATGCATCTTTAGTCCCGACCTAAGTGTGTTTCGGGAGTCAAAACTGATTAACTTCAATAAACACAATTAAATTCTCGACCACCACTAAAATTTGCCCAAGTGGACTAGGTTGCCACTTTGGGTGACCTAGTCCCTTTAGGCATAAAATTCAAATTTTAAATAAAAATCAACGAGAATCTTGCCTCCTAAACCCCAGGGTCAACCTATTAGGTTGCATTTCAAGAAAATTAGGGTTTCACATGTACAAATAAGGGTTTTCATCCTCATTTTTCACTCTCCCAAGCTCATTTTTACATCTCTTCTCAAGTGCTCAAGCAACCAAGACTTCACAAGCAAGCAAACAAGCATTAGGGTTTACAAGCTATCTCCATTGGAGCTGCTCTTGCATGTTGTATACCATCAATAACAAAGGTTGGGTAGTCATTTATATTGATTTTATCATTCAATCTTGCATTCCTTTGCTTTCATCTCATTTGGGTTTAATCACCTACAAAGGTGTTTGACTTAGGCAAACCCCTATTTCCTAACCCCAATACTTTCTTGGCCTTTGCATGCGATTACAGGTTTTGATGCAGATTTGGTAAAGTACAAAGTTTTGTAAGAAATACTAACATTCTCCCCAATTCACATCCAATCCTCAAACCCTAAAAGGAGCAAGAAGACAAGCTACAGGTCACTTTCGAGAGTTTTTGTCAAGGATTATTGCAGATAAGGGAAACATCAACCGGGACCCACATAATCAAGTCCTAATTCCTCATAAAGCTACAAGAGGACTAGGTCACCCCTATTGGCGACCTTGTCCTTGTGCTAGGCCCCGAAAAGGGTTTTTGCATTTTTGGGCACTCATTTCCCCGAAACCTGTTTTGGCAAAGTTTCTCGATTGGAGGACTAGGTAGCCCCACTTGGCATAAGTGTCCTACTATTTTTAGAAAAAAATTAGACGTTCCCAAGAGCATTCACTTGCAACATCACTTTTCTAGGTACACATTTTTTGTCCTCCTCTGCTATTTTCCAAAAAATACACATTTAGGTCATTCTAGAGTAGCTTTGCATTAGTTTCGTTTGTTTTATTTACATTGCATACATTTAGATTAGTATCATTTTAATTTCATTTCTAGCCACACATCACAGACACTTATCACAACCTTCATCAATCATCTTTCCCCCCTTTGAATGCAACTGCCAAAAACCCCCATATCCACCTAGCGAAATAGTGCAATTCTCTCACCAAGTGCTCCTAGGGTGAAAAACCCTAAGAGCCTAGCAAGGGTAATATTTTTGCCCTAGGTCTAGAGATACATTTTTGGTGGTTTAGAGGGTATCCTTAGTAGTGTGACAAAGTCGGTTAAGTGGGGGTACACACCAGAGCTCAAATGGCAACTGAAAGGGATTCCCTCTTATCAGTGACATGTTGAGTCTTGGAGGATAGTTGAATTAGAAAATAAATTATGATCATTTCTTTTGTATTTGTTTATCAGTTTATGATGCTAGAAATAAATGAAATTGGTACCTAATGAATAACCTTTTTTTTTAGCTAGAAATGTGAAGGTTGTTACCTTTGGTGAATTCTCTTGGTAAATCAATATTAAAAATAATTGATTGCCCACAGTCGAGCCACTTAGAGTGCTCGAGGTGCGCCGTATGCGCTTACTTATCTGCAAGGTAATGCAATACAAGGTCCAATGGGACCAATACTTTGAAGAAAATGCCACATGGGAGGATTATGAAGAAATCCTTCAGAAATTTCCTTATCTTTTGAAGAACAATTAAGAACACTATATTTATGTTTATGATCATGTACAAATTTAGAATAAACAATCATCGAGGACGATGATTCTTAAGGGGAGGATTATGTTACATCCCTTACATTGATACTATGAATTTGGTTATGTATTTTCGGATGCAAAGTTAGTTTCAAATAATTGTCTTCATGTGAATGCGAAATTATGAATTGAATAGATGTTTCCTTTATCGAAATTGTAAGTTAACGATCCTTTTATTTCCAAGTTAATTTCTTGTTCACGTGAAATTTAATGTGTTCATGAGATTATATTTAAATGCATATTTATTAAGTCGTTGAGAATGATCTAACCATAATTCTTGTCAGTGAATGCAAGATTGTTGACGCCACGAGAGAAAGGGAAATATCATCAGGGAGAGGACGTAGTTAACAATGGATCAATTTTATCATTAAACCTTGAGTCAATGAATCGAAGTCATAACTTGGCCATAAGTAATTTAATATAATTATTTGATTAAGCAAGTCACGATTTAAAATAGATATATCAATAATCATCTTTTTAGGAGATAGCCAAAAGGTGATTAAATATTTAATTAAAAATAATGGATATAACTTAAAATATTTATTAATAATATCCTCATAAAGTTGAACCAATTCTTGGTATATTTATATTTTTAATGTTTATAAAATAATAAATTAACCATAATAGTTATAATTCTTTCCGATATAAAATTAAAGTTGGGGACTAAAGTCTAAATATATTAAAAATTTGGAGTCATCATTGGTATGTTGCAGAAAAATATTTCCTCGCCAATTTCCGTCGAATCTCTGGAAGAAAATAGCCAAGGCAGAAGCCATGCGGTCGTGAACCCAAATTGATCTTGAAGGGAGGTTTCAAGGGAATTCATTTATTTTTATATCCGGTAAGGGGGGAGTCTCTCTCTCTCGCTTACGGACCCACACTTCATTCTTTCTGGGATTTTTCACCTCCTGCTATTGATTGAAGTCTTTTCTACAAAATTTGGGTGACGCCATACTCTGAACTTGACTTGGCACCTTCGTTTGTCTCTGTTCTTGTTGGTGACACCTTCATTTATTCTATCTACCGTTCATTATTTTCCTATCCGCAATCCTCTGGAGGGCGACGACCTGTAATCAATTGTGGTGAGCTTGAGAAATCGCTGGTTGCAATCTGAGTTCACCTAGGTTTCAATTGGATTTATCAAGTGAAGAACCTTCAAGTTTCATCTCCATTTAACCAAAAATGTATGGAGCTTTAATGTGTTCACCCTATTGCATAGTATTTCAACTAAAAGATATTATTTTGTCATTCTTGCCAAAACGAATTTGATTAGAAATTTAATTTTGATGATGAATTCCATTTTAATTGGAACAAATAGTGAAATTGAATCTTATAATCCATTCTTGTCTGGAAACCATTTCAGTTGAGCCTCTTACAAATTCTCGGAATCTATTTTCTTATTATCCAACTGAGTTTAAACTCTTACTCTTCCACTTCTTATAACTATCCTTAGTTAATTCATGAGAAGTAGTTTTCAAATTCTATTTTGCTAGCTTTTGCAACCTTTGCCATCTTCTTTAGAACTCAAAATTGGTCATCATGTTAGTATTTTCTTGAACTACCTAAGAGTAACACCAATTGAGAAAAACTCGAACAAAGAACAAAATATGATTTTTTCCGCAAATTAAAAAAAATATAAGCTAATGATTTCTTAAGAGGAATGTTTTGGTTGAACCTATTGATCTCCTTCTCATCTCTATAAAACCGAATGAATACCGATTCTTGTTTGGACACCCATATTGCAAGTAATTAATAAATCATCCTCTCTATATTTTGTATTGAAGAATTATTCTACAGTTGTCCTTCGATGTTGCAACTAATCTAGTTAGCATCAACCAACTTATAACTATATTTGTCTATGTGTATTGAGATTAACTCAAAATGAATTTCACCTTGTTGTGTATCATTTTAGTGAATGGTAGTTGCAAAGGTCATGATCATCAAATTGGTTCTATAGTTGGTTATGCTAGAATGATACCAGTCTTTTGAGTTCTATCCTCTTTTTGTGTTGGGTCTGAAGCAATTATGACCTTGAAGCCAATCCTACCATCAAATATACGTATGTTTTCCTCTGCCAATTAGAGGCCTAAATTGAAACCTTGAACCTCTATTGAGGAACCTGAATGGTTATGGTTTTATTCTCTTTTTCCATGTTGTGATCAAATCTTGACTTCTTGAAGATTGTTGGGTCTGTAATCTGAAATAACTTTCTGTTAAGGGAATATGAGGAAAATGATTTAATATTCCAAACAACTCAATCTAATAAGCAAACTGAATCTTGACTTGGTTACCAATCTTTTTGTTGTTTGAAAAAACTCTTGAACATAAACATATCAATATAAATGTTGAGATCTTGAAAGCTTCTCATTTTTCATATGCATTCACTTAATGGTTAAGATATAACTTGAACCTAATGGAATGAGAATCAAACCTGACATTAAATCAATAATCATGAGACTTTTGTAATCATGTCGAGCAAGGGTGAGAGCGTTGATGGCACTAGAGTGCCAAAATGTTAGTGAAATCCTTGGCCAAGGTACAATGCTAGATTCAACATTTGTCAGCTATCAAGTACCAGATATACCACTGATCAAAGTAAACTATCTAGTTGGGAGGTACCCTTGTTAGGAAAAATTCGATTGCGGAACAAAATTTTCCTAATGTCAAAACTAGAAGGAGAAAGAGATATGCCTTTTAAACTTACAATTACAGTTCACTAAGATGCATACGAAAGAAATAACAGAAATGAGAAATACATTCAAACATAATTGACACCAGATTTACGTGGGAAAACCCTTACGTGAAAAAAACCCACCACACCAAAGAAGAACTCTTGTATTATAGCAAAATAATTTACATACAAGTTTCAGTCTCTCCTTCACAGGTGACAATTACTACAACAACAAATTTCCCTGATCAACCTTACACATAATAACACTATTACAATGTTTCTCGTCTCAGCATACAATGATATTCACCAACTGATCACACATTGATCATACAACCATCGAACCTTCAACCCATTACGATTCCAGTGCGTTACCATGCACAACAAACACCATGATCGATTCATTCTCTGCACAACCGATTTGATTCAATTTCCCCCACAGACTAACCATCAAAACTTCTCAAGAATCGAAACGTCCTTTGTCCAAGTCAGCAACCTCCACTGAATTATGTACACATCAGTAGTCAACAAGTATGTGCGTTTCCCCTTTCATATTCTATTTTTCGTGGCCAGGGTCCACCAAGACACGCGTACACTGCTTGTGAATTTTTGGAGAATCAAAAGGGAATCTACAATATTCCCAATAAATCTCCCAAAAATAATTGACACGACGACACGTGTTCAAAGCCTACACCCCGCATGAGTCACTCGAGACCCACCACAAGAGGCACGAGGCTAGTGGGCATCGTTGATTAAGACGACAAGTGTCAACCACTCAATCAATTTTGCTTGATTCACAAGAGTCTGTCGGTCCTCACCACAAAGGAGCATGGAATAGAATGAACACCATTGGATTAAACACATCACAATTGTAGATCAGGATCACCTTAACTGATACACTTTGTTGTGGTCTCCATTGCCATCAGAATACAAGTCGCTTCCATTTGACATCGGTCCATCGACGTAGCCCGATGAAAAGTTCCACCAATAACCCCAAGTCACATTGATCCAATGTTTATCGCATATCAGCATATCGGTGAGACAACACATTGTCACTCACCGATATGCGATCATTCTGCCAATGAAGCCAAGGTTCATCATGCTACTGCCAAAGAGAAGGAAGGACTCCACAGTTTAGTGGAAAAGGGCATGAACAAAAAGTAAATTCATCAAGTCCTTAATAGAGGTTCAAGCCAACAAGTTGAGGCACATTTTCCAACAAGCTCCCACTTGACGAAGACTTACTGGCTTCCTCCAGATTTTAAACTTACTGAAGATCATAGGCCCCAAGGCCCATCAAACTTGCACACCACCTGAACTTGTCTGTGCTCACTAGCTTTGTCAATTCATCAACAACATTCTTCAGAGTATCTACCTTTTCTAAACAAACCTTTCCATCCTCCACCATATCTCGAACAAAGTGATACTGCACATCGATATGTTTCGTCTTGGAATGGAAAGTTGGATTTTTCGCCAGAAAAATGGCACTCTGACTGTCACGACAAATAATATTTTTCCATGCATCAAAACCAATAATAGAACACAATATTTTAAGCCAAACGACTTCCTTATAGGCGTGAGTTTCTACCATGTACTTTGCCTTTATAGTGGACAAAGCGACTACAACTTGTCACTTGCTCATCCAACTAATTGCACCACCATTCAACATGAAAGTATATCCACTGATGGACCTTCTGCTATCAATGTCCCCTACCCAATCATAATCCACATATCCACGAATGTTGAGAGTCTTATGTGAACCAACCAAATTTCCATGGTAACACAGAGCATATTTTGAAATGCCCCTAAGATATCTAAACACTCTTTTCATAACATCCCAATGTGTCCTTCCTGGATTTGCCATAAAATGACTAAGAACTCTCATTTCTTGGGCAATGTCTGGACTTGTACAAACCATTGCATACATTAAACTTCTAACTACACTAGCATAAGGCACTCTGGTCACGTCCTCCATCTCAGTAGGATATTTTGGACAATCTTCAGCAAATAGCTTCGTCCCCTACAAAACTGGAACAACTAGCTGCTTGTAATCATTCATACCAAATCTCTCCAGCACAGTATTAATATACTTACTTTGGCTAAGCCAAAGTTTTCTACTTTTTTTGTCCCTGGTTATTTCCATCCCCAGAATATACCTAGCTGCACCAAGATCTTTCATTTCGAACTTTGCTGATAATTGAGACTTTAGATCAGAAATCATTAACTTACTATTCCCTATGAACAACATATCATCAACATAAAGGGCAATAATAAGAACCCGATCATTTTTCAGTCTTGTAATACACACAATGATTTGATTTTGATCTTACAAATCCCAATGATAAAACAAATGTGTCAAATTTCTGGTACCACATCCTAGGTGATTGTTTCAAACCATACAGATATTTTTTCAACTTGCAAACCAGATTTTCTTTACCTTTTCTCACAAAGTGCTCAGGCTGGGACATATAAATTTCTTCTTCAAGATCACCATGAAGAAATTTTGTCTTCACATCCATTTTCTCAACCTCCAAATCATATGCTGCTGCAAGTGACAAAAGAAATCTGATAGATGTAAGCTTTGCTACAAGAGAAAAAATTTCCCCATAATCAATTCCCTCTACGTAGGAATAACCCTTCGCAACCAATCTCGCTTTATACTTCTCAACACAGCCATACAGACCAATTTTCTTTTTAAACACCCATTTGCAGCCCATAGGATTTTTGCCTTCAGGCAATGGAACTAGATCCCAAGTATCATTTTTTCTTAATGATGTCGTTTCTTCATTCATGGCTTCCAACCAGGAATTTGAATCAGACATTTCAATTGCCTCTTTTATAGTCCTAGGCTCATCTGTGTTAGTAATCAAAGCATAGGCACAACAAGAATCTAACATAGAGAATCCATACCTATATGGTTGTTTCCTCTCATGTGTAGACCTCCTCATAGACTGAGGCTGAGGTTGTGGTTCTTCTTCTTGTTCAGAACTCTCAGAGTTGCTCGAACTTTGCTTAGTTTCAGGTACACTTTCAATGTGTTGTTCTTGTTTTTCTAGAGTTAGAGGCATTTAATAAACATCATTCTTTTTTTCCTCTTCTTTCATCCCTGACTACAGATCCACTGAAGAAGGTTTCAGTTCCCAAAAGATTACACTTTTGTTGTACAATACCTTCTTAGTCATAGGATTCCAAAGCTTGTATTCTTTCACACCAAGGCCACACCCAATGAAGATACATTTTTCAGCTTTGTTATCCAATTTATATCTCTTCACATCTGGCACATAAATATATGCTTCACAGCCAAAGACACAAACATGTCTGAGAGAGGGCTTCTTACCAGACCAAGCTTTCATAGGTGTTTTATCAACAAGTGCTGAAGAAGGTGATCTATTCAACAAGTAACATGCTATAGCCATAGCCTCAGCCCATAAAGTTTGCTCCAGATGAGCATTGCTCAACATACTTCTTGCCTTCTCCATCAGTGTCATGTTCAACCTTTCAGCAACTCCATTTTGCTGCAGAGTGTAAGGTGTTCTTTTATGCCTCTTAATCCCATGGTCTTTGCAATACCTTTCAAACTCATCAGAACAAAACTCACCGCCATTGTTAGTCCTTAAACACTTTATTTTTCTTCCAGTCTAATTTTCCACAAGGTTTTTAAATTCCTTAAAATGACTGAACACTTTTGATTTACCTTTTGAGAAATACACAAATGCCCTTCTCGAATAATCATCAATGAAAGAAACATAATACTTAGACTTCGATAACGAAGGAACATCCACTAGACCACACACATCTGAATGAATATAATCCAGAACACCAGAAGATTTATGAGGACTAGAGTAGAATGAAACACAATGATGTTTACCATATATACAATGTTCACAAAATTCAAATTCAAGATTACAATCATCAAGCCCCTCAACTAGGCTTTTACTTTTCAAGGCTTTTAAACCTTTATCACCAATGTGACCAAGCCTTTGATGCAAGAGCATAGTCTTTTTTGTTGGAATTTGAACTTCCAAGGAATTTTCTCCAACAGGAACATTTTCATTCTTCTCTTCACAAACAACCTTCTGTGACCTTGCAGAGACACTATTGCATTGAACATCCAGTGCATCCAGCTTGAACAGAGTACCAATCCGGGCACCCCTAACTAGCACCATTGAGCCTCTAGTCATTTTACAACCATTGCTTGAGAACGAGACTTGCACTCCAACATCGTTCAGCTTGCTTACAAAAAGTAAATTCCAAGCCAGACCTGGTATATGTATTACGCCATCAATTCCCTTAATTCTACCATCAAGAAATTGGATTCTGACTCTTCCAAAACCAACTATTTCTAGAGATGAATCACTTGACAGATACACCTTTCCACCATCACATTATTCATACTTAGTAAACCATTCTTTGTAAGATGTCATGTGGAAGGATGCTCTAGAATCAATCAACCAAACATCATTTGATGCCTGAGTTGCCAAGGTTGCAATGAAGGCATCTACATCACTCTAAGAAGAATCATTGTCAGAAAAATTCTTCTTCTTCTTTTTATCCTCTTTGCAATCCCTTCGGACATGACTAGGTTGCACACAATTCCAACACTTCACCTTGGACTTCTTGCCAGGAGACTTTGATCTCCCTTTTGATTTCGATTTGGACTTCTTGTCCTTCTTGCCTTTTTCTTTCGATCTACCTCGAACAACCAGAGCCTCCTTTGCCATCTTAGAAGACTTCCTTCTCATCTCTTCTAATAACAAAGAAGCAACCACATCTTCCATCTTGAAAGTGGTTGTCATGCTCCCAATCGCCATCACCAAGTGATCCCACGAATTCGACAAAGAAACCAACAAGAGCATACAACGATCTTCTTCATCAATCTTCACACCTACAGATGTTAACTGAGCAATCAACATGTTAAAGGTATTCAAATGATCAGCAACAAATGGTCCTCCCTCCATTTTCAAAGAATACAACTTCTTCCTCAAAAACAACTTATTCACCAAGGACTTGCCCTAATAAATATCTCCCAGTCTTTTCCATAAAGAAGATGCAATCTTCTCTTCATGAACATTTAGAAGAACTGAATTTGCCAAATAGAGTCTTATCAACCCTTTTGCTTTTTGATCTGTGAGGTCCCAATCTTCTTGCTTCATGCCTGTAAGTTTTGTTCCAGACACAACAACCCAAATATCACGATCAACCAATAGATCTTCTATTTTGAGTTTCCACAACTCAAAATTGTTGCCATTGAATTTCTCAATATCAATTCTTCTAGACGTACTTTTCGTTGCCATCTCAATCTGTAATTAGAAAAATTCAAGACCTGTACAAAACTCCCACTTAACAGAAATTGACACAAAAAAATCCAACCTACCCACAAGGATAACACAATTGGCTAGGCTCTAATACCACTTGTTAGGAAAAATTCGATTGCAGAACAAACTTTTCCTAATGTCAAAACTAAGAGGAGAAAGAGATATGCCTTTTAAATCTACAATTACATTTCACTAAGATGCATACGAAAAAAATAATAGAAATGAGAAATACATTCAAACACAATTGACACCAGATTTATGTGGGAAAAACCTTACAAGAAAAAAACCCACCACACCAAAGAATAACTCTTGTATTACAACCAAAGAATTTACATACAAGTTTCAGTCTCTCCTTCACAGGTGACAATTACTACAACAAAAAATTTCACTGATCAACCTTACATAGAATAACACTGTTACAATGCTTCTCGTCTCAACATACAATGATATTCACCAACTGATCACACATCAATCATACAACCATCAAAGCTTCAACTCGTTACGATTCCGGTGAGTTACCATGCACAACAAACGCCACGATCGATTCATTCTCTGCACAACCGGTTTGATTCAATTTCCCCCGTAGACTAACCATCGAAACTTCTCAAGAATCCAAATGGCCTCTGTCCAAGTTAGCAACATCCACTAAATGACATACACATCAACAGTCAACAGGTCTATGCATTTACCCCTTCATATTCTGCTTGTTGTGGCCAGGGTCCACCAAGACACGCGTACATTGCTTGTGAAGTTTCAGAGAATCAAAAGGGAATCTACAATATTCCTAATAAATCTCTTGAAAAGAATTAACACGATGACATGTGTTTAAAGCCTACACCCCTCATGAGTCACTCAAGACCCACCACAAGAGGCATGAGACTAGCGGGCATCGTTGATTAAGTCGACAAGTGTCAACCGCTTAGTCGATTTCGCTTGCTTCACAAGAGTCTGTCGGTTCTCACCATAAAGGAGCATGAAATAGAATGAGCACCATTGGATTAAACACATCACAACCATAGATTAGGATCACCTTAACCGATACACTCTAATGTTGTCCTCACTGTCATCAAAATCCAAGTCACTTCCGTCTAACATCGATCCATCAACGTAGCCCGGTGAAAAGTTCCATCGATAACCCCGAGTCACACCGATCCAGTGTTTATCGTATATCGGCATATCAGAGACACAACACATTGTCACTCATCGATATGCGATCATTCTGCCGATGAAGCCAAGGTTCATCATACTACCGCCAAAGAGAAGGAAGGACTCCACGGTATAACAGAAAGGGCATGAACAAAAAGTAAATTCGTCAAGTCCTTAACAAAGGTTCAAGCCAACAAGTTGAGGCATAATTTCCAACAAGCCTTAGTAAGGTTCGATCAGGAGGTATAGGTCCTTGACACCAGGCTCAGAGGCATGATGATAGAATGATCCTTGTTGATTACCCTCGTGAAAGGACAAGTTTCTTTAGTAGAAGAAACATGGGAGACCAATAGGTCTTTGGATGGGCGGTAAAGCCCTTGATGATGTTTTCCTTTCTCCCAATGATAAGTTGTTCAAGTAATTCAACATGATGATGATGCCACATTGTATTCTCTTTCTCTCTCATAATTCCAGGTACACACATTTGTCATTTAAAGATTATGTGCAATTACTGCAATAAATTCTTATTTACTTTTGATTAAAAGTTCATATGCAAAATCTATAGTTGATTAGTTAGATAGTTATTGGACTCATTCAACAGAAATGAAAGGCTTGAAAACAAATAATGAATATAAAGAAGTTATTTTCTTGCCTTCAATACGTTAATTGGTTAAATGGGAACCCTAAATGAATTAATTCATTAGTTACTTGTCGGATGAAATGTGGCAGTTAGCTTTTCCATTTCTTAAACCATAAGATGACAGTTGTATTTACTGCTCTTACTTTATGAAAGCATAGAAAAGTTGGTTATTGTATTTTTGTATTTTCAATTATAAGAAATCAGTTAGTTGTTTCCTTTCAACTAAAATGGAAATTCTAAAAGTTAGTTGAGAAATTGAACATGATGTATTTATTTAAATTATTTTCTTTTCTGTTTAAATTGTAAAGGAAACCTAGCATGAAAGTATGTTAGTTAAACTTCAGCTGAAACTGGAAGTTGGGTTTTATTTTTAAATTGTAGAACAAGTTAGTTGTTACATATTTGGGGAGTCCCTTCTTCCGCAATACAATCAACTAGGAAAGCTCAAAATCAGGAACCAACGAGTGAGGCAAGGGGAGTGGATCCACAACAAAAACCTCGGGAGAGGAGCCACCACGCAACGAGGGAGCCAACAATGAAGCAACAAAGATCATAGCTAACAAAGGACCAACAAAGTCATTCAAGGAAGGACAGGTAGGTTCTGGAAGAACAACGACAGTAGAAGGTTTTGATGGAACAAATACAATAGAATGGGGCAAAGGTTTTGTGGTAAGGATAGCCGAAAAAGGATCTTGGGTAGTCTCGAGAGGGTCACCCTCCTTAGAGGATCCATCCAAAGGGGGAGAACCAATAGTGAGATGGTATGTGAGAGCATTCGTCCACCAAGTAGCAACATTCTTGCGGCGAGCAAGAGGGCAACTGGAAGCCAAGTGACCAATAGAGAAACATCTCTTGCAATGAAAAGGGAGCCCCTCATAGTCCAGAAGCTGCTTCCAAGGTTGGTCTGCCACCATCAAGACCACATCATCATGGAGTGGTTTGGATATATCCAAATCAATCAAAATACGAGCCACCGTAGTATGCCCAACATCCCGAGATGTAGAATCCACCTTCAAAAAGTTTCCAATGGCATTGCCAATAGATTTAAAGCAAGAATCCTCCCAAAATTGGAGAGGAAGATTCAACAAATGAACCCAAATAGGTCTGATGTTCTGAGGCTCCATAAGAGATTGAAAGAGCGAGACCACAACCGGATGAAGAATGAATGAACACCCTACATCCACACCCGATCCAACACTCTATCACGTTCCATAGGGGTATAGAAGGTTGCAAAGAAAACACCTCTAGCACTGGGATAGATGTCAATCTATCTAGAAACCAAAGGCTTCCAAGAACCAGACACCCACTCATGGAGATTAGGCAAGGAGGACCACAAGCCGTTAAACCTACAGACCACACCCTGACACACGTAGAAGTCTTCATTCTCAACAACCTCAGGCCCACAGACCATAACAGGGGAGTCTCAGGCACAAGGCAAAGGACAAACCCTAGCCAGGACCTGGGCACGAGCAACAAAAACAAAGGATTTTCGAGAGCCAACAGGAGCAACAGGAGGAGGGCCCCCAACCACACCCCGTACAACACCCGCAAAATGAGGAGAGGAGCACCTCATAAACCACCGACCTATCACAACCACCACACACGCCGACCCTACACCAGCAGCGAATCAAGGGGAGCCCCTGTACCCACAGACACCTAACCCCCCACGCCCAGGCCTTGCGACATCGAGGCATTTGAAACTAGGCTCCCGCTCAACGCATCAACATGCATCTTCAACGTGAACGTGGACATTTTTACCGCGTGTATTATGAAATTTGTTACTTTTCCTTAGGTCCTTGTTCAAATTGGACTAATTTTGATATTGTTACTTGAGGACCAATGCTTGCTTGAAAGTGTCAGAGAAATGTAGGAAAAGTTGTGTAAAAGAGGTTATTGAGTTGTTTGGCAATGAGAAAAACTATTCCAAGGCCATGTCTTTCAATGTTCTAGGAAAAATATATTCTAATTTCACATCTTCAAAAATGAAAAGTACAAGCTAACACATGGTTGTTAGGATCTCTCTTACCATTGTACTTTTCAAATTGAGGTAATTCAATGTTTGGTGGTATTGGTGTTTTGAGAATGCCAAACAACAAAGGATTAGGTGTGAGGTGTTATGGAGGTTTACCATTTTTATTTTGATTTAAGTTTGAAATTTATTGTTGAAGTGATGTCATGTTTTACAACAGTTGATTTTTCACTAGATCATTAGGTGACGAGTTTTGAGAGTTTGTTGAGTATGGTGAACTAGTATGAGTGACTAATGGGTTACTATATCGCATGTTTATGAAAAGTGACAAGCATGGTGGTGTTATGGGTGAGGTGACAAAACTATAAGGATTCATATTTGGAAGCCCTAAGCTTGGATTTAGTCCATTGGTATATTGTATTGTTGATGCTATGGTTGGAGGTGTGAATGTGGGAGTAAAAGGCATTATTTTGGGGGAGGAAATATTTTTTCCTATTTGGTTTAGAGCATTGGTGAATCTTGAGCACAACTAGTTGTCATATGTATGTTAACATCTAATATGTGAGCTAGACTATGCAACACTTCTATTCCGTGAGAATCATTTATCAAATTTCTAAGGTTATCCACAATAGGAACTATCTCTCCAACTAAAGGTTTAGTACTTAGGAAATCTTGAAGACCTTCTAAATCCTTATCCAATTGTTTTACAAGGAATTTATAGGTAATGTGTGATTAGGAAGGGAATCCAAAAAAGGATTAGGTAGAGGCAATACCTTATGTGGAAGAGTTATGGGACTCAAGCTCCACAGCGAATGTGGTTACTACATCTCACATGGGTATTGGCAGTAGGACACCAAGTCATGAAGCTCATATGAGATTCACAACACTTGAGTAAGCCTACTATAAAATGAAAGCATAATATAGTCATAGTAATGAGATAATTTGAAAAAATAGAAGGCAAAATCACTCAGATAATATAAAAATAGACTTGTGATCCAAATCTGAGTAAAATTTGACAAGTTAAGGGTATGATGCACCCTAGACCAGCAAGGTATTTTCTCTAAATTAAAATTTTGGATGTGCTCTGTAGTGTTTCAATGTCATATTCTAAATTTTTTCAAGTATGAGAGTTTGTAATTTTTCAACAATGTACCAAATTATAAATATTCTATGTGTAATACAACTATGCATACAAATTTAAAAATTCCCAAGCAATAAATGTGTTTCAAAATGCATTTTTTTAGATTTTAAAGCATAGAAATTTACTGATCCTAACTTGAAAAATTTGGAAATGTAAAACTTTTATATCTTTTTGCCACAAAAACAATGCAATTGTTTACTTTTTTACTATATGCATATGCCTAAATGGTCAATTTAAATGCTTTCAGATGTTGTTTTTAGATTTGAGATGACCTAATGTAGATTTATCAATACATGTATGAACTAGGTCTACTTTGCAATTATTGAAATAAACCCTAGTTATCGTATGAATGCAAAATGCAATGTAATTTTTTACCCTTTTAATACTTTTTTTATGCCAATTATGTATGCACTAATGATGAATGTAAATAACTTAGGATCTTACTCAAATTTTTAAATGATGCGCTTCATATTTCAAAAGGTTTAAAGTGTAAGAAAACGTTAGGTTCACCAAAATGTTTGATTGGGAAAAGGGATCTAGGTCCTAAATCACATTTCTCCCAATATGGGACATTAAGGATTAGAAATGATCTCAAATCCACTTGACTACAAACCTTAATGGAAGAGTCAAAATGGTGGATCAGGGTTCTAAACCTTATTTTTTATTTTTGTGTTGTGATGAATGATGTAGATTGATTATTAATTGATTGAAATTTAAGATGAAATTTTGTTCCTAGGTTAACTATGAAAATGCAACAAATTATTATGATTTTTAAGCAATATAAAACTAAAAGACATAAATTGATTTTAGAAATGCGGGGAGCAGACACAAAGGAACTTGGTATGAAAATTTGGTGTTGAATTAGCTGGTTAGGTACACGATGCACCCTAGACCGGACTCCTATTTTAGATATGAAATCATAAGCATGAAGCCTCTAGTTTGTAGCTCCTATTCTCCTAGGGTCGCTCTCGAAACTTCATCTATTGATGTAAAAATCTATTTTTTGTGTCTTGTCAGCTTGTGGGTCTTGAATGTGTGAATGAAAAATTAGTCTTCAGTCTTCCTCCACTTTGCTTTAGATTTGAAAACCTACACACATGAAAGAGGGGAAAGGGTTATGTCATGTAGATCTTGCTTATGTCAAATCTTATTTTGGTATTTCTACCCCCACAATAGCTTGATGATGTATAAAGAGATCTTACCCTCGGTCGGGCAAAGGCTAAATAATAAAAAAATAATGAATCGACTAATGTTGCAACTCACCACTCAGATTTGCATTCCTTGATGGACTGAAGTCATGTACTCATCACCTTCAAGGAGAATTGATTGCTTGATTTAAGTCTTGCAAGTGTTAGTACTCACAAAACAAATGATCATAAAACATAAAAACTTACATGAAAACATAATGAATAATTGACATGATGCTTGATTGGAATAAATTCTACACTAATGCTGATAATTTTGCTCTTGACTGCTCTTGATTTTTTTTAGGATGATCAATTTTCTCAAATAAAAGTGCTAGGTTTCATTAGGTGTGCTTAGTTTTAAAATGACTAGTATTTATATGCAATTCTTCTAATATCCCAAAAATCAAATACCGCTAGCTGACAAATGAATTTGGAAATTCAAATAATAAAATACTGACATTGACATGTCTAAGAAGGAGCCAAAAAGAGGTGGTCTAGGGCATGTAGTGCCCTAGACTAGACCCATTATTTTTGAGAACCAAACTATTGAGGGCAAATATTAAATGTTCTTTTTTATTTCTCATTGTTTCATTTTTTAAAGATGTTTATAAAATGGGTGATTAAATGCATAATTAGATCTAAGCACATAGGGGAAGCCAAACCTAATGTGAAATTGTCAAGGATAACAATTTTCGATGCTACACACACACATACATATATACATATACATATACATATACATATACATATATATGTATATATATACATACATATATACATGCATACATACACATTTACTCCTTGTTCTTATTCTTCTTGTTCCTACTCTTGTCTTGCACTCTTGTTTTTATTCTTGTTCTTGCTCTTTTTGTTTATCTTTCTTTTGCTCTTATTTTTTTTCTTGCTCTCTTTTTTTCTCTTTCTCTTGCTCTTGCACTTTTTCTTGTTCTACTTATTGTTCTTTTTCTTTTTCTTATTTTTTGTGGCTACTTTTATTGTGAAGAAGTTCTAGAAAGATAATTTTCCAATAAATCACATAAATGATGTCAAAATACTAATTTCTTTTTGAAAATTACTAAGGCCTAGGTTGCACTTTCCCCAATCTCTCAAAAATTAGGTATTTTGTAGCCTTGAAAGAGAATTTGTTGAAAACCCTAATTCTGCAATAAATCGCTTAATTATGCTCCATTACTCCACTTTCATGACTATTTTTTATATCACCATGGGATAATTTTATTTTATGATTTATTAGGATGTGGTTGAAACTTTTGATTTTGGAATTTATCTTGGTTCATGATACACATTACATACATGAGTTCACCTTGATCATGGTTATAAATATTTGTTATGTGAACAGATGAATTAAAAAAAAAGTGTTTCCTTTCTTATGTGATCTATATATGAGTAGTTAATTCATGATTTATTTCATGCTACATTAGGTTATTCTATAAAATTGATTAAAATTCCAAAGTACATACCTCAAAATTATATTCATATGGATATTGAATGCTATTAATATGTGATTTAGATTATTAATTAAATTTGATTGAATGTGGATTTGAATATAATCTAATTTCTTGTTGCTTCGGCTATGATTTCCATCATGATGATATAATAATTATAATTGAGTGTGCATGGATTCCATTACCAATGGAAATAGGGAGGTCACATGGTAACCCCATATATGAATAACTAGTAAAGCCTGACTCTTGATGTAGGAGCATCCCTGGTTGTAAAGAAATCCTATATCAATAAATAATAGTTATTTTCTTGCATTACATTTTGTAGTAGTTTCGGTAGTTCATTCCACATTTTTCCACATCATTGTTTCTCATCTCATAGAGCAGGATATAACATCTACACATCAACATCTATCATATATCCAAATTTCACATCATTTGCATTTGTTTACCAGAAGTTATCGCTCTCAGAATTCCACCGTGTTTACCAATCAGAGTATTTGGGGCCGACCTGGTCTAGTTTCTTAGTGTAGACCTATTCTAGATCATGCAGAGCTTAATAGGACATAATACAAGCATCTTGGGTCAGTTGGGACCTATCTTGGAGATTCACAAGTTACTTCTTTTCACATGGAGTTATCTTTCCACATTTTGAGGCCAACGTTCATGTATGATCATTCATCGAGTTATTAACCCTTGTGGCTGACACAAACCTATATTGAGCTTGAGAAGCATATTTATTAGCATTGTAATCCATTGTAGAGCATCAATAGATTAGAGATAGATTCAAAAGCATTATATTTTTACGTAAACCCTTTAGAGGCATGTAATAAGGCCTGTTGGCTAGTTGTATTGTTGAAAGCCCTTGTGGTTGGCTGTGAGCCCTGAATATTCACCCTTGAGGCCTATGTTGCATGTAAGATTATCAATTCAATGAGATATCATGTTCACATATCAATTCATTGTGTTATTTCCACCGTGTTGACTCATTGTTGACTCATGGTTGCAATACATATGCCTTGCAATAGTTTGTTATCTCAAACTATTACCTAACCTTCATCTAAATTGATATGTCATAATTCACTTATAAACTAGACAACAAATACTATTATTATGATACTGGAAAGACAAGTACTGGCCATTATGTGACACTTGTTAATAAAAAGGATAATGATACACTAAAATAATAATAATAATAATGGTGGATGGTAGAAAGACACACCCTTAAGAGTATAAACAAGACCAAGTCCAAACATTCATATTACACTTTCTCTCATTCATTTTTTTTTACCAGTCTTATATGATTAAAAATAAAACTTTAAAATAAAACAATAGCCACAAACTAAAGAGTTGTAATTTAATTGCTCGAGTACAATTAGTTAGGATGATAATATGTTTCTTGATTATGTCATCCACCAAGATTCAAAATCTTTGAAGATATGATATAAAGGATGATATAAAGGATGAGATTGAGATCATACCATGACGACATTAGATTACTCCTCAATTCTTGACTCTTAGAAAACAAATATCAACATAAACTTATACTCATATTTGTAATAGCAAAGAAAACTTATAAATGATATAAAATCTTCCATTAAAAAGAAAAAAAAAAGCCAAACATCTTTGGATGTGCCGGGATTAAATACATTTAAAGCTCTACATTATTAGGTTATGAAAAAAATTGCGCACGAAAAAATTGCGAGGCAATCCTTTTCTCAGGTTGTGGGCTTACTTTTTTACATCCCTCCATTTTTATCTTTGTAGTCTTGCGAAGCAATTTATCTTTGCGGGCGAGGGCTTTTCTTTATCAGTTTGCTTATATCTTAATCCCAAAGGCAGTTGCAGGTATCTACTAGTCTTCCAAATCGCCAGGAAAAGGGTTTTAACCTGCTGATCTGTGGGCGTGCAATTTTTTTCTAATTTGTGAGGTAATAATATTCAACTTTTATTCTTATTCGAGTGTTTTGCAGTCGAACCTATCACACGGCTCTAGTCCACTAATAACCAGAAAAGAATGATTAAACAAAAGCACATACTATATTTTCAGGCATAGTTTAATGTTCAATAGTTTCTTGGTCATTATTTGCTGTGCTTGAGTTTCTTTCAAAGAGATTAACGTCTGCCGGGGGTTTGGGCTGTTGTTGTGTGTTCTTAGTAACATGTTTAGTCATGGCTTCTATTCACACTAATTATTTTTTTGTTTTCTTTTGGGTCTCTGCTAAGCTAGACGCTAATTTGGCATATAAGGACCCCCTTTGCAAGCGCCAAGGGAATTTCAATCCCATTATTTTGATATAAATTTCTTTGTGTTTACTTTATAAATTGTTCAAATTTTGTATCAATAAGTTTCGATCTTATGACCAAAGCTTCAGAGAAAATTTAACCGCGTCAGTCTACCTTCACTAGTAATGCTAGAGAAACATAATACCTGCAACCTGCGTATTGATGTCTTAATAAGTACAATGTAGAGAGCAATCTGTACAACATTCCTTTGTATTCAAAAGCCAGATCTGTATTTTAGTCAGAAATAATAGAGAGTATGAGCTACTAATTGTATCTGAAGATTTAGTCTTCGAAGTTAGGGAAAGAAACATAGGTTTCTTGGTGGTTGGCAGGTCATGAAACTTCAGTTGCAGCCGTTTCAGAAATTTCTCCTTCGTTAACTTGTTCATGTTTTTTTGATGTTTAGCTGATGAGGCCCAAGGCTTCAGGCTTAATTGCAAGTCCACACTTATTAGCTACCCAAGCTCCAACAAGGGATGTGCACTGGTCCAGAAGATGTCGATGTGATCTAGATGGTCTATATATTACCTTGAGGGTGTAGGTAGATTGGCAAGGCCCATTTTACATTTGATATTTGGTCATGAAGTTGAAACCTGATGGGCACACTTTGATATTAAACACCTCTGTGTGTGAGTGTAAAGTTCTATTCTACCCCCACGGAGCTTGCATATGCTAAATATGTTTGTTCGCTAGGGTGGGGCTAAAAAGTTAGCTTTATGTTTTGTTTTAAGCTCGAAATAAAAGAAACAAATTAACTGCAGTCTTAACATAATTAGAAGGGCTATATACAAATGTTGTTTATATTTGGACAAGTGCAGGGCCTTGCTTGTTCGTTAATGTTAGACCAGAGCTCTTTAGAAACTTTTTTGATCGTTATGATTAAATAATGAGTGCCTGCAAAGTTCCATTGGCACTTTGCGTCATGTTCGACACTTAATTGCTTGAAGAACCTTGAATTACTTTTGAGATACATCTTTTCTGATTAGTCAGGGTACTTGTTCTACATACATATTTCGAAAGTCTCATAAGGATCTGATTGCGAACTCTTATGGTTGTTGGTAAAGCTTTGTGACATTAAACTTTCTTCTAGGGCTTTTTGGGAATGGGACAATAGGAAGACAGGGGATGTGTTTTGGGCATGGTAGCTTGGGGGCCTTTTTTTTGGGATGGCAGCACACACACACACACACACTTACATGTATAGGGATTTCCAAATTTCTACAAGTTTGACTGTACACGACATCAAAATTAAGATAGTGACAGCAATAAAAGTTCATGACAGTAGTATGACTATGGATCATTAAGACAGTGACGACAATAAATAAAAATTTAAAATAATGACAGTAACAGTAGTAAAAGTAGTATAACAGCAATAAATATATCATGATCTATATTCATAACAAAGTTTATATCCCTGACACTGACAGAAGTATGGCAACAATAAAAACTTATATCAAACTTCTGATTTCAATATTCATCGTTCAAACTTAAAACTCATTGTCTTGATAGACAGCAGCATAAAAAAATACAGTAGTGCTCCTATATACAACTTTGCCTCATCTTGACTATCAATATTAAATGATTTCTTTGCATCTGGGTCACTCTGCGATTGAAGCTGTGGCTCATCTAATGGAATCCTGAACAATCACAGCTGCACCTTCTCCTTGTTAATTTGCCTAACATATTTAGGATCAACATCCCAATGTGTGGCTGGAGCTGTCCTACCAATGCTGAAGTTTTAAGGCACAATGAACTACAATCAGCTTCTTTGCTTGTCCAGAGGTAAGTTTGTTCCTCTTAATTGAGTGGATGAAGCTATAGGTGAACCAATTCCTCTCTGCAGAAGAGGAACTATAATTTTGTGAGAGTAGGGGAATGACAAATTGCTTTAACTCTGATGTGTCCTTTCCATGAAGTTTCCACCATCCGATAGGATTTTTGGTGAAATAGTCAACTTATTCGTTCTATTGTCTGGTTTGTTGAATGTAGGACCCTAAAGATCAAAAAATTGAAGCCATTGCTCATGAAGTATGGTTACATTCTCAACCCTATACATCTTGTGCAGGGTCTTTATAAACTTTTCCATTACCTCATTATCCTTAGAAGGAGGAACACAACCAGGTCTAGCTGCATACCCCTTTGGATTACGATCATAGGCAACCATATGAAGAGGGATGTTCATTGTGTTCCACCACCTTGTGACTATAGGCTTGATATGCTTCTTATGGAAATGTAATTTAGAATCCTTGTCACAAGTTGCTTGCCTTATTTCTTACAAATCTCTATAAGGCTAGGAGAGATTGTATCCACATATTTGATTGTCATGTCCCCTTCGCCCATGGGGGAAATGTTAATATTTTTAATTTAATAAGAGTGTTTTTTAAACACCAAGTTAATAATATAAACATGTATTAATAAAAATAATATTAATACTATTAATATAATAAATATAAATTTAAAATTTGAATTTTGGTGGGCTGTTTGGGTTCTTGTGACCTATTCCAAAATGTGTATTTAACCAGGTTTTGTGCCTCATTTGAACCATCTAGTTATTTTTTATTTATAGTGAAATCAATTACTGTAGCTGTGAAGAATCACTGGAATGAAAACCCCTGTGACCATTGGCAGGTAGACGAAAACCTATCTGTTTGTGTGAGCAAATTCCATCTCTTCAAGGAGTTTGCAAGAGTTTAACTCAAAAATTCTGTTCCAGGTGTGGTGAATGTGATAGATGCAACAGGAAGACAAATCACCTGAGCAACATGGTTTCTTTTTGTGGAACTGCTGAAGCTCACAGGCGAAACAATCAAGTGAAGACTGGGATCCTGCAATTAAGTCTGTAGGGTTTACCATCAGCAAATTGTGACTCAGATCCGATCCTACCTTGTTAATCAGTTTCCAGCAATCCTTGGTGGCATCAAATATCCAGAATTGAAGCAGTGACTGTGAATTAACTATTACAGAAGTGACTTCCATTGAAAAATTTGTTGAAATTTGAGATTAGAGGGTTTGCACTTGTGCTGAAGCAATCCAAAAGGCCAGAGCCATATATAGATCCAACATATCACTTAACCTGCCACCTAGGACACATTTGTGCTAGCAAATCTAAAACGCCATTCCCTTCTAAGTTTAGGTCTCTGGACTTAGCTCTATTTTGATTAGGGCAAATCTTATAGGTACTCAAATTCTAACCAGCATCCAAGCGCACCACAGATTTCATTCAAAACACAGAACACAGTGAGTCAGAGGGATAGGCCCTGGTCCAGGAGTGTTCCTGCAATCAAATTGAAGGATCAGATTGGATGATTACAGTTCCAGCTTACTCTTAGTGAGTCATATTTACAGATCTGAAATTGTATTACTTTCCTGCTTGTTGTCTGCTGATTTGTAAACTGCTTCAAATACTCAGATCTGCATATTATTAATATCCAGTTTGCTCTAAATCTGTGTATTTCTGAATCAATGCAATTAGGGTTTCATGTATTAGACTGAAGTTAGAGTTCCTTGAAAGCAAATCCATACAGTGGCCCGTTTAGGATCACAATGGACTGAGAACAGTTACAAGTTTCTTCTATTACTGATATATGGTGAAGTGGTTTGATGGTCGTCGAGTCAATTTGACTGTAATGTAAGCTCTGTATGAACAGAAATTTATCAAACATTAAACAATGACAGCAGATAAGAAATCACCTTAATTTCTGCCCTAGGTTTTGCACTGAAAACTGTCTCAAATTCTGCCCTAGGGTTCTTACATTGATTACCCCCATGACAGAGGATATGATAGAGCAAATATATTTACAAGCAACATTGAAAAAAATTAAAAACATTAACAATATTAATTTTTAAATAGAAAATAAAAACAAAGTACTAATATATTAAATATAAATTTCTCACTTGACAGTGGACCACCAAGCATCATCAAGCACCCTTTGTCTCACCTTATTTTATTCTTCTGTCTTTGATTAAGCCCACTTTTACCACTCTCCACAAACCACTGTGGATTGTAGAGCATCTTGCATCTCCAACATTTTCTTTAACAAAATAAAATAGCTAGCATATCTAGGATCATTTAGTTTAAGGATTTTTTTTTCTTCAAAAAATATTGAAATTTTGTAAATGATATGTGGTGTTTACACATGAACATTTGTTTGTCTTTAGCTTTAGTCATTGATGTCTTCACCCAACCTATTTTTTGATGTCTCTCAAAGCATTTACACAACATGGAGTCTCAAAAAATGTTTGTAAGGAGTCTAAACTATCAAACCAACTTACTTACAAACATGAGCTAAATTTGTCACAACTTGCACAACATTAGAAGACCGACCTCCTGTGTGGCCTTTCTCAAAAGGCCAAACTGACAATCAATATCCTTACATTTTTCAGAGTAGTCAATAGCTCTAAGAAAGTATGAATCAGAAAGCCAATTTCAAATATCAGTCCACCCATTCATGACAATGGAACAACCTCTCCTAACCCATGTTTGTCTCCTCTTCTCCATCAATATGTTCACCTTTGAATATTTTTTCAAGGGAGTAGGCAATCTATGTTCTCTAGTGGGTACATAAGAGGGTCCAATTGTAGTTGTATTTATTAACATCTCTTTGAAATAAAGAGACCTTGCCACATGAAATGGGATGGCATGGCCATAAAAAAATGTGGCCTTTAAATTATCGACATCCTCATGCTATTGCAAATTCAACAGCCTTACCATTGCATTTTGGCCACCTGTAATAGAAGTGGCCTTATTCTCCCCTTTATCACAACTTTCTAGTTGATATATTGGAATACTTGTCAATAGATGGCAATAGTGTCGATGCACATTTCTCAATAGTATTAATCCAAGAGTTTTTGCCTCACTCTCCTCAACCAACTTTGCCATTTCAATGTGTTGTTTGAAGAATATATCATAGTTACATCACTGTCGGGGATAGGGGGACTTTGGAATGAGGGGATGGGTTTCTGGGATGGGGGGACAAAGGGGTCTCAGTTTGGGGACGACGGCGGGGGGGGGAGGTGGGGGGGTAATGCTAGTTATGAAAAGATGTATAAGACTATTAAGAAGTAAAATAGCAAAATTGCAAATGCCAAATTTTTTTATTTTCTCATTCTCAATAACTTGATCTAGACAAACTTTCTAATTTGAATAACCACACGATGTTTTTGAAGAGGAAGGAAGGGACTACAATCGCAAGAAATTTCTATCCATTAAGGTAGGCAGGTAGGCTCTACACTGCTACAGTTGATTATACTTTTTTTTTCATAAAACTTAGGGAGTTTGTTATGTTGTTTCAGTATGCGCTCACACAAAACCATAATTCTATAGCACTAGCAACTTGTGAAACATTTCTTTGATCTTTAATCTTTGACAATAAAAATGAGTTGTAGTGATGACAATGAGACAGATAATGAAGAAGTAAAGCCAAGGGAAGTTGAAAGAAGTGATGGGGGTTCCCATTTTTTCTAAAAATCCACACACAAGTGTTGTTGCAACACCAACAAACCATTTTGCATGCCCTTCACTCTCTCTTCAAAGATTTGCAAAAGGCCCTTTCAACTCCAAAAAACCCTTGCTGAAATTTGTCACCATTTTGAGCAATAATAAGGTTAAAAATGCAAGGCGCAACAAGCTTTGGTTGTGCAATATTTGTAAAATTGATGTTCATAGGAGCTATAATAGGTTTGGAAACAATTTATTAGGTAAGAGTGGACATAGGATTAGAGTTTGTGAGGATATATTGCAGTGTACCCTGGGGACGCGGCCCCACCTAAATCTTGAGCGTTCCCTCATTGGTGGTAAACACAAAAGAATACAAATGTTAATTTGTGCTTTTCAAGCATCTTAGAGTTGGATATGGGGTGTGCGAGGGCTTGTGGTGTCATGTCCCCATTATTTGATGAGGCCCATTTCAACTAAAGGTGGCAAAATAGATTTTTATAACACTTTTGAATCTAATAATAAATAAATATATATATATATATATATATATATTTTTGGTGGAGGTCATCCACATATTCTTTTTTGCTACTCGATATGGGAGCACGAGCCTGAACCTCTTCGGCTAAGAGCCAAGGACCGAGGGGTATCCATTTCGCCAAATTGACCTGAGGCATGATCCCGATCTCATCCCTTTTTTCGGCGTCGAGCCTTTGCACTCAGCAAGACTTGATCCTTGGTGGGCTTATTTAGAACCTTTGAACTTCACCAGTAAACCAAGGGCCCATTCACAAATATTAAATATTTAAATAATAATAAATTTAAATTATTAAAAAATAATATTTAAATTTAATATCAATTTGGCTGACCCCTTTCATGGTTGCTTGCTGCTATTGTTTAGATGATCGAATAAATACATGGAAATCTGAGTGCGTAGTTGGCAAATGCTCTGGTAGGATGAAAACCCTTCCAAAACTGTGTATTTGTTCATTACTTCATCATCCATCTTTGATTTCCCCATACTTGTAATTGCAAGTGGCGCCATAGCTCTGAGCACAGGAGGGCGCGATTTAAGCAATCTGTGTGGTCGAGCCATTGGCTCTGGCCACCCGCACCTCTAGCGACATCACACTCAGAGCCAACCAATCCCGTCACGACTTCAGATATTGTGCAGACAGAGACAACCCGCGTGTAGTGACTCGACACCATTCATTTGAATTCTGGCGGGTGTTTAGAAGAGGTGATACTCATCCGAGCCTCTTAGTTTGTCCTCCATCGAGATCTGGAAGGAAATGAGCCATCTCAGGAGCCGTTGCACTAAACACATCCTCTGATCAGTATTCACGGTAGGTGGAGAATTATAGCAGTGTGCATTACATTATTGTGTTTTCACTTTTCTCTGCTATAAGTGTTGAATACTGGACTTCATTCATCACCTTATCTGGGTGTAGCATGCAAACATTTGGGATTGTAGATGCGTTGATAATCTCTCTCAGAGACTTTATATACTGTACAGTGCAGGTGAACATTGAATTTGAGTATTCGTATTTTCCTGTCAGTATTGCATATTTCAGTTCAGTCTATGATTTTTGGATTATAATTCTGAGTTTGCTGTGAAGTGGGGATTCTGTGTTTTTCCCTGTATTCCGAATTGTCTGTGTGATATCTATTACTTGATATCATTTCACAATGTTCCAGTTTCGGTTATAGTTTGAGTGAAGATTAGGCTTGGCTCTTTACAATGTGCTTAGTATTTGTGTGATTAATAAATTTATCTCTCAGTATCACTGGCTTGAGATCGTGTGTAGCATATTGAGGTTTTCATTTTACTGATTAAAGAAAATATATTTCTGCTGTACTCGGGACTGGGCATCTTACAGTGGTATTAGAGCCACAATCTTGGCCAGCTTGTGGACGATTTGAAAATATATGCAATTGAGTCAAAGAGATTTGGGGGCAATAAAAAGAGAGAGGAGGAAGTTGGAAGCATCCTCGCATAGCAGCGATAGTGGAATAGGAGGTAGAGGTAAGAAGAAGATGGTAGAGTAGAATGATGAGATTAAATCCTTCCTGCAGAAGCAAGATCAAGTGAACCAAACACTATTGCAAATGATGCAGGCCCTCACCATTGCTATAACCAGCAACAAATCAGGACCTAACAATGTTGAGGAAGGCAACTTTGAGCAATCTGGAGGAGGGAATCATAGTAGAACATCAAATGGATCCACTGTTAAACCCTCCCAGCCTATTTTCTTGCCTAGGATAGAGGCACCCCATGAAGGAGAAGGATAGAACCAGCCTGATTTTAGTAGTATTGTGCAAGATTACATGATGTTGGCTGTTGATGTTCGAGCAAAGGTTCCCTTTGATCAGTTCAATAATGCTAGAAAGGGATTTGGACATGATGGGAGACAACGTTTGCAGCGAGTCAATAAAGATCTTCAATACAAAGTCAACAATCTCACTCCTTACCATAGTTGAAAAACTCACCAATTTCAAAAACTCGCCAAGCTTGGAAAATACGGTACGGAAAAAACTCGGCAAAAGTTTGGAAAAAACTCAGCAAAAACTCGGCAATTTAAAAAATAGCTTAAGCTTCATTAAAAACACTTTTTTTTTTGCAAAATTCAATGATAAGATGCATCCAATGAGTCAATAAAATGAGTACATAGAAGAAACATGCTGAGTATAGTTATATTTGATTGATTTGAAAGAAAACTAGATACAAAATTGCATCATTTTCAAAAATCCATTGTCCTAACTCCTAAAAATTCATCAATGATATTTTCTTGTTCATCTATATGAATAAGATTTGTAGATGCATGTGACAATGGTGGTGAAAGATCAATACATTCTAAGTTGCATTCTTTATGTAGAGGGGGTATAAAAATATCACTTTTTGTCGACGCGATTCCCCCACCAAGTTCTTCTTTTGTTTTTAAATTTGAAAGCCATTGGTCTGGGGGCGGCAGCCCCCAATGGGGTCAAGGGGCAATGCCCCTTGCAGGGTCCCGGGGCAGTGCCCTGGGCGTGCTCCCTGTCACGAGACAGGGCGGGGTCGAGGGACAGCGCCCCCGCCACCAAGCACATTTTTTTTCTTGGATGGCCTTCAGATTCTTCATTTTTTAAACATTTTTCCTTGAAAAGTGATGTGTTTAAACTGCTTTGAAAATGCAACAATTTTTATTGTTTTTATGTTGTTTCTTCAAAATTGCTTCTTTCTATCAATTTACTCACAACAACTGGTGTTGATACATAAATGGTTTTTTTCTAAAATCTACCTACAAATTCTAACAATGCATCTATATGATTTAAACAACGCAAATTAGGACTATTCATCAGGCAAGGCTAGCAATTGCGCGAGCTTTCATCCTAACGCATTGATCCTAACTTAACTCACTGTATTTTCCAGCCTTTAACAACTCTCTCTGGCAACAATGCGGGTTTTTCTAGAAAACTCGCCGTACATTCTGGAAAAACTCGCCAAAATTACGGCGAGTTTTTCCAGAATGTATGGCGAGTTTTCTCGGTGTACAAATGCTTGGAAAACTCGCTAGCCAAAAAAACTCGTCGAGTTTTTGGTGAGTGTTGCATCTATGCTCCTTACATTTGATGGTTCAGGAAAGGTTCTGCATGTGCGTGGGTCTAGAAGATTGATACACACTTTTCTCTCAGCCCTATGATTGAAGATGAAGCTATCAAGTTTGACATTCTGCATTTGGAAGGTGTGGCTCATGAATGGTGGCACCATGGTATTGTGACGCAAGGGTTTGACCTTGTTACTACATATGCTGATTTCACACAAAAGCTTAGGGAGTGGTTTGATAGAAAGGATCCGGAGGTGTACTTCCAAGATTTGACAAGAGTAAAGCAGCTTGGGATAGTGGATGATTATGTTTCAGAATTCCAAAGGCTAGCTATTATGGTTTCGAATTTTTCCTATAAGAGACTCATGCTCCTCTTCATCAAAGGGCTATCAAATTCTTATCGTGGTTTGGTAAGAGCTTTAGAGCCGACATCATTGGAAGAAGCTATTCGAAGGGCCTTGAACCTTGAAGACTCCACCATGAAGAGTAAGCCTATGATCAAGAATGCACCAATAGGACAGCCAAAGAAGCCACCCTACGAGATTACTCCTCAATTGACGAACTCACCACCACGATCTCACAGAATGGACGTGTCTAGGAAGGAGCTACGAAGTAAGGTATTGCGTTACTATTGCAAGGAACCTTGGGCACGAGGTCACATGTGTAGGGGAAAAGGACAAATCCACTATATTGAGGTAACCCCTGATAATGATGCTGAAGAAGGGGAAGGTGAATTCGCAGACCTTATTGATGAGGAGGTGCACGTAGAGGCACTGGCAGGAGGACATACGGGAGTCACCCTTGCATCTCTTTTAGGAGCACCTCAGTACCATTCTCTTCGCATTAGAGGGGACTTACACGGACAAAGGGTAACAATATTAATCGATAGTGGAGCCACCCATAATTTCATCGATGAAGGGCTAGTGGCTAAGATGAGCCTAAGGGCGGAAGATTTCAAAGGATTTAATGTGACAGTCATAGATGGTTACACTATTCCATGCAATCGTTGGATTCAACAAATTGAGTTTTCCATAGGAGGACACAAGATGCGGGATGATTTCTACATAGTTGGCATTGGAGAGACAGATGTGGTCCTGGGAGTGCAATGGCTGCACTCGCTTGGGGAGTACATGACAAACTATCAAACTCTGGAGTTGAGGTTCAAAGCTGATAGAAAAGAGGTCGTCCTTCAAGGAATCTCCAAGGTAGGCCCCAAGGAAGTCTTGGCTAAGGCAATAGAGAAGGCGCGAACAAGAGCGAAGACATTCAAAGATCTAGATCTAAAGTTGCTTGAGGGCAAGCAACACCTGAGCGGGGAGGACTGTCTTGTCCCCGTTACTTGTGAGGCCCTATTTCAAATAAAGGTGGGAAAATAGTGTTTTTTAACACTCCTGAAGTTAATAATAAATAAATATGAAATATTTAAATAATAACAAATTTAAATTATTAAAAAATAATATTTAAATTTAATATCAATTTGGCCGACCCCTTTCATGGTTGGCGCCTAGAATAATATTTGAAGTTTCTTGGCTGACTTCTTTGAGTTGGCAATTTGATTATTATTTAAGGTTGCTTGCTGCTATTGTTTGAATCATCGAATAAAGACATGGAAATTTGGTCGCGTAGTTGGCAAATGTTTTGGTAGGATGAAAACCTTTCTAGAACCGTGTCTTTGTTCATTACTCCGCCATCTATCTTTGATTTCCCCATACTTGTCATTGTAGGTGGCACCATAGCTCTAAGCACAGGAGGGCAAAATTTAAGCGATTTGTGTGGCCGAGCCATTGGCTTTGGCCACCCACATGTCAAGGCACCTCTAGCGACATCACACCTGGAGCCATCCAATCTCTTCGCAGCTCTAGATATCGTGTAGACAGAGACAACCCGCATGTAGTGACTCGACATCATTCATCTTAATTTTGGTGGGTGTTTAGAAGAGGTGATACTCATCCGATCCGAGCCTTTTAGTTTTTCCTCCATCGCAATTTGGAAGGAAAGGAGCCATCTCAAGAGCCGTTGCACTTCACACTCATCCTCTGATCAGTATTCGTGGGAGATGGAGAATTATAGCAGTGCACATTACATTATTGTGTTTTCTCTGCTATAAGCGTTGAATAGTTGACTTCATTCATCGCTCAATCTAGGTGTAGCATGCAAACATCTAGGATTGTAGATGCGTTGATAATCTCTCTTAGAGACTTTATATACTGTACACTTCGGGTGAACATTGAATTTGATTATTCGTATTTTCTTGTCAATTTGCATATTTTAGTTCAGTCTATGATTTGTGGATTATAATTCTAATTTCTAAGTTTGTTGTAAAGTGGGGATTCTATGTTTTTCCTTGTATTCCGAATTGTTGGTGTGATATCTATTGCTTGAGATCATTTCGCAATGTTCCAATTTTAGTTACAGTTTGAGTGAAGATTAGGCTTGGCTCTTTACAGTGTGCTTAGTATTTGTGTGATTAATACCTTTATCTCTCAGTATAACGGGCTTGAGATTGTGTTTTCTCTGCTATAAGCGTTGAATATTTGACTTCATTCATCGCCCGATCTAGGTGTAGCACGCAAACATCTAGGATTGTAGATGCATTGATAATCTCTCTCAGAGACTTTATATACTGTACACTACGAGTGAACATTGAATTTGAGTATTCGTATTTTCTTGTTAGTATTGCATATTTTAGTTACAGTTTGAGTGAAGATTAGACTTGGCTCTTTACAGTGTGCTTAGTATTTGTGTGATTAATACCTTTATCTCTCAGTATCACGGGCTTGAGATTGTGCGTAGCATATTGAGGTTTTCATTTTGCTGAGTAACAAAAATATTTCTCTGCCGTACTCGGGATTGGGCATCTTACAGTGGTATCAAAGCCACAATCTTGGCCAGCTGGTGGACAATTTGAAAATATATGCTATTGTGTCAAAGAGATTTGAGGGCAATAGTAAGAGAGAGGAGGAAGCTGGAAGCATCCTCGCATAGCAGCGATAGTGGAATAGGAGGCAGAGGTAAGAAGATGGCAGAGCAGAATGATGAGATTAAATCCTTCCTGCAGAAGCAAGATCAAGTGAACCAACCACTGTTGTAGATGATGCAGGCCCTCACTACTGCTATAACCAGCAACAAATCAGCACCTAACGATGCTGAGGAAGGCAATTTTGAGCAATCTAGAGGAGGGAATCATTGTAGAACATCAAATGGATCCACTGTTAGACCCTCCCAGCCTATTTTCTTGCCTAGGATAGAGGCACCCCATAAAGGAGAAGCAAAAAACCAGCTTGATTTTAGTAGTATTGTGCAAGATTACATGATGTTGGCTGTTGATGTTCGAGCAAAGATTCCCTTTGATCAGTTCAATAATGCTAGAAAGGGATTTGGACGTGATGGGAGACAACTTTTGCAGCAAGTCAATAAAGATCTTCAATTCAAAGTCAGCAAGCTGTCACTCCCTACTTTGATGGTTCAGGAAAGGTTACCACACGTGAGTGGGTCCAGAAGATTGATACACACTTTTCTTTCAGCCCTATGATTGAAGACGAAGCTCTCAAGTTTGCCATTCTGCATTTGGAAGGTGTGGCTCACGAATGGTGGCACCATGGTATTGTGATGCAAGGTTTGACCTTGTTACTACATATGCTGATTTCACACAAAAGGTTAGGGAGTGGTTTGATAGAAAGGATCCGGAGGTGTATTTCCAAGATTTGACAAGAGTAAAGCAGCTTGGGATAGTGGATGATTATGTTTTCAGAATTCCAAAGGCTAGCTATTATGGTTTCAAATGTTTTCGATAAGAGACTCATGTTCCTCTTCATCAAAGGGCTATCAAAATCTTATCGTGGTTTGGTAAGAGCTTTAGAGTCAACATCATTGGAAGAAGCTATTCGAAGGGCCTTGAACCTTGAAGACTCCACCATGAAGAGTAAGCCTATGATCTAGAATGCACCAATAAGATATTCAAAGGAGCCACCCCACGAGATTACTCCTCAACTGACGAACCCACCACCACAATCTCATGGGATGGACGTGTCTATGAAGGAGCTACGAAGTAAGGGATTGCGCTACCATTGCAAGGAACCTTGGGCACGAGGTCACATGTGTAGGGGAAAAGGATAAATCCACTATATTGAGGTAACCCCTGATGATGATGCTGAAGAAGGGGAAGGTGAATTCGCAGACCTTATTGATGAGGAGGTGCATGTAGAGGCATTGGCAGGAGGACATACGGGAGGCACCCTTGCTTCACTTTCAAGAGCACCTCGGTATCATTCTCTCCGCTTTAGAGGGGACTTACATGGACAAAGGGTAACATTATTAATCAATAGTCCACCCATAATTTCATCGATGAAGGGCTAGTGGCTAAGATGGGCCTAAGGGTGAAAGATTTTGAAGGATTTAATGTGACAGTCGCAGATGGTTACACTATTCCATGCAATCATTGGATTCAACAAATGGAGTTGACCATAGGAGGACACAAGATGCAGGATGATTTCTACATAGTTGGCATTGGAGAGATAGATGTGGTCTTGGGAGTGCAATGGCTGCACTCGCTTGGGAAGTACACAACAAACTATCAAACTCTGGAGTTGAGGTTCAAAGCTGATGGAAAAGAGGTCATCCTTCGAGGATTCTCGAAGGCAGGCCCTAAGGAAGTCTTGACTAAGGCAACAAAGAAGGTGCAGACAAGAGTGAAAACTTTCAAAGATCCAGATCTGAAGTTGCTTGAGGGCAAGCAACACCTGAGTGGGGAGGACTGTCATTTCCCCATTACTTGATGAGGCCCCATTTTAAATATAGGCCAACCCCTTTCATGGTTGGCGCCTAGAATAATATTTAAAGTTTCTTGGCCGACTTCCTTGAGTTGGCAATTTGATTATTATTTAAGGTTGCTTGCTGCTATTATTTGGATCATTGAATAAAAACATGGAAATCTGACCACATAGCTGGCAAATGTTTTGGTAGGATGAAAACCCTTCTAGAACTGTGTCTTTGTTCATTACTCCACCGTCCATCTCTGATTTCCCCATACTTGTAATTGCAGGTGGTGCCATAGCTCTGAGCATAGGAGGGCATGATTTAAGCGATCTGTGTGGCCGAGCCATTGGCTCTGGCCACCCACACGTCAAGGTACCTCCAATGGCATCACACCTGGAGCCACCTGATCCCGTCGCAGCTTCAGATATCATGCAGACAGAGACAACCCGCACGTAGTGACTCGACACCATTTATTTGAATTTTGGCGGGTGTTTAGAAGAGGCGATACTCATCCAAGCCTCTTAGTTTGTCCTCCATCGTGATCTGGAAGGAAATGAGCCATCTCAGGAGCCCTTGCATTTCACACTCATCCTCTGATCAGTATTCGTGGGAGGTGGAGAATTATAGCAGTGCAAATTACATTATTGTGTTTTCTCTGCTATAAGCACTGAATACTGGACTTCATTCATCACTCGATCTGGGTGTAGCACGCAAACATCTGGGACTGTAGATGCGTTGATAATCTCTCTCAGAGACTTTATATACTGTACAGTGCAAGTGAACATTGCATCTGAGTATTGACATTTTCCTGTCAGTATTGCATATTTCAGTTCGGTCTATGATTTGTGGATTATAATTATGAGTTTGCTGTGAAGTGGGGATTCTGTGTTTTTCCCTGTATTCCGAATTGTCTGTGTGATATCTATTGCTTGAGATCATTTTGCAATGTTCCAGTTTTGGTTACAGTTTGAGTGAAGATTAGGCCTGGCTCTTTACAGTGTGCTTAGTATTTGTGTAATTAATACCTTTATCTCTCAGTATCACTTGCTTGAGACTGTGCGTAGTATACTGAGGTTTTCATTTTGCTGAGTAAAGAAAATATATTTCTGCCGTAGTCGGGACTGGGCATCTTACATGCGGGGATCCCCATGCCCCTTTTAATGTTTAATTTTCTTTTCCATATAATGAAGGACTTGTTTTAGACATGCAATTTTGCTCTTTTCTGTTTAGGATGCCTGGACATCCTTGGGATGGTCAAGAGACATCTCAGATGTCCCTAGTTGTCCTTGGAATGTGTAGATGCCCCCTGCTGTATAGCAGACAATTCCTTCCATTTTGAGCCATTTTGAGGAAAAATTGGGGAGACTAGGGGACATCCCTTATTGTCTTGCTCGTCTTAGAAACATGATGTGGGATAGAAATGCTAGTTGCAGAACATAGATTTTGTTATTGTTTCCACTAGTTTTTAACACAAGACAAAGAACAAAGAAAATTATATATCAACTTTCTGTTTTGGCCTTAAAATTTATTTGAGCAGAACTTGTCCAAATTGATACACTATCAACACATATAACATTTTCTATTCTAAGTATAGTGAAACAAACAATGTTTTGTGAAATAATTAAATGGTTTAGCATTATCTTTTTGTGAGATTTTACTATGTGGGAGTATCTTTGCTACCCAAGTCATCACCAGAATGACTATTTTCCAGGATTAGTCATTTCTCTAGGACCTTGTAACTTATGATGTGCATTGGTTAATAATCACAAGACAAGGAGTTTCACAAAGCACACAAGCAGCTTGAAGCATTTGCTAGCACAGGGGAGGAATGCTAAATATAATTGACTGCTGTGAGCTTCTTTCCCTCTAGCTTCTATCCCCACTGGCAAAGTTTTTGGGTGAGGGCTTTCTCACAATCATTGCCGATGTGGAATTAACAATTCAACATTTATGTTGTATTTAATGTGTCATATTCCAAAGTGTAGTATTTAATATTAAATTTTTGTTGGATTTTGATTATGTGGGAGTTCAAGTCATGAACATGATGAATTTTATAGTCATGTCTCTATGATGCTTTAAACTCATGATGTGCATTAGTTAATAATCACAATACAACGTGATCCACAAAGCATGCTAGTAACTGTAACCATTTTTTAGTATTGGGGAGGAATGGTGAATATAATTAAATGATTATTTTGGTTTCCAAACTTATGAAGACTGAATTGCCAGAAAAATTTCATTGTTGACACTGTCCTGTTGAAATGTAGAGAACAGTGATCACTGTATAGATCTTTAGTTGATGGCTGTAGTCTATCATAAAAGGCTACTACCATTCTAGTGCATCTTTCCGTTTTTCAAATATACTTTTAGCTTTTTATTGTAAGTTATGCATATGGATAACTGTAGTTTTTCTCTGCAATTGTTAGTGCCTTACATTTTGCATTTTCACCCCTCTTTAAAAATGCATTCATTCCCAAACCTTTTATAGATCATTATTTAATAATTTATTATTGTGGAACTCTGTTTCTAGCTGATCTAGAATGAATATTGAAATCTATGACCCATTAAACTCATGATGTGCATTAGTTAATAATCACAATATAATGAGATCCACAAAGCACATTAGCAACTCTAAGAATTTTTTAGTATCGGGGAGGAATGGTGAATACAATTAAATGATTATTCTGGTTTCCAAACTTATGAAGACTGAATTGCCAAAAAAATTTCAGTGTTGATACTATACTGTTGAATTGTAGAGAACAGTGATCACTGTATATATCTTTAGTTTTATACAGTGATCAGTGCATTTTTCTGATTTTTAAAATTTACTTTTAGCATTTTATTATTAGGTATGCATATGGATAGCTGTAATTTTTCTGTGCAATTGTTACTTATATTTTGCATTTTCACCCCTCTTTAAAAATGTATTCATTGCTGAAGCTTTCTAGTTCATTGTTTGTTTTGTGGAACTCAGTTTCTAGCTCATTTAAAGTGAATATTGAAATCTATGACCCTTTTAAACTCATGATGTGCATTAGTTAATAATCACACTACAACGTTACCCACAAAGCACACTAGCAACTCTAAGCATATTTTAGTATTGGGGAGGAATGGCGAATATAATTAAATGATTATTTTGGTTTCCAAACATACGAAGACTGAATTACGATAAAAATTTCAGTGTTGATACCATCATGTTGAAATGTAGAGAACAGTGATCATTGTATAAATCTTTACTTGATGGTTGTACTCTATCTTAGAAGTCTACTGCTGTTCTATTGCATCTTTCTGATTTTCAAATTTACTTTAGGCTTTTTATTATAAGTTATGCATAGGGATATCTGTAGTTTTTCTCTGCAATTGTTAGTGCCTTTTATTTTGCATTTTCACCCCTCTTTAAAAATGTATTCATTGCTGAAGCTTTCTAGTTCATTATTTGTTTTAGTGGATCTCTATTTCTAGCTGATTTAAAATGAATATTGAAAGCTAAATTGACTTGTAATTGTCATTTTAACATGTTCCAGGTTACTGGGCAGAAAACGGATTGTACATTGTACCACCAGTCTATGAGATTCTAGTTAAGCAGATCGAAATATTTCATTTGCTTGGTGATTCTCACTCTATAGCAGGATTTGACAATGGCTACAAAGGTTGAGCAGACATCACTTCTTGAAAGACACCGTAACCAATCTACAGCATCACCTGCCACAACACAAGTAGCAGCAGCAAATAGTCCAAAAATTTCTATGCGGGCTGTAAAAGCAGGAGTTAGTTTTGTTATTCCTAAAAATAAGTTGTCAGGAGCTCTTGTTCAAGTAGTTCGTGGTGGTGGTAAAGCTGAAAAGAATGATTCTAAGAAGGATGAGGAGGTCAAACAGCCCCTTAGGAAAACAAAGTGGGGCATTGATTTGACACAAGATGCTGCTGTAAGAAGAGGAAGGGCACTGGCCTATCAGGTGGCAAATTACACTATAAATTCATTGATTATGTTTTAGAATGTTGCCGGTGATTAATATTTTACTTTAGACACATTACCGCCACAATGGGAGTATATGGTGATTGAAATTTAAAATGCCTTAAATGATTATCCAAGCTCTGTGTTATATGGTTCAATATGTAAGATATGAAGTTTTCGTTGTGTTCTTCATGCATTTGTTCTATTTTTGTAATACCATTTTTTTAAATTCTAAATATCCTTATTACCATTGATATTTTGCTCGCTTTCGTTGTGTTCTTCATGCATTTGTTCTATTTTTGTAATACCATTTTTTTAAATTCTAAATATCCTTATTACCATTGATATTTTGCCCCTTCTCGCGAGCCATAAAAGGAAAAAAATTCTCCTCCAGGCTACATCCAACTTAATTTCTCTAGTGGGCCATAAAATATAGTATTTCCCTGTGATTTTCTCACATGGAAGCCTTCCCATTCCAGGTGGCATTAAGTGATATTACTGCCTGTGTGGTGGTACAAATTTTGAGCAGACTCGTGCGGAGCAAATAGCTGCACAGCTGGAGTTAGGCAATTTGGAGATTCACCCTGATGAAGCTACGAGATCACCATCTCCTCCACCAATATATGATAAATCTGGGCAACGAACAAACACTAGAGAGGTGAACAAAATTATTTATAAACAAAAACCTGAATATCACAAGGTTGTTTAACTTAACATGATTGGTTCCAATATGCTACCTATTTAATGTTTGGTCTGAAATAAATGCAGGCAAGGAAGCGGGAGCAGTTGGACTTGGAAAGACGGGAAGCTATTGGTGATTATAAATTATATTTTGCTCTCAAATTTGTTGTATTTTGTAAAATATTATGCCATTTGTGGCATTGTAAATTAATATTCTGTGGCTTTTGTAGGTGAATGCGTGCGCTTAAATCCTAATTATAAACCTCCAGCGGGTTACATTCCTGTTAGCAAAGAGGCAAAGATTTCCATTCCGGTAAGTTATATGCAAACACTTTTACACAAAATTGTCACAATATTTCAAAATTAGTATGCTTGTAAAACCTTGTCAAGCAATGGCAAATTTTGTTGGCAGTTGCAAATGGTTAAGAATGCCTGAAGATTTTTTGTGACAAATTTGTAGAGAAAAATAAATGGTTCAGATCAGGTAGGGGGTAATATTGAAGGAAAAAGGATTTATCTTTAAAAAGCCTTATTGGGATGGTGATGCAATTTTTGTTTTGCTTTACTGCTTGGTTATGAGTACATGCACCTTTGATCGGAAATTCATGTAACTGGTTTTTGGTCTTCCATAAATGATGCAGTAAGATGAGGTTTTAAACCCTTTTTGTTTCGTTTATGCCTTCGTTTATTCAGCTATTCTGGACTTTATCCTGGATGCCATTAGTGTCCAATTATTTATGTTAACCTATGTTTCTGGTTCACTCAGGATTTCGGCTAGATCTGGGTTTGGTTTGATTCTGTTCTGGGTCCATGGTTTGGTTAGCTATGGGTGCAGACAGGGTACAGCCAGTTGGCCCTGGGTTCAACTGGCATCTCCTTGTGCAAACCCGCAGCAGACCCTGGGTTTCTTATTTTTGGGTACTTTTTTAAGGATGAATCCTCATTCGTATGTCCCCTTATTCCAGACTTCATTTCTGGTAAACATAATCTAATATAAATTTATAATGTAATGCAAGTTGACAAGCAGCTCCACCATATCTTAAATGGAGGTTTCTGTGAAGAGCACAACTGGCTCCAACTCGATCCCTGTTGTTTACTGCTTGTATTTGTGTTTTTGAAGGTTTTTAGAAGAATTTTTAGACAGAAGTAGAAGGTGCGCCAAGCATAATTTGTTGCCAGAACTTAAATTAAAACTAAAATAAGGAAACTGCCATCAAATTAAGTAATATTCAACCACTACAGATAGATTATGCACAACAGACATACCCGAAAACCTCCAGATTCATTAAATAAGGCAGATTTGGACATGGTAGGCAAGAATGGCTGAAATTGTGAAAAATCAACGCCTGGCCTCTGGATTTGTTTTCTCCCACATAGAAGCTAGAGACAAGCTGCTGAGAAGGTAGGGCGTCAATGATGAAGACAAGAAATTGGCTGAAAGAGAGGCGTTTTTGCCTCTAGCTTCACACGCCCTTCCCTGGTGAACACGCCTTGTGAAGGGAAATGGTATGACCTTCACATGAGATGTACGACTTCAACCTCTGTTGTAGTCTGGAGCTAGCTGGAAGGTGAGAATGGCGACCCAAGTACAAGGCCCTTCCCTATTATTGAAAATTGGTAAAAATATGCACAAATAATCTCTGATGAAGCATAGATGAACTCCTGTATGAAGCTCCCACAGTAGCAATCATTCAACTGGTATCTCACAGTCTCACAATCACAGATCAATGAAGAATTATTGTTCTCCAATGAAGAATTTCTTGAAACCCTTGTCCTCAGACAAAAACCATAGAAAAGATATTAAGATGCAATGTCAAATATTCAAGAAGTGAGGTCGACTTGCATCTCTTTTTCCGTATATCTCCTAAAAAGCACGACTTCCTTTGAAAACCCTAACTTCGCCATTTAAAATACATTTAAATGTATTTAAGTTATAATCAATAGTCAATTAAATACTTTGGGTGTGCTTTTTTTCACTTAAGTGATTTAATTTATCACTTTATAATATATTTAAGTGGCTATTTCACTTTATAAAGTCAATTTGACTTTATTATAAACCATTAAGTTAAATAATTAACTTAACCACAAAAATATTCATAACTCCCTCCAAACTTAGTATTTCTTCGTGCCGTCAGAAGCTGGCGAACACTGAACTAAAAATGCTTGTGTTGAATCCAATACTGAAGTGAAGGAGTGGGAATGGCAATATCTACCAAAACGGTCACTGACCCCCTAACCAGATCCTGTCAGCCCACGAGGGTCTAAGAAATAGGCTAACCCAAGTGCTCTTGAAACTGACTAGAGTGGGGACATTACAGTCCATCCTCCCCGAAATTGCTTGTCCGCAAGCAATCTCTCATCAAAAAGCTCACAGGACACTACCTAAAGAGAAACCAGAAAACCACCAGACCCGCCAGGATCCCATAGGTAGAACTGTGAAATGTTTCCAATCAATTCCTACAACACCATCACTAAGACCTACCAAACTAAATCATGCTCAATCGCAAGTGCTGCAAGAACATGAGCATTACTTGGAAGCAACCCTGAAAATTGACAAAGCTTGCTTCCAAATTATACGCAGGATAAGCTGTCATACAAATCATCTAATCCATGCGCAACTGAACGGTGCATACGCCAAATCTAATGTGCATGAGGGTCAAATGAAAAACTATATGCACTTCTCACCATGTACACACAAAAAGTCTCCTCAACGAGCCCTGTTTGAAGTCTTGGTACACTGGTAGGATCCCAAACATTATGTTCGCTCATCTCAAGAGTGTGATCAGCACTAACCTCATAGAGCGGATTGTTGTAAGGCACTATAGCATCCGCCTCAAACAAAGGATTGTTCACCAAGTGAACTATACCACAATGCTAATCAAAACTGCATCCCTTTGAACTGTCGGAGTCATGAGCTGTGTCACACCCCTTTGCCAGTCCCCTCAACACATATTTCCTGCCCCGTACCTCAAATTTCATTTCCATCTTTTGCGTATTGAGGGTAAACTCACCAACGTCTTGGAGCCACCTCATACCCAACACTATCTCCATATCACACATGTTGACTACATAAAAGTCCGCTTGTAATTGGTAGTCACTTAACATAAGTGTGAGATTGCAAATCTGTCTAGAGCAAGTAAGAGTATAACCATCTGCAACTCGAACATGGAGTCTAGCAAAATCCTCTGTTTGGAATTTGCACCTACTAACAAACTCCTCATCAATGAAATTATGTGTGGCTCCTGTGTCTAACATAGCAACACATCGCTGACCATCCACTGATCCCTTGATTTTGAATGATGAATCCTTGTGTGTATTGGCAGATAATGCTAACGGGGTCAAAATAGCATCATGTCCCAACTGTGTAGAGGCTTTTCCAGCCTCATTCTCTTGCGTAGTAGCTTGCTGGTCTGTTATTACAATCATGTCTTCATCCTCATAAAACCACTCCATTCGATTGTTATTACCCTTAGGCTTGAGTGGACAATCATGATTAATATCATAAGGACCCTTGCAATAAAAACATAGTTTCCTCCTACGCAAATCATTCAATGTTTCCCTATCCAAAGGAGCTGCAAATTTTTTCTTTGGCTCCACATCCTCTATTCTTTTTGAATCTGATTTGCTATCATGAGAAGATGAAGATGATTTTGCATTGAACTTACTACGAGGAGTTGTAAGTTCCATGCTACGAGCTTTCCTCATAGCCTCCTACAAAGTAGGGGGATCGAAAGCCTTGATCCAACCCTTCATAGGCTCATAAAGCCCCTCAACAAAGAGTATAACCAGCCTTCTCTTTGAAATCCCTGTCACCATAACCGAGATCCTCTGAAATTCACCAATATATGATTCCAAGCTGCCTATTTGTTTTAGCTGTGCTAAATCTCTGAAATACAGTTCATGATCTTTCTTGTCAAATCTTTCAACCAATCTATCCGTGAACTCTTGATAAGAGGTAATACGGTCATGCTGTAGGGTAATCATACTATGGTGCCACCAGTCAATGGGCTACACCATCCAAATGCAAAGCTGAGAACTTTATGGCATCATCCTCTTCCATAGGATGTAAAGTCAAGAAGGTATCAAGCTTGCTAATCCAAGTTCTAGTTGTGACTCTACCGCTGCTATCAAAGGTAGGAAGTGTGAGTTTGTTTGTTGCCTGTCTTAGATCATTGTTTTTGTTAACTCCGGGCCTCCTGTCAACTTGGTTCTTGCCATGTTCTCTCTTTTGGCTCATAAACCTGTCAAAGTTAAGGTGATCCTTAACTCTCTAGGGTAAAGCCTCCCATTCATCATGTAGATTCCAAGCTGCCTATCTGTTTTAGCTGTGCTAAATCTCTGAAATACAGTTCGAGATCTTTCTTGTCAAATCTTTCAACCAATCTATCCGTGAACTCTTGATAAGAGGTAATACGGTCATGCTGTAGGGTAATCATATTGTGGTGCCACCAGTCATGGGCTACACCATCCAAATGTAAAGCTAAGAACTTTATGGCATCATCCTCTTCCATAGGATGTAAAGTCAAGAAGGTAACAAGCTTGCTAATCCAAGCTCTAGTTGTGACTCTACGGCTGCCATCAAAGGTAGGAAGTGTGAGCTTGTTTGTTGCTTGTCTTAGATCATTGTTTTTGTTAACTCCGAGCCTCCTATCAACTTGGTTCCTGCCATGTTCTCTCTTTTGGCTCACAAACCTGTCAAAGTTAAGGTGATCCTTAACTCTCTGGGGTAAAGCCTCCCATTGATCATGTAGTGTCATGATGTTATCTGTGAATACAACGCCACCTTCTCCGTCCTCCATGCTGCCATCCTCTAGATCCTCCCTGGCAAAGATAGGACGTGTGGGTCTCTCATAGGTGCGTGTAGGGGTGACTCTCTGGCGTGCGTTTCCATCAAGACTGCCATCTCCTTCATGTTCTTGATTTGGCCTCCTGTGAACAATCAGATGTTGTACGATGATACTAAGTTGCTGAAGTACATTCGCCACCTATTCCTTGTCTAGCTACAAGCCCTCTCATTATGTCTCTGGCTTCTCTTTCCTCATTCCCAGTACGGTTTCGAGGTTGTTCAATCTCATCTTTGTCACCCATGTTTTCAAATGGAATATCCTCGAACTAATTGTCAAAAGTAAAGTCCTCAAATGGATTTCTTTGACTACCAAGCCTCTTGCGTGAATAATACGTGTTATATCTACCTTGATAAGGTCGCATATGTATATTTAACCCTCCAGGCTGGCAGGATTACAACTCTGATACCACTGTGAAGAGCCCAACTGGCTCCAACTCGAACCCTGTTGTTTATTGCTTGTTTTTGTGTGTTTTGAAGGTTTTTAGAAGAATTTTTAGACAAAAGTAGAAGGTGCGCCAAGCATAATTTGTTGCTAGAACTTAAATTAAAACTAAAATAAGGAAATTGCCATCATATTAAGTAATATTCAACCACTACAGATAGATAATGCACAACAGACATACCTGAAAACCTCCAGATTAATTAAATAAGACAGATTTGGACATGGCAGGCAAGAATAGCTGAAATTGTGAAAAATTAATGCTTGGCCTCTGGATTTGTTTTCTCCCACACAAAAATTGGAGACAAGCTGCTGAGAAGGTAGGACGCCAATGATGAAGACAAGAAACTGGTTGAAAGAGAGGCGTTTTTGCCTCTAGCTTCACATGCCCTTCCTTGGTGAACACGCCTTGTGAAGGGAAATGTTACGGCTTTCACATGAGATGTACAACTTCAACCTCTGCTGTAGTCTGGAGCTAACTGGAAGGTGAGAATGGTGACCCAAGTTCAAAGCCCTTCCTTGTTATTGAAAATTGGTAAAAATATGCACAGATAATCTCTGATGAAGCACAAATGAACTCCTATATGAAGCTCCCATAGTAGCAATCATTCAACTGGTATCTCATAGTCTCACAATCACAGATCAATGAAGAATTATCATTCTCCAATGAAGAATTTCCTGAAACCCTTGTCCTTAGACAAAAACCATAGAGAAGATATTAAGATGCAATGTGAAATATTCAAGAAGTGAGGTCGACTTGCATCTCTTTTTCCTTATATCTCCTAAAAAGCACGACTTGCTTTGAAAACTAACTTTGCCATTTAAAATACATTTAAATGTATTTAAGTTATAATCAATAGTTAATTAAATACCTTGGGCATGCTTTTTTTCACTTAAGTGATTTAATTTATCACTTTATAATATATTTAAGTGGCTATTTCACAATTTGACTTTATAATAAACCATTAAGTTAAATAACTAACTTAACCACAAAAATATTCATAACTCCCTCCAAACTCAGTATTTCTCCATGCTGTTAGAAGCTAGCGAACACTGAACTACAAATGCCTGTACTGAATCCAATTCTGAAGTGAAGGAGTGGGAATGGCAATATCCACCAAAACGGTCACTGACCCCCTAACCAGATCCTGTCAGCCCACGAGGGTCCAAGAAATAGGCTAACCCAACTGCTCCTGAAACTGACTAGAGTGGGGACATTACAGTTTCCATTGTTCAAGTCATACACCCTTCCACCTTCAGTTTTGCCTTGTAAGTACTCTATAGGTGTTGGAAGAATTACTCCCTGTACTTTCTGATTTGCAAATATAGATCTGCAGTTATTGCTAGCATTAAAAGAACAATTTGCCACTTTTTTTGTTGGTTTGATATAGTTTTTGCCATTTGTTTTACTGGTGGCATATTGTTACTGATTATCATCCTCATAGCTAGACCATAGAACAGGCTCACATTCTACCATGAGAAGACCTCTTTGCCCATTTTGATTTATGAAACAATAGTCTGAAAATCTCCATAGAATTAGAGATACATATTTTCAATCTCAATATAGAGGGAGGCCTCTGTTATGGTGCCCTCCAAGTCTCTGCTTATTACAGAAGAAAAGAAGAAGAGGAAAATGCATGCAGTGAATTGCCTAAGTTTTGCCAAGGTTGCAAGAATACCATGATACTGCATCTGCTTTTGCAACTGTGTCTTTTAATCTCTCAGAGGCCATTCTTCCAATTTACCTGTGGCTTACATTATCTTTGTGGTCCTGCTAGTTTGCTTCTGGTTGCATCATCAAATGTCAATTATGATGATGATGCTCTTTATGAAGACCTAGATGATTGCTGATTTTATTATTTTAATTTTAATATTGAACAATTATTATCTCTCATCACTTTTGAGTTTGATGACTTGACATTGAATTAGTATTTTTATGGCTGTTTTGTTTGTCACAAAGAAGCAGAAATCGTTAAAAACATGTGATTAGTCAGCAAAATCGTGAAACCCCATTGTTTGCGATTTTTTTGCCAAGAAAAATTGTGGTCAACATTCGTTGACCTAGAAATCCTGTTAAAACCGTGTTAAAATCGCGCTGAAATCAGGTTTATTTTTCTTCTGTTAAAATCGTGCTGAAATAAGGTTTATTTTTGTTCTGTTAAAATCGTGCTGAAATAAGGTTAAAATTGTGTCTAGATTGCATGGAGCGATTTTTAGTGACTTTCAATGGTTTAACATCATTTTCACGATTTCTTTTTGGCCATTATGGCCCTGGCTTGGCATGATGGTTTGTATATATAATGTATTTTGTTTTCTTCTTTAACCAAGGTAAGCTTCAGCATTTGAATTGCTACTTTGATTGTATAATTTAAAAAAGGGGTAAATGTGCATATAACTCATTGCTGTAGCACTTGAATAAGTAGATTTAGATGAAAGCAAGTTCCCGAGGCAGTGCAATTTTAAGCTAGTAATTATTATAACAATTGGACAGTTGATAAAATAGTTCAGTATCGTAGCTGCCAAATTTATTTAGGGTTTCATCAACTCCGAATTTTCTATTTGTAGGTTAAGTGTTAGGGTTTTAGGATCTTAAATATTTCTAATATTCTAATTGAAAGCCATAATGGTTTTATTGTATTAAAGTTATATAATTATCAATTAAAAAATGAATAAAAATTTGACAACAATCAAATCTAAAGTGTGAAAGTCAAGCATTTTTTGGAAAGGTTTGGATGAGTCTTGAAGCTTGGTTAAAAGCAGTCAAATAATGGAATATAGCAATGCCCCATGAAGGTTTGTGTGGTTTGAAAGGCTTTAATTTGGGCTTGGTGGTGGGGGCTCCACCCATCGACTCCACCTTGTAGGTCGCGCTCGGGGCCTGCTCTTGGATCCCTCAAGTGGCATTGCTCCTCGACCCCGCTGGGGGTGTTGCTCCCAGACCCCCACAATTGGTGCTGCCCTTGACCCTGTTGGGGGTGCTGCCCCCAGCGCCCCTTATGGGGCGCTGTCTCTTGACTCCATTGGAGGCATTGCCTCCTAGATCTTGTGAGGAGCATTACCCCTCGACCATGCGAGGTGCTGCCACCCTAGATCCCTACTCTCATTTTTTCTCTCTCTACATCTCTATGCTATTAGAATGCTTATAAATTAAAAATTAGCAGGTTTCTTTTTTCTTTTTCTTATGTTTTTTGATAATCTGATTTTTTCCCCATTTTTTGAAAAAATCTTATACTCCTGGTTTGCCGATTTTTCTCCCGAAAGATTTTTGCTGCTATGGTTTGTTATATGCATGTTATGTGGTTATCTGAATTTAATTCCTAGTTTTAGGTTAAAATATGTATTTATTTATGTTCTTTATATGTTTTTTGTATGGATGTACCAAAAATGTACCCAATTCCAAGTTTTTGCCATACCACCATAGTGGCACAGGTAACCCCCATTTCTGAACCTGAACTGGTAACTTAGATGTTAACAAAATAGGTATTTTCAGGAAAATAATGTAAGTGTGTTGCCTTTTTTTTGTCATTGAAAATAAAGTATGTGTTGTATTCTATTACAAATGTAGTACATAAATAAAATAGGAAGCCACAAGCGTGTTGTGAACGGAAGAGGTTGCACGGCTGATGAAGATGACATAATGATCTAGACTTTAATCATTGAATGCTTGGAGGTTGGCTAACATAATATGCTGGGTTATTGCCATGTTCACTCGGTGTTATGGGCTTGGATTTCCTTTTCTTTTTGGGAGCAGGGTTGCAGGATCACCATTGAGGCATGTGCACTGCTGTACCTGAAATAGGCATGGATGTGGAACTGCCTGTATGCAACATGGGTACTGTACCTGCCCATACCCAAAAAATGGGCAAATGTGCTGCACTGATATGTTGGTATATGTCACCTATGCCTTAAATGTCATAGATAGTTACTAATTAAATAAAAAAAATGTGAAATAGGCTGCAATTGTAAACTCCCAATGTTGAAAACCCTAAAACTTTTATAAATACTAAGCACAACTGCTTCCTAAAAAATGAAAAAAAAGTTTCTAAGTGGAGCAGCAGGATTTCGCGAGGGGTTTCCGAGTTAAGCTTGCTGACTTGCATTAACTTAATCTGAAATCTACCTTGTGTTGTTTCTTCTTAGTCCCTCCCTTCCCTTGGACGCTCCATCAAGTAAACCCTTGCACTGTGCTGTTGAAATGTTTGCTTTTAAAAAAAATAGAAATACATTGGTTGGCAGTAACATACCTTTAGCAATGCATTGCTGCCAAATACATTGGTTACAGTAACGTACCTTTAGCTACGCATTGCTGCCACATGATATATTTTTTGAATTTTAAACCTATCGTGATTTTGAAAAGCTAAAAACTAAAATGTTCACTTTTAAAGAAATATTTATTAATTTTAAAATATGTTAGAAGCCTAGTTTAGGTTTAAATTTTTTGTTATTTTAAACTTTTCTTTAGAATGTGCATACAGCCATAGGAATAATGCATATTTGTAATTTTAATTAAAATTAATTTTATAATAATGATATATATTCAATGCACCCTTGGGGTGTATACCAATTGGTAAGTCGTTGAGAGAATTGAATGTTGTTTGTGTGTTCAAACTTCAACAATACTGCTCAGAGTGGGGCTAGCCTATAAAGCACGGGTTGGTCCAATTACAGAAGATTTTGATGGCATCCCAACATATGAAAAAGGTGAAACATTAAAAAAAGAAAAAAGAAAAAGTGTAGATATGACAAAAGGATGGACTTTCTTGGAGGCTAGAGGAAATGCAAACTAGTTTTATGGCCACAATGGTGGGAATGGTATTGAAGGAAGCAAAAATATTTCAATCAAGGGTGATCATAGGAGCCTGTAAAGATAAATGTTTAACAAAAGAGGAGGCTTGGAAGTGGATGAAGAAGGATAGGCAGTTGGAAGCAAAATATTTACTTTGCTGAAAGATCATTTTGTAGAATTACTACCTTCGAAGGATAAACAAGGATGGGTTTTAGAAAAGTCGACATGGGTGTTTAACAATTGTGATATTCAGGTGTTGCCATGGAAGGTAGAATACTCAGGCTCCCCTGTATTTTCTTTTTATTAAAATGTGCGGGTTCATTTGTATGGTTTATTGTTGGAATTTTGGAATCAAAATGTTTGAAAACTATAGCAAGTGGTTTGGGTGAGTTACAGGAATTAGATCCAATAACTATAAAAAACAGTATTTGCTAGAATCAAAGTATGCAAGGATATGGATCTTCCTTTGCATAAGAGCATATGCTTAAGTATAGGAGATAAAGGCTATCTTGAGGAACTAGATCATTAAAGCATACCTTTCAAATGCTATAAATGCCATAAGGTAGGTCATATAGAAAAAATTGTTTTGTATATGGGAGATAGAAGGAGCAATCTAGCGTTGAATGTGAAGTGGCAAGTCAGAAACATCTGAGATGTGTAATTTTTTTCTTTTGTTGGCTTGGCATCATGACTGGTTCTTTTCAAAGGACCTTTAGCCTCCCATATGGCTTTCGTTTAAAGAGCATCATTTTGTGAGAGCAACAATTCAGCCTATTTTTCCCTGTAACACATCTAGGGTGTTTGAAAGGACAACTTGTATAAAGAGAATTTATCTGAGAGAATGAAAAACAGAGGAAGGTGGGAGGGGAAACTTTTTTTGAAATGGCAGAAGTTGGGGGGAAAAGTTGGAAAACATTTGGAGAAAAGTTAAAACTATATTAGTTACTTAGTAGTATTGTTAAAAAGAAGAGGGGAAGAAAACCAGAAGCAAAAATATTAAAGGCAAAACTCAATGAAGAGATACAAACAAGTTCCCAAGTGACACTTGAGGATTTTCTAATTGGTTCATAGAGAAGGACAAGAGGTCCACCTTTGGAGCAATGAAGATCCTATCATGGAATGTTATGGGCATTAATGCCCCTAACAAGCATTGCTTGTTCAGAAACCTTATTTTGGATAGGAATTCAGAAATTATTTTGATTCAAGAAACAAAATGTTTGAAGGAAGTTTTTGACAGTCTGTTAGCTAAAAACTAGTGGAGATGACAATGTGCTACAATTGCTTTTGAAGGAGTGTCCAGTGGCCTTGGGATTCTGTGGAATCCTTGCACTATTGTAATTAATCTTCTAGATAATGGTAACTGCTGGATGTGCTACTCTTTCTACTGTTTACAAGAAAATATTATAGGCTATATATTCAATGTTTATGGCACTAACTTGCCCACATAGAAGAAAAGGGCATGGGATGAAGTAAAAATTAAGATCTAGTGTGGTGGATCAACCTTTTGAATTGTGATGAGATTTCAATGCGATTTTAGATTTAGAGGATAAATTTAGAGGTACCCATGTGGTTACTAAATCTTCTAAGGATTTCAATGAGTTAGTTCAAGAATGCAATTTGTTTGCTCTATATCCAAATTCAAGTTTGTTTACATGGAATAATAGGAGAAAAGGTTTCAATTATATAGAAAAAAGATTGGATTGTTTTCTAGCGTCATTTGAATGGATAATAAGGGAACAAGGCTCTTCTTCTATGGTTCTTTTAATGGCAGGTTGTTATGTCCCTTTTTAGATTATAGTAGGCATTGGGCCCCACTCACCTATTTTGTGAAAATGTGCAATGGTGAATGGATGTTTGTGTACTATATGTATGTGTTTTGTATTGTTTCCTTTTGAATAAAAGGAAAAGTCCTATATTTTAGGCACCTTCCTATGTTTTAGAAAGTTGAACCGAATTTTGAGTTGCCCTAGTGTCCTTTTGATGTGTTCTATTGTACCTTGGTTTCTGTTTGGTGTAATTTGTAGTTATATTAGAGATTTTAATGGGTGATTATGATTAAATTATGGCTTTGAGAGTCTTAGTCCTATTTTCTAGGCTACATTTGAAGATGATGGAAACTTTAGATTTTGGCATGCACGTAGTTGTTGGATTTGGTTTTGAGTTTTCTGATTTCGGTTTTCGACACTTTAGGTATTTGAGATGCTAATCTCAATTTATGATGTGATCTTGTATTTCATGTCATTTTGGATATGTTAGAATTTTGACATAAGACTGAAGGAAAGGTTGTAATGTTTAATGTTGTGACATTTAATATTAAAAGGAGTCATTTTTAATACCTTAAGACTTATTTTCTAAGGTGGGAATTTCCATAGTAATTATTATCTTAATCTAGGGTTGGTGGTTAGTTATGTGGATAAAAGTGGGTTTTTTGGGAGAAAGTAGCACTTTTGCATTTTGAAATTAAAAACTATTCTATTCTTCTTGGGACGACTTTTAATAGTAGAAGCTTGCATACTTGAGGATGAAAATTTTTAGATCTCAAATTGGGTAGCTGTTTGGTTTTGGTTGTTAGAGTGATACAAAGTACGTAATTGTGCATTTAGAGGAATTCTAATTGGAATACTCAGATGTTTTGGCTTGGGAAAGTTTGTAAGTAGCTCATTCTTTTGTAATAGATCTTCATCAACTACTAGATGCAAATAACAGGTGCATTCCTTTCATTGTGATTTTCCTTATATTGTATCCCATTAAAATAATAAGAAGACAAAAAATGTATTGCTGTTAAGAAATTTTGTATGTTGGAAATTCTGTTTATTGTTTTGGAATTTACATGTCAATGTGTTTACAATGGTATCATAGCCACAAGTTGGCTAGCTTGAGGGGTTATAAGGAGTGTTGGTTCTTGAATGTCACTTAGTGAAAGGGAAACAAGGTTACATCAGTAGAGAGAACAAAGGAAACTTCGTCAAACCCACATTACACCATAGGATATAGAAACCATTATTAGCTTAATATTTAGAATCTAGATAGTTTATTAATGGTCAATATCGTAACATATTAAATTAGGATTGATTCTATTCTTTTGTTCGCTTCAGTTAGCTTCAGTTTATTTTAGAAACTTCTATATTCTTTTAGAATCTGTGTATTGTAAAATCTATATAAAGAGCCTTTGTCCTTTTCATAAATACATCAAGATTTTACCGTTTCATGGTATCAGAGCAGGTCAAGTGGGAAAACCTTCTTTTTAGATTTTAAATTTTTTTTGGCGCTCCTTTCTTTCTGTACGGTTGTCGCTCTCTGATTAGCACAGTTTTCTGATGGGTTTTCATTTGCAAGATTTTTCGAGGGTTTTCAAGAAAAATTGTGGAATTTTTTTTCTGATTTTTGTGGCCCTTTCTGGGTGAAAATTGTGTGGCAATTTTTGCCCAATTCGTAATTTTTTTTGTTGTCGTTTTCTGAAGAAATTGTGAAAGTTTTTTTGAGGCGTGCAATCTTTGTTTCGTGGTAGATTTTTTTCTAAAAATCGCGGCTCTGAGTTTTTTCCGTTTGTGAATCAAGGCGTTTTTTGGTGATTGAGGAAAGGGCGTTCTTTTTTGCGTCTGCAAGGATGGGTTTCTTTTGGTCGTGTTTTTCGTGCCTTTTTTGGGTGGAGTTTTTAAATTCGCATGACCTCTTTTTGTGGGTATTTTTTTAGTTTTCAGGGTGATTTGTTCAGAAATCGTGAGTTTTGTGTTGCACATTTCTGTTCGTGGGCATTTTTGTCATTATTTCTGGGCTCTTTTTTGCAGATTTCACGATCTTATGCTAGGGCTTTGCAGATTTGAGGGTTTTGCTGAAGTTTGTGTTGATTTCCTGCCTTTTCTTTTGGCACCCAAGGTTGCTACTCTTCTTTTGACTAGTGCGACTTGAGATTTTCTTCAATTTTTGACAGATTTATGAGTTTGTGGCTCTTTTTGTTGGAATTTGTTTGAGGATTTTTCTGTGCAAGCTTGTGAAAAATGGCCTCTTTGTCTCACATTATGCTGGAGGGTAGTCAAAAATTAAATGGTTGCAACTACAACACCTGGAAGCAACGTATGATGACAATATTTGAGTATCAGTGCCTTGACCAGATTGATTTGGGCAACACTAGACGTCCTACAATGACAGGTAAAGATCAAGAGAAATTTGAAGAGCAAAATCGGGAAGCCGTGATGCTTATTAAATTGTTGGTCACTCATGAACAGTTGCCTTAGGTGCTATCTGGCAAAGCAACTAAAGAAATTTGGGATCTTTTGAAAGATCTTCATGAAACATCTAACAAGTGCCGAGCGTTCTTTCTGAAGAACATGTTGTTTTCCATCATGATGGATGAGAAGACAACTTTGCAGGCGCACTTGACAAAAATTAAGGACATTGTGATCAGCTAGAGGCTATTGGTCGGAAGATGGAGGAGGAAGATATGGTAGTCATCACTTTGAAGAGTCTACCAAAGCCTTATGAGCACTCTATTGAGATGCTCAACATTACCTCAACTAATTTTGACTTGAAGTTTCGAGAACTTTGCACCAAACTTCTGCAGTAGGATCAATGGAGACAACAATTTGGTAGTGGTGCTAGTTCATCCTTCCCAGAACATGCATTTACTGCCAAGACATTTCAGAAGAATAAGGGAAAGAATCAACCCTCTCAACAGACTAGCCAAACTCAATCCTAGGACTCTTTCAAGAAGAACATTCAGTGCAAACTATTGCCACAAGTATGGTCACATGAAGAAAGATTGCGAAAATGCTTGGCTTTTGAATAGTCCAAGCAAAGAGAGTCTAAACCTAAAGCCCATGTTGCAGAGCACACTGAGCAGAAGGAGTTTACGTTCTATGCCTTTATGGCCAAGAGTCTTGCAAATCTTATTAAATCCTCTGCTTGGTATATTGATTTAGGTGCATCTCAACATTTCACTCATCGTTGAGATTGGTTCATTGAGTACACGCCATTCAAAGATTCTATTATCTTTGGAGGAGGCAAAGAGTATATTGTTGTCAGAAAGGGCAATGTGCATACCCATTTTGGAGGGAGAAATTTAATATTTCTCAATGTATACTTTGTACCTGGCTTGGAGCTAAATTTACTTTTAGTTAGTCAGATCATGACTCACTCTCCTCGGCTAGATATTGTTTTTAGCATGCATACATGCAACATTATTGATAGAGAGACTCACACCACAGTTGTTCAGGGACTTGAGGATCATGGTCTGTATAGACTTGTTGATTTTGGTGATTCTCAAGAGCACGCTATGGCAGCCAAGAGCACTTCCATCAACAACCTCTGGCATCAACGTTGTGGGCATCTGAATATGCATTATCTCTCTCAGCTATCTAGAGATAATCTGATTGGTGGTCTCCCTGTGATTCAGACTCAGAATCATGGAGTATGCGAAGCTTGTCAGGCTAGAAAGCAACATCATACTCCATTCTCAGATGGTGACTCATGGAGAGCTTCCAAGGTATTACAGTTGGTTCATGCTGATGTATGTGGACCAATGAACACTCCTTCAGTTACTGGTTGTAGTCATTTTTTGTTATTTGTTGATGATTTTAGTAGAAGGTTGTGGGTGTATTTTCTTAAGAACATATTAGAGGTGTTTGGTATATTTCAGCAGTTTAAGGCCTTAGTTGAGAAAGAGTCAGGTTCTCAACACTCTTAGGTTTGATAATGGGGGGGAGTTTTGTTCTTCTGACTTATCTAGTTTCTGTGTTGCACATGGCATTAAGCGCCAACTTACCACACCCTACACCCCTCAGTAGAATGGTGTCGTTGAGCATAGGAATTGCACCTTTATTGAAATGGCTCGTTATATGCTGGAGCATAGAAATGTTCCTAAGAAATTCTGGTCTGAAGCAGTTTATACTGTAGTTTATCTTTTGAACCGGTTTCCTACTCATGCCGTTAAGAAGATGACTCTTGAAGAAGCTTGGTCTGGATGCAAGCCTAAGGTCAGCCACCTGAAAGTTTTTGGCTCTACTGCTCATGTGTGGATTCCAGATGCCAAGTGCACTAAGTTGGATTCCAAAAGCCAGAAACTCATGTTTACTGGTTACAGTGAGAATCATAAAGCATATAGGCTGATTGATGTAGATACAAATTGTCTCATCTTCAGTTGTGATGTTGTGGTTGATGAAAATAGTGGGCCCTTCTATCTGTCTTCTCCTTCTATGAGCCTTGAGGATCAGTCTCTGAAGGCTTCTTATTTGGGTGTTTGTCCTCCCCTAGCTCCACCTGATGGGAGGGATTCTGTAGTTGTGCAGGCATCTCAACAGAATGTTCCACCACCTGCCCCTCCTCAGGACAATCTGGATCCTAATCCAACCGATTTTGTTCCAGCCACCCCTGGTGATGTTGTTCCTTCTGTTTTAGATGTTGGTACTTCTACTCTCCGGCCTAAATGGTATGCTAAAACCATAAGTGATCTCCATGATGATGAATTGATTGAGGGTAAATCTGCTCGGAATAAGAGCAAGCAACAAAACTTCTTATTTGGGTGTTTGTCTTCCCCTAGCTCCACCTGATGGGAGGGATTCTGCAGTTGTGCAGGCACCTCAGTAGAATGTTCCACCACCTGCCCTTCCTCAGGACAATCTGGATCCAAATTCAGCTGATTTTGTCCCAGCCACCCTTGGTGATGTTGTTCCTCTTGTTTTAGATGTTGGTACTTCTACTCTCCGACCTAAATGGTATGCTAAAACCATAAGTGATCTCCATGATGATGAATTGATTGAGGGTAAATCTGCTCGGAATAAGAGCAAGCAACAGAATACAGTTAATTTTGCTTTTGTGGCCAACCTTCACAGCATCTCTGAGCCTCAAACATATTCAGAGGCTAAAGGCATAGCTGAGTGGGAACAAGCTATGGAAGTTGGACATCATAGTCTTCTAAAGAATAACATTTGGGTCCTCTGCGATCTTCCACCTGGGAAGAAGCCCATTGGCTTCAAATGGGTGTATAAAGTTAAATACAAGGTTGACGAAACTCTTGATAAGTATAAGGCTCAGTTAGTAGCCAAAGGGTTCTCATAGACAGAGGGCATTGATTATGAGGAGAATTTTGCTCCCACAACCAAAATGAGTACTATTTGGCTTGTTCGCGCTATTGCAACCTAGTTTGGATGGAAAGTCCATCAAATGGACGTTAAGAGTGCATTCCTCAATGGGCATGGTACATGAAAATTGATAAGTACCTCGTTGATCCTGGTTTTCAGAGGAGCCCTTTTGATTCTAATTTGTATGTCAAACAGTCTAGTGATGATATTCTTTTGCTTGTTGTCTATGTTGATGACCTAATCATTACTGGCAGCTCACAACATCTAATTGAGGAGATAAAACATAATCTCAGTCAATCATTTGACATGATAGATTTGTGACTTGTTCATTATTGTTTAGGTGTTGAGGTTTGGCAGACAGATGGTAGCATCTTTATCTATCAGTCCAAGTATGCCGAAAGTCTGCTTGATAAGTTTAGAATGCATTCTTGCAAACCTGCATCTACATCTATGGAGAAAGGGCTAAAACTATTAGCAAAATCAGATTCACCCATGCAAAATGAATCCGTATTCAGGCGACTAGTAAGCAGCCTCATTTATCTCACTGCTACTAGACTTGATCTCAATTTTGCTGTGAGCTACATCTCTCACTTCATGACAACCCCTAAAGTTGAACATTGGGTTGCAGCGAAGTGTGTGCTGAGATATGCGAAAGGCACTTCTGGTTTTGGCATTTTGTATGGCAGGTGTAAAGATCCTAAGCTGATTGGCTTTACAAACTCAGATTGGGAAGGTTCTATTGATGACAAGAAGTCTACTTCTGGGTATGTTTTCAATTTGGGTATAGGTGTAGTTACTCGGACCAGCAAGAAGCAGTAGGTAGTGGCTCTTTCCTCGACTAAAGCTGAATATCGGGGAACTATTAAAGCAACTTGTGAGGCAGTTTGGCTTCGAAGGATGTTTTCTAACATGCAAATGTCTCAAGCAGGGCCTTCCCCCTTGGACTATGACAATCAAGGCGTGCTGAAACTTGCCAAAAATCTAGTCTTCCATGAAAGGACCAAGCATGTTGAACTTCATTGTCATTTCATCCGCCAGCTTGTTGAAGATGGATCAGTTGTGTTGCAGTATGTTCCAACTAAGGATTAGACTGCAAATATTCTCACCAAGTCTCTGAGCTCGGATAAGTTTGTCAAATTTAGAGGGCACCTTGGTGTAGTTGATAGATTGACCATTAAGGAAGGGTTTTAGATTAATATTTAGATAGTTTGTTAATGGTCAATATTGTAACATATTAAATTAAGATTGTTTCTATTCTTTTGTTCTCTTCAGTTAGCTTCAGTTTATTTTAGAAACTTCTATATTCTTTTAGAATCTCTGTATTGTAAAATGTATATAAAGAGCCTTCGTCTCTTTCATAAATACATCAAGATTTTACCGTTTCAACCATGTGAAATGTCGGGTGAGGATGATGAAGGGGAATTCTTTGAAACTATCGAGTCCTTGAAGGAGGGACAATAATAGCTTATTTACCATTTTACTTGAGCATATCAAATTATGAGCTCTCTCACCATGAATATTTCTATTGTTGGTGGTGATAGAGGGACATCTTCTACTATAGGAGCAATTGGAGAACTTAGTAGGCATTTGGGAAGAGTATCTCATATGGTGGAGGGGTCTACCTCATGAGGATGCTACTTGAGAGACAATTGCTATCATGGATCATCCATCTTTATCTTGCTTGAGGGCACACAAATTTGGGAGGGGAGGACTTGTGATGTCCCTTTTTGGATGATAGTAGGCTATGGGCCCTACTTGCCTATTTTGTGAAACATGTAGTAGTGAGTGGATGTTTGTTTGTAGGAGGAATAAGTATGAGTGATTATTATATGCATTTCTTATTGTTTTCTTAGTGAATAAAAAGGAAATTCCTATATTTTAGAGATCTTCCTACTTTTTAGGAGATCTGACCAAGTTTTGAGTGGCCCTGATGATCTTCCTAGAAGTGTTCTATTCTACCTTCCTAGATGTGTTCTAATCTACTTTGGCTTTCATGTGGTGTAATCTGAGAGATATCAAAGATTTTAATGGTCAATTATGATTAAACTATGGCTTTGAGAGGTATAGTCTTATTTTCTAGGCTACATTTGAGGAGGATGGATGATTTGGATTGTGGCATGCATATATTTGTTGGATTTAGCTTCGAGTCTTCTGATTTGGGTTTCTGATACTTTAGGGATCTGAGATGTCTATTGCAATTAATGATGTGATCTTTGGGAAATGGTCTGGTATTCTAAACTTAAGTGAATTTAATTCAATTTGATGTCATTTTGGATATGTTAGAATTTTTTCTTAAGACCCAAGTAAAGGCTTTGATGTCTAGTGTTATGACATTTGATATTAAAGGGCATCACTTTTAATACATTAGACTTACTTTCTAAGGTTTGAGTTTCCAAAGAAACTACTATCTTAATATAGGTCGGTGACTAAGTTAATAAAAATGGGGTTTTTTTGAGAGAAAACAACATCTTTGCATTTTGAAATAAAAGACTATTCTATTCTTCTTGGAGCAGCTTTGTAACAGTAGAAGCTTGCATATTTGTGAATGAAAACCTTCAGATCTCAAATTTGGAGGGTGTAGCTCTTTGATTTTGGTGGGCAGTTTCATAGAGAGTTTGTATTTCTGCATTCATAGGGATTCTAATTGGACTTTTTGGATGGTTTGTTTTGGGAAAGTTTGTGAGCAGTCTGCTCTTCTTTCGTAATAAATCTTCATCATTCAGTAGATGCAAATACTAGGTGCATTCCTTTCAGTTTATGGTACTGTTTATATTTGTCTGATTATCCTTGTCTTGTATCCCATTGAAATAACAAAAAATATTGCTGTTTAGAAATTCTACGTGTTGGAAATTTTGTTTATTGTTTTGGAATTTGCATGTTAGTGTGCATTTTGGCTTTGAGTCTTTTACAGAGGCTCTGGTCACTTCCCGATTTGGATGGAGGTAGAAGAGGAGGAGAGAAATATAAGTTACAACTTCAGATTTGAGTTCATGTGGTTGGAGCAACTGGATTTTATATGAGTGGTAGAATGGTGGAATGAATGCAGGATTAGTCACAAATCTGAGACTTATAGATCATATCAAAAGAACAAAATGCTAATAAACAAGTTGAAAAGATGGAATATTGAAGTTTTTGGGAACATACTTATGGAAAAAGAAAGGTAAGTAAAGATTTGGAAGGAAATGCTGCAAGAATTCAAGTGGAAGGTCTGAAGGATGAATTTTTGGATAAGGAAAATGAGCTTTTACTTCAGCAAAAGGCAATTCTAAAAAAAGTTGAAATATATTGGAAACAAAAATCAAGGGATAGATGGATAAAATATGGTGAATGAAGTACAAAATATTTACATGCAATATCTTATGCAAAGAAGATAGCTAAAAGGATTACAATTCTAAATGATCAGAATGGTAATTGCCTGTCAACTCTAGAAGAAATATGAAATGAGGCTTTTGATTTTTCTAAATTGTGTTGATTGAAGAAGGAAATCTGTCTAATGGAATCCACAATTCTTGTTAATATCCCTAAGATCATTCAAGTATCTGAAAATGAAGATTTGTTGGCTCCTTTTTCATTGGAGGAAGTTCAAGCAGTGGTCATTGTGCTGAAAAAGGATAGTGCTCTGGGGCTTGATGGTCTCCTGTCAGGTTTATTTCAAGCTTTTTGTGACATTATGGGGTAGGAGATAATTGAAGCCTTGAATGAAACCAAAATTAAAGAATGTATTCTCAAAGAATTCAAATGTATTTGTTTAGCAATCATTCTTAAAATGACCAATTCCTCTTCTTTTGCGGATTACAGGCCAATAGTGCTTTGTAATATGCTGAATAAAATATTATCCAAGGTGATGGCATCCAAGATGAAGCCTTTGATGAAGAAATTAGTATCTCAAGAACAAGTGGGATTTGTAGTAGGCAGATAGATTTTGGATTATATAATTGTCTCATATGAACTGTTGCACTATATGCAGTGATTGGATGAACTTGCTATGGTAATTAAGCTGGATATTGCCAAAGCATATGGCCAGTTGAGATGGTCGTTTATGAAGGATGTATTTTTAGCCTTTGGTTTTTGCAGGAAGTGGATTAATTGGGTGCTGAATTATGTGATAAAGTATGGTTAGTTCTGGTTGATAGAATTCCTGCTGGTTTCTTCAGCCATACAAGGGATATCAGGCAAGTGATTTTGTTCCCTTATTTATTTATTACTATGGCTGATGCTTGAGGGGAAATATGAAAAATGGCTTGTGAATCCAAAAGGATAAAAGGTTTAAAATGTACACCAAGGGCAAAGGCCATAGCTCATCTTCAATTGGTGTGTTGATGAATCCAATGGTCTTGATGAAAAATTCATATTATTTTTGGTGTGTTGAAATACTTGTGCATTATTCTAGACCATATTCTCTCCTTTTCTGAGTATTCTCTAAAGAAGCTTTGGACTGAGAAATTTGTAACAGCTGGTCATTTCTGCACAGGATTGTAGATTAAGTTATGTGCAATTTGTTCCTGGTAAGTGGCAACTAAGCAAATATTTCTTTTCTCTTCAATGCCATCCCATAAAAAGTCACTTTAAATGGATTTTAGAACGACCAAAACTTCCTAGGACTTGAAATGCTCTACCAGCAAGAGTAAGCCATTTACCTTTTCAAGGGATAATTTGGACTATACTTTGTCAAATGATTGGGTGTTACATTTGCCTAGATGCTCTTTCACTGATTAAAGGCACACCCATGTATGAAATCAGAAGGTTTTTGAAATCATGATTTCAAATCCAAATATTTTTATGATACGAGATTGTTGATTTTCATTTACATTCAAGAATTAATTTCTAGATCTCAAAGCATTGACCCTTTGGCTAGCAGCCTGTTCATATTTTGACAGCATATCATATAGCTTTCTTGCCTCCTCTAGACTGGGCTCTCATTCCAATAGAGCGCCACATTCAAACTCTAGGTGAGAGACTGCATTAAAATTAGAGGTCATCTAAATGATCCTAGCCTTTGTACAGCTCTGACTAGTGCCTCAATGAGTAAGATAAAGAGATAGGAGGATATGATGTCCTTGTCTCAACCATTGAGAAGAACAGAAAAAATCAGCAGGTGTTCATGTATCTCCATTATTCTGAAAATCCAAACTTTTTGTGACTTTGATCAAGAACTACCACTTTACTCTATCACAGGCTTAATTCATTCCGAGCTTCACCAACATACTTATCTCTTTTTATGTTTCATTGAGTGGAGTCTTATGGACTATTACGACAGTCTAGGATTTGTTTGTCTGCCACAAAGCCCCTTGCTATTTGGAATAATAGTCCTCATTAGTTTGACCTTTAGTCTGTTTATTGACACTTTGGTTAAATATTTATAAATTGGGTTTCACAAAGCAATGGGCCTGTATGATTTGAAATATTCAACATCATCATATTTTGGGAATGGCCACTAATAATGTTGTATTCCGTTTTTATAGCATCAATATCTAATTTCTAAAATCATCCACTGCCTCAATTACTTTTTTGGGTACAATATGCCAATACCTTTGGAAGAATTCAGCCTGAAAACCATCAGGTCCAGGGGCCTTGTATGCTTCCAGGCTGAAGACTGACTTTTTGACTTCCTCTTCATAAACAAGAGTTATTAGTCAGGTGTTGTCTTTGTCTGTTATAATTTGTTGAATATTATTCAACATCTCTCTTTGATTGAGTTCTATCCACAGCATCCTCAGCTAACAGATTTGTGTAGAATTCAACAGCCATATCTTTGACCCTTACACTAATATCAATAAATAATCTTGCCTTTGTGGAGATGTGGTTTTCTTAATTCTGTTCCTGTTTCTTCTTATGATTGTAGAGAGGTGAAAGAAGTTAAGCTAAGTTGCCGGTTTTGGTATGGGGACGGGTATAGGTTTGATGTTCGAGTACATTGGTATGACATTATGTTTTTACCTTGGGTATGGATATGGGTTTGTGTGTGTGTGTGTGTATATATATATATATATCTTCATATAGCTCTTTATTGAGAGCAAACATTTGGTTTGATTTCATTTGAACAACAATGAGTTACAAGGCCATTTTCACTAGACATGTCATATGTAGAAGCTGCCTCATCTAAAGAGATTTTTGGCAAGTTGTGCAACAGTAATGGCTAAGTTTGCACTCTAAAGAGTTAGATCTATATTCTTAATCACCCCCTCATTGTAATCAAGTTTCTTATGTGACAAGAGATCCCAATAACTAGTGGAGGTCTGGGAGTGGAGATTGCAATGGGGTTGAGGGGTAGTGCCCCTTATGGGGGTCTGGGGGGAACACCTCCAACAGGGTAGAGGGGCAGTGCCCTTGGCACACTCCCTGTTGCGATATAAGGTGTGGTCGAGGGACAGAGCCCTTGTCAGCAATCTCAAATTAAGGCCATTGAAACCACACAAAACCTTAATGGTACATGCAATTTTCACAATTTTATCACTTAAAGAGCGAAATTAGGTATTTGACACTTTTTTGTTTATTAAAACATTTATTAATTTTTATTTATTTTTAATTATTCTTTTCTGCAGTTCTGATTCCCTAGTTTCACTTGGATCTGCTCCAGGTTTGCCTAGGGCCTGCCCTGGATACCCTGGGTTCTTGGGGCAGACCTTGGGCAAACCTCGGACTGTCTTGGACCTGGACCTGGCCCTGGCCCCGAACTGGACCCATACATTAAATTCCCTTACACTGGAAGCTTCCATCAATCCTTTTATCTTTTCCTCATGGTTTGGATCAGGCCTGGTCTTGAACTCAAATTTGAAGGGGATCCCAAGAAAACCCCCTCCCCTGTTTCCTTTTGTTCAGAGAAATGGTTGTTTCTTTGGTTCTACATCTAGTAGGACTGGTCTTTGGTGGAATTCCTAGATTGAAAGGTTTGGAATTTCGAGAGGCTTACCCTTTTTTTCACTTATTAGACACTTTCAAGTTTAAAGTCACCTTTGACTAACCAGACATGATCATTGTGCCTCCTTCAAAAACTTTCTTAACTTGCCCAGCATCCTTTTTGTTAAATGCCTATAGGTTCACAAATATCAGAAATTGTAAATATTAGATTTACTTTATCAGTTGCATTTTCCTTTGAGTGGCATTTGCTATAGGAACGTATTAGGGTTTCGTCCCAAAGCTCTTGTTGCCTGTTCTAGGTTTTTATAGCAGATGTTGACAAAGGGGATTTCTTTTGAAACTTGGGTGATTGATACCTTCTGTAGAAAACTTCCATTTCTCCTTGTGCCTTAAACATCTTGTATTTGCTAAAATCTCCACTGCTTCCTGATTCTCCAAATCCATTCCACATTGTAATTTCTGATTATTTAGCTTGCAAAGTCCATAGTTAGAACCTTGCTGTTACTGGCTGTTGCATCAGAGAATTTTTCCTTCCCAAGAGAAACTCTTGCCGTTTCACAAAATTTTGGCCTAAATTCTTTGCTCCATTGATTCTAACTGCATCACTGTTTTTGCCTATTTTTTGGAAGTCTGATCATCTCTTTAAACTTGTAATCTGCTTTCACTATTCTTGTTATTATCTAAAGTCTTAAAACCTCATGATCTATAGAAGTGTTTTTGAGTGAGAGGACCTAATATTAGAGGATTATCTTAGAATAATAATTCTCTATTGTTAATGGTCAATCATATACTGTTGCTACTGTAGTCAGTAGTTGGTAGGTAGACATTTAATGTCTACAGTAATTTACTTTCACTATAAATTGTAATTTGTTCTCCTTTTTAATACAAGCAATGTTTAGCCAACATTGTTTCATGGTATCAGAGCGCTTTCAGAAATTTCCTGCGATTTTTTGCAATTTTTGGTTCATTCATGGTGGGTAGGGTTTCTACCAGTTCGTTTAGGGTTTTGACCATCTGTGTCAAGGCGATTTTATTTTTTCGATTGCAGATTCCTTCTGGGTTTTTTGAGAGCTCAACTGGGTTGGTCTTTGATTTTTTGGGTGCATCGTTTTCCGTGTCTCGAATTTTGTGCCTGCGGATTTGCACTGTTTTTTGCGTGTGAACCTGTCTCAGTATATTGAAACTCGTGCCTCAAGTTTTGTGCATCAGCCTCTTCTCAGTACCTCATTTTTCGTGCCTCGAAAAGCATGAAGATGGCAAGTTTGAACAACATTATGTTGTAGGGCAGTCACCGATTCAACAACAAAAATTACTTGTATGGGTTTTCATAATTTTTTCCCTTGAAAAATTCCGGGAGGGTTTATAATTTTCTCCTCAAAAATTAAGAGTTTTTTCTGTATACCCTAGTTGGGGTTTCTGTTGTTCGGGAGGGCTCTCTGGTATTTGGTTTTTACTGTTTTTTCTGAATAAAACGATGATTTGTAATTTAGGTTTGGCGTTTGTTTCTTTAAAAATCGTGGTTGGTTGCAGTCTGTATTGGTCGCACTTGGAGTTGCTAGGGCGAACATTTGCACCACTGGCTTCTTGCAGTTTGTTCTCGAGCATCACGCTATTCTGCAAAAGTTTCGACGGTTTGCCGATTTATCCTAAAAATCGCGGCAGTTGTTCTCGGTGTATCTTTGGTTTTAGGGAGGGACAACTCTGTTACTCGATGTCAGGTTGGACGTTTTGTGATTACTTCTGGTCAGTAGTTTTGCAGATTCTAGGAGGGTTGGTGGCAGACTCATCTCGGTGGCAGAGTCAGTGGCAGGCTCTTGTCTCTTGTTGCAGAGCATTCTAAAGAAGGGGGCAGCCTTCTTTGTTTTTTCAGGACGTTTTTTGGTTCTTTTGGTCATTCACATTCTACAGATCCAGGGAGGGTCTCCGTAGCAGCAGAGTGTTCTGAAGAATTTGTGACCAAGCGACCTACAAATTGATTTCTGTAGGCTAGTTAGACGATTGACCATTAAGGGAGGGTGTTAGAATAATAATTCTCTATTGTTAATGGTCAATCATATACTGTTGCTACAGTAGTCAGTAGTTGGTAGGTAGACATTTAATGTCTACAGTAATTTACCTTCACTATAAATTGTAATCTGTTCTCCTTTTTAATACAAGCAATGTTTAGCCAACATTGTTTCAGATTAAGTGTAGGAAGTGCATATGTAATATCCATCGATATATTCAAATTGGTTAGAATATACTGTAAGAAATTGATTCAAATCTTTCAACATACAATGAATCTTTTAAATGTATTGAAATGCTCTATAGCATAGCAGCATAAATTGTTTGGGGAAAAAATCGACGAACCAAAAGTTCAAGATTTTTTGAAAAAATCGAGAAAAAATTGGATTTGAAAAAAACGTAAAAAAATGTAGAAAAAGAGACAAATGCTACTCTTTTTTGAAATTTAAGGTCATTTCTATAGCTTAGAGATATAGAGAGCAAACAAAATAGAGATTTTAACCCATGAATTGTAGAAAGCTTGCATGTTGTTTATCAAGTTTATGTTTGTTGAGCTTAAAGCTATACTCCATGGGGACGCGTTCCCTATGCTTTGTGCCCGTTTCCCATACCGGGTACGAAATGGGGATGCGAGTATGGCTAGGAAACGTACATTGGCCATCCCTTTTTGCCCTCCAAAAGTACTCGAAAATTCTAGGGGACTTTTGGCTAGATTTTAGGGGACTCTCGGTATTGCTAGCAGTACTCGGTATTGCCCAACCGTACCTCGACCCTACCGTGTACGGCTAGCAGTACCTTATGGCCCAACAAAGAAAAAAATGTTTTCTTAAAAAAAGTCAGTTTTTTTATAAAATAAAAGCTATGGGCGGGCCCACAAGGGATGCCCCATCACACTTGACCTAATGTAAGTGTTATATAAGCTCCAATGAGGAGGGCAATGCTGATTTGGACCTACCTTTTGCTGATTAGGGACACTGGACAGCGATATATTTTCTTAGTTTTATGTTTATCATGTCATTTCATAGTTGAGACTTTGAGCCTTTGGGCATTTTGGTTATAATTATCAGACTCTTATATGATATGTATGCACATTGATAATGAAAAGCATTTGAATTCTGTTAATTTGTTTGTCGCTTCTCATGTGAAATCTCAATTCAAGTCTAATGATATGTAATAAGCTTATACAATGTCTAGAATGAATGCTTTATCAATGTTATGCTATGAACATTTGAAATTTCTCTATATTTTTAAAAATTTCCCTATTTTTTTATCAGCCGTCCCCTAAAAAATGACCCAAAAGTACCCCCGTACCAAAAACTCGTCCTGGCATACCGGGTACTTGCCGTCCCCGAAACCTCGTGGTGCATAGGCTTAAAGGCATCTGTTTCTTGCTTAGGTTGTGAACTAAAGATCGGTTGGAGCACCTCATACAATAGAGTAGTGTATATTTGAGATATGGAATCAATTGTAATGTAAAATTTTTGCACAAATGACATCTGAGAAAAGTGGATAAGGCTAGTGTATGAAGGAGTCATAAACTTCAAGTGACCAAAAGCTTTGAGAAGGGAATGACATGAATGAAATAAAGTGGAGGATGAAAAAATAAGTGTGATAAAATAAAGGATTTGCTAAGGGTTAAAATCTTAGGCAGATACTCTTTAAAGCTGTGCAAGCTTGAAATCAAAGATAGTGCATTACTAGTCCAAGAGAATGGTTAAAATCTTAGGCAGATACTCTTTAAAGTTGTGCAAGCTTGCAATCTAAGAATGGAGTCTGAATTCAGGGTAATGCATTGTCTCTGATTTCAAGCTTGCAAAATGATGTCTTTGAATTACAAACATAACCTGCCTGCTTGGCATAAAAATGGGTGAGGGATTGAAATCCTTTGAGAGCTATTTTATAAGTTTTGAACATGAAGTGAAATTATTTTTAATATTCTCTATGTAAAGTAAAGTGCCTATAGGCTATGCAGGTTATAGATTTAGTATTAGACATTTACATACTTTCATTTCATTGTTGTACTCATCATCAATGAGGAACCTCATTGTTTTTCATTTTGGAATAGTACAAACTTGGACATTTTGCAAGAGTTAGCTAAAAAACTAGACCAAAACATGATAACCCTGCAACCTGACAGGGGGAAGACTATAAGTGATTTGACTTGACATTTAAATGATGATTAATCTATGACAAAAAAAGAGACAAAGTAGTATGATCGTTGATTTTTGTATAGGTAACACAAATTGTTTTTTTGGGGGACCTTGGGACAAACTTGGGCCATATGAGACTTCAAAATCTTTGAGAAAAATTCGATCAATGTTTTATCTGAGGGCAATAGAGTCAAGCCTATCACCTAATATCTAAACAGACAATGAACTTAAAATGATACAATAAAGTTATTTACAATTTGGACTGATTTGGTATAGACTACTTATTCTTTGTACAGGTTTCATATGTACAGTTTTGACTAACTTGGTCATCAAAGTTAGCTTCTGAAGTTTTCTTCGCATGGAGGTGGTAAATGCTATAACCACTTATAAGGTCACCTTACACAAGCACGACTAGTGAAAATGGCTGGAATTGCTTATTTTGATTAATGAAGAATCCCTTGCTTTATTTTGCTGTGGTTTACTTTATTTTAGGGCATATTGACAAAACTGTGTTCTTAAAGTTCAAAGTAGAAAGGAACCCATTTGTCTGTGTATGTAGGGTAGACTGCAGAGTCAACAATGGTCACCCTTAACTTATTGTGACTCTAATTTATAGCAAAAAATGCACCAAATTTAGGGTTTTAAAACGCGGGAGTTGTTAGCGTGATTTATGGTGATTTTTTCATGATTTTAACGCAAAAAAAATCACAATATTCAACAATATTTTGCACGTCAACGGTCTGAAAAATCCTGAAAAAATTGGGGAAAAAATCGACAAGCTTGAGGATTTTTTAAAATCGCAATTTTTTAAGGATTTATGCTTCTATGCTCTATAGTACTAGTAGAAAACAGGCACATATTGTCTTCTGCATACAAGTGAATTTGATTGGCTGCTGAATCAACTGCCAAGTGTGTAGTCTTTGGCTTTGTAGGTGGAAGATATCATTAGCAGTGACAAAGAGGTGTTTGCCCCAGCTGCAATTGGAATAATTCTTGTCTATTTGTTTCATGCCATCTCTTCTTGATGGCAACTGATTGTGCCATAATGAACCTTCTCTTTGATATGCTCGCTCAAGTGAGTGGTATATGACAACGTAGTATTTTCTCACATTCATTTGAAGCATATTGATGTAATCACTATTTGAGGCTTTGCTTAAATTGCAAAAATACGAACTTAACTTAGGAGCTTTTCCTTGGTATAAAGTTAACTGATTATCTTGGGATCATTGCAACTGGTTTATGCTGTAGTAGTCATGAGCAATGAGTTAGATGATTGCAATTATCTCAAGTTCCCCTGATTGCAGTTTGCTATTATCTCAAGTTCCCCTTTTTTACATGGAATCACTTGCTGTTTAGATTATAAGTATAACATGGCATGAGGAAATGCGTTTGAATTGTTGATGAAACTCATTATTCTTCTATAGTTTGTATTGTTTCAAATGAGGTGCACTGGCTTTGCTGCTATATTGTAATATGCTAAATAGGTTAAGACTTGGCATGAAAAGCTGTTAGACTTTGGCTGATGCTATTTTACAGCTACCCTGTATGGTATTTTGATTTGCTGGACCACAAACTCATCAGGTGAAGGAGTCTCTTGGACAAAATTTTGTTGGCTTGATTTTAGGGCCCCAAGGCAACACCAAGAAAAGGCTAGAAGAAGTAAGTGCTGTTTCTAGTGTTTTCACAAAGCACGTGGTTCTTATGCTTATATTTGTTTGTGCGTAATTGTATCTGAAATTATGGATAAGTGACATTTGAAAACATTTTATAGTGCAATGCATTTACTCCTGTGACATGTTCTTATTATTTATTAAATAACTCTTGCTGAATCAGGAAACAGGAACAAAAATTACAATCAAGAGTGGAGCAGGGGATGCTAAGGAAGGAATGGAGGTATGTTTAATTGAATCAAATTCATCTGCATGCTGCTGTTTTAATTACTATCTAAAAGGATCTATCAAAATTTGAACACTAATTGCATACCTCTGCGCCTAAAAAATGTCACTATTGACTCTGCTTTGTTTCTGCGCCTTTAGCCTATTTATTCATTTTATAAATGAAATGGGACACACCATAAGTTGATAATAATGTTTTGATAATTTTAATTGATTGAGAGTATTTGTTGTTTTGTTAAATGTTGTCACTTCTTAATATATTGTCAATATTTCATTAAGCAAAGTGCATGTAAAGAATATTGAGCTTGGAATTGGTAGATAGATTGAAAAAGGCATCAAATTTTATCTTTAATATAGCCTTGATGAAGCAATATCAAACATGCAGTATTTATTTTGTTATCACAGATAGAAAGTGCTGATTTCGATGGAAAGGATGTTGGGAGCATAAATGAAGACTTGCATGTGCATATTTCAGCTGATACTTATGAAAAAGTTGATGCTGCTGTATCACTGCTTGAATTGCTAATGACTCCAGTTGATGTAAGTCTAATATTAAACTTAACACGGGTCCTGCATATAAGATATTGGGGATGGGCAGAGTACAAATATGCCACATCCTTGGGCAGGACTGGATACCATTTACTTTTGTGGATAGATTCCTTTTGCTGGTTATTTTATTAATGTTCTGGTGTGGCAGCACCCATATCTGTCAAATATTTGGTGTGGTCATCTTGAAGATGGTTAAAGTTTCTGTTAATGTTCCTTTGGATGCTGCAAATACTTTGTATTGTTTTTAAAGAACATGAATAAATGCTCACTTTTCTGTGCAGGGAAATATTCCACCAGCTGGTCCAGAAATTGCATCATCGTTTGCAGATGGTTCAAACACTCAAAAGCAAGGTGCACAAGTGGCAAATGCAAGCCATTCTATGCTGAATGCTGATTTGGCCCAAAATTATGTGCAACCAACACCAATTCCTCTCACTGGGAAGCAACCAATGCATCATGCGTGGCCATTGTCTGCCACAGGAGCTGCTAGCAATGTTGCATGGCAATCATCTACATCCATCACAGAAGTCCCACGTGGTCAGTTTTGGCCCCATCCCGGGCATTGGCAGTCAATGGGTGCAAACAACAATGCAATGCAATCCCATTCTGGGCTGCCTGGTGCACCAAACGCTGTTAGTTATGGTATGAATGCAAACATGTTCATTCCTCGAATACCGCAACCAACTTATAATTCATTCCCTCCATTCCCAGTCTTTAGAGGAAGACCTCCTCCACCAGGTTTCAATCCACATGCAACACCTTCAAATGTAAGGAACACATTGTTTGGTCCTGTTCATAGGCCTCGGCCACCATTCCCTGTTCAACAACGTCCTTACATGGACATGACATCACAAAACCATTCAGCAGTAATGAATCCTGTAACTGCAGTATTTGGTAATCCACATCTGCAATCTCAATCTTCACAGGCTGTACATCATGCTGGAACAAATGCATCTCCATTGCCACCATCTTCAAACACAATAGCTGGAGGTGGATATGGTCCTCATGTAAGTCATGGAGGAGAGTCTGCTTCTGCACCACTTCCTGTTGCCCTATTTTCATCTGTACCGCCTCGTGCATTGCCATCTCATGTTCCTATTTCACAACCTTATGGGATTCAACAACAACAAATGCAGCATTCACAACCACCTAGTTTACCAAGTCATGCAGGTTCCATTGGACATGGGATTCAACAACAACAAATGCAGCATTCACAACCACCTAGTTTACCAAGTCATGCAGGTTCCGTTGGACATGGGATTCATCAACAACAAATGCAGCATTCACAACCACCTAATTTACCAAGTCATGCAGGTTCCATTGGACATGGGATTCAACAACAACAAATGCAGCATTCACAACCACCTAGTTTACCAAGTCATGCAGGTTCCATTGGACATGGGATTCAACAACAACAAATGCAGCATTCACAACCACCTAGTTTACCAAGTCATGCAGGTTCCATTGGACAAGCGAGTATGCAGGGATTATCTTCAGCAACATCTCAAGGAGCACCTGTTGTGATGCCACCATCAGCTATATCTCCTATGGTATCATCTCCTGGATTGTCACCTAGTGCACCCCAGGGATCACATGCTTCGGCTGTATCTGCAGTTGCATCTCCTGGATTGTCACCAGCAGCACCCCGGGTGGTAAATTCTGCAATTCCATCTCCTATCTTGCCATCTCCTGGACTGCCTCCAGCAGCACCCCAGGCAGTACGTCCTGCAGTTCCATCTCCTAGGTTGCCACCAACAGCACCGCAAAGAGCACAAATGACAGTCCCACATGTAGGCACCTCTGCTGTCTTACCATCTCCTGGATTGCCTCCGCCAACACCACAAGCAGTGCATGTTGCCTTACCACCCTTGCATGCTTCTCCAGTACAGTCTATTAGATTGTCTGTGCCGCAACCTCAATCAGCAGCTGTTGCAGTTTCTCCTGTAGTTCCATCTCCCATGCCTCCAATGGGTAACATGCTCCACACCCAACCACCAACAATGGATTTTATGTCACAAGGCTCTTCTGCAGGGTTAGCTTCAGTTGCATTACCAGTTATATCAACTGCATCGACACCAACATCATCTATTGCATCTGGAATGCTGCATAACACTGTGGCTACAATGCAGTCTGGTGTTATAAACAGGCCTATGGTTCCAATGCCAATATCTGCTGGTATAGCATCTGTAAGTTCTCAAGGTTCAAGTGTGCCATCACCAGCTTCTCCGAACACCTGGCAACCTCAACATTTGCGTTCAGGAGATTTCACATTTCAACCTCTTAGATCCCAGGCGCCTTCATCTCCATCTATTTGGCCTTCACCTTCTCAGCCCCCACTTGCTGATGTGCGCCCAAAAAATCATGTGCCCATCACAAGACCTGGATTTCAACCAGCTGTTCCAAACCTTCCTCATTCTGGTCAAATAAGAGTAAGTGCACCACTTCCTCCAACACCATCTACATCCGTTACTCCATCGGGGCCACCAATGCCTCCCCTTCCACCTCAAGCACCTTCATTCAGGCCTGCAGTTTCTGTTCCGTCTCCGCCACTTGGTAACCCATTGCAGCCCACTTTTTCTGTACCATCGAAAGTCTCCATCTCTCAAACAACTGGCATTTCACCTCCAAAGCCTGGCTTCTTAAATGCATCACAGCAGATGCCTGCAAGACCTCCTGGGTTATTGTCCTCGGCAGCTATTCCATCCTTTGGTTCACCAGCAACACAAACCAACCCTCCCCTTCCACCACATCCAAGACCACAATCTGGCCCTGATGGCTTCCTCCCTTTTCCTCCAGGTCGTAATGTCCCCGACTTTCATCACCAAGGGGCTCATGCATCAAATGCTTTCCAAAACCTGTCCACATCTAATATTTCTGTTCGACCAACTGGTGCCCCAGCACCTAGGGCTCCTTTAGCTGCTATCCCTCGCAATGTTCCCAACCAGTTTGGAGGATCTGCTTTTACACAACAACAGGGCAGCCCTGCAGTGTTTCCCAATATATCGACAGTGCCAGCAAATAATGTTAAACACAATCATATAAACAATCCTCAGGTACAACTTCCATCCAGCCCTCAAGTAAGGTCAATTGTTCCTGGTCAAATGCACGACTTTGGATATGGAGGACAGGGTGGTAAGACATTGCCTGCAACAAGAGAAGTTGGTAGCAGTCAAAGTTATGACCCATTCTCTCCCACATCAATACCTGCTGAACAATTACCTTTACAAAATGAGCAGATGATGAGCACAGTTGAAGCACAAGACAAGCAAGAGACAGATGCAGAATATGAAAATCTAATGGAGTCAGTTGGTGTTAGGTAGTCCTGCTATTCAAGAAAGAAAATTTCCTGTGCTAAAATCTATGTTAAGATGTGCCTATGCAGGGTTGTCATGGCAACAGCATTCAACGATTCCTTTAATCTCAGGACTTTTTGGACCAGCGTCTGATAGTGAAGAGCTGAACATCAGATTTGAGTAATCGGTGTTTCTGGTGCATCTTATTTGATTTCCTATTATTTTTTATGAAAGGAAATTCATTATACCTGATTGTCACATATTATGAGGAGGTTGAGGGCACACTGACTGAATACAATTTGGAATTAGTTTTTTTATCACAATATTTCTCATAATTTCAACAGTGATGGTATCAACTTTAGGACACATGTTTCTCAATGTTAAACATATCCTTTGATTCCCTTTGGCTGAATTCTGTTTGTGCAATCAGCAACGTTTCTCTGCTTTAATTCCTGAATCCTATATTTTGACTTTGATAGGTGCCATCAACTGATGGCTGAGTTCTGTTTGTGCAATCAGCAATGTTTCTTTGCATTAATTCCTGAATTCTATATTTTGACTTTGATAGGTGCCATCAATTAAACCAGAAGCCATGGGATATTTTTGCTTGCACAGCGTTAATAAATTGAATGTTGTGTATTCCATTTCAAAGAACTGTGAAGTAACTCTCAAGCTTATGAATTGGTATATTTAAACATAATTTGAATAACTCCCATTTACTTCACCAAAAACACACCATGACTTTGGATTTTTAAGATCTAAAGCAACATCTACCTTTAATGTATTGGTCAATAAATGCAAGCTGAGTGGGATACACAGATTCAAATACTAAGGGCATACTTATCATTAAATTAGTAAATGTTCATTGTGTTATATGTTTGAGCAATGCATCCTGGTAAATGATATACTTACATATTTATTTACTATGCAAGTGATTGCACTTTTATGTTACTTTTCACAATTTTGTTATTGAAATTTAGTAAACTTTATTTAAATGTGTAAGTTGGACCATGTACGAAATTTGTGAAATTGTACGATGAGTTTGATTAGGAAGTAATATTATCTTAATGTTTGCAAAAGTCGTTTTCATTGATAACCACAATCGCACATGGAAGCATCTTGTTTTTCATTATCTCAACTCACATTTATCATAGACTAGGAAATTTGGCCAGCCAGGAGCATGAGTTCTGGCAGAAAACCACAGGGATCTGTATGATAATTTTTGTGTTTCTGAGAGACAATGGTGCATGATATGATTTAGTATATCCACCCGTTCTTCAGCGACAGAATATTTGATAATGCAAGCTGAGAAGGTTGAGTGTCATTGTTGCTTTTTATCATGTTTTTAATAAGTTATGTAAATGAAGTAATAGGCATGAGTCTCTTTAAATCAGGGGTGGGTAAATCTGTTTTATCTCTGCACTTCTTTGTTCAACAATATAATAAAAAGTTGTAACCTCAAGATGGCCATGAATTATTTGTAGTGGGTAATCATGTTTGTTACTGTGGAACTAAAAAATTGTTGCATTTAGATTGTGATTCTGAACTGCCCTGAATACAAAACACAGAAGAATGAATGCAGTCTGAAATGATCTTGGTGTTATAATTTTATTGGAACTCATAAATAAACTGCTATAAGTACAGATCTCTGAAGTAAACTGCCATGTATACATAATCTGAAATAAGCTGATGTATACAAAACCTCTTACTTTACGAGAATTTATTGGAATTCAATATAAAAGGAAATGATCTGTGTTGGAGTTATACGGATGCATGAGTTAGCCAGAAAGAGAGTCTATATCACCTTCATTGCAGTGGATAAATACAATCTAAAAGATTAGGAGAATATGGCGGACCGGCGGAGCCAGGAGTTAGCTGTGGTTTTGCCATCCTTGGCAAATGTAACAGTGTATCTGAACTGTTGCATTTAGTGAGCCTAATCTTGAGCTAGTTAATGTTTTGAATTTGTTGCCTAAACTTATTGCAAAATTTGTGACTTGCCCAATGAACAATTACAATTTCTTAAGACAGAAACAGGAATACTATCTTGAATAAAGTGAGTTTCCTCTCCGTTTGAATGTAGTTCTTTTATATGATAGGTGTTTTATATTATGCAAGGAATACAAAAATAACAAAAATAAAGGAAATAAAAAGAGAAACCTCAGGTAGGTTGATTATGCAGTCACTATGTCCAAGGTGATATTCCTACATTTGTTCCGGAATTTCTTGATGTTTGTCGGTGAGTTACAAGTATTTTGCAAGGAATTGGGGTAAAAAGTTCAATCATTTACAGTTTTTTGCCAACTTTTTTGTGACATCTTTGAATTGAGAAAATTCATGCTCATATGGGGTCATTAGTTTCCATTTATGCCCCTCTCACGTCAACTGATCAGTGGAAGTGCCCGGGCGTTTATGCACTTGATCCTGCTCCCAACTCAAGACTCAACGGACCTTTAATTGGCCACTTCTCTCCTCTCATTGAGAAGTCTGTCGTTGGGAGGGAATACAGCGCATTTTGTTATTACTTTAGCTGCTTATTACTAAATGAATCTGCCAAAAACAAGGTTTAACCTTGCTGAAAACAAATTGAACCGCTACTCCAAATCTCTCAAACTCGAAAGGAGATGAACCCTTCAAAGGCTTCACGACACACTTGTATAGCTGTTATTGAAGGCAATTCCAAGCTTCACTAGGTCAAGTCCTAATAATATCCTTTGCTTCTAAAAGACTTACATGATACTTACAGTTGTTATTGAAGATAATTCCAAGCTTCACTAGGCCAAGTCAAATCAATTATTTTTGGTTCTCTTAACACTGAATTGCATCCAGAAATCAGGTTTATCCTAGAGGGGAAACATAATACCAAACATAGAGGTTGAACAATAATGACTGATGGAGATAGAGGATGGCATGATACTTTCCTAGAAAGATGAAGATTGTAAAAAAATTCATCAATTAATTTCTTCCGAAGAACCTGTCTTTTCAAACACGTACCCATCTTCCTCGACTAAAATGTTCTAGAAAGAATTTTACACCCAATATTTTATCAACCTCACAATATTGAATGGAAAATCTTTTTGGTTGAAGAACTTTTAAAATTGGTCACAAGAGAAATTGTGCAAGCGTGTCACATGCTGTTTGTTGACGGTGAAGAAGATGATGATACCCAACTTTCGAAAGTTGACATTAGTGTTTTTCCTAATAGTTTTTTTCTTCGTTTCTATCACCTTGTAAGATGAACCTTGATGTATAAGATTTAATGACGATTCAAGCTACTCTTCTTATTTCTTTTCGTTTGAACAGCTAGCCAATGTCGTTTCACAAAACGACTTTAAAGAATTTCAGTTTAAACAAGAATTTCAATCTCTCTTTTCGAAAGTGTTTCATGCAAGAAGCTGGAGTAGATTGACATATGGGTTTGTAATTGAATGATGGACACAAATAATCTCTCTAGGATTTGTTTGGATCTTGATATTGCCTTTACTCTTGTACCATTAGAACTCGCTATGATTACAGAAAGGATACTTTATAGGGATTATACAACTTTTAGTGAGCTTGATTATTTTCTCCTTAAACATTGTAATGGCAAAAATTACATGACTTGTAGTTTATCCCTTCATTTTGGATACACTTTGACTAGTTTAACATTAGTCTTGACTATCCCATCTTTTCGAATCCTAGGAATTTGGATGCAACTTATAGATTACCCATTCACCAACTCTTGGTTTAAAATTTTAGTGGGAAATCGACCCCCCACTTTTAAATTGGGCATGCCCCCTTATCTTCTTATTAGCTGTTCCAAAATATTTCAAAATGTGTTTAGGGTGTTTCAAAATGTGTTTAGGGTGTTGTATAAAAGGACATAACCTAACTCATTTTTATATATCTAGGATTTGGGAAGCATTGAACAGTTACTACACACATCAAGATAGATCATTTGAAAAACATTAAATCAACATCTATTGTAGTGACATATAAGCATATTGCATGGTTGCATGTTGTCTTCAATCTTTTGTTCATGAGCAATTAAATTGTTCTATCTCAGGACTTGATTAAGGAGAACATGATCTTTGTTTAGTAAGTTCCTCAAAGGTGTTCGTAGACATTGCCAATTCTTTACTACAATTCCAAATGCTCCAAGGTAAGGTGAACCAATCTTTAAATTGCAAGACTTGGCAGATCAATTTTATTTATAGAGAGGTCAATTTGTCACATCCCTACAAAAGGACCATTGCCTGTGGATATTGGGCAGTCAAAGAATAGGAACAATACAAAGTAAAGTAATGAAAATAAATGAATAAGAAGAGGGGATAGGGATACAAACCCGTAGTGTAAGTATGGATGATTCTTATCTGCCATTAAGAAGGAATGGGCACAATTGGGCGAGGTGGCGTCCATGCCATTAATATGGTATGCTGACCCTTTTCTTGACATGGAGTGGATGGAAAACTAGCGCACATGGTAGAGTATAGACCACAACCTCATTAAAAGAGGCGTTTTGGACATAAAACATAGAGGAAGGCAGAGGGAGAGAAAGGGAAGGAGAAGTCGAACAAGTGAGTGGAAGGGCATGTTGAAGTCACTGTGACTACCTTGGCAGACATATATCCAAAAATATGATCGCAAGATATGCATAAAAAAATGATTTGTTGAAAGGCTTTAGAAACTATTGAGCAAATGCAGTCTATAGGTGTAAATCTAGAATCCACAACCCTTGATGCATCCTTTCTACCCGTGTCGCCATGAGAGCTTGCAAACAGGTTTTGGACGTCCATCAACGTTGAGAAAGGAGGTAGCAGTAGCATTTATACGAAGGATTTTACAGAGATAGCTGCTCCACGATAAAATTTATGGTGAGGTCTACGATGGAGATGGCTATGAAAAAAGAACCTCGAAATGCTTCTTCTGTTCAATGCTTGTAGTATCATGATTATTTAGTTAATAGATGTGAGGGTTCAGTTTTTCTGGATGAGATCCCTTACATGGTTCAAGAGAAGAATGCACTATCCAATGTAAACTCATTGAAGACATATGATGTAATAGATGAAATCGAAGAGGCTCTGGAGAAAGCTTGCCAGAGTATAATCTCTTATGTTGATATTCTCATCATTGCAACAAGGGATGCTGTAACTCTGAGTGGTGGTCCATTCTGGGAGGTATATTTGTTAAGAAAAGGCAATCTTAGTGCAAGTCAGGATGATTCAAATGATATAATGCCAACCCCCAAATCCAATGTTACAACTCTTGTCTAGCTTTTCAATATATTTGATCTATATGTAACCAGATTGGTTGTCCTTTCACTGTATATACTTGTATATCATTTGAAAGGGTGGGAGTGAAGATGTATCAGAGGCTATAAATGTTGATCAAAGGCAAAAGGAGAGGTGATAGTTTAGTTCAGGGCCTCAATCAACAAAATTTCCAACACCATCCCTAAAGATAAGTACATTCCTCCATATTTTCTTTCCAAAATACAGTTCCTTTTGAATTAGCTGCTTAGCTGGTGGAAATTAAGTTAGGTTGATACTTACCCATGATTATTATTTTAAGTAAGGTCATTGATATTTTAGAGGTGTTTGGACTTGCACTCGCTAGGGGAAGAGCACTAGTAGTCGTTATAGTTCCAATAACTGTTATATCATACATGCTAATTAAAATCCCACTAAAAGATTCCAAATGTACCAATAGTTGTCCACTTTATATCCAGTAGCTACAAAAAACAGTGCTTAATTGAATCAATTGTGCATATATATTGGACCAATAGCACACTATTATTGGGGAATTTGTGCATATGTATTGGATCAATTATGCAAATTTTGTGGTGGTCAAAGCGAACGGGCATGGGGACAATGGAGATTATGTATTAGGCGACACTTTGAAATGAGTACTTTTTGACCCTTCCGCCCTTAACAATTTCCATAGTATGCGTCGTTACTACCTAGAAGCCATAATTTTTGCTATAAATAGTTAAGTCACATACATAGACAACCAAAAAAAATCATTGAAATCCAATGCACAATTTAGGATCTGTAGGTGCTTGAAGTTAGCTATAATGACTTTTGGTGCTCTTCCCCTAGTTATATTTGTTTAAAAGCTTTTGAGGCCCTTGCAACAAACCATTCTAAACATACTCTCCAAACAAGGCATCCCATGAGACCTTTTTTTCTTGAGTCATTTTATTAAACATTTGTCTGAGGATTGTTGTATAATGATTCGATTGTGGAATCTCAACCTTGAGCTAACCATTTAATATTAAAAGGTAGGATGTTATGTTCTTATGAATGCACTTTTCAAATCATGTTTATGGTTAAATTATCTATTTGTGTCCAACAAATTATAATTGCTTTATCTATTCACAAGACTATGTTTACTCCTTAATCTTAGTCATGAACCTTGTCCTAGACATCCTAGAGATAGCCACATATTAGTGCTTGGGGATTGTCTCTTTGAAATCTATACATTTGTAGTAAGGAAGAAGAAATCCTATATCATAGAAGTGGTACTCTTATATAAATTATGTAAGATATCGAATTACGTAGCACACAATTCAAGTCACCTTATTTAGTCAGGGATATTCATATACTAGTTCATTGCATATTCAATTGAGATGTAGTGAGAATGTTATTATAATGTATTAGAATGTGTGGGTTATTATACTTTAGAATTTATAATGTGTTGAGACATCTTAGTATATAAATTGTAGTATAACAATTGGATATATATATATATATATAGTGGCCCTTTCTAGAGGGAAGTATGTTAAACTCTATGCTAGCAATAGTAGGATGTACCTACATTTTGATCATATGAAGTCACGCATGACTAACCATTAAGGTTATACTTATTATAAAAGGAAAGTACAAACATTATCTAGACCATGAATTGGAATAATATAAGAGAATTCAATTGCACCATTATTGAATGTACATCTTCACATGACGATATAAAGGATATAGTGTTGCCCATTGGTCTCAAGTATGACTCAAACAACAATCATATTTAAAGAAAGTATGTAATTATGGTCGTATGTAATTCAAGGTTCTAGAAGGATGTTCTTTACAATTATGATTCATGATTTTATAGAACCATATTTGGGTAGGAAACCTCACTTGGACCCGTGTATAGGATTTTGACATAATTGATGCATATAACAATATTTTGACTACTTTATAGGGGTAAAACTCTTTACTGATGTCCTAATGTTAGATTGAGTTAGGATTGCTTAGTAAAATTGTACCTAGGTATGTTTGAATCTCCATGCTTAGAGAGATATATCTTGGATAATAGTATTATCAACAAAACCTAACTAACCCTTATGCTCTTGTGTAAGAGAATCTTAATATGTATAAACCCTTGGTGGGTTTGCATGAAATAATCAATGTTGGTTTAGTAAGGTTTAATTAATTCCCCTTGGGTGGAAAATTGTATTTAACTTACGCATTAATTAGATGAGCAATTTTCTAAGGAGGAATTCAAGGTGTATGCTCCTTAAGAGAAACTTTGTGAGGAGAACTATGCGTGACTTTGATCCCATTTGTAAGCGGGTACGTAGGTAGTCCTTGGGCAAAAGATGCCTCTATGACCTCAAGTTTATAGGGGGAGGGTTTAGGGGGGATAACTTCAAGGTTTAAGGTTGTTGCTAACTTGTTTGACCTTCCCTCTTTAGCAGGCTTTAATTTGAGGTCGAAATGGGTATTAGAAGATTATGAATTAGGGAAACTTGATAACTTGTATTTAATACATAGTATGCTTTTGAATTGTAAGCTGAATGAAGTGAATGGATTTGACTATTTTATATCAGTATTTGTTGAGAAGAGGCCATCTTGTGTTGGTTCAATGTGATTCTTATGTGTTTGTGAAATTCAACTTCAGACCTATATGACTCTATGTAATAGGCTCTTGAATCACTTGATTGTGATATACTTATCTAGGTCAACTTGACCAATTTTTGTGAACTCCATTATGTAAGTTTTGGGCTAGAGATGATCCAAGTGTGAACCTCCAAGATATTTGAGCAGTGATAGACACTCATTGGACCATGTCAATGATTTATGCTTGGGCTATCGTTAGGGATTAGCCAACATTCACTTGGTTTACAAAGGTGAAGGATTGCTAAGGGCTACCTTGATTATGATACGAAACAACTACATAGGTAGTTACCCTATTATGGGGGTAATAGTAATCAAAGCTAACCATTGTATCAAGAGGGTTCATTGGTAGTTACCTATATCATGGGGGTGATTGATGCCAAGTGTTACACAGGTTGTGAAAAAGATAGATGACAATATCAATAAGGTCACAAGTGGTATATATCAAAAGTTGCCTTTTCTTGGGTGAATAGACTTGTTACAGGTGGCCTATAGGCAATTGAAGTTGTAATCCATTAAGCTAGGTAGGTTCACTACTTGTGGGAATATCACTTGTGCCTGTAGGACCCTTCAGATGGAGGGTAGACCTTTGATGGAGTATAAGATACACCAAATCCTCTTCCCAGAAGTCCGATGGTATTCTTGACCTGTGGTGTAGTATGTGATACACCAAATCCTCTTCCTAGTTGCTCGATAGTGAAAAAGATTGAGGAAAAGGGTGGGGCCCATAGTGTAGTGTGCAATGCACCAAATTTCCTTTTCTATCTAGGATCCACTATGGGTAGGTGTCAATCAACCGTTGTGGACATGTCAATCATTCATTATGTATATGCTAGTCACTCATTGTATAATTGGCCTTGGGTTTGGTACACATTATTATTGATGCCCTTGCTAGTGATGACATCAAGTAGCATGGGGTGTATGATTGTTTTCACAAATGCTAGTGGATTGGGAAAAATATGGGACCTATAGTATATCATGAGATGCAACAACATTCATTTTCCAGGTGAGATCTACTTATGGGCTTATGTGTTTGTAAATCTAGTGAGATGATGTGTGAAGTAGGTCACATGCATTTCCACTTTACCACTTGTTCTTTATGTGAATATGTGATGTATTGTGTGGATCGTTTGCACTAGATATATGTGATGTATACTTGAGTTATTCATTGTTGTACTTGTTGATGTACATATGAGCTAGTCACCATTGTACTTGTGATATGTGTATGTGCCAATCACTATTGTACTTGTGATGTACACATGAGCTAGCAATCATTGTACTTGTGATGTGTGTATTAGCCAGTAACTGTTGTACTTGTGATGTGTATGAACTATTCACCTTGTGTATGTGTGATGCATGCTTGAGATAGTCGCTGTATGTGTGTATAGGAGTGAATTTGCACCCCTAATGCAAATTCTCCTTTTATTCTTTTCCACTTTAGAAAACCAAACTTAGAGGCTTAATTACATATAAGCTTGTTGTTCCCATCACACTTGGTGCCTGTTTTGTGTGTTGGTGGAGGCATTTCTGTCAGGGACGCCCACGCAACACACAAACGTCCACGCGACGTGCTTACCTCCCTGGAAAATTCTTGCGACTGGAGCAACATAGACATTACATTTCCTATTGAAAGTTGAGGTGTAACGCCTCCCTTCGGCTAGCTAACCTGAATATGGCCGTTTCTTTCATTCTTCCTTCATATTCTCATTTCATTCATCCATTTTCAAGTATTTACAAGATCTTTTGGCCTTCTCTTGAGCACCTCTCAACATTCTAGCATTCATCCACAAGATTTTTAGCAACATTTCACACTCCATAGTAGCAATCTATCACTTCACACTTCAATAGAGCAAGCACAAGACAAATCCATTATAGCAAAGGATTGAGTTCGTCTCATCTTTCTCCTCCACTAGCCTTGAACGCTTTGGACGGAGGTGGTTAGTTCCTCACCCATCTTCTCTATTGTTTGGTTAAGTTAGCACGTACTGTTTTGTAGTGTTTTTGGTGCACTTTGCTTGTATTCCTTCTTTATCGCTTTATTTCCATATCGTTGCAAAATTGGCTGTCCCTAGAGGTGGAAACACCAAAATGGGGGTCTAACTGAGGCAAACCCCTAAATAGCCCCCAACATTTTCCCTATTTTTTGTGTGTAGGTGGAGAGATCTTGGAGCAAGCTAGCGAAAGGATTATTGTATGAGATCATCTTCCTCACCCTTGCGGTAGTCTACTTTCTTTCTCACATTCGTCTTTACGTTTCGTATTTCATTGTCTTATTTTGCATAGGTATAGAAAATCTTAAACTAGGTTGTTAGTCTGCTTTTTAGAGGTTAGACCTTGTCTCCCCGGTTTTTTGGCCGTACGGACGCCAACGCACTTGAGAGACGCCAACATGCCACATTTTCGTCCTAGAGCCGCGCTTCTGTCCTTTAATAAAGAGCTATTCAAGACACAAAGTTGGCCCTAAAAACTGAATCACCTAGTCTCCTTTCGACTCTCGGGGGTTTGCAGAGTGATCAAAGGACCTCATAGTCCTCATCATTCTCACCCCGTCCATCCTAACACTCCTTTAAACTGAGGTAAGTTAGGGTAGCTATACTACTCTTGGCCTTTCATGACCTGGGGCCTTGTAGTGGTTGGTCCCCCTCTCTTACATTTTTGGTGAGTCCAATGTGAACTATTTTGGTTCTGCTTTGCGATACTGAAAGTTCCTTTCCTCATATCCTAGGAGCGTTGTAGGTGTGAGTGTTGTGATGCTTTTTCCTTGCAACCCAACCTACAACCCCTAGTAGGCGTAGTTGGAAGGTTCCAAAGGTATTGCGTGATGAAACCAAAATTGGGTCACTGTCTTATTCTGTAAACCTTAGGAGACTCTATAGAAGTGCTGTTTAGTGTGTGTGATGGACTCTTTCTTATATCAACCTATTCCCTCTGTGCAGCCTGTGAGTAGTGGTACTAGTATAACCTTCACTTCACAGGACCTGTCGATGGGCTTCAATAGGGAACCATCTCCTCTTTACATTACTACGAGGATAAATGGGAATATTGTAGCAGGTGTTCTCATTGATCCGACATCTCAAGTGAATATCATAACTGAGGAGATCATGCTAATCAACTTCCTTCATAAGGGTGGATATGATGCACCTGAAAGTACCATTTGCACACACGACAAAATTTTTGTACCTCCTATAGGGAGTATTGTCCTATTGGTCCTCGTTGGACCTAAGTCTGTGAACCTTAAGTTTGACATCATCTCGGGGTCTGAACTCTTCAGGGTGAAGCTAGGCATCCCCCGGCTAGTAGCTATGAATGTAGTTCCCTCGGTTGTGCACAAGTGTCTGAAATTGGTTCATGGAGGTTCGGTTCACGTTGTCCATGACACCAATTATAGATCATCAGTTGCATGTGGTAGCTATACCTTAGATTAATTTTGGCCTACACCTATTGGTCCTCTCCTACCCAGGAAGGACCTCCTATATCACACATATCAAAACTATAAGAAAGGATATTCTAGGCCAAAAGTGAGACACCCTCCTTCGCCTAATGTTGTTTCACACAAAGCTTGCTTGAAAGCTGATAGTGATGCCGCCAAGGCATGTAGAAGAGAAGAAGAGAAGTGGTCCTGAGATCCTCCTTCTTCCTCCACCGCTGTTCAACTTGATATTTCCTCTCGCTCTGCTGTGGTACCATCTTCTTCTGTCTCACATTTGCGAGAGAATCCCATGGTGCTCGCTTGGCGAAAGGCCAAGTGTCTTGTGTTTGAGATTCCTACCTTACCCACAGAGCATAGGACCGTTCGGTATGGTAGCCAAAAATCCACCTGTGGAGAGCCCTCTATGTCCCGATCTCCGCGACCTCCTACTGTTCTTGCTCCTAAATAAGTGAATGAGAAGAGGCTTGTTGCTGAGGTGCTAGAATCAATTCCTCCTGCTATTTTTGAACCTATTCCTCTTTATCCCATCCAGGAGCCCATGCCTCCACTGGAAATAGTTGTGGAGGGCATTCCCATAGCTGAGTTGGAGCCTTCCGTCCCTTTGCAAACTTCGGATTCTGGTTCGAAGAGTCACAAAAACCACCTTGCGCGCAAGCACAAGCACTAACAAAAGCTCTTTTGGTTGAACAATCCGCCTTACAAAAGAAAGAAGAGGAGATGAAAAATCCTATATCACGACCTCCTACCGTGTCCTCCTCTCTCTTCCTTTCTGCTTCTATCCAAACTAGCTTCGTATTGCTTCCGGATTCTACTGCGAGCGCATGTGCACCTGGAAAGGTGCAGGTGTTCATTACTCCTTCAGTGGAGCTGCCTTTGCTAACATCCATTCCAAATGTCTCACCTTTTCTGAAACCCATAGATATGATTAACACTTCAGTCATATCTGCTGCGGTTCTTTCTCCCTCTTCCTTCACCTTTCTTGCTTTGTCTGTGGGGAGTTCACCTCCTCTAGCAAATAAAAAGGTAGAGAGTGGTACCTCCAGTAATGGAGGACATAAGAGGAGCCCACCTTCTCAGAAAGGTGGTCCCATGCTGACTTGTTCTATCCTAGTGACAGAACTGGTCCCAGCCTCCCCTGAGTTCATCATCGCTCCCGAATCCCTCGGTGAGCCTAGTGGTGAACCTCGGCTATAAACCCCTTCGTCCGTCGAGGTGAAACATGGAACTCCTGTTAGTGCATGTTTAATTTGGTGGATGAAGTTCCGAACTTGTCAGTAATATTTGCAAAGTCATTGACCTTAGACCCACAAGAGTTGAGTGGCAAAGACCTCATAGGTCTGTCTTCCTTGGCCCTTGTTGCAAGAGGATCAGAAGCTCCTCCCGTTAAAATTACACCATTGCAGGCTCGACATCCTTCCCCCTACGATGATATAGAGTGGGAAGCTGACGACCTCTTGGTTGAACAGTGTTAGGGGGAGACCGCCTTCTTGATCTTTAGATTAGATGTGTGTGTGTGTGTGTGTTGTGATGTGCTTCCCTCGTGATTGTGCTATATGTCCCTGGATGACCCTCATCACCCCTATTGGTGCTTGGATAAAAGCGTGGTGTTTGTGTTGTGAACCTTCTTCTATTTGTATCATCATTCTTCCATGTTTGTGATTGACTTTCGATAAATTGGGGGATGATGCAAAGTGTTGGGGTCATTTAGGCTTCCTTCCATGTTGACCCATTTTTTTATTTTTACTTTGTCTTTCGTGCATTCTTCCCAATCTGGTTGGGGATTGATGATCTTTCACCTTGGACCATGGTTACCTATATACATATAAATAAAGGTAGATCTGACCCTGTGAAACCAGATCCCCCTGTGCCCTTTATTCATGTTCTCTTTCCTTTCACTTTCTCTTTATCTCTCTCTTCTTTGCTTGAGTTGTCCCTTTCATGTGCGACAACACCACTTCTACATTACGCGGTCTTTAGAAAATGCATTCGTTGCCCACTAATCTTTTCTCAAAGAACGTCCACATACTTCATTGTTAGAATTGCATTCTCGACTTGAAACCCTAAATGAAACATGTTCCCTTCATCACGGGTTTGTAAAGAAAGGACTTGGAGGCCTTCCTCTGAAGCGGGAACACCTTTGATCCTCCCCTCGTGTGGGGGCATATCCTTCCTTTCGAATTCCTTGATGAAGTGAACACATTTCAAAAGGATTCCCAGATGATGAATCGATTCAAGAAAGAAGGCATTATATTTTGAACAGTGCATCCCTTGAGTGGACCCTCTCTTTTCACAACGGGTTCCCAAGGGAATCCTTCGAAAGTTTCTATTTCTAATGAGTTCTATGGCGTCTAGCCTAGGGGAAACCCAACTAGACCTACTTCACATCTTTGCATCTAGCTTGGGGGCAGCTCGACTAGACTTTACTTTTCAAATAGTGTGTCCCTTGAGTGGACCCCTCTTATTTTTGAAGGGTTCCAGAGGGACCCCTTTGAAAGTATTCCAGGTGAGCAATGGTCTATGTGATTGTCCGTTCACTAGCTTGGGTGACCGCTTCCTAATGTGTTATATCTACGGGTAATCATCATTCTTAACTTTGTGGAGTCCCCTTTGCTCGCTCTCCCTCATGTGAGAGTTCTTGGGGGATACCTTCTTTGCAGGTTTGCAGGTCTGTAAGGCACTTTCCTAGTTTCCTTCATGTGAGAGTTCTTGAAGGATACCTCCCTTGTGGGTCCGTGGGCTTGTGGGGCGCTTTCATTCTCCAGCTTTATAGTTCTGCAGAGCTATGAAGTATTTTCTTGCACTTTCGGGTTCGCCAGACCGTGATCTGCTTCCTTGTCGATACAGGTATACATGTCTAACCCTACTACTTCTTCAACCTAATTCATCGAAGCACTCATCGGTATTCATGCTCGCTAAAGTGGGGAAAAATATATAGGAGTGAAGTTACACCCCTAACACAAATTCCCCTTTTACCATTTTCCACTTTAGAAAACCAAACTTGGAGGCTTAATTCCACATAAGCCTGTTGTTCCCATCACACTTGGTGCCTATTTTATGTGTTGATGGAGGCATTCCTATCGAGGACACTCGAACGATGTGCATACATCCTTGACAGATTCCCACGGCTAGAGCAATAAAGACATTACATTTCCTATTGGAAGTTGAGGTGTAACACCTCCCTTTGGCTGGCCGACCCAAATATAACCATTTCTTTCATTCTTCCTTCATATTCTCATTTTATTCATCCATTTTCAAGTTTTTACAAGATATTTTAGCCTTCTCTTGAGAATCTCTCAGCATTCTAGCATTCATCCACAAGCTTTGTAGCAACATTTCACACTCCATAGCAACAATCTATCACTTCACCACTTCGATAGAGCAAGCATAGGACAAATCCATTATATCAGAGGCTTGAGTTCCTCTCATCTTTCTCCTCCACTAGCCTTGAGCACTTTGGACAGAGGTGGTAAGATCCTCACCCATCTTCTCTATTGTTTGGTTAAGCTAGCACGTACTATTTTGTAGTGTTTTTGGTGTACTTTTCTTATATTCCTTCTTTATCGCTTTATTTCCATATCGTTGCAAACTTGGCTGTTCGTGGAGGTGGAAACACCAAAACGGGGGTCTGACTGAGGCAGACCCCTAAACAACCCCTCAAAATTTTCCCTATTTTTTGTGTGTAGGTGGAGAGATCTTGGAGCAAATTGGCGAAAGGATTATTGTATGAGATCATCTTCATCTTCCTTGCGATAATCTACTTTCTTTATCACATTCGTCTTTACGTTTTGTATTTCATTGTCTTATTTTACACCTTTAGAAACTCTTAGACTAGGCTGTTAGTCCACTTTTTAGAGGTTAGACCTTGTCTCCTTGGTTTTTTGGCTGTACGGACGCCAACGCACCTAAGAGATGCCAACATGCCGTGCTATTGTCCCAGAGCCGCACTTTTGTCCTCTAATAGAGAGCTATCAGAGACACAAAGTTGTCCCTAAAAACTGACTCACCTAGTCTCCTCTCGTCTCTTAGGTTTGTAGAGCGATCGAAGGACCTCATAGTCCTCATCATTCTCATCCCGTCCATCCCAACACTCCTTTAAACTGAGGTAAGTTAGGGAAGCCATACTACTCTTGGCCTTTCGTAACCCGGGGCTTTGCAATGGTTGGTCCCCCTCTCTTACAATGTGACTTGGGATTATGGTATGATATGACCTGTATGTATTTGTAATGTATTAATGATTGGTAATGTTTGGTATGAAACCAACACTTGATGGAAATTTTTTATCATTCTTTAGCAATTGAACTAAATTGAAAGCATAAGCTTAATTAACAATTGTGATCTAAAGGAGATCAGTGATCTCATTCAAGAGAAGAGGATGAACTCTCTTTAACTTTGGTGTGTAAATTATAAGCCTTTGATTCTTGTGAGGGGATACATAGGCAATGCCATCATGAATGAACCCTCGAGGTTTTGGTTTGGGTCTAGGGATGACTTTAACTATGAGAGATTAAAATTTTTCGAGTGTAAACATATACTTGTAGTGATTTTGATTTATCGCCACCATAATGAATCAAGAAGTTTTGAAATCCGGACTTCTAATTTTGATGTGAGATGCTTGGTTGATTAAGCTGATAGTTATTGTGAATTGAATAGAAAATAAATAAATTGTAGTGGTCACGGGGAAAATTTACACAATTGGGCACCATTACTTTACCCTATATCAGAAAAAAGTTCATTTTCCTATTTGTGATAACAAAGCTTCATTTTGTGCCACAAAACAAAATTTGGTAGTTTGTCTATTTTCTATTTAATGTTTCAACTATATAATTTAAGTTACTAAATTACAACATTTAATTTAATAACTTAGGATATTTGTGAAGAGTAGATGTTTCCCTTAACAAAGATAACGTGTACTATTCCATTGGCTTATGAGGTTTCACCTTCAAGGTGGCTCTGTATCAAAACCCAATTTCTAATGTGCAAAAAGTAGGTATATGTTGTTCCTGCTCGGATGTGACACCCCTTTCCCATTTGTGCTTCCTCTTTGTAAACCCTAGTGTTGCACTGAGCCTCTATTCACAAATGGTCCTCCTTGTGGTTTCCAAGGTATTTTTGTTTTCATTATTAATCTTTAGATTGATGAGGAAACACTATTATTTTTCTAAGCCTAGGTATGGTTTCATGTAACACTACTTTACTCCCATTTTTCTTGTAAATAAATGTTGTTGTCTCTTGTGTATGCATTTTGTTTTGTGTTATTTTATTGGTGTAATCCGAATGAATGAAAAATCATTCTTTTACTTTTAGCTTCTATCTTGATTGCATGAAACCTATCTCCTTGCAACTTTGCTAGATCTTTGTTGCACAAAATAAACATCCCTTGTATCATTGTAGCTAGTATGCCATGCATACGTAACATAGTATATTAGACAGATGTACTAAATTTCTTCAAGTACTAAGGAAGTTATTTTTCTTGGAAATATTTATTGCCTGAGCCCTTTTCATTTCTCACGTCAACTCCTCAGCTGTGACCTACCTGTTAGAAGCCTTTCAACGCTAATTTATTTTTTGGGATCTTCCTCCCTGGCCTACTCCTGATTGCTTAGAATTTATTGTGGTAAGAAATTTTGAATCTCCAAAATTTATTGTGTTTGGTGAGTTTTAATTTTGAGAGGGAATTTTTGAATAGACAAAAAGGAATAAGAATAATCAGTTAGAGTGTAGAGAGCAGATTGGTAGAATAATATTGCAAGTGATTTGCAAGAAAAAAAAGTTGCAATGACAACAAAGAATGTTCTGTGCAAGGAGCAAGAGATAACTCCGGATTGCTTAGAGATTGCAGGGAGCAACAAATAGCTCCAGACAAATAGGAAGTAGAGAGAGCTCCCAAAAGCTCCATTTTTTTGTAAGTTTGTATGCAGCTCCGGATTGCTGAAAGTAGTTTGTAGTTTGAAGTTTATGAATCATTTTGTAAGAGTTATTTTCTGATTTAATAGAAGAAGAAAGTTTACATACCCAACTATGTGTCTCCAATCTGCCTTGTTTTATTATTCTGCATTTTGTGTTTCGTATACCCAACTGTTTGGGAAATGGAGCAACAAATCCATGTGCCATTTCATTTATAACTTTTTTGACATGATATTAGAGCCAAAAGGACCTATGCCTTGAGTGAGTTGAGAATTTATTTTCTGGGTGTTTAAAGTTTGTTTTGTTGGAGACATTACTGGAGATGAGAATAAGAGTTGGCAGCAACCACCACCATTCAATGGTCAAAACTATGATGTTTGGGAAAAGAAAATGAAGACCATAATGGTTGTAAATGATTTATGGGAGTTTGTGATCAATGGGTTCAATGATGTGACTGATCCAACAGTGTATGCTGCCCTCACAAATAATCAAAAGACCCAGCTGAAGGAGTTAAGGAGAAAAGATGCAAAAGCATTGGGTTTGATTGAAGCAACCTTGACAGAGGCCATTTTTCATAGAATAACAACAACTAACTATGCAAAGGAAGCTTGGGAAATCCTCTAGAACAGTTACAAAGGGACTAATAAATTCATATTGGTGAAGCTCTGGATGCTTCAAAGAGATTTTGACACTCTCCAAATACAAGAGTCTCTAGTTTGATAAACCAGTTGAGGGTGAATGGAGAATCCTTGGAAGAGCAGAGAATTATAGAGAAAATCCTCAGAAGTTTACCCAAAAAGTTTGATGTAGTTGTGATTGCCATTGAAGAGGCAAAAGACCTCTCAACATTGTTCGTTGATGAGCTGATGGGTTCTCTGCAAACCCATGAGCAACACCTAAATGGGTTTGCAAATCCTTCCCATGAGCAAGCTTTCAAAGCTCAAGCCAATGCAAGAGGTAGGGAGAGAGGTAGAAATAGATTTGGACGTGGTAGAGCCAGATTTGGATGTGGAATTGCTTGTGATGATAGCTTAGGATGAGCACACAACCAAGAGGGAGCAAGCAACTCTCAGTCCAACTCCATACAAGCCAAGAAGAACAACAACTTGAGTCAAAAGGGTGACAAGAGAAATGTTGAATGTTATTATTTCCATAAGTTTGGCCATTATGCAAGTGATTGTTGGAAAAGGAAAATAGATCAGTCCAGGTGAAGTGCAAATATGGTTGATGAACAAGTGGTTGAAGGTAATAAACAAAAGGCCTTCATCATGTGCAACATTGTTAAGGTAGTGATGAGGTATGGTTTTTAGACAGTGGATGAGGTATTGATAAAAATGTCAAGTCTAAAATAAAAATGGGGAATAATGAAATAGTTCCAGTTGAAGGGTGAATGCATTATTTATGAGAAGGATGGAAGCAAGAAATTAATTGCAACAGTGCAAATGACGAAGAATAAGATGTTTCCATTGAGGCTAGAGAGGTGTTTCTCAGCTCAGTCTGTAGCTGCAGCCCCTAGACATGGAAAATGTACAACAATACAATAGCAAGTAGCCTTCAAGACCCTTCCAACCTTTGGAATCTCAGGTATGGACACTTAGGCTATGCTGGTTTAAATTCTTTGTCAAAGAAGGGTATGGTTGGAGGTTTACCAACCATTTGTAGAGCCTAGTGGTAGATGTGAAGCCTGCATTATAGGCAAGCAACATAGGCAACCCTTTCAATAAGACAATTCTAGAAGGGCAAGAGCACCATTGGAGTTGGTGTACACTGATTTGTGTGGTCCTATGCAAATGATTTCTATTTGTAAGAGCCAATATTTTATGACGATAGATGATTACATCCATAAGACATGGGTTTATTTCTTAGAACATAAATCTGAAGCATTTGACAAGTTTAAAGTGTTTAAAGCCTAGGCTTGGAAAGTGGACGTTTCATCAAGGTCCTAAGGTCAGATAGAGAGGGAGAGTATATCTCCAATCAGTTTGTAAATTTTTGCAAGCAACATGGCATTAAGAAGGAGCTAACAAAAACCTATAATCCACAACAAAATGGAGTGGCTGAGAGGAAAAACAAAACCATTGTGGAGATGGCAAGAAGCATGCTCAAAGCCAAGAGACTCCCAAATGATTATTGGGGTGAAGCTATAGCAAAAATAGTATATTTGATAAATAGAAACCCTACAAAGGCATTTTTTGACAAGATTCCACAAGAGGCATGGAAAAAATGCAAGTGGACGATTGAGCACTTGAGAGTGTTTGGGTGTGTGGCATATGCACTTGTGCCAAAAGAGAAGAGAAAAAAGTTGGATGAAAAAGGTGAGAAGTGCATCTTCATGGGCTACAGTGAAGTGTCCAAAGCCTACAGGCTGTATAACCCAGTCACCAAGAAAATTGTCATCAACAGAGACATGGAGTTCTGGCCTAGCCTGGCAGATCTTGATAGCTTCATACCACTCCCGACAGCTCCGATTGATGCAGAGAAAGAACATGAAGTGCAACAAGATGATGCAGTGGAGCCTGCAATAGCTCTCGATAGCTCTGGACGAGTTTTCAATAGCTCCGGATCGCTTTGGACCAATGCACAGACACAAATAAAGAGCTCCAGACAACTCCGAATAGATTTTTCTCAGCAAAGCAATAGAAATAGTGGAAGTTCAGACCCCACTCTCACCTCCCTAATGCCAAGAAAGACCAAGAGTCTAAGGGAGATCTACCAAAATGAAAGGTATGATGAATATTTTGATGAAAGCATGAATTTTGCATTATTTTCTCATAGTGATCCAAATTATTTTGAGGATGTTGTAAAAGAAAAGAAATGGTGTGAAGCCATGGATGAGGAGATAGATGCAATAAATAGGAATAAAACATGGGAGCTAATTGATTTTCCTCCCAACAAGGAAGTTATTGGAGTGAAATAGATCTATAAGACCAAAAGAAATGCTGATGGAAGAATAAAGAGGCATAAGGCAAGATTAGTTTTCAAGGGATGCAAACAACAGTTTGAGAGATATTATGATGAGACATATGCTCCAGTTGCAAGGATGGAAACTGTGTGGGAAGTCATAGAAATTGCATCCCAACACAAGTGGAAGGTGTATCAAATGGACGTGAATTCCACCTTCTTGAATGAAGTATTGAAAGAGGAAGTGAATGTGGAGCAGCCACCTAGTTATGAAGTTATGAGTCAAGAAAGCAAGGTATACAAGCTAGAGAAAGATCTTTATGGGTTGAAGCAAGCACCATGGGCATGGTACAACATGATTGACTCATATTTGTTGAGCAATGGATTTAGCAAAAGTGACAGTTAGCCCACTCTTTATATCAAGGCAATTGATGGTAAGATTTTAATTGTTGTCTTGTATGTTTTTGATTAAGGCAAAAACAAGTTTTGATGGGACCCCAAAACCCATTACAAGCAGAGTTTGAATGGATCTGGAACCCAAAACCAGAAGGTTGTCAAAACTTAAAGACTTGAAGGCACAAACAACCAAGGATAAAAATTCCATCAAACAACCAACAACTGGCCAAAAACCAGCCCCCCAACCAAGAACCATCAAGATTTACATTTAGAATTGCTCTTGTGGGAGCAGAGAGTCATGTCAAAAGGAGGTTTAGAGGACTTATCTTTTTTTCCCTTTATAGTGATCCAACCCTCTTCCACTTGAGCTACCTTATCAAGCCAAGCCAACACACCATTATACATAGGAGGAAAGCCAAAAATTGCTGTCTTAAAGATTTCATCTGTATTCCTCTCAGCAAGCATGGTCAAATCAAGAGAGCCACCCGAAAAGGTAGCCAAAAAAATGTCATATGAAGTGGTGGCTAAAGACCCACTCTCAACCACAAAATGGGGCAAAACAATGTTTTCTTGCAAAGCATCAACAAACCTGCCATTAGAGACAGTCAAAGAGGAAGCCTCAAGGCCTTGTGATTCCTGAGCAACAACCTCTGAGAAGCTCCTTGGCTGCTCAACCTTCTTCACAATCGTGTAGTGTTGCGGGGAAGCATCTTTCCACCATGTAGCCTTCATGGATTTTTTTCTCAAAACCACATTGAGTAGAAACATGACCTATTTTGAAACATCTTCTACAACAAAAGGGAATCCCCTCATAGTCCAAAGCTTGGACCCAAGAACTCTTAGAATTTTTAAGTAGAATTTCAGCAGGCAACCCTTTTAAAATATCCATTTCAACTAATATGTAGGCAAAGGTAGAGTGAAACATATCAGAAGATGCATCATCCACCAAAAAAAAATCACCAAGAGCCTCATCCACTTCCTCTAAAAGAGAGTCAGTCCAAAAATGGAGCCGAAGATTAGGAAGCCGAACCCAAATCAAGATTTTAGTGAAGGTTTCAGAAGAGGGGTTGAAATCAGCATGCCAAGGCTTGATCATCAACACAAATTTATCCTCTCGGCTAAAAAAGTGATTACATTATATTTTATTTCTATCCATATCCATGTAAAATTTAGCAACCAAAAACCCCTTAGCCATGGGGAAAATATGAACTTTACCAGTTATTAAAGGCTCCCATTCTTTTGAGATCCAGGAATGTAGTTGAGGGAGAGAGGGCCAAAAACCCTTAAACCGATAGATCACCCCATGGGAGGAAAAGGAAAAAGCATTAAAGTTAATTTCCTCCTCCATCTCAATAGTCAAGTCAATAGAGAAAGCATTAGCCATAGGAATAAACCCGCCAAACGGTGGTCTCCCAGGCCGAGATCTTTGTGCCAAAGTATTCTGCGAACGGTCCACTTTTTCCTTGCCATTACTGTAGAACCCACATCGATGTACATTAAGGACCTTTGGCCCAGCGCATCGACCAACTATAGATCCATTGCCATTTTCCTTAGCCGATGCACCATCCCGTCTATGCGACCCCTCCAGAGTAGTGAACGAGGCAACAACAACGCAAGCAAAGTCCACCAGGCTAGAACCAACACCAACGGTCCGCTCCAGAGGCTCGCTTCCTTTCCCGCTCGTGATCATTTTCAAATTTTTATCCGATAATATTGTTATCTTGTATGTTGATGATTTAGTTTTCATTGGGAATGATGATTTCCTTTTGCTGATTTTATAGAGGCCATGAAAAAAGAGTTTGAAATGACAGAGCTAGGTCTCTTGAGGTATTTTCTAGGCATATAACTAAAACAAATGCATGATGGTATTTTTATCTCTCAAACAAAGTATGCAACAAATATTTTGAAGAGGTTTAGGATGCAAGATAGCAAGCCTTCCCCGCACCAACATCCATAGGTTTGAAGTTGAGCAAGAAAGATTGCAGAAACAAAGTGAATCCGACCATGTATAAGAGTTTGGTTGGAAGTTTAATGTATTTAACAAGTAGGCCTGATATAATACATAGTGTAAGTTTGATTTCTAGATTTATGGAGACTCCAAAAGAGTCACATTGGCAAGTAGCTACAAAAATCCTGAGGTATGTGAATGGAACCAAAGGATATAGCATCTTGTATGGTGTAGAAAATGATTTTGTGATGGTTGGTTACACAAATAGTGATTGGGCAGGGAATGCGGATGATAGAAAGAGCACATCTGGATATGTGTTTTACTCGGGTTCGGGAGTCATTTCATGGGCTTCCAAGAAACAACCCATAGTTTCCCTATCTACAACTAAGGTTGAGTATATAGAAACAAATGCAGCAACATGCCAAGCTATTTGGCTAAGGAGGACCTTAGCATATTTGAAGGAAGAACAAAAGGATGGAACAACTATATTTTGTGACAGTTTTTTATCAATAGCTTTAACATAGAATCTTGTTTTTCATGGAAGAAGCAAGCACACTGAAATCAGGTATCATTTCATAAGAGAATTAGTTGAGAAAGGTGAAATCAAAATGAAATTTTGTAGGCCTGAGGAACAACTTGTAGAAATTTTCACCAAACCATTGAGCAAAGATTTATTTGAACGCCTAAGAAGAAATTTGTGTGTTGTTGATTTGAATGAAGAATGATGTTGTTTGACGGCTTAGTCAAAGGGGGAGTATTGGAAATATTTATTGCTTGAGCCCTTTCATTTTATCACATCAACTCCCCAGCCGTCACCTACCTGTCAGGAATCTTTCAATGATAATTTATTTTTTGGGATTTTCATCCCTGTTCTGCTCCTGACTCCTCAAAATTTATTGTGGTAGGAAATTTTGAATTTCTAGAATTTATTGTGTTGGGTGAGTTTGAATTTTGAGAGGGAAGTTTTGAATGGACAAAAAGGAATGAGAATAATCAGTTAGAGTGCAAAGAGTAGATTGGTAGAAGAATATTGCAAGAAAAAATGTTGCAACAACAACAAAGAATGTTCTGTGCAAGGAGCAACAAATAACTCTAGATTTCTCAGAGATTGCAAGGAGCAACAAATAGCTCCAGATGAATAGGAAGTAGAGAGAGCTCCCATAAGATCCAGTTTGTTTGTAAGGAGCTCCCAAAAGCTCCAGTTTGTTATAAGTTTGTATGCAACTCTAGATTGCTACAAGTAGTTTGTAGTTTGAAGTTTATGAATAATTTTGTAAGAGTTATTTTCTGATTTAATAGAAGAAGCAAGTTTGCATGCCCATCTTTATGTCACCAAACTGCCCTGTTTTATTATTCTGCATTTTGTGTTTCATATTCCCAACTGTTTGGGAAACATAGCAACAACTCTGTGTGCCATTTCATTTATAATTTTTTTGACAGTTTTGATTGTTGAAAAATAGTTCATATTTTGAGATAAAAATGCAGAATGGGTTTTATACTGGTAGGAAAAACTAACATTGGAATAGTTGTTTGGTCATCACTTTGTGGTCACTTGCTAAAATTACAAAAATAGTGTGTTGGAATTTATGATAGGAGAATGAAATAATTGGACTCCTCAAATAAAAGTTCATATCCTTTGATTATTTGGGATGCATGTGGGATCTTTTAAAAGTACAATTTTTTTTTGAAGAATTCCTTCCAGGACACATGCTTTTGGGCATTTACATTGTTTTGATAGAGATGATTTTTTGCTCAAGATGTGTGCTTTCCCCTTAGAACGAAGTTGATTTAAATACAATAATGATTTTGTCTTGTGTATGAGGGTCTTATTATCATAGCTTGTAAAATTGGTTATACTTCTTGTATTGCTTCTGATAGGATTGGTAAGGAAAAATATTTAAGAGAGGATTGAGATAAAACAATTTTAAGAGAATATATATTTTGGAAGGAAAAATTATAATTTAGTGGTTTATAGAAGGGGATACGAATATGAAATTCTTATATTAGTCAATTTTTAGACATAAGAAAATAAATACTATTTTTTTAGCTGAAGATGGTTCGTTGGTCTCTTTAGAAGAGGAAATAAAGAAAATTAGTTTTCTTTTCTTTCAATCTAAACTAGAAGATGATTGTAACCAACTTCTACATGTGACTCCTACCATTTTATCTCAAGAGAATAATGTTGCTATGTCAAAGGTGTCTAAGAGGAGGTTAAAGCTGTTGTTTTTCTTTCAGTACCTTTAAAGGCTCTAGATTAGATGGCTTTCTTCCATTATTTTTTCAAGAATATCGAGATATTATGAGGAAAGATGTTACAATAACAACTAAAGAAATTTTCATTATGGGTAAATTCTCAAAACAATTGAATAGTATGTTCATTGTACTCATTTCCAAAAAGGTGATGCAATTTTCATAAAAGATTACTTCTCAACTAGTCTTTATAACATTATATACAATGTTCTTTCTAAAATTGTGGTGCTTTGTATTTGGTTGTATATTTTTAAACTTATATCATAAAATTAGAAAGACTTTGTTTCCAAAATGCAACTATAACTAACCATGAGGTCTTTCACTCTCTTGAAAAAAATAGAAAAAAAGGTATGGCTCTAAAGTTGGGTATTTCAATGGCTTATGATAGGGTATCATGGAAAATTTTGTTTTCTATTTTGAGGAAGTTTGGATTTTAAAGTAAAATTATAGAGGTGATTCAAATATTGCGTGTCTACTCCAAATTTTTCTATTATTATTAATGACACCCCTAAATAGTTTTTTGATAGCCGAAGATGGATTAGACATGGAGATCATATTTCCCCTTACCTTTCCATTATGGTTGCAAACGTGTTGGGCAAGAATATTTCTATCTTGATCTCAAACCATTCTTTGCGAGGGGTTAAATTAGCCACAATGATCAAGCATTCATCTCACCAATAATTTATTGATGATACCATCCTATTTGGTAAGTCCTCATTGAATGAAACAAGAATATGGATTGCTATATTAAATAGATATTCTACTATTTCTAGATAACATAATAATTATGAGAATAACACTTTATATTTCTTTAATACAAATTTCCTTGCAAATTAAAATTATTGATTTTCTTGGCTATGTGATATCAAATTTGCCTACAACTTACATGGGCCTTAATCTCAATTATAAAGTTAATCTAACCTATTAGAATGAGGTTTTCAAATGCATTCAAAAAAAATTATAGGATGAAAGGGTAAACTTTTGAAGGTCTCTCTTCATAGTATCTCAATCTATTTTTTGTCCTTGTTTACGTTTTGTAAAAGTTGATTTATGGTTGAATCATTGTTTGACATGTTTTGGGAATTTGGGGAATATGGTGGGATTGTGTAAATGTTTGGTGGACTACTATGTTGCACATTTATGAGAGGTGATGAATATTGAGATGTTACATCTGATGTCACAAACTATAAAGACTCCCACTAGGAATCCCTAAGCTTGGAGTTATACCATTAGTGTTTTGTATCATTGAAGCTATAGTTGGCAATGCAAATGTAGGAATAGAAGGTATAGTTGTGGGGAGGGAAACTAGATTTCCTCCTTGGTTTTGAGAATTCGCTAAGGCTTGGGCATAAGTAGCTACCATAGGGATATTAGCGATCATTATATGAGATAGACTATGTAAAACCTCTATTCCTTGAGTATCATTGATCAATTTTTAAAGGTTATCCACAATGGGAACTATTTTTCCTACTAAAGATTTAGTGCTTAAGTAGTATTGAAGTCCTTTTAAATATTTTTCTAATTGTTTCAATTTCTCATCGGGCACATGGGCAATAACAATCTCAATATCCACAAAGTTGTTTGGTTGTAAAGTTTTCATGGGTAGCATAGGATCAATAATGGAGTCCAAAATGGGTTGGGAATCGACCATACCTTACGTGAAATAGTTGGAGGACTCAGGATCCACAACGGATGTAACAACAACGTGGGATTCCATAAGTATATAAATATGCCTCACTAGAGTATTAAAAATAGGACACCAAATCGTAAAGCTCATATGAGTTTTAAGACACTAGGGTGTGCCCACTATGAACACTAATTTACAACACAGTCATAATAAAACATACATGTTAAAAAATCAGAGAACAAAAACACGCAAACAACACAGTAACATATGTTTAACAAAATTTTGAGCCAAATTCAACTAGATAGGGGCACAAGGATGCCCTAGTCTAGAATTTTTTTGATTGATTTTAAAGTTTTAGTGTCTATACTATGGTTTAAGCGTTCTATTATGTGAGTATATAGGTCTGATAATGAATAATTTTCTAGAATTTGACTTTTCTATGACTATGCAATGTAACAATGCTAGTATGCAAGCAATTTAAAATATTGAAACAAGAAAATACAATTCTAATTGTAATTTATAGATCTAAAGTGTAACAATTTATTGATTCTAACTTACAATTTTTAAAAATGAGATCTTGAAATCTTTTTGCAACAAAATAATGCACTTTTCACCTTTTTGACTAAATGCAAAAATACCTAAATGAATGTAATGAAGAATTTCAGATTTGATATTAGATCTAGAATGACCTAATGTAGATTTATAAATGCAATTAAGGTGTATATTTGACCTATGATGACTTAAATTAATCTTAATGCAACCTATAATGCAATATGATATGCAAATTTTCTTGAATTTTTTTTATGCTTTTTTGATACAATAATAAATGCCTAAATGAACAATGCAAGATAATGTAAATCTAGTTTTAGATCTAAGATGATATGCTTCAAATTTTAGAAGGTCTATAATGTTAATGTGTCAGGTTTGCTAAAATGATAAATTAGAAAACTGAAACCCTAAGCCTTCACCTTAGGATTTCATGGGCTTTTCCATGGGGATTTATCATATAGAATTTGAGATTGGCAAGGCTATGCGATTGACTTGCAACCTAAAATATGAGTCAATCAACCCTAGGATCTGAATTGGAATGGCTTGGAATGATTTTTGTATGAAATGCAATGATATGATTAGCTAACTATGAAAATGCATTGTATTGATGTAAATACAAAAAAAATAGAAACTGATAGTCAAATTTAAGGACCAAAATTAGAAATAGCAGATATGTGTGCATATGTAGTTTGAATTTGAGTTGTTTTTAGGTGTACTATGATGCAAGGATGCCCTAGTTTGGTTAACTAAAACCAAAATTTTCTTTGACAATCCTCAAGTACCTAGTATGTAGCTTCTCCCTTCTGGATTCCATTGCGAATCTTCATTTGTTGTTTAGATATTGTAGTTTTCGTATCTTGTCAAGTTATAGGGCTTGAATGTTTGAATGAGTGAATTGTCATCAAATATATCTTCAATCCTCTTCAGATATGTACTTGCACATTGAAAAGGAGAGGAAGGGTTGTTCCATATATGGGCTTGCCTTAGTCAAACCTTGTGTTGGTGTTTCCACCTCCACAATAATAATATTGATTTAAGAAATAGAGCTTATCATTTTGAGGGATAGAGGATAAAATGACAAATGAATGATGAATCAACAATCAGATGCAGTTTACCACTCAAATCTGATTCCTTGAAGGACTAAAGTCATGCAAATATCCTCAAGGCTTGATTTTAATTTGGCTTGGATTGCTTTAAAGAAGTACAAGTGTTCTCACAAACAAAATGTATGCATAAAAATGAACAAACTCACATAAAATTTGACATGATGCTTTGACAATGAAATGCTGCAATAAATCTTTGAATTCTACTCTTGACTTAATAATAATTGCTTATGAATGCTCTTGATTTCCGATTCTTGCTTCTTCTTACTTATTGGTTTTCAAATGATGAAATGACTAAGTATTTATATGTAATTTCTCTAATTTCTCAAAAATTAAATCTCAATGACCAACAATCAAAATTTGAATTTCAAATATTAAATTATTATCACCAACATTTTGAATTTTGGGGCCACATTAAGGGGACAAGGGAGCAAGGATGCCCTAATTTAGATCCCTTAATCTTTGGGATCCAAAGTGCTAGGAGAGAAATATTGAAAACATATTTGGGTCTTGCACATTTGATTTCTTGATAAATGTTAAGACGAGCCATGGAATGCATAATTTAGGAAATTAGGAACACAATTAGGTCCAATCTCTTAGGGGGGAGCAAAACATAGTGTGAAATTGTCAAGGGTGACAATTTATGATGCTACACAAAGAGTGATTTTTGGTGAAAATATTGGGAACAAATATTAAACAAGAAAATTAGTCTTTGGAGGCCTAAGAAAAAAATTATCAAATGATAGGACATAATGGCTAGTTCACATATAAATGCTGAAACATAACAACAATTTTAAAGTGTTAAAATATTGCAATGGAAGGGATTAATTCTACAATAAAAGGATATTAAAGGTAAAATTTGACAAAATAACACTCTATAATGCTCTTTGTCAAAAAATTGAATGTAAAATGACCAAAAGACGTTAAGAAGCACACTCACAATTATTAGACAAAACTATCACGATAGGTCGCGAAACAGCCAAACTAGGAATAGGGCTGTTGAATTGTAACTTACACATGGAAAAACATAAGAGATAAATATTTGATCAATAATAAAAGTGATGTGGGTCCCTCTGAATGTGTCAAAAATGTGTGCAAAAAATTGTGACAATGTTGAACAACCTAGACTAAACCAAATTGATCGATCACAACAGGATACAAACACTTATATTAGGTAAATTTAGAAGATCATAATAATATAAAACATCAAGATACACTCTAGATGATAATCTTGTAGCTGCACTCAAAGATTGGTTTAGCCCAAATTGATTAAGGATGTGTGCTCAAATTTTAATAACATAATATTGCATTCATGTGCATGATAAAAATGGCTAGGATCATGTTAAATTTATTGAAATTAGGAGGATTGGATGGAGGGTGAAGATGGAACTGGAAGATTAAGGGCTCACAATGCTTGAGATCTCTCACACTTGGAGAACTTGAAAATGAAGGGATTGATTGAGGATGGTGGCTCCAAGATTATAGGGAAATCAAGGGATGAGATTTTACATGGGAAGTAGTGGAGGGGTAGGATTTAGTGAGGCACTACCAATTACTTTAAAAGAATTTAAAAAAAGGTAAGTGTTTTCTTGAACCATACCCTAATGTACATGGGGAATTTTAATTTGGGTTTTATGAAAAAGAGGTGGATTTACCCATACTCCAAGGCACCATGGTCAAATTAAAAATTGGAGAATAGAAGCTTGAGCCATACCTTGGAATACTACTTGCAAGTTCTTGGTATGACAAGTGGATTTCATGGGAGTTTGGGTTAGTCAAATCTAAGTTTAATGATTGATTATCCAATGTGGAAATTATTAGGAGTGGGTTAGGGGATAATGGAAGATTAGAAGTGGGTTGTGAAAAGTGACTAAAAAGGTGGATTAAATAAATATAAATATTTATTTAATTTTTTGGAGGAAGAGGGGATATAGGCTAGGTAAAGAATTATGAAATAAGGTTTAGAATTTTTAGATGAGTGAGAGAGTGATTTTGGATGAAGAATAAGATAATGGAAATATCAAGAAATATTAATTAAATAATTAAAATATCATTTAATTAAAATGCAAGCCAAAAATGAGGAAAAAAAGGTAGATTGATCAAACGAGAATGATAAAATTTAGGTGGCTACACAACATTGAAATGAAGTTTATAAAAAGTGATGAAGCCTTAAGATGGCATCACTTGTCAATAAGTATTCATGCTTAAGAATTATGCATCAATGCACATGGTGGTTTGTGTTATTGCCAATAAATTTGAAGTGGAAGAAGAGCAAGATAAATAAGAGTTTGCAGATAAAGGGCAAACCTAGAACTTGGACAAAAACGAAGTTAATATAAAATAATTTATTTCCCATTTTGAAAATTAAAAAAAATTAGTGAAGCACATAGACAATTAAATAGTGGAGAAATGATTGAGACAATTGAAGGTTTACCTTAGTGTAAATAAAATTAGTCAGACATAATAATAATTTTTGGATGTCTCAAAATGTAGGTCAATTCTTGAGAAAGATGCTTTAACATAACATGATTTAAAAATGGGAATAATAGGCCCTTATTTATTCCCCTTTTATTAGCAAAGGATGAAGAATATACTCCCCACTTTCTCTTGCACTATCCTTTTAGATCATCAAACATTGGTTGTGATTATGTGCCAAATTAAATTGGTCTTGGAATCTCTCCTCCACCCTAAATACCATCATAGATAGTAAATAGCTTTGGACCTATTGAAACTCATAGAAAGCTTCATGATATGATCACTGTGCTCTATACAAATATAACTTAAAATTGAGGAGGAGATAATATATAGTCTTGGATAAAGAGGAAAGCATAATATAATGGGATTGATTTGTGAATAAAGGGAGAATATTAAGTAGGGAAATATACGTTTTCTATGTATATGTGAATGAATGTGGACTATTATGATTCCAATTCAATTATTAAAAGTGATTAAAAAGTAAATGATATAATAAAAATATGCATATATATTCCTATGTTAGGTTAAATACTTATGACTTATTCTAACATGGTTAACTACTTTCTGTTGAACACCCAAAATACTGAGAGGGGGGTGAAGCAGTATTCCATTAAACCATTTGATCATAATCCATCCAATTAACAAAACACATCTAACTGCAACAATGAACGAAAGCATGAAACAATCACAAGATCACATGACACATGAACACTATTTTTTTTATGTGGAAAACCCAAAAAAGAAAAAACCACGATGAGGATTAGCTCACAATATATTATAACCGGTTATAAGATATTTCAAAGTCTCACTACCATGACACACTGTCCAATAGGGATCACAACCAAAGATAGATACAAAACATAAATGGCCACACAACCAGGATGTGAACTGCTACAAAATGCACCTTCCTTGTGCTAAATTCAATTCCTTTGAAGCTCTGAATACAAAACACTGCTCTGCTTTATAGTTGCTCAATATTCACAATATATCTGTAATGATTATGATCGTGTACACACAAAATTTTTATATTCGCATCTCATCACATGTCATCTCACATCTACAATCTTAAAAATGTCTTACATATATACCCAATACATCCGCATACATCAATTAGGTTGGCCTAATTAGATGTAGCCCTATATTAAATCAACATTGCCTTGTCGACTTCCACACTTGAAACAAAACATCTTCACGCTTAAACCAAATGTGCAACACTTAATTTAGATCAACATGGACCTAAACTAGATCTTACTAACATATGCAACACATATTTAAACACTACAACATACACCAAGCATTAGGTCGGCCATGAATTAGACCTAATAAAAAACTAAGCCAATTGATCAACACCAACGATCAAGCCGATCACATAAACACACACCATATGGAATATATAATGTATTGGTATCTGTAAGAAATCTCCTAAAATTGCAAAATGATTCCTAACACTAGAGAAACATAGATCGGATTACACATACCCAAATGCACTATCCATAGCCAAAACTATATGCCGAACTTCTGTCACTTATATCTTTCAAACTATACATCCAAAACAACTGAAATCTAGATCATAGATGCACAAAATAGTTAGGAACAACATATTATTGCCGTATAATAAGATCTTATCATATGAGAAAATACAGACCTGAATACTAGATTAAGATATCTCCATTCTGTTCACCGGATAAGAGTAAATATCAACAACCAATGTTGACATCAATGACAACACATTAAGGGGATTCTTATCATTCTTTCAACAGTCTTGCCCTTTGTCATTGATGACAACATGTGCCAAAAATGAATCTCCAATTTAACTCAAAACATACACTATCTCCAATCATCTCAACATACTCCAAACATCTCCAGTCATCAAACTTATCCCCCTTTGACATCAAGGACAAAGGGTGTGCCGGTACCACACATGTGAACTCAAAACTTTGATGCAGCTAAATTAACCCAAAAATTTGAACCAACTGCATGTACAAAATTGAAAAACAACTGAAACAATAAAAAAATATATAGGTGAAAAATGTTTAATTGGAGGAGGAACCTTCAAGCTCCTTAAGAATTTCTTGCCAAGCATAATTCCATTCATTTTGGAAGTTTTCTTGGCTATTGGAAGCGATCTATACAATCATTCTAGTTCTACTATGCTCTCCTCTCCCTCTTATGGTGTACTGGGATTTGGATTTATCTTTGTAAGCTTCTCTGCATCAACAAGGGCACTTGACACCGGTATATTCTTGGTCTTCACCAAGTCCCTAAGTTGTTCAAACTACCTTATTATGTCTTCTTTTTGACTTTGTAAAGTGAAAAAATTGTTCTGCAGATTTGTGATGGCCCATTCCAAGTGGTATGATCTCTATCTTTAGCCAGATCAAAGGTACTAGAGGCATTAGATATTTGTGACTCAATTGAGTCCATTAAGTCCTTAATGCCTTGAATGACATCTGGCCACCTCATACAGTATAAAAACAAAGTATTTTCCCCATCCTCACATTCCTTTACATCCTTTAGACATTGCTCCACTTTGTTATGTGTTGATGCACATCTCTCTTGTAGCTCTAGCAACCTCTTCTCTGCAACCCTTGTTTCAACTTATTTCCCAGTCCATTATTTCAGACTGAAGGTGTACTCCTTAAGAGAATCAACCAAAAACTTAAGATTTTCCACCGAAGTTAGAGAATTATCAATTGAAGTACCAAGAGTATCATCCTGCAAAGTCTTTATAGCTTTATTTATTAATTTTGTACCCTTCTGATGAGTCTCAATTATCTCTTTTCTTCTGGAAGCATGAAAGACATCTCCAAGCTGCAACTTTTAAATTGGTGATATCTTTTCCAAATCCACACTTCCTTGTCAAAATAACCTTGAGAGAATTCTCGGAGGAAGTTTCTCCAGAGGGCTTGGATAAGTCCATGGTATTTTGAGCATCTTCTTCATTCTCTTCTTCACCGAAGGCATTTTCTATTTGCTTATCTTTAGCTTCATCCTCCTTGTCATAATCATCTTCCTTATTGTCCTTTTATTTTTCTCTTTGTCCTTCTTCATCATTTACATTTTAATTATCTTTATTTTTTATTTTTTGTATCTTTATTATTTTCATTAGTGTTTTCCTTAGAGCAATTTGTATTATCCTTTTCTTTTTCTTTCTCTGCACTATCAACACTGTAGGCTTTTCAGTATCTTCTAGAGGAGCAAAATTTTCTGGGTAAGCATGTGTTTCATTCATTAGTGATGGTGAGGACACCACATTCTTTGTAACATCAAACATTGGTGTTTCTTCTGCATTGTGATCATCTACTTCCATCTCTTCCAAGACCTCTTTGAATACTGGAAAATTTGTATCAGGAGGAATATTTTCTTCACCATGCTCCTTTTCTTGAGCTATATCGAATGTGGAAGCAGTTATCATTTCAAACTTCCCAGCAATATCCTTGACTATTTTTACTATTTCTTGCTTCGGTTTATCCACTTGCTCCTTTTCTATCCCCATAAGAATAGTAACTCTTTGTTTGACTCTGAATTCCTTAGTATACACTCCATATATGTAGCTTTGTCATCCTTGGATAAGGAGGATCCAATTTCCTCCAAGGCATCATATTTCATCTTATCCTCTTCTTCAATAGCTTCATGCCTTCTTTCCACCAAGGTATCCCACACAATTTTGGGAACCTTCTTCTTGATGTTACTCATGTTAGCTTCTAAAACAATAATATACTGGATGATAGCTTCAATAATTGTATTTCTATCTATCTCATCCACTTCCTCATGCAGTTTTGCAGTAGCTTCTAACAAATCATCATATTATAACATATTGCTAACCAAAACATCTAACTTCATAGGATTACGGGCTCTTACTAGAGGATTCTTTTCCTCCTTTTTATTTTTCTCTGAAGGGCCTTCCTCAACCTTATTTTATTTCTTCTTCTCAGTCTTCTTAAAAATATGTACAATGAAAGTCTCTTTTTCTCTTTCTGTTTCTTCTTCTTCGAAGGTGTCAACAATGTCAACCTTCTTCTTTTTAGCTCTGGTGCTTTCCTCTTGTGAAGCACCTTCACCACTTGTATTAGAACTACTTATTCTCTTCCTTGTTAGTTTTTCTTCATGTTCTAGCCCAAGTTCAATTTATTCTTCAACAACAACTCTAAAACTCTTTTCCCTGAAATCCTTTTTGTTTCGTTCTTCTTGTGGAGGTAGTAGGGGTTGCTACCAGAGGCACATTCTTCCTCTTTCTTGTCCTTGTGCTAGTTCCATAGGGTGCAATGACTTCTTCAATTACGAAAGCACTAGGCTCCACCTTCTTTCCTTTACCAATAACAACAGTAGCTCCAGAGGGCTTAGGTAGTGTAGGGGCAGGGGTGGAAGCTATTCTTCCTGATATTCTTGGTCTAGAGGACTCACCTGCCATACTAGCTTCTCTTGCTCTGGCCTCCTTGATCTGTTATTCCATATAACCTTCTCTTCTTGCCCATTCCTCTACTGTTTTCCTTGCATTCCTCTTGATTTTAGGTTTCTTTAACTCCAAATGTACTTTTGCAAATTTTTCTTCATATGTCCCATGTCTTGCTTGAGAGGGGACCTTAAAACTCTTGAGAAACATATCTACATATCCATCAACCTCATTCTCAAAAACTTCATAGCTAAGAGGTGCAATCCATACCATTCTTGGTTCAACAACCTCAATAATGCACTCATTAGTTGTAACAAGGAAAGTAATTTCCTTAGCAATTTTTTCTACAAGATTGCAGGGAATTCTTTCCCTTTCATGCATATTCTTTTGAAAAACTACAAAGAATACAGTCAAAGAATCACCTCAAGCCTTCAAGTTGTCGAAGCTACACATATAATCCATAATTTTATGTGCTATTGGTATGATCCTATCCCATACAATATCTTTTCTTCTAGGAAGCTCTCTCAAAAAGTAAAACAGTAAGCATATTACCAAAGTTCAAAAATTGAATGCGTATTTATTTTCTCTAGTTAGATCTAGATTCTTAGTGTGCAACATAGATAGTAGTAGCCAAAACAAAATTTTTCCCTGTTTGTGAAGTAGATATTTTGACCTATCATCATAGAAGCATATTTCATAGCAAGATTTTGGATAGGTTTAGTTGTCAAAGGCCTCTTATCATAGGTGGCACTGGTTAGTTCCATAACAACTTCATTCTTTATAGAGTTGAGTACTGATACAGGTCCGGTATCACACAATCCTATAACAACCTTGATCACTTCCTTAGTTATTAGTCCAGGCATATCGATCCATATAAATTTGTCATGTAGCCTGCTCAAAGCTAGTATCACATACTTGGCATCACCATCACTACTATAATTAGGAAACCGGTTCCAAACATCTAGCTTTTTCTGCACTTGGTTAAAATATTCTGATTTCATCAAGTGGTTATCTCTAGTAAGCTCATTGGTCCAAAGTTTTGTGATTCTCAGATGATTATATTCTTCTAATTTCCAATGTGTGTAAGCCCTAGTAGCTTTTGTAGGTAAAACCCTATATGGAATCTTCGAGAAGGCATCGTTAGGGTCATTATCAAATACTCTCATTGAATGCCTTTTGAATTTCTATCTTTTATGCGTATAATGAGATCTAAGGTTTTACCACTCTACACCAAATTTCTTGGAATTTCCTTCAAATCTCCTTCAACTCGCTCTTCTTTCTTCAAATGTGAAAATGTGATTAAAATTGACTTAGAAAATCACTTTAGATCTTTCTGATTTTCCCTATTTCCTTATTGTGCTTCAAATTCCATAAAGTTGATAAAACCCTTCACTGATACACTGTAAACACTAAAATGCTTCGTATTTGTTTAGATTTTCATATTTTCTGCTGGTTACTTTTCCAAAAGATTAAGCTTTCCATTTTACACCATATATCCTCATGTCACTCCTTGAAACCTCATATTTCCAGGGGGCTCTTTTATTTTTTGTTATTGCTCCCCCTAAGCCCATGCCTATGTTTAATTTTCAAGAGAATTATTTGCAATAGAGGGAGGAACATATACATTTGTATTTCCTAATGCATCCTTGTTCTCAGATTCCTCTTTCTTTCTCCATATCTTCTCCATTGCCTTTTTTACTTCAGTAGGAACAATTTTCTTCATAGGTTCATTTTTCTTTCTCGAATTAGTTTGTCTTCCATTCTTCTACAAATTTTTGAAATGTGTCTAGGTTTGTTGCAATTGTAGCATGCAACATTTTTCTAACCAAACTGACCTCTATTCAATCTTGATTTGCACTAGTTAGCTTTGTGTCCAAATACATTGCATGTATAATAGTAACCATTGAAGGATTGAACCATTCTACCAACATTATATCTATTCATTCTTTGATTTCTACATTCAATAGCTCTATGTCCAAATTTCTTGCATGCAAAACATTGTCCGAAGAAGGATCCAACATTTTGATTCATTCTACTTCTACATTCTATTGCCTTATGTCCAAATTTGTTGCAAGAAAAGAAAATACCATTAAAAGATGGGTACCTTTGAGAATTTGGTTATATGATAGGGGGTCTTCTAGCATCGCTTCTCTGATTCTTGATTTATTTTCCATTGCCTTGAGCCTTCTCTTGATTGTCAACCTTGTTAGGGGTCTAATTAGCCTTTGGGATTTCTCCTTCTTCAAGTCCCAAACCTCCTTTATCTTTAGATGGTTTCTGTCCTGCAATCAGTTCATCAAGCATTGTAGAACTTGTTTTGAATTTGTCCTCATGAACTCTTGCTTTTTCTAGATCTTATTTCAAAGTTACCACTTCTTGTTCAAGTCTTGTGCATTCACCTGTCTTGATTTTTTTCCATTGCATTCAAACATTCCCCAATTCTTTTCTTTTTTCCCGCTTGTACTTTCAATCTGGTGATATCTTCATTTTCTTTCTTTAACTGTTCATTGAATTCTCTGTCTTTCTTGATTTTTTCTCTCAATTTTTTGATGCATTCATTTGCTTCCTTTAGATTTTCCTCCAGGTTTTTGTTTTCACCTTCAACTCTGTCAAGATCTTCAAGAGAAACTTTGAGTTATTCTTTATTAGTCATGCAATCACTTTCTGTAGTAAGATTTGAAAACTCTTTATCAGCTATGTGTTCAAACTCCAAGATCTTCCTCAAACTGTTAGGCTTCTTAGAAGGAACTAGGCTTTGATACCGATTGTTGAACACCCAAAATATTGAGAGGGGGGTAAATCAATATTCCATTAAAATATTTGATCATAATCCATCCAATTAAAAAACGCATCTAACTGCAACAATGAATGAAAGCATGAAACAATCACAAGATCACATGACACATGAACACTAGTGTTTTCACGTGGAAAACCCAAAAGGGGAAACCACGATGAGGATTAGCTCACAATATATTATAACCAGTTATAAGATATTACAAAGGCTCACTACGAGGACACATTTTCCAATAGGGCTCACAACCAAAGATAGATACAAAATAGAAATGGCCACATAGCCAGGATGTGACCTGATAGAAAATGAACCTTCCTTGTGCTGAATTCAATTCCTTTGAAGCTCTGAATACAAAACACTGCTCTACTTTATAGTCACTCAATATTCACAATATATCTACAATAATTCTAATCATGTACACACAAAATTCACATATTCGCATCTCATCACATGTCATCTCACATCTATAATCTCAAAAATGTCTTACATATATACCCAATACATCCACATACATCAAAATTAGGTCAGCCTAATTAGATGTAGTCACATATTAAATCAAAATTGCCTTGTCGGTTTCCACACTTGAAACAAACATCTTTGAGCTTAGACCAAACGTGCAACACTTAATTTAGGTTGGCATGGACCTAAAATAAATCTTACTAACATCCACAATACATATTTAAACACTATAACATATGCCAAGCATTAGGTCAGCCATGAATTAGACCTAATCATAAAGTAATCCAACTGATCAACACAAACAATCAACCTGATCACATAAACACACACCATATAGAATATATAATGTATTGGCATCTGTAAGCAATCTCCCAAAATTACAAAGATCGATTCCTAACACTGGAGAAATGTAGACCGGATTACACATACCCAAATGCATTGTACATATCCAAAATTGTATGCCGAACTTCTATCACTTATATCTTTCAAACTATACATCCAAAACAATTGAAATCTTGATCATAGATGCACAAAATAGTCATGAACAACATATTATCATCGTATAAGAAGATCTTATCATATGAGAAAATGCGCACCAAAATACCAGATTAAGATATCTTCATTTTGTTCACCGGATAAGAGTAAATATCAACAACCAGTGTTGACATCAATGACAACACATTAAGGAGTTCCTTCTTCATTCTTTCAACACTTTCTTAAAGAGAATATATAAGTTACATCTTAAGAACCTCATGAATTAAAGATTGATAGGAACTTATTCTAAAATAAAAAATGGAATCAAAGAGAATGCACGTTAAGTATGTTCTTTTAGATATCAAGCACATTTCTCAAAGAATAATATAGATAATTCAAGTACTCATTTCTACATCTATTATGTATTTGGAAACTAAGGAGAGATGACAAGTTATAAAATGTTAAAACATATTTGTAGTAGAGAGGCTCATTAAGTATACCATAAATAAAATTTAAGCATTATAGTATATTTTGATAGACCTTAGATGAGGGTGATTGGTTATCTAAATGAGACAACTTACAAATCATTTATTATAACTTGTGTGGTACAATGTTATATAAGTTTTGATGTTAAAGCCCATTGAATTCCTAAATTCTTACCATTGTCGATTCTCATTTAGTTTTCTTGCAATTTTTGAGTTCAAAGAGATAAAATTTGCGTACCCATGTCAATTGTCAATTAGTTTTCTGCCCATTTTAAGCTCCAATAGATGAAATTTGTATACCATACAAATTCCTATTTAGTTTTTTGCTTGTTTTGAGACAGTGATGAAATTTCTATACCCATATCGATCCCCATTTATTTTTCTACCCATTTTGAGCTCCAAAGGATGAAATTTGTATACCCATGTCGATTCCAATTTAGTTTTTTGCTTATTTTGAGGCTATGAAATTTGCACACCCATGCTAACCCTCATTTAGTTTTCTTCCCATTTTGAGCTCCAAAGCATGAAATTTGCATATCGATGTCAATTACTATAGATAGTTTTCTACCTACTTGGAGACAAAGATTGAAATTTACATACCCATGTCAATTCCCATTTAATTCTTTGTCTATTTTGAGCTTGAAAGTTGTTAGGGTTTCTATGGTTTGTATTCAAAATTAGACATGTATATAGAATGAAAAATCAAAAACTAGATTTAGATTTTGGGTTTTTAAGGTTTGCATTCAAATTTAGAAATGTATATACAATGAAAGCCTATTTAAATTGCATATCTATGCCAATGAACATGGAAAAGCCATGTAAAAATAAGGGAAATCAACTAAAATAGGGCACAATGGGGATTTGAAATCACTTGGTTGGTCAAATTTAATGATTTTCCCTACATTTAGTCAAAGACACCATTGCTTTCCATTTGAAGATCCACAAAATACTAAATAAAGTGGGCCCACTGACTTGAATTAGCCAATTTTTATGTTTTAGAAAGCAACATTGATCAAACGTTATTGACATGTGGAATGATCAAGACCTTCAAATGAACACAAACCTTTATTTGAAGGTGTTCCATCTTTCTAACCTTGCAAAATTCATTCTTTCCAAATTGCACACAAGTGAGATATGTTGGATTAAATTGTCATTGATGTCAAAGGTAGAAATAAATAATGTTTAACAGACTATTGCTTATGATTGCCAAAGTTATAAATTGAAAAAGTTGAATTAGCTGTTTTTTATGTTTTAGAAAGCAACATTAATCAAACATTATTGAAATGTGGCATGATCAAGACCTTCAAATGAACATAAACCTTTATTTGAAGGTGTTCAATCTTTCTAACCTTGCAAAACTCATTCTTTCCAAATTGTACACTAGTGAGATATGTTGGATTAAATTGCCATTGATGTCAAAGGCAGAAATAAATAATGTTTAGCAGAGAGTATTGCTTATGATTGCCAAAGTTATAAATTGAAATGTGTGTGTTTCTTCAAGATATGACTTTATTCTTCCACCCACACATGTATTGTGCATTGATTATGTGGATGGAGTGATGACAAATGTCAAACCCATATGGTGCTAGTTGTGTGATAGGGATGTCGTGTAGATATTGTCATGTGTTAGATGTGTATGGTGCCAATATGGCATAGAGGCCACCAAGTGGTGTTTGCATATGAAAGCATGTGGATGCTCATGTGTCACATATGTGTGGTTTGGCTAGACACTAACATGTGTACCATGTGCTAGGCCACAAGGTACACATGAATAGTGCTGCATAGTGATGTGTGAGAATTGTACACATTTGTGGACAGTGTTGGTCATGGATGCACAAGTACCATGTTGCACATGTGTTAGAGTGAAATTGAGTGTATATATGATGGTGCTAAAGAGCATGCACGAATCTGCACTCAAATCATGAATAAAGTAAGGAAGATTGACAAAGATGCAAGGATTGCAGGAATTGTGCATGTACATTGCACATCGAAATCTTTATGTTTACTATCCAACACAATATATGGTGATCATGTCTACTAATTTAAGAGAGAAAACACCCTATGTTGTACTTATGGTGTTGAACAAGTGAGGAACTAAGGAAGAGTACCAAGACTCATGTTAATGGGAAAGAGATTGTCATTCAGGAGCACGGATCAAACACCAAGGATCATAGAACAAGTGGTACCCTTTGAAACATTCACAAGGCACAATTTTTTTGTCATGTAAGACAGAACATTCAAGATAAAAGTGTCTTCAAATGGAGATCTGCTAGTTGCCCACTTGTATATGAATTCTCTGACTTGTCCCTACATAACCCTGCAGTCCCTTGCACTTGGAAGACCTTGGCCATTCGTAAGAAGATCCAAACTGGGTACAGCATATTTGGCATGCCCCATGTGCAACTAGACTGCATTTATTCTCTGTGTGTGCCTTTCTGATATTCCTTTGTACCATTTCAAAAAGTGCCAAAGCATACGAGGTGCACCCATCTGACCCTTTTACCAGTGTCCAAGTTGAAAGAGAAAAGCATGCACTGAGTGTTTTGTGTGCCCATAAACTGTGAGCTTATAAGAAAAAGTGCAGCAGGCACAACTTGCTTGCCCATTTGTCCTCTTCCAAGAGGCTTAAAGCACACACTGTAAGTGCTTTTTCTCTGAACTTTGTTGGAGTGCTAATGGCGTGCACTTTCTCACCAATGCAATCAAGACTCCTGCTTTACTAGGCCAAGCAAGCCTTTTCATGTTAGCCTCTTGTGCCCTTTTTGTTATAACTTTTGCTCCATTCTTCAGCCCTTTTGAAGGGCTGTAATTCTCTCTTTACAAGCTACATGATGAAATGGCACAAATAATAGAGAAATATTCATAGAGAGCACTTGTTCTTTCATCGTATTTCATGGTGTTAGGACCATTTTGGTACTTCTAGTTCTTTTATTATTTTGAGAGATTGTTAAGGTTAATTTACATTCTATGTGACCCAGTTTTCAGATGGGATCAATTGTTATTTAAATTTTTTATGAATAGGATTAACATTAATAAGAGGTCATTTACAATTTTGGAGTTCGATTTTTTCAAAATCAAGCATCTAGAGACACATGGATATATGGCTTAGTCATATGTCTTTCTTAAGGAAAAATATATTTTCCATTCATTGTGATGATTAAGTCATCTTCATAGGGAGACTTCATGGTGTATGATATTTTTAGTCCTCATCTAATGAATAGGACATTGAATTCCATTTTATATAAGGGATTGTTCTTCATGTATTGTTAAATGGTCCAATGGCCCTATCATGTTAAATTGATGAAATGTGTTTAGGAAAGTTTTATTATGTATTTTGTGTTATTAAAAAGGTTTATTTTAATTTATATTTTATGTAAATATTATAGTATTTATTTAATTATTTTGTAGAACTAATAATTATTTTGTGATTAGATAATTGAAAAGTTTAATGGAGATTTGATTCTTAATAAATGATAATAAAGACTACAATAATAAATCAATAACATTTCTCACACTGTCTTAATGCAACCCCACAAACAACTAAAATAAAACTATCTATCACACAAGGATCGACCAAATCAACCTTCTTACAAGATCTTAGAACAATTTGTGAGGAAGCCTACTTATTTGAAGAATATTTCCTGCAGGATACAATAGTCCAATCACCCTAACCCAAGGCCTCAATAATGGGCATTAAATTCATAAGTTCTAGCCACTCAAAGAAATTGATGTTCCCTATCATTTAGAGAGGTTGGAAGTTGGGGGGATACATGCTTGAGAAACATAGAAGACAAATATGGAGGGGAGACAACCACATGAGCCTTGTCAATGAAGTTGAAGATGACACATAAGAAAGCCCACCTTGAAAACCATAAACTACTTGGTGGCAAGACTCAACATTCTTCCACTAGGAAGCTTGACCAAGAATCTTATGTTTAAATCTTTTACAAGCACATGTCACATGAGCAAGGCCGTATTTTTGGATCAATTAAAAGTTATCTTCTCAGAGTCCTACTCTTATTTTCAAATTTAGTTTTCCACTTTGAGTCAAATGTCTTCTAAGAGACCCCTTAAAAGTCCATTATAGGATGAAGCCAAACAAAGGTGGGAATTAAGTAGTTGGAGAGATGAAAATAAATTTATGAAAAGTATTTCCAATAATCTTTAAACAAAATGTAATCCAAAAATTCAAAGAAGTTTTAGCAACCTAACCCAAACTAACATCATTAAGAGGGATTCAATAAGAGGATTAAAGCTTAGATAGTAAATCTTTACAAAAAGAACAACCTTCCCCACAAACTGAGGCACCTCCTTAAAAATAAGCTCCATACCTTCATTTCACAAATGATAATGAAAAATCCCTTAACACATAGGTAGATAACTACAACATTTCACAAATATAGACCTGTTTTCTATAGTTTGTATGACCATTCACTCCATGGATGCAAGGTGACACAAATAGAGAAGACAATAAGATGATAATGAACACAATAACCAAACAATAAGACTTAATATGTGGGCCATTCATTTTTACAAGAAATAAAATTGCCAAAAATATTTCCAACATTCTCCAAATAAAACACAAGGTTAACAATAAAGAGGAGGTTCAACAACCTAACCCAAACTGACATCATCTAGAAAAATCTAACAAGAGGATTAAAAGACAAATAATAAGGCTTCACAAAGAGAACAACCTTCTCACAAAACTGTGGCTCCTCTTTAAGGATAGGCTCCATATCTCTTAGTTCACATACAATAACTTAGCATGGGTAGTAAATACAACTTTTAAGAAGTAGGGATTCAAATTTTTAAACACATAAGAATGAATATATCAAGAAAGCTAGGCTAAAAATGATGAAACCTGTAAGGAAAATGGGTAAAAGCACAAACCTGTGTCACACTTTCAGCCAACTAAATACTCTCGAGTGAAACAGTTTCACTTGAAACTACGTGGCCTATACGTGACATGTAGAGTTTCGGGCAAAACCCTTTCGCCTAAAACAATTTTGTTTTTCCCTTTGTCACTTTACAATGCGACTCAATTTGTATGTATGTTTTCAAATGAAAGGATTTCAAGAAAAAAGGTTTCAGTTGAAACCCTTTCACCCAAAACTATCTATGTGATATATATTTGATATTTTGATTTGTTTTAATATGTTTTTTTAAATAATGCAAGTAGGTTGTTGAAATAAAAAATGAGGCTGATTAGAAATTAGAAAAAGAAACTAAAACATATTTAAAGAAATGAAAAATATATGGTGCACTAGAGGAGATAATCTTCTCCAAAAGGGTATAATTTTCTTTTTTGAAAAAGATAAAAAAAATAGACAATAATTGACATCAAATGAAAACTATCAAATTCTTGTACATTTGACTTTAACACATTATTACGAGAAAAAATTAAATCAAATTTTTTAATTTTTTTCCATGCACTAGATATTGAAGTTTTCTATTTGGGAAAAAAATTTAGGAGAAAATAAAGTTTTTTTCTATTTTTTCTTGATGTCAACTCAATGCCACTTGAAATTTGTAGCAATTCAAAATCTTCTCTTAATTTTTTTTCAAAAAATAACAAAACAATTTTTAAAATATCTGAAAAATTATAGGAATAAACATCATCAAGATTTTTTATATTTCATTAGTTTACATCATTTTTAAATTCAAAACATAAAGACTATTTTTATGTGGTCGAAGTTAAGAATTTTTGTTTGTGTTGGTCGATTCCTCTATAAAAGTGTGACACAAGTTTGTACTTTTACCCAAATCTATCTTGGCATAGTGTTATTTTACATACATAATATGTGGAGAGATCTTCTCAGAGTTGTTAACCATATACATTCCCCTGGAAAGAGGTTTAACACTCATATCCCTACTATTGTTCCAAAAGACTTTAGACTAGAATAGTTAACACATGCTCTAGATGAATAAGAGAAGAACTCGTTGTAGACACCCTACAATCAAGGAGGGAAAAACACCCAACCAAAGGCTTGTAGCCTCATAAGAGCACTCCTGAGAGGAAGAAACCATTGCTATCAAAGAATTTATCTACACAAAAGCAACATCTTTCAAATGGATATAAGTAATAAGAGCAACAACAAGTTCCCCCTGTAATACCCCTCTGTTTTGCTTCTTGTTCGGTTGCTTTATGTGATGTTTGATTGCAGTTACTTTGATACTGGATACATTTTGTTATGATGCTTTGATCGCTACTATTGAGCGACAACTATTAATGTGGGATGTAGTTATCTGATTATTGTTTCACATGCATTATGGATTAATGATGTTGTAGAGTTAACATGAGATGTTATTATGAGATTACTGGATTATGATGGAAGTGTCAGTTTCGATGAGTGTATTGGTGAAGAGGACAGTTTCGTATCACTCGCTTGCGAGCGCCCTACGAATCCGTAATTTATTCTTCATGGTGTGTATTATATGCTGGATATATTGTATGATGTTGTTTACTTGTTTTCAGGATTGCAGGTACATGACATTGACTCCACCTGGTTTCACAGGTTCGAGTGTGTCGATCCAATGGTTAAGTTGAACGGGAGATAGTAGATAGGTAACATGCGTCAAGTTTACACCCTAGCCTTAGTGTGTCGTCAGTTGTGTATGTCAAGTCATTGTCTGTCTTGTTTTAATGTTATTTAATTCTGAAGGATTCTTGATTTGGAAATAGATATTTAGAATAATTGCATTTAAATCATGTTGATGGTTATTTAATTTAAATTATGCAATGTGGATAAAAGTTTATATTTAAATTAATTAATTATATTTAATTAATTTAATTAATTAAATTTAATCCAAGGGGGTTGAATTTAGTTATTAAATAATTTAATTAATTAATTAAATGTGATGCAAGAAAATGAAAGGAAATAAAAGAATTAAAATTAATTTTGAAATTTAATTTCATCTTGTGGGAATTAAATTAGAAATTGTAATTAAATGTTTATTTGGAAAATGAGTTTTAACTTTGGAAATTAATTTATTATTTGAAATTGCATTTTAAATTGAAAGTGGGTTTCTCGAAAATTGAAATTGAAATTAATATATAATTTGCATGTAATGTGAATTAGGGTTGTAAAAATTGAAATTGAAATTGAAATTAATATCTAAATTACATGTAATGTGAATTAGGGTTATATTAGGTATTTTGATTTATAAAGAATGCATGTTTTAATTTTCACGAAGAAAGTTTTTAGAAAAAATCATTTTTATAGCAAAGAAGAAATTTTGGAAAAATTTGCTCAAAGAAGGGTTTGAAGAAAGTTTTCATTATTGGATTGATTGGAGGAAAGATTGTTTGCATTTGTTGAGTTTTGGATTGGACTCGTTGGATAATTGAAGAAAATTCGGGAAATCTTTGGAGGAGGCTTACATCAAAAATTTATCTTTCCCTGTAGCTTCTTGAACCAGGTTTTCCTCTTTGTGTTTTATTGTTCTTGACTATTTTTAAAATAGTAATGAGTAAAGATTTGTTTGTTAAATCTGTTTTAGAAAATGAATTTGTTATTAGAAGAAAAGAATTAAATAAATTTATAGCTTTTGCTTTGTGAAAATTCTTGAGTGAAAATTGTGAAAACCTCAGTTGAATTTAAATTATTTGAGGAAATCGATTATTTTGTTATTGGAATCAAACATAGAGATTGAACAATACATCTAGAATGTTTTATGAAAATGTAACATTTGTACAAAATCAAATTTATTTTGAAAACCTTTGTGGAAATTAGCTGGGAGAAACCTTAGGGTTTTAGAAACTTTTAGTTTTAATTTTTATCCTTTTTAACTTTATTGTTCAAGAATTCAAAAAAAATGATTTAAGGTAATTAATTGTTGAGTTTTATGAAATTTGATATTTTCTAAAGAAGCTTCACAATTTTGCCTATAAGTGATTATTTTCACAAAATTTCTTCAACTTATTCATCTTGATAAACTTTATATATATATATATACAATTTTTATTTATATTATAATATACTGTTCATGTATGAAAAGTTATTTTAATTGTTGATGTGTCATCTGTACGGCATCATTGGTTAGGGTTTTTGGAAAACCGAATTTTTTTATTTTAAAAAAAATCGGTGTGTTTGGGGGAGGCTTGGGAGGCACTGCCTCCACCGCCGCCCCCATGAGGGGATGACTATGGAGGAAGGGCCTCCACAGCCCTCTCCCCTCTCCCCTCACTGTTGTTGCCTTGTGGGAGGCATCATTGCCATTGGTAGCGCCGTCCCCCCCTTCCTTGCATGCGGCCGCCCAAAGTTTTGGGGTTCGGCTGTGCATAACACAGCTGCATCCCCAAACCTTTGGGGGATTTTCGTTTTCTTTATTTATTTATTTTTTATATATATTCAGGCAGAATTGGTGTATAGGTTTTAATATATATATTATGTTTTAAATAGATTTTATATATAGATTTATTTATAAGAGTTAAAATATGTTAGAATTAATTTATTTAATGTATAATTATTGTAAATATATAGAAATATATAATGATTTTATATATTTGTATATTTTAATGTAGATTTTGGATTTGGTGTATGAATTTAATTTAAGTTGGAATTATTTAAATAGGTTAATTAAAATATTTAGTCTATTATTTTGGGAATAGACATTTATCTAGAGATATTTATTTAAATTGGTTGTATTTCAAAATTATCGTATTCTATGTTGGTTTGGAAGATGGAAAGAATGTTAAAACATATTAGTTCTATTTTAAGGTTTAAATAACATAAGCATTTAGAAAATTACTAATTGAATATTGATATTTTTTTTAGAATAATGTATTTGGTTAGTAAAGAATATCAATATATATTTGATGTAATTATTGCATGAGTATTGTTAATTGGGAGTATGCTTAATACTTATTTTAGTTTTATTGGACGCATGTAATTTAGTCTTCCATGAAGTTTTTAGAGGATAATATTGGTTTGCATGGCCAAATAGATAAGGGAAAAGATATTTTGTAATTTGTATGCTTCAAATAGAAAATCGAAAGAGATTTAGAATGTGGTTAGAAAATTGAAAAGAATTATTGTAGAAGATATATGTTAGTTTTAAAAGAAAACAATGGTTTCGATTTAAATTATCTAAACTAGTCTATCCTTTATTATAAATTAAAGGCACTTATTTAGTTATTTCAATTAATTTTGAAAGGGAAATAGTTATTATGTCTTATTTCCATAGAGAAAATTATTCGTTGTGATTGGAATATTAAAGAATCTAAATAATTAAGTTCATTAATATATATGTTTGGTGTATATATAATATGGAGCATATATAAATAGGTTAAGTGTAAATTCATTATCGTATTTCATTTTAATAAGATGCATGCAATCTATTATTGAATAGAGATTTAAAAATAGATTGATTAGTGTATATGGGAAAATGGATAGAGAAACAATATTGTATTATATTAAAGTGATTGGATGTTTTAAATAGAAAATTTGATTGAGATGTAAGATTTGGTTAGGAAATGGAAAGAGTCTTCTTGCATGGATTTGTGTCGATTTAAAAGTAAATTAAGAAGTTGTTTTATTGATGAGGCAATCAATTATTTTATTTATTAATTTCTATTTAGATTAATTGAATCATTGTTATTGGATTATGAAAGAGATATGGATTTAGTATATCCAAAAATAGTAATTTTCTCGTGATTGTCTTAAATGTTCTAGTTTCTCTATATTTCGTAAAAGGATGTAAGTTTAAATTGTTTGAGACTTCCTACAATGGAAATAGAAATATGGGATATGATTATTTGAATTAACCCTGTAAGTGTGTCTTTGACCTTGTTAATGTTACCTATTGAATGAGTATGGATTTAGGAAATCCAAATATTAGATTTGATTATTGACTTGAATGCTTTGGTTGCTATGTCGTCAAGTTGCATTGTGGGTTTTGGGATTTAGTGTTTGTCCTAAATTATAAGCCTTCCAGAAGAACTTAGAGGATGAGGGTTGTTGAACCTTTATGCCATCCAGTTGTTTTCCCTTGGGTAGTCCATGGCGTCTTTTTCAATTTACCCGATTTTCATGAACGGGGATGTTTTGTACCTCCTGTGAAAGGAGTGGACTATGTGTTTGTTGCCTCCAAGATGTTTGGAGTGAGTTCTATTATTTGTATCCTCCTTGTGTTGGAGTGGTTATGATGCCTAGTTTTTATGCACTTGTGTGTCCCTTAGTGATTGGTTTGTGAGTGTGTTGTCCATTAGAAGAGTGGCTTTTGTTAGGGGCTGGAACCCAAAGTGGTAAACCAGGTAACCTTCAGAAGTGAGTTAATCAAGTGATAATTAAATTAATGTACTTAGATGATTAGGATGCAGTTCACACTAATCAAGATAGTTTAATCCTCACTCATAGACACAAGGGCTCGTTTAGACTTGGGATGAGTGAGAAGGCCTGGAATGGCATAGTCATTTACCTTGTCAATACGAGAGGTATTTGATGCCGCATGAGTGAGTATGAGTGCCAGGATTCGGTTGAGGCCACCAGGATTACTGGAGCCTATGAAGGATGCCCAGAGGAGATCTCATGACTACTATGCGATGACACTCTATCTAGGACAACTGTTGTTAATTATTTTATGTGTATGGTTCTTTGTACATACTTGATTCTACTTTATGTCTGGAAGCAATGTGACCTATGTCAGTGATGTGAATGTTGTACTTGAGTTGTTCTGGATTTGTACTTATGTATGACATCTTTTTGGTTATGTCAGTTTGAGTCAGTATGAGTCTGCCTTTGGTTAGAGGTAGTAGATTCTTTGTCCATGTTACTTTGTTACTATCTCCTAGCATGGGGGGTGGGCCTTCGGGTACCACTTGGTTGGGTGGAACATGCACCAAAACCGTTGGGTCCCAATCTATCTTCAGTACTTGGTGGCGAGACATCCAGATGGACAACTCGAGTTCTTGAGTTATTCTTGCCTTGTAATATTTCAATTTCTATAAGTATTCTATCCCTCTTATGTTTATGAGGTGGAGTTATGTAATTGTAATTCATTTGTACTATTGTCTCATTCTGGGAATGAGTGATGTAACTATTGGATTAAGTTAATATTTATGAGATTGTATCTTGGTTGATTATCTTATTATGTTATGTGGTATTCTTAAATGTATGATATTTATTTCATAAAGTTATAATGCTATGGTTTATGTAATATGTATGTGTGGGTTTAAGTAATCCTAACCTTGTAGCCTTAGAGGTTGTTGCTAATTAGTAAGTGAATGTGTATGTTAAATGCACTTTATAAAAAAAAATTGGTTCGCTTATGATGTTAATTGCAACTTCCTTTAAGGTTACTTGATGGGGCATTACACCCCCTACCAAACACTCTAGTATTCAACTATTTCACAACATTAAGGTTTCTAGCAAGACATGATTGAATACCATTGATAGGATCGACAATCATTGAAAACATATATTTTAAAATTAATAAATTATTAAAGTTTACAAATAATTTTTATTTATAGACAAAAATAAGCATATAAAAATTTTAACTTGTAATTAAGTTTATAATTGGAGAAAAATGTATATCAAATTTTCTTACAATACTCACCACTCTACAATTTAAATTAGAAGACCAAAAAAATAAGGATTTGATTGTTTTAGTTTTCGAAAGAAGTTTGAGAGAGTAATTATTCATTCATTGCTCCTTAGAAGTTAAAAGTCTATTTAAGAATAGTTAGGGTTTAGAAGTTAGTGTCCAAATACTACATCTTTTGCTTTTTAATTATGTAATTTTTTATTTTTTATATTAATATTGATGCAATACAATTTTTAAGATGGAGTTAAATGTTGCTTGTGAATAATTGTATTATTTTAAAAAAATTTAATTTTGTTTATAATTTAATAATAAATTATATTAAGTTTTTTTTTTTATACTTTGTGATGCTAGGGATTGGAACATGGAGCTTTTTATTTGGGGAAGTTTTGTATTTTTTGAAATTTGAGGTGTTTTTTATTGTAAATAATTTATCTTTTGATTGTTATTATGGAGGAGAAGTTTTTTATTTGATTATTTTTTCTTTTATGTGATATTTAGTTATTCTTTTAGATATTCCATTAATTTGGTGTTTATCTTTTTTGAATTGTTATTTTCTTTTCATTCTTCTAATCATTTTGAAATTTCTCAAAATATACAAAAATACAAAACTTCAATCATATATGGGAGTAACCTCTCTTAAACACAAAGGGAAGTCACCTTTTTCAAGATGATATCCCCATAGCTGTTATATGTGATTTTCCATTGTTATCATGATTCACACACATTTTTCAAAATATTGAGGCAACATTCAAATGTTAATGGATTTACTAAAGCTTTGGAGGTGGATAAATCCTTAAATATGAGTGATTGTTTATGAATTGTTTTGATTAAGGTAAAAAAATGTTTTGAAGGGAGCCGAACCTCTTTATAGACAAATTTTGAACGGATTTGAAACCCTCAAACAAAAAGTTGTCCCATCAGATGAACCAAGAAAGAATAGACAACCAAAGACAAAAATACACCCACAAACAAAAACAAAGCTGCAAGTAGAAACCTACAGCTGGCCAAAAACCAGCCCCCAAACAAGAACCATCAAGATTTACATTTAGAGCTACTCTTATAGGAGCGTAGCGTCATATCAAAAGAGGGCTTAGAAATTTAGCTTTCTTGCCCATTATAGTAATCCAACCCTCTTCCACTTGCGCTGCCTTATCATGCCAATTCAACACACCATTATCTGGAAAGTGAATGCCTGCAACCATTGTCATAGAGCTTTCTTCAATATTCCTCCCTGCAAGCGTGGATTTATCAAAAGAGCCACAAGAATGAATTGTTTATCTTTGTTGTATTCTAAAATAACTAGAGTAACAATTGCCTCTAACAATGATAAATATAAAAAAACCCTAATTTTTTGAAAATCCTAGGTAAGCGTTTTAATTTATGGCTACTATTTATTTTAAAAATAAAATAAGATTCTAGTGAAATTATGCACATTACTAGATTTTTTAAAAAATGATGGTGAACCCTAGCTAATACTAGCTAAGGAAATTAATTTCTATGGTGAATCCTTCCTTTAAAAATTGGTATAGTTGGTCAACACAATTACCCCTATATTTTTTATTTTTTTTGTAATGCTCAGGTGGTGACCTAAGGGTGATAGCCATCAATAGGGGTCAAGGGGGCAGCCAAAATATACAGTGGGTTGAATAATTTTAAAAAAATGAATGTTCATATACACCCACATAATTTAATTAGAGATATCAAATTATAATGGAAATCAACAATAACAAATGAAAGCCCTATTCCTTCATACATTTAAACTGCAAAAATGTCCTACTTTTGATATGAGCCTCATTGTTAGTGATTCAAATACTTATAGGCTCATATAGATCAATACAAAATCTAAAATTTGCATTTTCTAATAGAATCTAGTTTGCATTTGGTTGGTTGCACAATAACGAGTCTCACTTGTGGGACATCTAGATTTTTTCTCAAAATCACATATTTCTTAGAAAAAACTAATAATTTAAGTGTACAGAGGTTCCATCTAAGAGGGTTTGATTGAAGAGGATTAGATAGAACCCTTCGAGATTAAATTAAACCCTTGATGGAGTCTCCTCTGCACCTATCAAAATGTTGATGAGAAATAATTTTGCTTCACCTTTTGGAGGATCAAATAAGTGATTTGAAAATATCATTTGTAAGTATGTAGCCTTTAGTGTTAACTTTACTAAAATTATAATATATATTATTTTTTGAATTTTATAATGAATGTAGGTCCATTACGAAAAAAATGATCTCTATTCAAGACACTAAGAAAAATAACATTGTTAGAATTTTTTAAATACACTGCATTCCACATATATGTTCTCATTTCAATAAAAATAAAAAATAATTTGATATATATGTTACGAGATATAGGTTTATATTTTTGTTTTTGATAAGATAAGAAGCATTTACAGGGTGTTGTACCCTTTACCCAAATAGCCCAAAAGGTCAAAGGAAAGCATAGTTCAAACAAAACTTGAACTAGAAGCACAAACATAAACAACTGACCAAAAATTGTAGAAAAACAAAAATTAGACAACCTTTGAAACAAAGGGGTCTAAACTGACTCCCCGAACCTGAGGTCGTGAAGAGGCAACAAATTTGGGGAGACCCTTCGTCTTCTATAGCACAACCGACCAAGAAGGCTCAGACTTGAGAACCAACGAGCGAGGTGAGGGGAGTGAATCCATAACCACCACCTCTGGAGAGGAGCCACCATGCAGCGAGGGAGCCGGTAGCGAAGCAATGAAGACAAGAGCTAACAAAGATCCAACAGAGTCAAATAACGAAGGATAGGTAGGTTCTGACAGAGCATTGACAACAAAAGGTTCCGAAGGCACAGAGACACCAATAGGCACAAACAATACAACTTCAGCGAAAACCAACAGTGGCTCCATGGAAGGGACCACTAGAAGAGGAGTAGGGATAAGTTCCTAAGAAGAAATGATAGGGTCAACCTCTGCAAAAGAAACTCCCGAAGGAGGAGAACCCACCATAAGATGGTCTGAGAGAGCATCCTTCCACCAAGTCGCAACGCGCTTGCGATGAGCAAGAGGGCAAGCAGAGGCAGGTTTATATTTTTTTTGGTAGTAGTTCAAAAATTAATTAAAAAATATCCATGCACTAGATATTGGAGTCAATGATCTAATTCCAATTTTTTCATTTGTAGTGAGAGTTACACATTATGAATAACACCACTTAAGAAAAAAAAGAAAAAAAAAAAATTCTTTAAATTTTTTTAAAAATGATAGTTTGAATCTACATAGGAAATTCTACAATTCATTAGTTCACATCATCCAAAATTCTTACTGTTTGTTCCATATAATTCACACAAATAAAAAAATATTGATTTGAGTGTCCCACTTAGACCAAAAAGTGAGACACACTATTATGTTTTTACCAATTTGTTACAAATACTTTAGATGCTCTACTTACTAAGATCAAGAATAGGAGTAGAAATGCTAAGATCATAGTTGTATCAAGTGGATTTTATCAAATAGAAGAGCCATTGCAATAATTAAGTAAAGAGATACCTATAATAACTTGAAAACAAGATCTCAAATTTTTATTCATACAAACTTAAAAAAATAATATTAACTACTACATGGACTCTACACTACTTGTATTCTTCACAATCAATAGATTTGAGGCTTTCTATACCTTGGGTTTTAGAGGCCATGATGGTAAATAAAAAAACCACTTGGAAATCTAATTATAGACAATTTATAAGTGAAAAATCTTGACAAATGTTAATCTCAAAGAAAAAATAGTTTGAAAAGTAAGTGAGAATTTATTAGAAATGGTGATATGACCCCAAAAATAAGCAAGAATGTAATATCAATAACAAACATGATTAAAATTTGTAATTATATTTTAAACTTATGGCTATTAGGCTCCAATCACACATCATTTATTGTGGAAAAAATAATAATCTAAAACTCTAAAAGCAATGCTCAAAAAATTTAACCAATACTAAATCAAATCTTTGTAAAAATGGATGATTTAATCCTTGACATTTGACAAAAATAATGATCCCAATTTCAACTATTCACCATTTAATAAATGAAAGAAAAACCTCTAATAAAATTAGTACATTAGGCCCCATCTTTTTAAATAAATTTCTTTTGTTTCACAATAATTTAGCTAGGGCACTTATTGCAATACATCAACATGTATTGGCAAAAATGATATTTAAGGGTCATATTAATGCAATCGAGGTGCTTTCTTGTATGCCCACATTTAAATTTTAGAATATTCTTTTGGGAAACCACTTCAACAATTCCATGAAATAAAAAATTGAGGTGCATTTTGCATGGGTTTGTTAATAGTGGACATAAATTATTCAAATATTACATAATGTTTCTAGCTCTCATCCTATAAATGGAGCAACATAATGGGGAGTTTGAATGAGATACGAGATAGAGGAAAAAATGTGCTGGTGGTTATTGTGGACCTTAGTGTCTAAATAGATAATAATATAATGATAGTGTGATAAATGTATAATAAAGTTCCAAGGTCTGGTTATAATGGACCTGGACAAAAATAGTTTCCTGTGGGCCCCACAATAGACCACATTAATATCCAAACGCAAAATAGTTTTTATCCATAAATTCAAGAAGAGTAGTCGAATCATTGTACCGCCAAAATTGTATTATAATCGATTTATATTTATCCCATACACAAATAGTTATTCATAGTCTTACATGTCAGAGAATATTCAAAGCACATTTGACACCACAAACATACAAGCCAAATTTCTTGTTAATGACTCGTAGCTTTAAAACATGCAGCCAAAATATAAAATTAGTATAACCCACACTCCCCTTTAATATCACCACTTGCATTGTACATCACCACTAATAATTTAATAGATCCAGTGCCATCAGAACTAAGAGCCAAGACTATCCCATCACCAAATCCAATCGAACCCGCCCCCTATCCCACTTTGCCAACAACACAACACTCAAAGGAAATTCAATCATTCAGATGTGTCCTTCGATCAAATCCCTATGCATGACTATTGGTGCATTCTTCTCTTTTGCCACCTGCAACCACCAAAACAATGGTGTTAAATCCACCAAAATCACCTGAGAATAAAATAAACACTGCACAACATATAAATACATACAAACTCTGTAATTGAAGGTACCATTTTTTTTTTCAAATTTGAAAAAGGAAAAAAATTAAAGAATCCATACCAAACCAACATTGAACATATAAAGAGATTTACAAATTCAAAAATGTATTACTCAATCTTTGGCGATTTCTATTTATTATGTCTCACTTTCATAGTCAGTTCTACATTTTCCTGGAGGTAGATGAATAAAGAGGAGAAGCAACAACAATACACTATCAAGTTATAGATATTCTACTACTACTAATTGTTTATGCCTATGAATGCCAATTTGTTGAATGCTATGTAAATTTTTTCCACAATACTGTAAATATCTAGGGTTCCACCCTGATACCATTTACCTTGGGTTTTTCATTTATATTATTTATGTTAGAACGACAATATATTGTATGCGATGTAATTTTTTGTCACAATAACCTGTAACTCAATATCTGGGGTTTCAACTTACACTATATGAATGTCAAGTCATTTCAGTTCAATTTATGGGTTTTTTTATGCTCTATATGCTTGGGAATATAGATTAGTTCTATGCACTGTAAATGTTTGTCACCTGCAAACTTGTAACTCAATATCTGGAGTTTTAACTTAAACTATTTATGAATGTCAAGTCATTTCAGTTCAATTTTTGGGTATTTTTATGTTCTATATGCTTGGGTATATAGATCAATTCTATGCACTATAAATGTTTGTCACCCACAAATCTATAACTCAATATTTGGGGTTTCAACTTACACTATTTATGAATGTCAAGTCATTTCACTTCAATTTCCAGGTATTTTTTATGTTCTATATGCATGGGTATATAGATCAATTCTATGCACTGTAAATGTTTGTCACCCACAAAGATGTAACTCAATATCTGGGGTTTCAACTTACACTAATTATGAATGTCAAGTCATTTCACTTTAATTTTCAGGGATTTTTTATGTTCTATATGCATGGGTATATAGATCAGTTCTATGCACTGTAAATGTTTTTCACCCACAAACTTGTAACTCAATATCCAGGGTTTCAACTTACACTATTTATGAATGTCAAGTCACTTCAATTCAATTTTGAGGTATTTTTTATGTTCTATATGCCTGGGTATATAGATCAGTTCTATGCAAGTTGTAAATGTTTGTCACCCACTACCCTGTAACTCAATATCTAGGGTTTCAACTTATACTGTTAATGGATGTTAATGCATTTCTATTCCTTATAATGTGATTATTACACCCTATCTTCTCTAAGTGCACAAGACCAAGTTATTTATGTTCCTTACAATGTGATTGTTACACTCTATTCCTTATGCCTCATACTGCCAATAAGTTTGGTCAAAATAACCTGCAACTCATTGTCTAGGGTTTCGACTTATACTGTTTATGAATGTTAATACATATCTAATTAAAAATAATGTGATTGTTTCACCCAATATTCTCTAAGAGAATAACATCAACTTCTTTTAGTTCAATTTCAACGTTTTCATATATATTCTTTATGCCTGGGAATGCCAATCTATTCTATGCTATGCAAATGTTTCTCACACAAACTTGTAACTCAATATTAGGGGTTTCAACTTATACTATTAATTAATGTCAATGAATTCCATTTCTTTACAATGTGAATTCCAATCTACTAAAGGGCACAAGACCAACTCCTTTCAATTCAATCCAAATTTTTTTAAACTTGTGCAATTCAAACAAAGTAGTATGATCAAATAAAAATCATCTGTTACCAAATTTTAAATTATAACCTATCAACACACACAATAAAGAAAAACAATATGTTCATGCATCACTTCGTCTTTAAGGGTGTTCATTGATGGTTGTTATCATTGTTTGAAACATGTTTGGACTAATGTGTGTATGTGCAATATAAGGTTGATATAAAGACCACACCAATGAAGAAGAGAGCCACAACAAGGTGGTTTGCAGGTAAAAGAGGGGTTACATTCCTCCTAAAGAAGAACAAAAATTACAAGCAAAGATAGTTGTGGTAATTAGTGCTCCAACAAGAAAGAAAACAATATCAACATGACAATGAGAATTGACAATGAATGAAATAATAAATCAACAATCTAATGACATGGTGGAAAACCAACCTGAGGAACTTAATGATGACCCAAGTCTTCCCTCGGCCCCTAGACCACTGTCTTGGTTGGAATATGGATCTATGAATATGGGTAATGATAGTCTCAGTCTTCCCTCAACCCCTAGACAACCATCTTAGTTGTTAGAGTGATCTATGAATGTGGGTAATGACAGTTTAAGTCTTCCCTTGGCCCCTAACCAACTGTCTTGGTTGGCAGAGGGAGCTATGAAATTGGGTATTAACTTGCAGTGGGAAGAAGACCAAGGAATTTATTTATTTCCATCTCCACCTGCCACATTTTCCATACCACAAATTCTAAATTAATATGCATATTTCAACAAGGAAACTCAAGGTATTGGCGAGGAAGAGGAGGATAAGATTGACAACCAAGTGATTAAGACAATCAAATCCCAATTTGTTTTGACAATCACTAAATTTGTGAAGGAAAGAGAGCAACTCAAATAGTTAGGAAAGAAGGAAAGAGAGAAGAAGAGGGAGCAAGAGAGATTTCAAAATAAAAAAAGATAGGAAGGAAATATAATTTGAGGTGGCTCATAGGTCATTGTAGCGAGAAAGACAAACAAGTAGTCCTACAAACCCGTTACCAGAGAACCATGTCTTGTTTTATTGGCATGCTTGATTGAGATTGGGAGGGACCATCCCTATAACTCTACAAATTATTGGATACTTTTTTGATGTACGGTTTGGATTGCAAGATATAGTTCAATTGTTGGTTGTTTACTTTTGTAGTTGGGGATTGTAATATCTTGTTATTAACTAGATAAATTTTCCCACCATGCCACTTGTGCATTTGCCAATTTTTTTTTTTTTTTAAAATTTCGAGCACCCCACCACCAGTCACACACTAATTCATCCACAGTATTCATTACAGGCCCATTTTTGGGTCCACCTGACAATGGAGCCCATCCACCTCCTTCATTAGTGCAAAAATCAATGTGCATTGGATCAGATAGATGCATGGCTTCCGACCACTTTGCCACCCTAAACAACCACTTGAGAGCATTAATCACTCCCTACCTCCTTCATTGCCTCCACTGAGAAACTTTCCTTATGCATCCCTCCATAGTTACTCAACCAAACAAGCACATAATTCAGAGATCAAGGTTCATTCAATGCTCCAAATTCTCACATATCTTGCTCATTGTCATTCCTTTTGTTTGTATTTATTCTGGAGAGTTTGTTTGGTTACGCACCATATCAGTTCGACTCTGCATTGGAGAGGCTTCATTTCACCAAAGCATTCTTAGTGTTAAACCATGTTGCATATACCGTCAATTTGAAAAGTATAATGAAACAAAGTTTAACACTAAAATCCTCTTTTGAAAAAGAAGTATCTTCAATATTAGAACCTCAAATGCTACTACAATTGTTTGTCCTATATTATATAAATATTGTTGCCAACATTATGCACATTCCCATATCATGTCTTTGTTATTAAATATATATGTTTATTGGTTTATTAAATGGATATGTATATGGGCGTACTTAGTAATATGATGTACATGTTGGCAATGTAGTACAATTTCTTGTAAATGTAAGTCTTCTTAATTATACTAAAAATTTGTTTATGGTGATTGCTTGATTGGGCTGAAATGTACAACACGCTTTGCATAATAATTACATCTATACAATAAATTATGCATTAAAAACCACAAAAAATATCACTTAAATCCACATATAGTCATGTACATAGCACTGGAAGCTTCATTTACATGATATAGAATCTATGAACATCAACAACCTCTTATGTATAATATAATGAATTTGGTGATGGGACAATCTTGGCTCTTAGTTGTTCTTGTGGCATTTGATCTATACAAATATTGGAAGTGATGTAATGCAAGTGGTTATATTTAAGGGGAGTGTTGGTTATACTAATTTTATATTTTGGCGGTATGTTTTAATGCTACAGGCCATTAGCAAACAATATGGGTTGTATGATTGTGGTATCATATGGGATTTGAATATTCTATGACATGTAATACCGTGAATAACTATCTGTGTATCAGACCAATATAAACCAATTATAATACAATTTTTGACAGTACAACGATTCAACTACTTTTGTTGGATTGTATGTTTGTGGTATCACATGGGCTTTGAATATTGTTCTCCTATATTATGTCATGGTGTGATGTTTATATGTCACTAATAAATCTTTTATTAACGTATACCAAAAATATCATATTGAAAAATTAATGTGTGCGTGTGTGTGTTTGAATTGTGATGTAATCTTTTTTGCTAAGGTTTGTAATGAATGTTGAAATAATGTTATCTTAAATAGTCACATGAAATGCCTATTGTTACATGTTTGAGTTCAGAAACATGTTTGAATCTGCATTGGAGAGGCTTAATTTCACCAAAGAATTTTAGTATTGAACCATGTTGCATCTACCATCAATTTAACAAGTATAATGAAACAAATTTTAACACAAAAATGATTTTACGATGAAAAAGTCTCTTCAAATATTATTTGTTTCCTCGAATGCTATCCCCTATTATTTAGTTATTCATTGCACAATAATTTACTCAACAATTTTATTTTTTATATTTGATTGTTACTACGAAATATGGAAATGATTTGATTGGTTCTCTTTTGTAGGGTTTTCTGCCATGCACTTCTATTCGTGTGTTCTTCATTACACAATCATTTTATTGTGCATATATATATTTCATAATTGATTAGTGCAAATACATATATATGTATGTACATATATTAGAGCATGTTCATATGTTTGTACATGCTCTAATCTATGTACATACATAGATACGTACATATATGTATGTGCACAATAAATTTGAACAATCATATATGTTCAATTTTGAAGGTATTTTTCCATGCACTTGTATTATTATGTTCTTCACTGCATAATCATTCATTGTGCAGATTTGTATTTCAAAAATATTTTGTGCACATATGTATATCTATATGTACATACATATGTATGTGCACACATATGCACATATTGCATATTTATGTGTGTGCATACTTTTGTACATATATGCATATTCATAGATATATGCATATACATATGTACATATATGTATAATTATGCATAAACATATTGAAAGCACAAGTGACAGGGTCACGTGGTGGGAAATTGAATGAAGATAGATTTTGACTAACTAGGAGAGGAAAGAAAAATAAGAAATTAAACCCATTAAAGTCAGAGTGATGCTTGAATAGAACCATATTTTTTCTTAAAAAAGTGACTGTGTTTACAAACACAAAATTTTGAAGTGTTGATAAACACCCTAGATGCCATACACTTCATCAAGCACATTGTGGATGCACCGAGAAATCACGAGAACCTTCAAAATATCGAAAACCACAAAATCTATTCAAAATCATTGACACAAAAACATGAACTTCGACTTAGGGAAGATAACACACCCATTACAAATCAAATAAATAGTACCAAAAAAATTTGATAAGTCACATGATACAATAGTACAACCATAGTGAGGTTAAAAACCTCACCTCTATAGTAGGGATTTGACCGATGATGTGTCTTATTGCACTCACCTATATCCTAACTTCTTGCAAGAACAAATGAAAGGAGGGATCAATCAAAGACATGTAGCAGTGTTTAGCTTAATACACAAAGAATAATAAACAAAGTGTATACCTTTCAATTGCAACTCATCATCAACGAGGCTTAGAAGGAAGAATGGGTTGAGCCAAACATGTATTGAATTTGCGCTCCGATCAAGCAGAGTGAACAAGACACAAAATGACAAAGTGTTAGCTGAATATACTATAATATCTATGATACAAACACAAATATATATATACATACATACATACATACATATATATATACATACATACATATATATATACATACATACATACATATATATATATATACATATATATACATATATATACATGCATATACATGCATATACATATATACATGCATATATATATATATATATACACACACACAGACATATACATGCATATATATATACATGCATATATATATATACATGCATGCATATATATACATACATACATACATACATACATACATTGTATTATAATACAAGAGTTTAAAGAAGAAATTGAAGAACAATTTAAGATTGGATTAGACAAAAACATCCTTTAGAAGAGATAGGCTTTGCTAGGCATTAAGAATTGAACATTTACATCGCATACAACAGATTGCAATTCTCAAGCATAAAGAATATAAATGAAAAACCCAATGTAAATAGTATCAGGTAGAAACCCCGGATATCCAATTGTAAAATAGTAAAAAATTTGCAGAGTTAAAGTTTGTGCAAAATGGGCCAGTCAGGAATAACATGGACCAATCAGTGTGTGACAGGTGATGGTGTGGTGGAATTTAAAATAAAATAAAATTGGAAGATGCACAAGTGGTAGGGTCACGTGGCAGGCAATTATGTTTAAGGTTTTTGGTCCAACTCGCATTCCATGTGGACCTCCAAACATAGGGTGCATAGGAGCACCTTAATATCCAATTGTAAGACAATTTTTATCCATAGAGTCAACAAAAGTAGTTGAATCATTGTACCGTCAAAAATTGTATTATCCCAAACATAAATAATTATTAGTAGTCTTACATGTCATAGAATATTCAAAGCCCATCTAGTACCACAAACATACAAGCCATATTGCTTGTTAATGGGCCGTAGCATTAAAACATGCAACTGAAATATAAAATTAGTATAACCCACACTCCCCTTAAATATCACCACTTGCATTACATCACTACCAATATTTTTATAGATCCAATTCCACGAGAACAACTAAGAGCCAAGACTATCCCATCACAAAATCCAATCGAACCCACTCCCTATCCCACTTTGCATAACATGCAACAACTTAGCATTCGTAGGCATAAAGAATTAATAGCAATAAAATAGTTGTAACTTTATAGTGTGATGTTGTTGTTGCTTCCGCTCTTTCTTCCACTGCCTCCATATATATATGAATATGGAAGTGAGACATGGTAAATAGAAATTGGAAAATATTGAGAAATACATTTTTGAATTTGTAAATCTCTTTATATGTTAAATGTTGGTTTGGTATGGAGTCTTTAATTTGTGTCCTCCTTTGTCAAATTTGAAAACTTATTTCAGTGCCTTCAACTGTAGAGATTGTATGTATTTATGGCATGCAATCCTTGTTTTCTTCTCGGGCAATTATGGTGGCCTTAAAACATTATTTTTTGATGGTTGTAGGTGGAAAAAGAAGAGAAGGCAACAACAATTGTGTTCTAGAATTTTACTAATGGGACACATCTGAAGGATTCATTTTCCTAGAGTGTCGTGTTACTGGGAAAGCGGGACATATTAGAATGGTTGATTTTCCTTGACTAGTGGTAGGCAATAAGAACTGAAGTCATGCCATGTACATATGTTGGTATATATAAAGGGAAGAGAGCAGAGCTAGTTTAGATATACATATACATACATATATATATATATAAATATATGTATGTATATATATCTACTTATATATATCTACTTATATATATCTACATATCTATGTACATATATACATATATATACATATATGTATACATATGTACACATATATGTATATGTAGATTTTCATATTTTAAAATAACAAACAAATATTAAAAGAAAATTGCAAAGTTAAAGTTTGTGCAATGACGAACACACAAATATAAGTGCATTGTAGAAAACCCACTAAATGAGAACCAGTCAAACCCTTTGTATACTTTGTAGTAACAATCAAATATAAAAAAAAATTTACGGTGTGAATTATTGTGCAAGGAAGAAACAAATAATACATATACTTATACATATACATATATACATATACATATACATATATACACACATATACATATACATATATATACATATACATATATATACATATATACATATACATATATATACATATATATACATATATACAAATACAATTGCATATATATACATAAACAATTACAATTACATATACATTTACATATACATATATATAATTACATATATAATGAGTATATATATGTACATATATTAGAATTGCATGGCATCATATCTTCAAAATGAAAACCAATGAAACCATTTTTATATTTGGCAGTAACAAACAAATATTAAAGGAAAATCACATAGTTAGAGTTTGTGCAATTATGGACACACGAATACAAGTGCATGGTAGAAAACCCTCTAATTGTGAACCAGTGAAACCTTTCCATATTTGGTAGTAACAATCAAATATAAAAAAACATTTCACAGAGTGAACTATTGTGCAAGGAAGAACAAAATAATATAGTTGCATGGCAAAATATCTTCGAAATGAAAACCAATGAAACCATTTTCATATTTCAGAATAACAAACGAATATTAAAAGAAAATTGCAGAGTTAAAGCTTGTATAATGACGAATACACGAATAGAAGTGCATGGCATAAAACCTTTGAAATGAGAAATAATAAAACCCTATGAATATTTCATAGTAACAGTCAAATATAAAAAGGAATTTGCAATGTGAATTATTGTTCAACAAAGAACACATTAATAGAAGTGCATGCAAGAGTATCTTTGATATTAAAACTTGTGAAACCATTTTCATATTTCGGAATAACAAACAAATATTAAAAGAAAATTGTAGAGAAAGTTTGTGCAATGACGAACACATGAATAGAAGTGCATGGCAGAAAACTAGTCAAACCCTTTCCATATTTCATTGAAACAATGTAATACTAATGAAAACTAGTTAAATCCTTATCATATTTGATATCGAAACAATGGAAACCTTTTCATATTTCATATTACAAAGAAAATATGAAAAGCACAATGCAGAGTAAAATTTCATGCAATGAAGAACACAAAATTATGAGTGCATGGATGAGTATAAACAAAATGAAAACCAGTGAAACCCTCCCCACATTTCCTAGTATTAATAATTTTCAAAGAGAAATTTTCACAATGAAAGTTTGTGCAAAAAATAACAGAATGATATAGGTGCACAAAAAACTACCATCGAAATGAAAGACACTGGTATAGATTGAGTGAGGTTGAAAACCTCACCTGAAAGGGAAAGGGAGCTTTCAAGAGTGCAAAGTCGAACAACGAATTTTGTAGAGTCGAACAACTAAGAGTGTAGAGCTGAACAACGAATCGTGGAGAGCTGAACTAGTATGGGTGTGTAACCAAACAAACACTCCAAAATAAATGCAAACAAAAGGAATATGGGTGTGTAACCAAACAAAAACTCCAAAATAAATGCAAACAAAAGGAATGAGAATGAGCGAGACATGCGATAATTTGGAGCATTGAATGAACCTTGATCTCTGACTTATATGCTTGTTAGTCTAAGTAAATGTGGAGGGATGCGTAAGGCAAGTTTCTCAGTGGAGGTAATGAAGGAGGTGGTGAGTGATTAATGCTCTCAACTAGTCATTTAGGGTGGCGAAGCAGTCAAAAGCCACACATATGTCCAATCTAATGCACGTAGAATTTTGTGTCGACAAAGGAGGCAGATGGGCTAGAGTGTTGGGTGGAGGAAAAAATGAGCCTGTAAAGAACACCGTGGATGAATCGATGTATGGCAAGTGGCAGGGTGCTCAATTTTTAAAAAAAATAAAATTGGCAGATGCACAAGTGGTAGGGTGACTTGGTGGGAAAATTTATTTTGCTTTTTGGTCAACGTGGCACTCCAAAGTTAGGGTACCCTACTATGGGACCCTCTCTCCTAGTGTGAAACAAATAATAAGTTCCAAGTGGGTACTAAAAAATAAAAATATCCTTGCTTGCACTTGAGTGTTTTGGAAAGGTTCCACTCACATTGAGCTTGGTCACTAGTTAAAAAATAAGAGATAATGGCATTCGAACAATATATAAGGAATCGACCAGAGGAAAAAATATTATAACAATATTAAGGTTATATTATTGTTATAAAAAATAGAACAAAACACATTAATGTTACAATGTTACAATAACACATGCATTAAGATGATATTGGTAATGAAATATTGTGTCCACTCTAAAAAAATAAATTTTAAAAATATACATTATTATGTTTATTTATTGAACTAAACTAATGGATTCAAAGTATATTAACATTTTAGATGAAGTAAATGAAATTTATAGATTCCAAGTCCTTGTTCTTACATAATGAGTGGTATTTTGAATTATTTTATTTGAATATTTTTCTTAAAAATAATAGGTTGATATCCTTAGTTAGAGAATACGAGTTCTTATTACTTAGAAGTTAAAATGTTAGTTATGTAATTATTTGATTTAATTATTTATTTTTTTGGAAATATTTTGAACATTAAATTTCACTGGTTCTATCATCAAGAGTTTTGATAATTGGGACCTTATTAGAGAGGAATTCACAGATTACAAATTTAAAAATGGAGGTAATTTTCTATTTTTCATAAGTAGGTCAAGAGGAGTAACAATTTATCCTATAAGTATTATATTTGTTGTCCCATAAAACTAATAGAGTAGAAAATTGCGTTGCTAGCACAAGTGGATGAGGAGTAGATGACCATTAATTAAATTGACATGACACCATTTTGGGTTGTTACATCATATGAAATGCATTAGAAAATTGAGATTCTCTTAATGTTGCCATGATTTTTTTTCAAAGTTAAATGAAAGTTTTATCTCAAGTGATATACTTAAATTTTAGGTATATGTATAATTAACTATTTTTTATTGTTTCAAATTGTTATCTCTTAAAGTTGCACCCTGGTGAAGTTGTAAAACTTAACACTTTGGAGAAACATGGGAACTTTTCCAGGCTATGGGTCACCTGTAATGGAAAAGAACCTTCAGAGAAGGCCGACTTCCTTTGGTGTCACCTAATCTAATCTACTGAATCTTGCAGGGGAAAAGGGTAGAAGGAGATACTTTTAAGAATGAAAAATAGAACAACATCTCTATGGTGATACACCTAAATGTTAACTTGACTTGTAAACAACTTACATACACAAACCAATCAAATGACAAAGCTCAGCTCACACAACTCAACTTCATATGCTTCTTGCATAAGTATTTCATAGGAAGACCTTTAAAATTCCAAACTCTTAGAGGGAAAGATAATCTCCACAACTAGAAGCATTTGCATTTTTGATACAACTTATGACCTACAACATGCATATATTTTTGCAAAAGGTGCTAACTTTGAGACATAAACCACAAGGAATTAGGAAACATTCACAAGTGATCTTATCTATCAAATACTTGCACACAGTAAAAAAAAAGAATTGAGAAGGAAAAAATACTTTAATTCATTGATTTTCAAGGCATCCACTGTCATTCAAGTCAAAAAGAGTTACAATACACTATATTCTCCTCAAAGGACTCACAAAAGTCACAAAACAAAGAATAACCAAGTAAGAACTAACTCTCAAAATGAGTCAAATGAGAATATAACATTATTCTCCAACTCCCACCAAAAAGGGATCTAGAACTCCATCATCTCGTATGCCTCAATAAAAGCCTAAAATATAGTAAGTGGATCCTCTCCAAAAAGGCTCCAAAAGGTTGAAAAAGTCAAGGCATGACTATGTCCTCCATAAAGGCACAAAAAAATGCCTAAAATTACTTCAAATGCTTCCAAAAGAAAAATAAAATCTCCTACATTCTCTCCTCATGTTTGCAAACCACTTTAACCCCCTCCTATATTCGTGGCACAAGCATAAAGACTCAACTATCCCCTTGACTTAATCATGAAAGAAACGCCTTCCATTTTGTTATTATGCAACATATATTAAAGTGATTTATAATGACAACACTTTAATATTGTTTTACATTTTCAAATTAAATAAAACCTATGCAAAAATAAGGCATGACTTGGTTGACATATGCAAAAAAGGACATTTATCCAAACTTTGAAATGTATACAAGGAAATGCATAAAGCACTTAAATTTGCACAAGGGGTATTAGTTGATATTAAAAGAAGTTAATGAAAAAGGCATAAATTCCATTTGCTAAGTCAGCCAAATTAGGGCTTTTAGAAACCATAATAGAAAAACCATGGCCATAACTCATCTTCTAGAGGAATATTGACCATGGTTTCGAGCTTGAAACTTTGAGACGCCACCGACCTGGGATTTCAATGGAGATTTTGTCATGATGGAAGTCAAGGCATAATCAACATTTTTCAGGAAAAATAATAAAGGAAAGCTCGAGGTGAGCTTGCTGCCACTGTTTTCTCTGTATTTCCTTTTCCTTCTTTGTAGAAATCCATTATTGTTCCAGTTTTAAAAAAAAGAAAAACAATGGTGACTACGTATTTATTTTCCTGTATCTCTATACTCAATAATTTTTCTATTTCGAAGGAGAAACCATGAATCCTTTGTTTTATATTTATATGAAGCTCAAGGGTTTTTGAATTCTGTGTCTTACCAACCACCACTTCATAAATTTCAGGTATAGGATTTTTCAAAAATATTTAATGGACTTCATTTATCCTTTTCTATCTCCTGTATTTTATTAGTGCATCAATTTTTCTCTTCTCATTGTGATAATAATCACCTTTGTTGTGATGAGACTACGCAAGATTATAACATGACCGAGATATTCAGTTAACTGTTCCATAAGAAAATGATGCCCTTTTTTATTTGAAACCCTCAACTTGTCTTTTTGTATGCCCTACAAAGTAAATGCAACCGAGCATATACATTTGGTTTCTTAATAAAACATGAGGGAAAATAATTATTCTGTATTTCATCTTCCCATACTTGATGTTCCTCTATAGCTTTAGCCTTAAGTATCTAGCTTTGTTCATTTGCGCAATAATTCATAATGAGTTATTGATGTCCATCAATGTTGATGGCAATAAAGCTTCCGTTACCAATTTGTATTCACTCCTTATTGACTAAAAAACTATTTTATCCATAGCAAAGTGTACTGTTTTAGACCCATGATATACCTTATTCTCATCATACCTACTGCTGCTTCTTTTTTCTGCTTCTTACCTGTAATTGTCACTGCCATTAAATATCCTCCCTCTTTGTGACTAGGATCTTCATTCAAACCTCAAGCCTACCATACCCACTATGTCACCCATGATTGATCAATAAGCATTGAATCCATCACTATCTTAAAAGATTTGTCACTCAAAGATTTTACTTCCTTTGCCCTCAAGATATGTGATCATGTTCACTATGCACTATCACTCCAATCACTGTTTTAGATGCTAGCACTATATTGTTGATTTGTCAATACACATATTAAGCTCTACCTTGCTAGGCCACCATTTATAATTATCATGTGAATGTTCCATAATAACTCAGTTCTTCATATAACTATGTTTTTCCCATTAAATACAAGGTGATTGTCTTTTCTTTGAGGTTGACAATATTGTATATTATGTTTCTTTTGCAAATCTGCCCCTCATGTAGCCTCTATGCCTTCATGAGATGACTGAATCTATTCTATTAACTTAAAAGAATTATTGACCCAGAGATGCACAATTCATCCTCATTCTCTTATGGATCTACAGAGAAAATCTCACTTGTTTGTTTATCTGGCCTTTGAAGACATAGAGGAGAAAATAATTTTGTTCAAAGCAGAAGGTGACTTCCCAAATAAAACTATAACTTGCTTCCACCCTAACAGGACATAATGCAGTCATACCTCAAAATACCTTGCCTTTGTATTCATTGTAGCATTGATAGTGTATATTGACATTGAAAATGATAACATTTGAATGTGCATTTACTAAGGTATGAATTTGATCATGCTTTCATTTTGTTGCGTAAGCTAAACTTACATAATATGACTTCACTGCCCCATTTATTTCCAAAACCACTGCTTCTCAAAATGAACCTTGCATGATTACTAGGTATTTCTCATAACCATGAAACCATTTATTGCTTCTTCAATATATCACTATTATTGCCCTAAATGTCAGTGGTTGGCACTGTATCATCATAGTTAATGGCATTCACAATATTTTCTTGATAGCTCTTCATATCTGATTCATGCTTTATGATATATTCTAAGGGTTTTGGAGAACAAACCTTAGACAAATGGATTTGTGCTTGTTGTCTTTTAGAATCAACAATTGTGTATTCAGGTCCGCCTCTATTAAAAACTATCACTTGATGAATCAATCAAACATGTATATGTCATTTATAATAGTGACCAAAAACCCACTAGCATAGATGATGTATGGCTGCTTGACGAAACCATAAAGAAATGAATTACCTTTTTGTGCTTCTTCAGAGCACCATAAAGCAACATGCTGGGCTCAACCCTTGTGGGAGCCACATTTTAACCTACATGCTGAAAACTGATAACCCAAAATAGTAACAAACTTTTCCTATATCTACACATGAAACAAACATGCTAGAAAATAAAATGCATGTCTTAGGTGTGTATGTTGATATGATGGTTTACCTAGACATCTAAGGTAAGAATTTCCTATTTAATGCACATTGAGATCAGTTTATACATGCATAGGTGAATGCTCATATAATTTTTGTGATCCCTCATTGCTTAGAGCATTATTCTAACATCATTGCTATTGCCAGATATAGGAACTAGGAACATCGAGGAGCTAGGAGAGACAAGCAGCTCAGGGTAGCAACAAAAAGCAAGACAACACCGAACCATTCATTCAGGCAATGAATGGTCACTCTACTTATATGCACATTTTCTTTCATTTACTTATTCATGTATAGTTTTTTCTTAATTTGCATTGAATAAGAAAAGTTAGTCTCATGGCGTGTGTGAGACAATGTACAATTTTAAATTCAATAAAGATACTTCTTGTTTAGAAAAGACTCGTATGAATCTTTCCTATGTCACATGCATTTGTGTAAATGCAATAATTTGTAAAATGCAATATTTTTATTGAATTATTTCACTTAAGCAATTGAATCTAATATAGGAGAAGATAAAATGTACCTTTTTTTTTTCAACTTAAAACAACAAGCTCTACCTGATTGAGCTATAAGTGAAAATATGGTAACACAAATATGATGCATAATTACCATACAAAATGTATATATGATTAACCAATATAAAAAAGTGTAGTCTAACTCTTGTGATCCACCTATTCTTATTCAAAATTGCTTCTCAATGTGTTCTAAGGAAATAAACTCTCTCACATATGCTATGAGTTTTATTCATGCACCATTAGGTCACTATTTAACATGACCGATATCTTCTTTTGCAATAATTATGGTTGTCATTGTGTGAAGGTGGAAAGAGATCTACTCTTGTAATTATGAATTTTACATAACAAGTTCAAGATAATAACTTTGTTATGGTCACCAAATTATTGGTGAATTCTAGCACACAAGTTCCAAGCAAACAACTATTGCTATGGTCCCTAACTCGTAGGTGCAATTCATTAGAACTAGAAGAGCTTAAACACTATCACTTTATTTTTTATTTGGTATTTTGGATGCTCTGGATAAAGAACATGTAAATTGTTTACTTTCAACCCAAATCAATATACATACCATCAAAAAATAAAATTGGATTTTTTTTTTTTTTGGTAAAAGGCATATAGCATATATATATTATATATTAGTAAGAAAAATATCTACATATGATTTTCCATTAGACATTACAAAAATGGAGCTATTAATGCTGATGCAACATTTTTGTGCAGATACATATGTGAGGGCTAGCATGTTGTGGCTTTGACAACCCCTAATTTTTCATACCATTACAAAGGAAAAAACATTTTCTTGTATTGCATAGGCTTTAAGACACTGACAAGAAAAAAATTTTAGGGCATGCATAGAGTATTTTGAGAGTATTTCAACATACATATCATATAGGTGATGTGATATTTTAGGGAATATTACATTCATTCATTATGATTTATTTCAAAAAAACCCAACAAAAACTGATGTAAAATGTTACACACTATCAAAATGATATTGAGACATTGTTATTATTCCTCCATTCATTCAACGATAGGAAAATTTTCTCCTTGTCCCTCTGCACTTTCCTCCTCCCCTATCATTATCGTGTTGAGGTTGTCTTGCTCATTGAGGGGATTGAAATCTAGGGCTGCCGGTGGAGCATACTCTCTCTGAGAGAAAAAACCCTGAAAAGCATGCAATAGTGGGTGGTCTGTATACAAACGGAGGAAGGCTATGGCATAGTATTTCTCCTTCATGCTGATGTCCATGGTGGTGCAGATGTTATGAGAGTGTCTACACATTTCTCTAAGGAAAATGCGGTTGGAATTGAACTCAAAAGCCTATCTAATGCCCTTGTAAATGTTTGCAAATTCTTGCCTCTGCTTCAAATATTTGTGGGGGAAGAGTCCTCCTATATATCCTTTCCCATTATGCAGGTCATATTTTTGCACTCCTTTGAGGAGGGCATTACCTTCAAGAAAAATGTCTTTCACATAATTTTCTGCAATTTATTCTAAGTCTCCTAGTGACTAGAGCAGGTCTACAGGTTTGAGAAGAAAATTGAGAGTATGAGGGAGGGGAGAATAGCTTGCCTCGCCTCTGGACTGGTTATCTCGTTGCCCAAAACCGTGTGCACACAATCTTACACCATGTTGTAGTCTAGGTTGAACATGATTTCCATGTACTCATGCCACAAATAACCCTCAAAAAGTCATTCCCATTCTTTTGCCTTCACCGAAATTCAAAGGTTCCAGGGCCTATGCTCCATGATTCTTCCCATTGTGCCTCCTTGCAAAAAAATGAAAACTGAAATTCGTTGCCCCAAGCTCCCCAACTTTAGCAGAGAAAGCCCTGGCTATTATGGAATGCTCTGGAAAATCTTTTGGATGGGTTAAATAAAATATTTTGGTGAAAGCCTACAGTAAGACCAAAACGCCATGCGAAGAGGTGTAAAAAATTTGATGTGCGCTGTCACATTCTTGCATGGCGAATAGACTTGGCACAAAATACCATTTATTTTATGTGTGTGAGCCTGATTTCAAATTTGTGATGTTAGCTTAACCTGAGCACAATACTTTTCATCATGCTTTACCTGTATCTACACAAAAGGCCACATTAATTTTAAAATAGTTTTCTCCACTGAGTAGGATGGCTTGGTAAGGGCACATACATAAGAAGCAGGGGTGTGAATTGACCGTCATACACTCAATCCTTTTCAATGAATGAGATCCTTCGATCGTGCCAATCAAGTGCTTGCTCTTGCTTGTGTCACCTTGGTCCTTTGCATCAAGGCATATCGACACATTTTATAATTATCATCATTATTCTTGCTGCTTGCTATTGCCAATGAATTTTCTATTGATTAGCATTTAAAGCATGTAGAGATAATCCCATTTGATAGGATATCATCCTTTGTCATGAGCTGCTACACATTTTAAAGTTTTGATTTTAGTTGTTTTCCATTTTTTTTTGCCTTGAGGTGCCCTGCCGTGTGCCAAGTAGGATAAAAATTTCTTATCCCCTATCGCCTTTTGTGTTTGTGTAGGGTTTTCCAAGGTGGGAAGTGACTTGCCAATTTTCCTTGTTTGTGTCCATGCAGGATTTGCTAAGATGTGACCATCTTGTTCTTTGCCCTATAGACACACCATGAGGTTGTTGTTTAAAATGAATCTTAACCAATCTGATAGTGGAGAGGGGGATGCGGGCCTTTGCATCCTTTGGGGTCACTCTCATGGTTTTGAAATTTTCTTTCTAGTACTACTATTTCTACCAGTTTTGGATATGTATTGTAGGATAGTTGGCCCTGTCGTAGTTCAATTTCTTGATTATCACAACCCATGTTTGCCATGATGTCTGCTAAGTGGTTCCCTTCTCGATACATGTGGGAGATATGAACTTATTGGAAACAATTTATGAGGTGCCATACTTTATGTAGAATGTATTTTAGCTTCCAATTATAGATGGTTTTTTCTTTGCATGCATTTATCACCACTAGAGAGTCACCTTCAATGTGAATCTTTTCCAATTTTAATTGTATTGCCAACTTCAAACCTTGTAGGAGTGCTTGTGATTCTACTAGATTATTGGTACCTGGTGGGAGATGGATCGATTTAGCTACAATTAGTGCTCCTCTGCAATCCCTTATGCAAAACCCTACCCTAGACATACCTGGATTGCCCCATGATCTGCCATTAAAATTTAGTTTGTAGAAGCCTAGTGCTGGGGATTACCATTTTACAGTGCTCCTATCAATCTTATGTGAGGGTAAGGTTTTCTTATTTCCTTTGAAGGGTAGGGTGATAGACTCCCATATTTGTAAGATTTTTCCATCCCAATTTGTGAAAGTGGAGGTCACCTCTTTGTGGTTATGAGAATATGAGTTTGCTACCTTAGAGATTGATTTCTCAATTAACACCTGTACTTGTTGGGTTGGATATTTTTTCTTCTTGAAGATATGCCTATTCCTTTCCCCCTAGAGGTTCCAGGTTATAATTGCTGGGGTTATTCTCCAAAGACATCCAAAAAAGTGTCAATTTGTGGAGGACATGACAACTGGAGAAGATATCCCAAAGAGACTTGGGGGATGGGAAGGAACATCCTAGTTTATTCTTGAAAAAAGACTAGCAGTCATGGGGAAAGTTACATTGAATAAAAATGTGGTCAAAATTTTCTAGAGTTTCCTCACATAATCAGCACTTAAAAGGTTCAGCAAGTCCTAATTTGCATAATCTGTCACTAGTTAGGATCTTATTGTGCAGGGCTAACCAGTCAAAGCTCTCTGCCTTTGGTAAAACCATTTTATTCCAACAAAAGGAGTATGCTCTTTGAGTCTATGTATTTCCAGTGCTGCTCATTATTGATTTGTATCCTTTCTTGATCGAGTAATTTCCATCTTTGGCGGGGGCCCAAATAATTATGTCTTGTTGATTTGACTTGAAGTCTATTCTCTCTTTTAGGGTTTCTTGTAATATTTGCTTTTGCAATTCTGAGATTGGCAGGTTGGCACAATCTAGCCAAGTGATCAAACCTGTGATTCTATCTATACTCTAAATATAGTCTTTTAGTTTGGTGCCATATTTTTTTGATAGAGTGTCAACAACTAGTTGCAATTCTTGGATGCTATTTAGAGGAGGGTGTCCATTCCAAGAATCCCTCTAGAATTGGACCTCCTCACCATTGTTGAATTCCCATGAGATGTATGGGCTAAGAACTTCCCTACAAGTTAGAATGAAATACCACATGGTTGATCCCTTTGGGGGATTGACTATAGTTAATATTCTTGAAGGCTCATCATTTTCTAAGTACTTGGCCTGAAGTAATCTTGCCCATTTTGTGGCGTGTTTAGTGTACATCATCCATATAAGCTTTGCACCCATGGCTAGATTTCTCGCTGTGATATTGTGTATACCTACTCCTCCTGAATTTTTTTCTGAACACATCTTATCAAGGGAAATTAGGGGAATTTTATTTTTTCTATCTATATTGCCCTTCCATAGGAAGCTACAAATGAGTTTGTCAATTTGTAAGATGACTAGTTTAGGAGCATTTAGGACTGCTAGGTAGTAGTTTGGTATGGATGTTAGGACCGCTTTAATCATCAGGATTCTACCCGAGAGGGACAACCACTTGGATTTCCAAGAAAGGAATTTTTCTTTTAAGCTTTGGATGACCTCATCCCAAAATGGATATTATTTGATACCATTTCAATTCATTTTTTTCTCTCATTCTCTTATACATGTATTTCACATTCACACTTATTGTAATTTTTAAAAATATATAGTGACACAAACTTAGTACTTATTGTATCATTATTACAATATAGGTTTGAATATATACTAACTCCACAATGTTGTGATCAATACCAACATATACCAATAAATCCTAACAAATGGGAAAGTTGAAGAAAAATACATTACTTAAATATCATAGTGGTTTATAACACAATCTTATGTGACATAACACTTTTTCAATTAAGATAATCCTAATCATCATTTATCCATAAGATTTGGATTTGTTCAAAAGTCCAAGACAAAGAGAGGACACTTTGTGTTGTAGGTCTAAAAATAGGTCACAATGCATAAAACTTCTAAAAATAATGCATATTAGGATTCCTCTTGAAAAATTATATAGTTTAAAAATAACACATAATTTTGAGTTCATCTACAAAACTTGAAGGACAAAAAATATCAAAAGAGGTGGTGTGGTAGTTTTGAAATTATTGGAGTAGTTTTTACAGTTTCAAGGCAATTTTTAAAATGCTAGGGTGGTTCTAAAATAGTTTCCTACTAAAAGTGAGTTTTTTTGCACTAAAAAACATGTGTTGTGACATTATAGTTTCTATTTTTCTCTTTGATTTCTTAGTTTTTCAAACTACTTAAGGCTTTGTAAGATCATGTATATCCCATTGCAACACAAATTCATTTTCTATTATTATTTTGAGAGCTTATAGAAGGAATTTGGATTAGAAAATTGTAATTTTTGAGTACCTAATTAATTATTAACTTCCTTAATTAATAGGCTTTCTTAGATTCTCAAATTTTATCTTGTGTGTTGTTGAAAATTATAATACCTTGATTTTATGTGTTTTTCCTCGTAGTATCCTATCCTAATAGGGTTGTTCATAGGAGCTATCAAAATTATTCCAAGAATTTATCTTTTCAACACACTGCCACAACTCCTATTTGTACTACTCTTAGTTTTTTCTATATTCTTATATGATCCAAAATATATAACCATTCCAACCTACCTTATTATCCTCATACTATATTTCATGATATAAAGGTGGGATTTCACCATGAGGCCACCCTTCACATAAAAATTGAAGCTTAATTCCATAGGCTAGATAAAAATTTACTAGATTTTTAATCTCACCTTATTGTGATGAGGATACACAATACACTATAGGCCCCATCTCGAAGGCCATGGAGACAATATTATGTCAACATCTAGGTATTTATTTATTACATGGAATAAATTTTGTTGTTAATAATGACTCATCTTTTGAAAAAATCAAGTTTTTCATTCAAATATCATAAATAATTCAAATTTTTGTCACTACCCATGCTAAATGTTCACTTTGAAAATCATATACATATAAAAATTCTAAAATTTAGATTTATAATGTAAGTTCCTTGTATTCTAGGATGGTTCTATTTGAAATCCCTTTATTTATTTAAATTTAGATGTAGCTATATAAGTTAAGCCCTATTTTTTGTTTTACTAATACCAATTGCTGCTTTGTTAAGTGTTAATCCTTGGGATTTGTGTATAGTAATCTGCATACCATGGATAGAACTATAGATATAATTTTTGAGTAATTTTGGTTCCATTATTGACCACTGAATTTTTACCATGTGGATTAGAAAGGTAAATCAAGTGAGACCCAACTATGGAAATAATATCTATAACATCTCCAAGAGACCCATTTACAAGCCATTCTTGAATCTAGAAGTTTGTTGTTAACATGATTTTTTGGTTTTTAAATAGAAAGAGTTCTTGGGAAGTTGGTCAACATCATTATCAATGCTTGATTTCATGTGTTCTAATTGTAAACCTCAATGCAACTAGAATATTTAGTAGTTTAGCATTTTTTAATGATGTAGTCTCACTAAATAATTTGTAGCAAATAGGTGCATAGAGTGGTCAAAATATTTTTGTTTAGTTGTTGAAAATAATGTGTTTGTGTGGTCCATTAGTAGTTCACAATTGTGTTCAATTGTTTTTGCATTAGGTATCTTTTGAATGGTTAATGAGAGTGAATTTGAGTTGAAGTGTCACCTTATTGATGATAATATTTGTAATATAATTGTAGTGAATTATTACCATAAGAATTGGGCATTTGAGTGTGATGCATATTTAGGTTTTTCCATAATAGGGAGTAGTTGGGCCAAGTAACCTATGATAATTATAGATATTCCATTTAAGCATAAGTGTTTTTGGTGGGGAAATACCTCATGTAATCTATTATCTGTTTTCAATAATAGTTTTACCCCTATGAAGACCATCTCATCAATAATAAGGTATTTCACATATTTCATGTCTTCTTGAAATAATATTAGTAGCTATCCCTTTAATGGTTGTATTTATTTTATTAGAATATTAAGAGTTAGATGTATAGTTGAGGCTTATATGTTGAATGGAAAAATTCCTACATGAGAAACAATAAAAAGTGGGTTATGTTTATACAATAAAAAAATTTAAAGTGCATGCTTGATGCAATAAATTAGATAAGATTTTTCTATTCCCATTATTCCTGTTTGAAATGGATTAAAATGTCTAATATGAATAATAGTAGAGGAAATATCTTTCTTGTGTAGAGATGACACTATTCTAAATGGTGCTCTTTGAGGAGTTGTTCTTGCAACCATGCCATTTTCACTTGGATTTAGAGATGGACCAACTAATATCTCATCATGTTGAACTTGTGGTCTTGTTATTTGAAGAAGTAAGTGGGCTCATCAATGATATCATGATTGAACATGAAATTTATAGTTGTGAGATCATAATCCACCTATATAATTATAGTAAGTACCATGAATATAAAAAAATATTAAATTATGTGAATGATCATGTCAGTTTCTTGGAAATTGATGTAACATGCCCAATCTTTACTCTATAGTTTTCATCTTAATTTTAACTTGTGAAGTGGATAATTCAATGTTTCCAGAAACAAGAAAATCAATTTTTTCTTTTTCAATAACAATTTGTATAATGCATTAATAACTTCATATAAAATTTGCATAATTGAAATACCATAACTAAACTTCAAGTAAATGAAAGTCATGTTTTCAAATACAGTTTACAAATAGAATTCAAGATCTTATATACAGTTTCATAATTTACAAGAGAACAAGGTCAAGGTATCCTTATCTGGATTACTTCTTCTATTTAAAAAGCCTCAGTGTGTCATCTGCAATTTGGAGAGCGTCACCCAAGCACTTTACCTCCAACCATATACCAATGGTTGCTCACACACCTTTCTAACTAGAAGTGGCCCTACCCTTCAACAAAGAGCATAGTATAGGAACCTCTAGTATTGTCATTTGGGTATCTAGTGTTGTGTCCTACATAACAAGTATGGTCATAAAACTATGGCTACCTTCCAACTATGCATGATGCTACTAACAAGATATGCAAACCTGAAGTACAGTGAACTGGAAAGTGTAAGCAATGAATGTTACACTTCGGCCAAAGTTTTGATAAATATAATCATCCACTTTCTAAGGAAGCAGTGTCATAAGTTCACCCACCTCTAACTCGACTTGGAAATCTTATTGACCTATGGTTAACTCTACTTTTAGTTTGACCAAAGATTAACTAACTCAAATAGATTCTCTTTCAATAGTGTTGAATTCACTCATGTTGAATATTCGACTAAATAGGTTTAACAAATCTAACTCGAATACTCTATTATGTTCTTGCAACATTTTGTGTATAGGCAACTGCCTCTTATTCAAGTCCTTTCTTACTAAGTCGGTAAACGACTTGACTGGTTATACTTTTTTGAATAGATTTCTCCAGTTACGTACATGTAACATCCCAGAGCTTGAAAATTGCCTTTTACTTGAGTCCCTAGTTTTTAACCATGGGAGTGATTAGAGAAATCATGCATTAACTAATAATTAATTATTATTCTAATTTATTCTCATGCACTTAAAGCTAAACTTAGGAGTTCTTTATTAAGTTAACTAAGTGCTTTTCTATGTTAACTGAAGTGAGCTTTTATGTTTTTAGGGTTTTTCTCCTATATAACACTCAAACCTCATTGTATTAACTCAAGAATTTTTATCTTCTTATCTCACAAACTCTCAACCTTTAAGGATTTTTGTTTTCCTTGAAGATTCTTGAGGTTCTTTTGCAGTTTTTTCTTGTTGAGGAATATTGCACATATTGTTTGAAGATCTCTTGCATGGAAGGTGTCTTTGTTCATTGTTTGATCATGTGGCTCATTTTTTTGTGCTTTTTCACAATTCTAACATGGTATCAGAGTGTGGATTCAGCGAACCCTTCTCGATTTATGAGGTTTTTCCTTCAACTAGGGTTACAAGAGTAAATTTGAAATCTTTTTTCTTGCTTTTTTTTTGTAAAATAGGTAGGATAAAAAACAAAGAAACAAAAAATTCGCCACCCAAGGTCATATGGCAACTTGTGCCCCCTTGGTGGGGGCTAATTTTTACTTTTGTTTTGCCATTTTGCTTTTTTTTTGCTCTTTTAAAAGCAAAAACAAAAAATTTGCCACCCTAGGGTCATATGGGCAACCAATGCCCAACCCCTAGGGGGGCTAATTTTTTTTTTGCTTTTTTTTTGCAAAATAGGTAGAATCGAGAAAATGGGCATAAATTTTCGTTCAGGTATCGAAATTGGTAAAATAAGATATCGTTAGAAAGCTTGTTCCAAGCACTATCCAATGGTGCTAGTTTTTTTTCTCAAATTTTGCTACTAGTGCATTCTACAACCTATGAAGTTAGAGGTGTTGTTTATAGTCTTGAGCTCATAAATTTTGACCAGTTTCTCTACTTTTTGCAATTCCAGTAGCGTTGGAACTTCCTTTCAAATCTCTTCACATCCATCCATGCAATTTTTCCATATTTCTCTTCAAGTGAATTTTATTTAGGTTTTTATGTTTTCAAACTCTAGTGAATTACTTGGACATCTTAGCTCTTGGAAACTTTTCGTTTGCATGGGATGACTCATTTTTTGTTGTTCTATATGTATTTCTTGTAGTTTGTCCTATTTGGACATTGTAGACATCTTTTTCATGCAAATTATTTTTTGTAGATGCACTGACATAAAGTGCCATTCTGGTGTATATCTTTTTGGGTATTTTACACATGCTATTTTTCCTTTTGTATTCACACTATGATATAAAGTGCCATGGTGGGTTGATGTTTTCCTTTGGTTTTCCATCACACCTTTTTCAAGTGAGTGTCTCTTCTATGATAATAGTAAATCCTCATGATTATTGTCTCATGCATAGTGCCTGAGTTTGCACACCCTTTTATTTGCTGATTGTTTCTCCTACATGCAGTTCTTGGTTTCACATAGTTTCAATGTACTTTTCATGGCTCTCCCTTTTCAAAATTATAGGGGGGTTTCTACTATTGGTGCTAATGCTTCCTTGGTTTCACGTTCGAGTGATCTACGTATCTAGTTCTTATTCCTATGTACTTTCAGATGCAACGCACATCAGTAGCTGGTGACACGCATTTTAGTGAGATGGATCATATACCATATGGACACCCTTGCATTCCTATTTTTTGGAGGTTCTTCATTTATGCACTATATCAGTCATCATTCGACTATAGTCTACAACTTATTTTTGCTTCAATGAAGTTCTACATGTTCCTCTTTTTCTAGACACTATTTGGTCTAAGGCTTCTCAGTCCTTCACACCTTGATTTGAATGATTTTCAATCCTTCATTTTCCTTTCTCTCTTTTGGAGAGAAGTTTTCTCCAACTGTGGTTTTCTCCCTTTCTCTAGTTTTGAGAGATCTTTTGTTTTTACATGGGTACCTCACTAGGCCTTGTTTTTCAAGGCCCATCATGCATTTTATTTCTAGGGTTTTTAACTACTTCCTAAGTTCATCTTAGGGGGGGTTAGAGTAATCATGCGTCAACTAATAATTAATTAATCTAAGCTTTAATTATTATTCTATTTTATTCTCATGCACTTAAGCTAAACTTAGGAGTTCTTTATTAAGTTAACTAAGTGCTTTTCTATGTTAATTGAAGTGAGATTTTATGTTTTTAAGGTTTTACTCCTATATAACACTCAAACCTCATTGTATTAACTCTAGAGATTTTCTCTTCTGATCTCATGAAATCTCAACCTTTGAAGACCATTGTTTTCCTTGAAGATTCTTGAGGTTCTTCTGTAGCTTTTTTTGTTGAGAAATATTGCACATATTGCTTGTAGATCTCTTGCGTGGAAGGTGTCTTTTTTCGTTGTTTGATCCCGTGGCTCGTGGTTTTGTGTTTTTTCACAATTATAACAGTAAGTACTCTCCTATTTTATGTACAATTAGTTAATACCAATGACACAATGTCATCGACTAGACACCCTTGGTCTCAATCTAAAGTACTGACAATATGTCGATATGTATAATAATCTATTGTTAACCTTTTTTTTTTTTTGATGAATAGGTAGATATCTATATTAATATAAAGATAAAAATATAAATTCACAAAAAAAGGGGTGGGTGGTTAGAAAGAACACCCTGAAAGTCACATGGATAGAGCCCAAATAAGCCAAAAAAAATGATCACATGGGCCTAGCCCAGAAGTTTAAAAGAAGGAAGTAAAAATAGGTAATCTCGCGGCCAAAGCAATGGCAGTGGAGCCTGGGGGATCCCTGTCATCTGAATTTTTCACCCATACATCAGCGGGGTTCAGAGTGACGTTAGGAGGAGCACCCCAACCATCATCATCTTTATCTTTATCTTTTTCTTCGCGCTAGGGCGAGATTGCAAGAGCCAATCATAGATTTTTTTTACCACTGGCAGGCCAACTAGAGCCAGAAGTAGGTGGAGCATCAGAGGGCCACCCAGAACCACCACCACCACTCCCCGTAGCACCACCAGAGGGCCAGCCCTGACCAGGTCACGACGGAGGAGAACGAGCCCACCTGGGAGGCTGGGAATCCCGTCGAGCAAGAGGCTGGGAGTGGGAATGCGCCGAATCATTCTGCTTCTGGCCCCAAGAGGGCAACTGGCTATGGGAGGAGGAGGGTGAATCTGGAAGCCGAGCCATAATACAAGGGGCATTGCCCTAGTGGTCTAGGAAAACCTTCAGGTGAGCCACCTCTAGTGCAACCTTGTTGGCTTACACCTGAATCTGTAGGAGAACATTAGAACAAATTACTGCTTTAGCATAAATAGAGACATTAACATCCAAATGACAATGAGAAAATATGCAATCATTTTTGTCTTTCCAGATATTGAAGAGGATTTCCACCCTAAAAGTGTGCCAAAGCTGGGTGAACTTAGTCAAAATTCCAGGCGGGTCCCCCAACAAAACCATATGCCAAGAGAAGGGTTCCGACCGAAAAGGCTGAAAGAAATCATGAATCCAAGTCCAGAGCTGTTGAGCTTTGGGACAAAACCAAAAAAGATGCTTAAAGCTTTCAGATTCCCCACAAAAAGGGCAGCGAGGGTCAGGAACCCCCAAATGAACAAGCCGAGAATCCACATGCAAGCCTTGGAAAAGAAGACACCAAGCAAAGTGAGCCAACTTCAGATTAACACTTGCAGACTAAGTGGCATTAAACCTCTTACGCCAAGTATGGGAAGAGGAAATAAGAAGCCACCTCTGGTTCAAAGTACTGAACATAGGAAAATGGGGTGAAAGTCACCTGTAACCAAGTCATGGCTTGTAGCCCCTGAGAGGGGTGTCTGGAAACAATTTCTAGTCTTTCCACCAAGGTTTGTGCCCACGAATGCCAAATTTGTGATGCATGTCTGCTAGAATGGCCCTCACCAGCCTGTCGAAGGTAGAACGGTCCTAGTTTTGAAGACTGTACTGGGCTTTAAAAGCATCCCACTGCAAAAGATGCATAGTGGGCCGGTGAAAGAGTTGATGCAGAGTTTGAATGCCCTTTTTGTGAAATCTAAGGGCCTTGAGCCAAGGTGACTTGGCCAAGGGTTGACCATTTTGAACCAGAAGGGGAGACCACCATAAGTTTTTTTGGTTGATGGAAAGCCCATCATGAAGTCCAACCCCGACCCATCGAAGCCATGGTGTAACAGTTTCCTAGGAGCGCCAGATGCTCTTGGCCACAAAGGAGCCAAAAATTTGAACTGGCTCCCTCATAACCAGGAGGGTTTGGAGACCAATTCCTTTCCACGTGGGTTTGTGAATAGGAAAACCAAATTGAATACAATGCTTGAGAAGAATTTTCTAGGCTTCATCTCCGGTAAGAGCCCAGATAATCCATTTGACATAGAGAGCAATCCCTTGCCGTTGAGTGGAGAGAAACCCAAGTCCTTTAGAGTTCTTAGGGAGACAAAAATACTCCCAAGCGACCTAATGAAAACCTTTATGGGTTTCAGAGGAGGCCCATAAAAAATACCGAAGCAATTTTTCAAGCCTACTGTAGGCAGATTTTGAAGGAGCCCAACAGGAAGAGTAGTAGACATGAGTGGTTGCCAAAATTTTAGAGAAAACCTGGAATTTACTAGCCAACGAGAGAGGCTTAGTAATCCAATAGGCCAAATTTTTCTCAACCCTGGAGAGCACGACTTGCAAAAGCTCTCGAGGGGAAGCCTGAAAGGCGAAGGGGATGCCCAAAAAATGAAAGATTTCTCCTTGCCCAATCCACATCCAGTTATAATTTTGGAGCCATGTAGGAGTGGGGAGCACCGATTGTCTGTGGAATAAGGTCATGTACCATTTAATTGCAGAATTGAAGGCAAGACAAAAATTATCAAGACAATCAAGGGCAACAGTGATGGATTCTTCATCTTCCAAGAGAGTGAGAAAAGAATCATCCGCAAAGTGGCCATTGACAAGCTGCTCTTGGGAGTCCAAGAGAGAGATCCCTTTAACACACTTCTGAGAGACAACATGGGCCAAAAGATAGCCAAAGTCTTCAGCAACCAACACATACAAAGCAGGGGCAAGAGGGCACCCCTCACGAATGGAACGAAAAAGACCAAAAGCAAAAGACTAGCGGCCATTAATGGAAATGCAAGCTAAAGCATCAAAAAAAAGCATACAAACAAATTGAATAAAGTTGGGTCCAAATCCCAAGGCTTGCAACATCGTAAGAATGAAAGGCCATTCAATGCGGTTATAGGATTTGGCAAAATCAATTTTAATGCACACTACTTTTTGGTTCGACCGTCGAGCCCACTCCATGCCTTCCCAAGCAATAATAATATTATCTAGAATAAAATTGGATTTAATGAAGCCAATCTGCTCATGGCACACAACCTAAGGCAAGAGGTGGAAAATTTTCAGAGCTAGGGCTTTGACAATGATTTTGTATGAAACATTGAGAAGTGTGATGGGCCTCCAGTTGCAAATATCCTCTAGATCCCCAAGCTTAGGTATTAATTTTATATTGCCTTTATTTATTAAATTTCCTAGAGAGTTGGTTTGAAAGGCTTCAAGATAAATATGATGCAAATCACTCCCAACACAGTCCCAAAGAGATTTATAAAATTCACAAGGGAAGCCATCAATCCTAGGAGCCTTGTCATCGGCCATAGAGGAAACAACTTCCTTGAGATCATCAGAAAAATTAATTTGGGCTGAAGAAAGCCTATGTGGCACAACAACAAGGCAGTCCTGAAGGGCTTGCTGGCACACAGGCATGGAGTCCTGAGCAGTGAAAACCTATTCATAGTGATGCACAAAGGCCTAGAGAATGTCAGGTAGCTCAAAGAGCACCTGGTTACTATATTTGATTTTTTCGATGCCTGAGCATGAGTGTCAAGCACGAAGAGCCAAAAAAACCTCTTTGGAGGCACGATCACCAATTTTAAGCTAGTCAAGCCGAGCTTTGATTTGAGTACCTATGGTAGCATAAGCATCAACCACTTGCTTTTGTTGCCTTAAATATGCCACCCTAAATTGATGTGATGGGGAGAAACGACTGGCCACCAAAGGCTCCATAGTAGTACGCAAGTCGACAGTGGTGGCCTCATAAGAGCACCGATGAAAGATAGCCAATTAGTGCCCATAAATGCGCAAGAAATGTGCGATACAAATGATGGCATCATTCCACCAAGCAATCCAGCCTCTATGGCCAGGTGGCCTGCACTCCAAATTCCACACCCGGTGAATGTGGGCTAGGGTGGGCTTATGACAAATCAAAGACGTGTTAAAAAAAATTGGGTCTTACACATGTGTGGTTGACAAGACGCCCATTCAATGTGAAATTGAATTGGGAAGTGATCAGAAAGAGTCACATCCACTAACAGATTTACTGGCAAGACATAACTAATAAAGGAAAAAAAAAGATTGAGCTGAGATCATGGCACGATCAAGGCATTTAAAGACTCTGTTAGAACCAACCCTGTAGTTACACCATGTGTGATAGAGAGAATGAGAATGGCAGCAACCCATATTGGGATCAAAAAGCCCCAATTTATTGTGCATGTAAAACCATGCCTCCCTTTCGTCCGCAACCCAACGAAAAAGCAAGGTACCATCATTTTCATACACCATCTCCACCATATTGAAATCCCCGTAGAGCAACCAAGTGGAAACTAACAGAGAATCAACAATCCAACGCCAAAGCAGGCAATGCTCCACAACATCATTAGAGGCATAAACATTAATAATCCCGAAGGAATGATTCTCAATATTGAGAAGAACCCAGACCACCCACTAGGAGGGGTCAACCCCATGGTCCACCACACATGAATGCAATCATGGGGCCAAAAGAGTGGTAGCTCCACCATGACCAACTTCATGCAAAGTGCAAAACATAATACTAGCTGGCCAAATAGAGTGACAAGTCGAAGCGAGCAAAAAACCTGAAATTTTAACTTCCTAGAGACAAAGAACTTCAATACTTGAGTATTTTTGCAAAGTATTCCTCACAGAATACTTCCTAGAGAGGTTAGTTAGACCTCAAACATTCCATGAAATAAAATTCATGGATGAAATATTCTATACTAGCAAAATCCAAGTCCTCTTCAACCAAGGAAGAGAAGCTATTCTTCAAAAACTCTTGTGGAACGAAACCAAGCTGAATAGGAGGAGAAAACCTCCATTTTTCGGGCACATATTCTCCTTCTTCCGGTGAAGGAGATGGATTGCGAGACCATCGTTGAGCTCTCGATGTGGAAGAAAAGGCCGGTTGAGCACACAAAACAACCGCAGGCTGAGGAGTGGCCTTTGACCTGGGCTGTACAACAAGAGAAGTGGCTTGTGAGGGAGCATCTGTCCCCTTCTCTAAAGGGTTTGAAACCATTTTGGTTGTTTCAGGGGCCTTGGGAGCCGAACCAGAACTAGATGACTTATTTTTTCGGTTTGAAACCATAGTCCACTTTGTTTCAGCCTTAGCAGAAGGCTCTGCCTGACGAGGCTTTTCAACATCTTGTGACTGTGAAGATGTACGAGGAACTGTCAAAGGGCAGTCCTTTATCTTGTGGTCAACTAACTGACACCAATAACACGTATTGGGAAAATTGAAATATGCGACTTTCTGGGTGTGTCTAATAACACCAATTTGAATGTTTGTAGACTCTTTCAAATCCTTGGATAAATCAACTTCCACACAAACCCTCTTTTGTGAACGGGCTTGGAAGAACCTATCAGGTTCGATACAAACAACCTTTCCCAAAGAGGAAGCAATATGGTTCAGGAAAGGCATGCATGGTAGAGGTAACTTGGGAAACTCAATCTAGATCAGGACACTTATTTTGGTGTCGTCCGAGACAGAAAAATCTCAAGTCCATGCCTGAAAAACCAACAAGGAGGACCTAACATACCAGGGTCCATGACCCAAAATAGCTTGGACATGACTAACTTTCATAAAGTGGAACAAAAAAAAACCTTTGGTAAGATTTTGGACCATATCAAGGTGGACCCCATGAGGGACCCAAGCTTTTCTGACACACTTTTGGGGGGAGTCCTCTCAACAAAATAACCCATAAGGGTGTGTTGTTTAAGCCATTGGAATGCAAATCAAAATCAGGTAAAGGTAAGACAACATCAGTAGGGGCATCAGAATGCTTACCTCATGAAAGACTTTAAGAACAAATTTCTGAGGGCGTTTGTTCGGTGGGGGAGCCATTAAATTGCACTGATGAACCGCTAACACTACTATGAATTGATGGGTTAGTAATGGTTGAAGGCATAATAAACCCCTAAAACCATAGTAAATGCGGTCATACTCAATGAAGAAAAACATTTCCTACATAGGAAGCACAATATGACGCAGGAGGGGCCAAGGATGATCTCAAAAAACACAAAACCCTAATAGAGCTCATTCACCAACTTTCCATCTCAGGTTAACCTTAAATTGAAGATTACTTCTTTGTATTAAAATTTAGTTGTCTAACATTTATTCTTTGGATCTATTCCTAAAGAACTCCATCCAGATACAGTTAATCTTGGAGTGAACATAAATAGACAATCATCTTCTTATAATGGGTCAGACACTTCATTGTTATAACAAGTATGGTTTCATTCTTCTAGAACACCATAACTGATCTAGTTAATCATGATATTAATATCATTTAATTTGATTCAATATAAAACTTTATATTCATAGTAATGTCCAATAATAATTTAGTATATTAAGCTGTTAAAATTTTGATAACTCAATTGAGAACCATCTGACTAATCTATGGATTCCTCACAGGTTTATTCATAGTTATCCTTTGCATAATTATGTAAGGTACCTATGATTGTCTACATATAGATATTCTTGACACATATTATCATATATAAATGTATGATAAGTATATAGCCATGCTGGAGAATATTTTCTACTTGAGAGATATCTGTGCTTCTGCACCTTATAATTTCTTAGCACTAAGGATTTTGATTAATAACAAGAGAATAAAGTTCTCTATCCAAGATACATGATTTTCAATCAGTGGTTAATAATAATGACTCTTGGTCTATTATGTAATTCTATAATTCTCAAAGATATCAATGATATTTTCACTTCTAATATGTTTCAGACCTTCTTACTAAAGGGTAAGTGCACAAAGATGGTTCCCAAAAAGGGGACTTAAGTGGACAACTTTTTTTTGAAATCAAAAAATATTGACCTTGGACGTGAAATTGAGGATAGTTACACTCAAAATTTTGAGATGGAACAAAAACAAGGATCGAAGTGCTCCGAGTCTACTTTCTAAACTACTAATTTATTTTTAAAATGGTTGATATTAAGGGGTTCAAAAGAGGGATGTGCACAAATTGGTGTTGTTTTTGTCAGAAAAAAATAACAACTCTACTACAACCCTCATACGGTGAATTTTTTTTTAGTATTTTAAAAATCGTAATGGTCAGAAGTTAGCTAACAGTATGTAGTTGATGCACAATTTTTCTGATAATTTTTTAATGAATATTTGATTTTTTACTAATTTTTGAAGTGGACATTTCCTGAAAAACAAAATTTTGGCCGTGCTCCCCCTACAAATTTTGGAAACTAATTGATTTTTTATTTTTATTTTTTAAATTTGTAGAATGGAACCTAGTTTGTAAAAATGTAATTTATTTGAAAATTCGATGAACGGTTAATTTATAACAAAAAAAATACCAAACACTGCTTTTTGGAAAAACAAAGACATACAAATAAAATAAATTATGGATGAACGGCTTAACATTTTCAGAAAGTGAAAAATATTACATCGTTGGATAGCTAAGAGAGAACCCAACATTACCCATGTGTTCGATTTTTTTGATATTGAACCACATGCAATCCTGAGGGTGAGCACGGACTCGATTATGTGGAATATGGTATATTTTTTAAAAATACTTCTTTGGTCGTTGGGAATGCCTTCCAAGCCTTTGGGTTGGTATTCCAAGGAAAATACCAAGCCTAAGGCTTGGGAATTCAGATATAACATGAGCGCGTTATATTTTAGTTTTGACATTGTTTTTGTTTTTTGCGAGAAACATGTCAACTAAGACATAATGCGAGCACATTATAATGCACTCACGTTATGTCCTCCTTTATGTTAAATGCCAATATATTGAATGTATGCTGATATATTTGTATGTTTGTATGTCATGTATGCATGCTTGCATGTATGTATGTATGTATGCCTGTATGTATCAATGCATACATATTGTATGTATGTATGTAAGATTGTATCTACACATGTATGTATGTATTTACGTATGTATTTAAAGGGAGGGAGAATTTAGAGAGAGAGAGTTTGGAGAGATGGTGAGGTGGTGGAAGTGAGAGTTTAAGATATAGGGACTGGGAGAGAAGGGGTTGGAGTGAGAGGGACTTAGTTAGGTAGGGTGGGAGGGATAGAGGGAGGGAGAGAGAGAGGGGGTGAGAGAGAGAGAATTGAGAGAGACAAAGAGAGATAGAGGGGGGAGAGAGAGACAAAGAGAAAAAGAGAGTTATGAAGGTAGGGTGCCAAAGGGAGAGACTTGAGAGTGTGAGGGGGGTGAGAGGGAGAGACTTGAGAGATAGGTAGTGAGAGGGAGTGTGAAAGAGAGGGAGTGGGAGAGAGAGGGAGTGAGAGTGAGAGACCTGAGAGAGGGAGAGGATGTGGGAGGGAGTGACCTGATAGAGGTAGAGAAAGATGGGGGTGGATTGAGAGGGACTTATCTAGGTAGGGTGGAAGGGATAAATAGAGAGAGGGGAGAGAGACGAAGAAAGAGTTATTTAGGTAGGTTGCTAGAGGGAGAGACCTGAGAGAGAGGGGGGTGGGAGGGAGAGACATGAGAGAGAGGGAGTGGGATAGAATGGGAGGGACATAGAGAGAGATGGATAGAGGGAGCGAGAGAGGATGGTAGGGATTGATTGAATGAGAGGTACATAGAAAGAGGGATACGATAGATAGAGACAATTAGAGAGGGTAGGAGGAAGGGAGGGAGGGATAGGTGATAAGTATAGATAGAGAGAAAGTGATAGGGGTTGAGGGTATAGGGTTGAGAGATTAGGGTGGATGACCTATAGGGTTGATGGTTTCTATGGTATTAGGGTTTAAGGTTTGAGGTTTGAGGGAATAGGGTCGATGGTAGAGGGTATTTGGTTGAGGGTATAGGGTAGAAGGTTTAAGGGTTTAGGGTTAAGGGTTTACAAGGTTGAGGGTAGAGGGTTTAGGGTATAGGTTTGAGGGTATATGGTTGAAGGATTAGGTTCAGGGTCCAATGTAAGGGGTAGAGGGTATAGGGGTAGAGGGTTTAAGGATTGAGGGTTGAGGGATTAAGGGTTGAGGGTTGTGAATTTCTCGGGTTGAGGGTTTAATGTATAGGGTAGAGGGTAGAGGGTTTAAGGGTTGAGGGTTGAACATTAAGGGTTTAAGGTTGAGGGTTGAGGGTTGAGGGTATAGGGTATAGGGTATAGGGTCGAGGGATTAGGGTTGAGGGTCCAATATATAGGGTCGAGGTTATGAGGGTTGAGGGTTTAGGGATTAGGGTAGAGAGTTTTCTTGGATTTAATGGTGTAAGGGTTGAGGAATTAGGGTTTATGGTAGAGGGTAGAGGGTAAAGGGTAGAGGGTAGAGGGTAGAGGGTAGAGAGTTTTAGAGTTTAGGGTTTAAGGGTTGAGGGTTGAGGGTCAAGGGTTTAGGGATACGTGTTTAAGGGTTGAGGGTTTAAGGGTCAAGAGGGTTGAGGGATTAGGGTAGAGAGTTTACTAAGTGGGTTTAAGGGTTGGGGGATTAGGGTTGAGGGTTGAGGGTAGAGGATTTATGGTAGAGGGTTTACGGGTTAGGGTTTAAGGGTATAGGGTTTATAGTTGAGGGATTAAGAGGTTATAGAGTAGAGGGTATAGGGGTTGAGAGATTAGGGTTTAAGGGTTGAGGGTTGAGGGTTGAGGGTTTACTTGGTTGAGGGTAGAGGGTTTAGGGTATAGGTTTGAGGGTATATGGTTGAAGGATTAGGTTTAGTGTCCAATGTAAGGGGTATAGGGTATAAGAGTTTGGGGTTTAGGGTTTAAGGATTGAGGGTTGAGGGATTAAGGGTTGAGGGATTAAGGGTTGAGGGTTGAGGGTTTAAGGGTCAAGAGGGTTGAGGGATTAGGGCATAGAGTTTACTAAGTGGGTTTAAGGGTTGGGGGATTAGGGTTGAGAGTAGAGGTTAGAGGATTGACGGTAGAGGGTTTACAGGTTAGGGTTTAGGGTTTAGGGTTGAGCGATTAAGAGGTTATAGAGTAGAGGTTATAGGGGTTGAGATATTAGGATTTAAGGGTTGAGGGTTGAGGGATTAAGAGGGTATAGGGGTTGATGGATTAGGGTTGAAGGGTTGAGGGTTGAGGGATATGGGTTGAGGGTTGAGGAATTAAGAGGGTATAGGGGTTGAGGGATTAGGATTTAAAGGTTGAAGGTTGAGGGTTGAGGGATTAAGAGGGTAAAGGGGTTGATGGATTAGGGTTTAAGGGTTGAGGGTTGAGGGATTAAGAGGATATAGGGGTTGAGAGATTAGGGTTTAAGGGTTGAGGGTTGAGGGATTAAGGTTTAAGGGTTGAGGGTTAAGGGTTTAGGGTAGGTTTGAGGGGATATGGTTGAAGGATTAGGTTCAGGGTCCAATGTAAGGGGTAGAGGGTATAGGGGTAGAGGTTTAGAGTTTAAGGATTGAGGGTTGAGGGATTAAGGGTTGAGGGTTGAGAATTGAGGTTTTAATGTATAGGGTATAGGGTTGAGGGTTTAAGGGTCAAGAGGGTTGAGGGATTAGGGTAGAGAGTTTACTAAGTGGGTTTAAGGGTTGGGGGATTAGGGTTAAGAGTAGAGGCTAGAGGATTGACAGTAGAGGGTAGAGGGTTTACAGGTTAGGGTTTAAGGGTTTAGGGTTGAGGGTTGAGGGATTAAGAGGTTATAAAGTAGAGGGTATAGGGGTTGAGGGATTATGGTTTAAGGGTTGAGTGATTAAGAGGGTATAGGGGTTGAGGGATTAGGGTTGAAGGGTTGAGGGTTGAGGGTTGAGGGATAAGGGTTGAGGGTTGAGGAATTAAGAGGGTATAGGGGTTGCGGGATTAGGGTTTAAAGGTTGAAGGTTGAGGGTTGAGGGATTAAGGGTCAAGAGGGTTGAGGGATTAGGGTAGAGAGTTTACTAAGTGGGTTTAAGGGTTGAGGAATTAGGGTTGAGGGTAGAGGGTAGAGGATTGATGGTAGAGGTTAGAGGGTTTATAGGTTAGGGTTTAAGGGTTTAGGGTTTAGGGTTGAGGGATTAAGAGGTTATAGAGTAGATGGTATAGGAGTTGAGGGATTAGGGTTTAAAGGTTGAAGGTTTAGGGTTGAGGGATTAAGAGGGTATAGGGGTTGATTGATTAGGGTTTAGGGTAGAGAGTATTGGGTTGAAGGTAGAGGGTAGATGGTTTTAAAGTTTAGGGTTTAAGGGTTGAGGTTAACCCTCTACCCTCTATCTCTCTCTTAGTTCGTCTCTCCCTCCCTCTATATCTCCATCTCTCCCACTATCTCTTTCTCCCACTCTACCACTCTCCCACTCTCCCACTCTCTCCCATTGTCTCTTTCTCTCACTCTCCCCCCTCTCCCTCCCTCTCTATCTCCATATCTCCCACTCCCTCTCCCTCCCTCTCTCCCTCTTTCTCTCCAACTCCCTCTCCCTCCCACTCTCCCAATCTCCCTCTCTCTCCCTCTCTCCCTCTCCCTCCCTCCCTCTCTCTCTCTTTCTCTCCCACTATCTCTTTCTCTCCCACTCTCCCTCTCCCTATTTATCTCCCACTCTCTCTTTCTCTCCCAATCTCTCTCTCTCCCTCTCCCTCCCTCACTCTCCCTCCCTCCATCTCTCTCCTCTCTCCCTCTCTCTTTCTCTCCCCTCTCTCTTCCAATCTCCCTCTCTCCTCTTTCTCTCCCTCTCCCCCTCTCCCTCCATATCTATGTTCATCTCTCCTATCTCTTTTAACTCTCCCTCTCCCTCCCTCTCCCTCACTCCCTTCCTCCCTCTCTCTCCCTCTTTCTCTCCCACTCTCTTTCTCTCCCACTCTCCCTCTCCCTCTTTCTCTCCCACTCTCCCCATATCTCCCTCCCTATCTATCTCCATCTCTCCCACTATCTCTTTCTAACCCTCTCCCTCTCCCTCTCCCTCTTCATCCCTCCCTCCCTCCCTCCCTCCCCCTCTTAGAAAAAGAGGGAGAAAATAAATATATTAAAAAAACCATATTTCATATAATGCATGCACGTTTTGAAGAAGTAGAGATGCTACTGTTTTAGGAAAAAATAATGCGCTCACGTTATAACATAAGCACATTTTGTATTCCACTAAAAACGGTAAAAAATTGAATATACCCGTGATGTCAAGGCCCACAGTCTTCATATTCTCCTGGTTCTGTGCGCTCTCCAACAAAAAGTATCCTTTTGATGATGTTGTGAAGTGTGGAAGCATGTTTTTCACATTCCATCACATTTTCCATGATCTTTCTACCACCTTTGTATGAAATAGAAGAGTTTCCACATTCAAAGACATATAATATAAATTGAAGTTTGAATTCTATTGAAAACTGATATACAATTGAATTTTGGAGGGGAAAAAACTTTTGAACAAGTCAAATTTTTGTGGAGTTTGAAGAAAGAAGAAGCTAAGCCTACATAATTGGGTTGAACTCCTCCATTTGAAAGTCTAGTTTTTTAGGTATGTGAAGTCTTTACACATTTTCTTTCATTCTATTATGGCTTGCTTTCAATTTTTTTTGTCATTATAACCTTACATTGTCAATGCACATTTTAAACCTCCTAATGATTCCCATACATGGAAAATGTCTTAATGACCCTCTTACGACATGGAGATACCCAAAATTGAATCAAATTTCAAAATGGAAGCATAGATTGTCAAGGTGCTCCTACACCACAAACTTATCAAATACTCACAATGCCATTATACTCATTATGATTGTAACTTACATGATATTTATCTTATTTCCCTTCAAACTCAACTCCTCCAACGTATCTAACTATTTTTGTAACTTCTTAACTAACTTATCTCTTCACAACTTTGCCAAAAAATGCAATTTTTTGAAAATGTCCATGCTTACATTTTGAGCCTATCTTGCAATCATGGCGTGCCATTTTACCACTTTTATTTAAGGTATTCTGGATTGAAAAAAATTATGTCACATTTGTTTATACTAGGTTAGCTTTTGTACAGGATGATTGTAAGTATTATTTAAATGAAGCTTCAAATGACATATGTTTTTCAATTAACTTGAATGAATACATTTTTTAGGAACTTATATTTGTCTCATTACCATGGTACAGATAAAATTATCCGCCATGCCGAAGAAAAAGACAGAGAAAAATAACAGACGAAGATAATGAAACCTTCAAAGAAAATGAGAGAGTTTGGGTGCCGACATATCATGAAAAGAAGAAGTTGGAAACGATTGAAGAAAACAAGTCAATTGAAGAGGAACCTCAACCATCAAAAAAGGAATGGGAATTGGCAACACAAAAGGTAGAATGCGAAAGAATTTTCGTAAGATAGATTCAAATATTGTAGTTGGAGACACACCCTCTATGACAAGTGAATATGAAGGGAGACCATTAAGCACAAGCGAATATGGAGGGACACCATATAGGAGAAGTGAATATGGATGAACACCATCTAGTATAAGTGAATATCGAGGGACACCATCTACCTCAAGTGAATAATGTTGTACACCATCCAACACATCTGAAGTTGAGAGTACATCATCACTCGGATTTGATGAAGAAGGTATTCCATCATCCCCATGTGAACCTCAAGGTATGTTTTCTTCTCCACCCTTGATCAAAGGTACACAATCTATCCCACCTCAATTAAATATTGATGAAATTCCTAATGTTGAGATGTATGTATCTAGGAGAACACCACCTAGAATTTTGCATAGAAAGCTAAAGTATTTGATTAATATTGATGATGAGATTTTGCAGCACATGGAAGGTAAGATTTCAACACGCACTTGTAGAAGATATGCTAAGAAGATTTGGGAATGATTCTTTGAAAGACTAAATGAGACTGCAAGATGTCAACTATTTTTTGAAATGATGCGGGGTGTAAAGTATAGGAACATCATGAAGACTCTTGGGTTGAGAACATCGAATGCATAGAGTGAAGACACCATTGTGAAGAATCTAATGGATTCTTATGAGAGTTTGGGTAAGACCTCACGCTCAAAGGATAGTAATGTCACCCAACGTGTCATTACATCAACTTTGGTAAGCTGTCAAACAAAGAGAGCTCGTCTCATTAAAAATATGAGTGAACACACGAGAATTAGTAGAATTTTTTTATCAAGACCCATTCAAAGGCGACAAAGAATTGAGGGCAATGATTCAAATGAATTATGGGCATTCTTGGGGAGGCTGTCACGAAAAGATAAAGAATTTTTCAAAGCCTTGAGAACACTAATTGAAGAGTATTGGAAGAATAAAACAAGGCCATCTCCAAACCAAAGGGATGTAGTAAGAAAGAGAATCGGTAGTCAAAATCGTGAGCCACATCCAAAGAATTTTTTGGATATGACTGAAACCCAATTTTTTTTAAAATTTGAAAATGATTATCCTCAAATTAGTATTTCTCAAAGATTTTCTGAAATTCTTAAACCTTTTTATGTCAAGATAAATCACACATGCACTACTTGTTGTTGTAGACTCCATAGTGAATTTTCTAACCTTTATGATGTTTATCGTTCTATATGTGTAGATTTGCATACTAACGATGTTTTGCAAGATTGTGGCATAGAAGCCCCACCAAGATCTTCAAGAGAGTTCTTATCAAAACATTTATGTGAAATAGAGGATGTCCATATATTCTACAGGACAACATGCTTGGATGGTTCATGCGAGCGTTGCGGTGGCTTCCAGTGTATGCTAATATGTCAATATATGGAAAGCACAGATGAGGTGGAACAAAAACTAGTAGATTTCAGGAAGTATAAAATGGTGGCATATGCTACAAAATATGGGTCTCAAGCAAAAATGTGTGATTTGGTTATTGAGAAGATTCCAGTGTACCAATTTATGTCCATGTTTCATGACAATATACTGTCTGAGTATGCAATGCATACCCATAGAGCCCGATGGTTGGACACACAATTCAAGCTATGCAAGGACACCTTTCCAGTTGGAAGCATAGTATCAGTGGTTGAATTTGTGGAGAACTACACTCTAAAACCACAACATGAGGTGTAATCACAGTATTACAACTCCACATAGGTTTCGATATTTGTACACATAGAATTCATTCATGCATCTGATAGTACAGATGACCAAAGGAAGGTTTTGAGGGAGTACCACTTTTACATTAGTGATGATCACACACATTCTCCAGAGTTTGTGCAAGGTTGATTCCAAATGTTCTACAGTGGTTTGGCTTAGAGGGGCATAAAATATGACTAACATATAATATGGTATAATAAATATGAAACACAGTTCAAGAACTCACGCATGTTCTACTAGTTGTGCAGGATGCATGTAATTACAGTTGTTCAGCATATGTGGAAATTTTGTGAGGTCAGACATGGAAAGGGGGAGTATGATGGTGTTGGAGCATGCATGAAAAGAGAATTAGCACAAGAAGAGTTAAAGTATAAAGACAGTGCAAATTTGATAGATGCAAAATCAATCATCGAGTGGTGTAATGCTTCGATGGGTCCAGGTAATGAAGGCACGTCTTCAGTTCATAGATTTTTTTGTTTGATGGATGATACTAACATTGCACCATATGAGGAATGTTGTACACTAATAGGATTGAGTGAGGTACACTCTTTCCTTAGCTCAAATGCAGGTTCATGGAGTATCGATACACAAAAGATGGTATGCTTTTGTTCTTCATGTACAATGCAAGCCTATAATGATTGTGAGTCAGTGGAGTGGGTTGACATATGGTTGACAAGTTATCTTAGCCCACTTCACACATATCGCCCTCCGACGACATTGGAACTAATACAGATGGAATCATCGATCGACTTTGACCACGTATCAGATCTAGTTCAACTAGGTGATATATCTACTTGCTTAGTTGTTGAAATTCCATATTGTTATCTTACTTTTTACTATATTCGTAATGTTGACAAATTTCAAGATATTTTTTGCACATATCAATGCAGGGCATGTTTATGCAGTTATTGCAGATGAAGATAGTGAAGATGGAACAAAATATTACTTGTGTCATTGTGTTGAGGCCAAAAATAATTTGGAGGCCCCAGTTATAGATGGAGAAAACATCGAATACCCTACAGGCTTAATTGTGGTTACTAGAACATGGCTTAGAAGGTACATTGGCTATTTTAGGACTTTGACACGCATCGTAAGATTCTTTATTACTCAAACCTTGTCATGGAATCCAATTTTTGTTTGAAAAAATATGGGGGTAGACCTTTGAAGAAGACCTTGTGGAAGGTTCACGAGTTTGGCCATAAGGCAATACTCGACACAATAAAGAGTAGAGCAGACCCAAATGGTTCGTTGGATTAATTTGTAAGTATATGCAAATTGGTTCTTATTAATTTATATGTGTATACACATTAGTTTTCTTGATGCCAATGCTATCATATTATTTTACTTTGTGTATTTGTAAGTAACATACTAAATAGTGATTGGTGTCCCCTTGCAAAAAATACAAATATATGAGCCATCCAAGACAATGTTAGCCAAAAAAGCAATGCAACATCCTTATTTTGATGATCTTAACAAATCTCAATCATGATTTTAAGCCATTAGAAAAGTGTGTGCAAAGCTTGGTGAGGGACTTTCAAGTTATTCATTTGAAGTTAACCTTATCATGAGCAGCTATGATGTAGACATTATAAGAGCATCTGAAATTTCAACTTACTCTATTCATGAGAGGTGTTGTGTGCAATAGGTATGTTTTAATTCCCAGTGAAGATGTATGACCAGGAGTGACTAAGTTGTGAGACCTGCATGCCTATTTGTAAGTGCCTTCCATCTATTTTTATTTCATTTCCATTTTGGATGCTCTTTCTTTTTCTCTTTTACTTTGTGTATTTGTAAGTAAACTACTAAAAATTGATTGATCTCTCGTTGCAGAAAATGCTGATTTATGAGCCATCAAAGTGAATCTCAACTAAAAAAGTAATGCAACATCCTTATTTTGATGATCTTGACAAATCTCAAATTTTCTTTCAAGCCATTATAAAAGAGTGTGTGAAGCTTAGCGAGGGAATCTGAAGTTACTCAATTGAAGTTAACCTCATAATGAACACCTATGATGTAGACATTTAAAGACAATATTGAATGTATGAGTGAAATTTTAAAATATTAGTGAGAATGAAGTACCTAAGGCATTGTAATGATATTTACTTACATAATGAGATTTACTCAAATATTGTAATTTTGGAGTTCATGTTTGGTGCAGTAGCACCTTGTTCTGTAAATGCCTTCAATAGGAAAATTTGAAAAATTTGAATTTTGAAATGTAAAAAATGTGAAAAGGATCATGTAAAGGTCATATATAATTTATTCAAAGTCTCAAAGAGGTCATTAGATGATTAGAGAAGTGATATAAAACATGTAAGATCGAATTAGGATGTTTTAGGTGTATGTGTTTATTTGTGCAAGGGAATTCAAGAAACAAAGGAAAAAATAACTTTAAACATTCAAGAACCCCCTTAACTTGTTGAGGAAACAATTATCATGTATCCAAACCCTCAGATCCACAATTTGTGTTAGGACAAACTCACTCCACCATGCCAAACCAAAACCCTTATTTTATGCTAGTATAAGGAGGGTTTATTGAAAGGAATGGTTCCACACCTTACCAGAACACGCCACAACCTCAAACCTTCTTAAAATCACCTGCACAAACTCAAAATACAATCAACCAATCTCTACATGCAATATTTTATCAAACTCTAGGGTGAAACCTCATTTTTCATGCCCTTTTCCATCAAAATCTATAGGGGCAGCAACACAAACCCCATAAAAATTATTCCATTTCACTTAGAAATTTTCTTGTTTGATCCAATAGGATTGTGTTGGGCCCCTCTACAAAAACCTCTCTCGGTATTGGCTATCTCAGAGTGGTTTTCCCGTGGCGATGGATTTTCACTTGATAAAAAAATGTTAAATTCAAGCTGTGCAAAGTTGCAAAGTGGTGCAACTTTCACTCTGCAACTCGTGTGAACAAACTAGCTACTCCAATATGTTCGAATAGGTATGTTTGCGCTATGCATGGTACTATTTTGCACCGAAACACATGGAATCGCTCAGAGCTATGTTCCATCGGATCAATCCCTTAGGGGTCCAAAGTGCAAAATGGCTGCAAACTTCAACATGTTATTAATCAGATACCGTGATGCTTAGAAACTTCTCATCTGATCCTACAAGATTGTGTTGGTCCCCTCTACAAAAAATTCTCTCAGTTTTGGCTATCTTAGAGTGGTTTTCCTGTGGTGGAAAATTTTTACTTGATGGAAAAAGTGTCAAATTCAAGCAGTGTAAAGTTGCAAAGTGGTGCAAATTTTGATTTGCAACTCGTGTGACCAAAATAACTGCTCCAACATGTCCGAATAGGTATTTTTTTTACTAGGCATGGTCTTCTTTTGCACTGTAACATGCAGAATCACTCTGAGCTACGTTCCACCGAATCGATCCCTTAAGGGTCTAAAGTGCAAAATGGTTGCAAACTTCAACATGCTATTAATCAGATACCGTGATGCTTGGAAACTTCTCATATGATCTTGTAGGATCGTGTTGGGCCCCTCTACAAAAAAATCTCTCAGTTTCAGCTATCTTGGAGTGGTTTTCCCGTGGTAGCGGATTTTCACTTGATGGAGAAAACGTCAAATGCAAGTAGTGCAAAGTTGCAAAGTGGTGCAAATTTTGTTTTGCAAATCATGTGACCAAGCATAATATTTAACACATCTGATTAGGTATTCTTATGCTAGGCATGGTCTTCTTTCGCACCGAAACACGCAGAATCGCTCCAAGCTATGTTCCACCGGATCAATCCCTTAAGGGTCCAAAGTGCAAAATGGCTGCAAACTTCAACATGCTATTACATGGATACCGTGACACTTAGAAAATTATTGTCTGATCCTAAAGGATTGTGTTGGGACCATCTACAAAAACCTCTCTTGGTTTTGGCTATCTCAGAGTGGTTTTCCCGTGGTGGCGGATTTTCACTTGATGAAAAAAGTGTCAAATTCAATTTGTGCAAAGTTGCAAAGTGGTACAACTTTCACTCTACAACTTGTGTGACCAAAATAACTGCTCCAACGCATATGAATAGGTATTTTTATGATAGGCATGGTCCTCTTTCGCACCGAAACACACATAATTGCTCTGAGCTATGTTCCACTAGATCGATCCTTTAAGGGTCCAAAGTGAAAAATGGCTGCAAACTTCAACATGCTATTACTCGGATATCGTGAATCTTAGAAAATTATTATTTGATCCTACAAGATCGTGTTGGGACTCTCTACAAAAACCTCTCTCGATTTTGGCTATCTTAGAGTGGTTTTCCCATGGTAGAGAATTTTCACTTGATGGAAAAAGTGTCAAATTCAAGCAGTGTAAAGTTGCAAAGTGGTGCAAATTTTGTTTTGCAACTTGTGTGACCAAACTAATTGCTCCAACGCATCTGAGTAGGTACGTTTATGCTAGGCATGGTCTTTTTTTGCACTGAAACACACAAAATCGCTCCGAGCTACGTTCCACCAGATCGATCCCTTAAGCGTCCAAAGTGCAAAATGGTTGCAAACTTCAACATGCTATTACTCAGATACCATGATGGTTATAAAATTTCCATCTGATTTTACAAGATCATGTTGGGCCCCTCTACAAAAACCTCTCTCGATTTTGGCTATCTTGGAGTGGTTTTCCCGTGGCGGCGGATTTTCACATGATGGAAAAAGCGTCAAATGCAAGCAGTGCAAAGTTGCAAAGTGGTGCAAATTTCGCTTTGCAACTCATGTGACCAAGCGCACTGTTCCAACGCGTTTGAATAGGTATGTTTATGCTAGGCATGGTCTTGTTTCACACTGAAACATGCAGAATCGCTCCGAGCTATGTTCCACCAGATTGATCCCTTAAGGGTCCAAAGTGCAAAATGGCTACAAACTTCAGCATGCTATTATTTGGATACCATAGCACTTAGAAACTTATTGTTTGATTCTACAAAATTGTGTTGTGCCCGTCTACAAAAACTTCTCTCGGTTTTGGCTATCTCGGAGTGGTTTTCTTGTGGCAACAAGTTTTCACTTGATGGAAAAAGTGTCAAATTCAACTTGTGCAAAGTTGCAAAGTGGTGCAAATTTCGCTTTGCAACTCGTGTGACCAAGTGGATTATTCCAATGCATCTAAATGGGTATGTTTACGCTAGGCATGGTCTTGTTTTGCACCAAAACACACAGAATCGCTTTGAGCTATGTTCCACCAGATTGATCCCTTAAGGGTACAAAGTGCAAAATGGTTGCAAACTTCAACATGCTATTACTCAGATACCATGATTCTTAGAAACTTCTCATTTGATCCTACAGGATTGCGTTGGGCCCCTCTACAAAAATGTCTCTTAGTTTTGGCTATCTTAGAGTGGTTTTCCCATGGCGATGGATTTTCACTTGATGAAAAAAGTGTCAAATTCAAGCTGTGCAAAGTTGCAAAGTGGTGCAACTTTCGTTTTGCAATTCATGTGATGAAACTAATTCCTCCAATGCATTCCAATAGGTAGGTTTAAGCTAGGCATGGTCCTCTTTCTCACCCAAACACGTGGAATTGATGTGACTTGCGTTCAATCAACTTGATCCCTTATAATGGCATGCAAAACACTGGAAAAGAGAAACATACAAATGATGGTTGAGAATTTTGAGTATTCCACACAAAAAACGTATGATCATTGGTGCAAAGCACCTTGTTCCTCCATTTGATGAAGAAGGTCTAGTTCAGTGGTTTTAGTGATTATCTGATGGTGAACAGGCTGGTCAATAGGTTGTTGTGGGAATTTTGAACATGCTTTGTCTTGAATAAGGTCAATTAAGACCATTAGGTATGTTTTAGGGTGAATTTTGGTTTTAGTGATAAAAAATGTGAAAATTTCAATCTTGCACTAGAAGTTGTCTTTGTAGCCTTTGAAGGCAAATTTGTGAATTTGTATATGATTGTGAAAGAATGGATTTTTGTCGATGTAATAAGGCTATTTGTATGCCATTTTTTTGGGTTTAGAGGTAATTAGATGTACTCATTAGGTTGGAGGAGTCTAAAGAGGCAAATTTGTAAGTTGCTTAAAGCAACAAATTTGAAATGCAACGGTTACTTGTTTTGAAAGTTGGTTTTTAGTTAGTTGAGGGCATGGATCAGTTAGAGAAAGGTGTAAAACACTATGTAAATCCTTGAGAGGCTCAAATGGGTTGTTGATGAAGTTTTGGAGAAGATCTAATAATAATTATTCACATTGTTCTTTTTTTTTAAGATTTTTGATACAAAATTGTTGATCCTGTACTTGGTATGACCTCCAACTTTTAGATAAAGAAAATATTGGAATCTTTTTATGAATCATTTCATGGAATGTCAATTATAAACATGTTTTTTTCTTTTAGATAAAGTTGTTTAGCATCAATCAATTAATATTCAAGACAAATCATGAAGGACAACAATGATCAATGCCAAGGCTAACCAATTAATAATTATACATATGAATAATTCAAGCATGTACATTTCAATAAGGGAAGTACAAGTACTCAAAAACATGTAAGCCTCAAAAATTATACACACAAATACATAGTATACACAAATTAATACAAAGTATATGCATGAATACAAGGTATATGCATGAAAACACGTAAGCCACAAAGTATACATTCGAACGCACGTAAATAAAAAAGTATACACATAAGTTGTAAAGTATACACTTGAAAACACGTAACTCATATCTATTGAACCATCAATTTAAAATGAAAATATGGATAGGCATCGATAAAATATATTTGTATTAACCAAATAGCCATGTAAGCATACATCAATATATGCCGGTATAAGTATGAAATATATGTAAAAAATAGCCATATAGGCTTACGAGAATCCCATATAGGCATACAATGTCAAATATCTCCAAGAAAAATATGTACAAAACTGCCATGCAGGCATAAAACAAAGAGCTCTAGAATCAAAAGTCATTGCTCTCCATGCCCTGAAAATAAAATCTTTCCCTTTCCTTTTCGATTAGATGGAAATAGGTCTGTCACTCATTTTTGCTGCGCTCGAGGAGTGCTTGCTGCTCCTCCTAGTGTTTAGTTCATGGTGGAGTTTTAACTGTTACAATAAGAAGACACGGATATATAGAAATTACATTATAAAAATTATATATTTGAAAAAATAATCACTTACCGCTATCTCATGATCTCTCTCCATGGGGGAAATAGTCTCACACCCATGCTCAGGCATGCTCAACCCCTGCATAAACCATACAAATAGAATTTAAACTACGTGAATCAATAATGGTTTTATTTTTCACTAAATAGCATCTATAACAACAAATGTAAATTAAAATTTACTAATTTGCCTCATAAATCTCCTATCAGAGCCATCGAGGATTGTATAGAAGATGACACACAAATATCCACTGCCCTTGTCACATTTGTAGTTGTTTCGTCCTGCATCATCTAAAAATAAAACAACATATTATTCAATGTAATCAACGATTTGCATATAAAATACACAAATATATTAAGTACTTGATTCATTAGTTAAAATCTTTATTCTATTACCTTCATGTAGGTTTGAGTAAATCCACCACCACTGGGAAGTGTTCCATCAAAACCTCCAATATTAGTTTGTTCAACATCCAAAATCGCATATTAAATTACCATTCGTAAAACAATGCTATTAACATGCAATAAATTTATAATTGATTACTAGTTACATACCCTAGCGATAGGTGTACTGCATAAATAAGTTGGTGGGGGGCCAATGTATCTAGTCTCAACACTATGACCCTGCAATTTTATTAAAATCATAAAAAAATTTTAGTTAATCTTGCATTTCAAAATCAAAATTTAATAAATTAAATTCAATGAACATGCACTAAATTTTACTTGACTATCAATGCCATATGCCTCATGCAAAATGTCAATTGTCCTCTCCATCTCCATAGCTGCAGACGGATCCTATGTACTAGTCTCCTGAGTGTCGGTGGGGTCATATGAACAAGTAGCCTTGCAAGATTGACACACATGTGTTCGACGACCATCACTCGAAGACTCCCTTGGATGGCACTGTAGAATAAGGCTAGTATGATGGATGACACTCTAGGTCAAAATGTTGATTGCTTGCAATGTCTTTACGCTAGCACTTTCCTTCGTGAAAAAATAAATAACAACGTGCTCACGAGGTGGCCTAGCGAGAGCTCGTCTACCTTGTCGTGTAGGATCTGATTGTGCACCAGGTCTATCCTGAGTTGACACCCCACCTCTCCCCTGAAAATTCCTCATATCAAAATAATTTAGGATTTTGTTCAATATGAACTCACTGTATAGTTTCCTAAGGAAATATTGTGGGACCTTTCAATTGTTGCATGGTGGGTAATCGAAGACCATGTACCACCTATCGTAAAACTGGTCCCTAATCTATTGGTGGTGGCACCAATGGATAAGAAACCTCTTCGCATTGAGGGTAATATTTTGATTTGTGCATGGGTCGGTGAATAATGAGCAGAAATCACCTTTTGTAATTTTTAAATCCTTTACATCTTTGTATGATAGTTTATTTGCATAATAATCCCTAGCCGCCTGCCTCCTATCTTGCCATCCAATTATTTGTTTGCTAATTGAATCAACATTTTTTGCCATATCTTTCAATGGATTTGCTAGGGTCATTCTTTCTGCGGTTGAACCATTTGGATCACTCAACCTACTGATCAAATCCTCATTTTTGTTTTGTTCTCAATTTCACTCATTAAATTTTGTTGAGTTCTAGGAGGGGGTTGAGTGATTGGTGGAGGAGGTTGTTATTGTGGTTGATTTTGATCTTGAGGATTTGGTTGGTCTTCTTGTTGAAGATCTTGAGGGTTTGTAGGTTGATTTGCATCTCTTAAAAATTAAAACAAATATATATCAAATTCAACCTAAAACTAACAAATTCAACCTAAAACTAACTAATTCAAAACAAAAACCACAAAATCCTTACCCCTCACATCTCCTCGTCATCGTGGCACCATCATTGTGAAGAAATAAAAATTGTTGGTGAAACAATTTGTTGAATTGCTCCTCCTAGAATGCGAGCGCGTAACTATGGGGGTTTTGGCTACGGCTGCAAAAAAAAATAGTCAAAATAACAATGACTGATTTTCAGTTTTTTTTTGCTTTTAACAAGCAATAACACGAGCGTCTTATTGGTTTGTTGTTGCTGAGCCTTAGGCTCGAAACATCGAACCAATAACGTGCTCGTGTTATTGATTTTCAATTTTTTTTTGAAAGTTGTCCACGGGGCAGGTGCATGAAAATGGGTAGCAATTTCGTGGACACCCTCAAATTTTTTTTTTGAAAATCCATAACGTGAGTGCATTATAACACGCGTTATAGATCGTTATGATGAGTTTGAGGCTCGACAACTACAAACTGATAATGCGAGCGCGTTATAACGCGTTCATGTTATTGACTGTTAAAAGAAAAAAAAGAAATGCAAATCTGTCATTAGCATTTCGACTATATTTTTTTTTGCAGCCGCAGCCAAAACCCCCACAATTTCGCACTTGAATTCTAGGAGGAGAAATTCAACAATTTTCTTCACCAACAATTGATATTTCTTCACAACGATGGTGCCATGATGACGAGGAGTTGTGAGAGGTAAGGATTCTATGGTTTTTGTTTTGAATTTGTTAGTTTTAGGTTGAATTTGTTAGTTTTAGGAGATGCAAATCAACTTGCAAACCCTCAAAATCCTCAATAGGAGGACCAAGAAAATCCTCGATAGGAGGACCAACCAAATCCTCAAGATCAAAATCAACCACAACATTAACCTCCTCCACCAATCACTCAAACCCCTCCTGGCACTCAACAAAAATTAATGAGTGAAATTGAGAACAAAAAGAAAATTGAGGATTTGATCAGTAGGTTGAGTGATCCAAATGGTTCAACTGCAGAAAGTATGACCCTAGCAAATTCATTGAAAGATATGTTAAAAAATGTAGATTCAATTAGCAAAAAATTAATTGGATGGCAATATAGGAGGCATGCGACTAGGGAATATTATGCAAATAAACTATCATACAAGGATGTAAAGGATTTAAAAATTACAAAAGGTGATTTGTGCTCATTATTCACCAACCCACACATAAATCAAAATATTACCCTCAATGTGAAGAGGTTTCCTATCCATTGGTGCCACCACCAATAGATTAGGGACCAGTTTTATGATAGGTGGTAGATGGTATTCGATTACCCACCTTGCAAAAATTGCGAGGTCCTGCAATATTTCCTTAGAAAACTATACAGTGATTTCATATTGAACAAGATCCCAAATTATTTTGATATGAGGGATTTCCAAGGGAGAGGTGGGGGGTCAGCTTAGGATAGACCTGGTGTACATCCGAATACTACATGGCAAGGTAGACGAGCTCTCACTAGGCCACCTCGTGAGCATGTTGTTATGCCTTCCGTCGTGAAGGAAAGTGCTGATGTAGAGACATTGCAGGCGATCAACACTTTAACCTAGAGTGTCATCAATCAAACAAGCCCTATTATACAACGCCATCTAGGGGAGTCTTCAAGTGGTGGCCTTCGAACACATGTGTGTCAATCTTGCAGGCCTACTTGTTCATATGACCCCACCGACACTCAGGAGACTGGTACGCAGGATTCATTTGCAACTATGGAGATGGATAGGGCAGTTGAAATTTTTCATGACGCATATGGCATTGATAGTTTGGTAAAATTTAGTGCATGTTCATTGAATTTAATTTATTAAATTTTGATTTTGAAATGCAAGATTAACTAAAAATGTTTAATGATTTTGATAAAATTGCAGGGTCACAGTGTTGAGACTGGATAAACCGGCCCCCCACCAACTTATTTTTACAATACATCTATCACTAGGGTATGTAATTAGTAAACAATTATAAATTTATTGCATGTTAATAGCATTTTTTTACAAATGGTAATTTAATATGCGATTTTGGATGTTGAATAGACTAATATTGGAGGTTTTGATGGAACACTTCCCAGTGGCGGTGGATTTACTCAAACATACATAGAGGTAATAGAATAAAGTGTTTAACTAATGAATCAAGTACTTAGTACATTTTTGTATTTTATATGCACATCGTTGATTACGTTGAATAATTTGTTCTTTTATTTTTAGATGTTGCACGACGATACAACTCCGAATGTGACGAGGGCAATGGATATTGGTGTGACATCTACTATACGATCTTCGATGGATCTGACAGGAGAGTTATGAAGCAAATTAGTAAATTTTAATTTACATTTGTTGTTATAGATGTTAGTTAGTGAAAAATCAAACCATTATTGATTCACGTAGTTTAATTTCTATTTGTATGGTTTATACAGGGCTTGAGCACGCCTGAGCATGGGCGTGAGAATATTTCCCCCATGGAGAGAGATCATGAGATAGCACTCCTCGAGCAAAGCAAAAATGAGTGATAGACCTATCGCCATCCGATCGAAAAGGAAAGGGAAAGATTTTATTTTCAGGGCATGGAGAGCAATGAATTTTGATTCTAGAGTTCTTTGTTTTATGCCTACATGGCAGTTTTGTACATATTTTTATTGGACATATTTGACATTGTATGCCTATATGGCATTCTCATAAGCCTATATGGCTATTTTGTACATATATTTCATACTTATATCGGCATATATTGATGTATGCCTACATGGATATTTGGTTAATACAAATATATTTTATCGATGCCTGTCCATATTTGCATTCTAAATCGATGGTTCAATAGATATGAGTTACGTGTATTCAAGTGTATACTTTACAACTTACATGTATACTTTGTGACTTACGTGTGTTCAAATGTATACTTTATGGCTTACGTGTTTTCATGTGTATACTTGAATTTGTGCATATAGTTTGTTTTAATTTGTGTATACTATGTATTCATGTGTATACTTTTTGAGGCTTATGTGTTTTTGAGTAGTTGTACTTCCCTTATTGAAATGTACATGCTTGACTTATTCATGTGTATAATTATTAATTGGTTAGCCCTAACATTGATCTATGTCATCCTCAATGCATGATCCTTGAGATGGAGTAAGAACACCCTCAAGGTCCAAAGGAGTTTCACATGCATTCTTCATAGGCTCGTTTTGGTAGTCAAACCAAAAATCTCTTGCATCGTTGAAACGAAAAAAGTTATCCTTTATAGTAGGTTTGAAGCCATTATCATTCTCTGTCAGTTCTTCATGTATCCACTCCCCATTAATGGCTGCCTCATGACCTTCATGAAACCAAGCACTTATCTCATTTGTGATAGAAGAAATGTATGAAGATTTATCTTCCTCCTTATGAACTATTCATTATCATGAGAGATGGGTTCTTGTGAACCGCTACTCATGAATCATGGGTCAATGAGTTTGAATTGTAAAACTACACGATTGAATCCTGATAGCAATATCATGATATTTATATATTTAAATGTGTTATTTCCTTTAGCTAAAATTTGCGCTTATACTTATGTGATTGATGTATGTTTGTGTATGGGATCATAGTAATTTATATTTGATAATGCTATTGTGTCTTTAAGGTTTATTTATTAAAGGGTGCATGAAACAAGTTTTAAATCCTTAAAAATATTTGAATTTCTTAGGTTTTTCTATTTGTCGAGTCTGGGCTTTGAGCTCGAGTCCAAGTAAAAAATTGGCTTGTCAAGTCTGAGGCGAGTCCAAGTCTTGTAACACTGGTGTGGACACATCGAGGAATAATGTATATGTCGATGAAGAGAGAACCCATCCTTGTTTCTAAACAAACCATAGTATAGATATGGTTGGTCGAGATAAAAAATCACTCTTCTAGATAGTTCGAACCATAATATTTCATGGCTGAAAACACACCTTCATTATGTGTGTTCTTGATCCTACTGAAGAAATGGTAGAACATGTTGTAGATCAATCTTGCAACCCTAAGTCCACAAGAAGGTTACTTGTCCCGATTTCTGCAAATGTCTTTAAGATGTTCATCTTTCTTGAGTAATGCAAACTATTGATGTCATCTAGATCTTTGAAACTGTCTGCAATCTTGTGCAATACTATAAAAGCTAGAGCTATATCTAATACTACAAATGACTGTTCAATAAAGCCTAAACATTCTTCTATTATTTTCAATGTGACCATAATGACATTCCTTTAAGATAAACTACTAAGCTTACTACTTGATTCATAAAGTAATCTTGCCAACCACTATCATCGGTCGCCATGCTTCCAATGGAAAGTCAATTTGTTGCAATACCCAAAGGCTGGCAGGTTCATTCACTCTAATACCACTGTAATGACTCGAGCTCTGGATCAATAGATTTTTGATTTATTTCTTTTTGAATTGACAAAGTTGTCATCCAATATTATTAAGATAGATAACGGAGTCCCCAAATAATAAATGAAATAAATTTTGAATATGAAGTCTAATTCAAATATTAATTTGATAATGGAAATTTGATAAATAAATATAATAGTTGTTTCTAATTAATCAATTAAAATCATGTGCTAGCTTTGAATATGAATCTGCCTATCATTGATATATAGGCCTTGAGAATTGGGATGTCTTACCTGATCGATACTTTGCACTCATGCATCTTACTTTGAGTCCTTTCTAGATTATATGCTTGAAACGTATACTCCCATATTATAAATTTTTGCTCATACAGACCAATCCCACACTAGGTAATTCAATAATAAAATAAGTTTGCAAAATGATTACCCTGATCTTCCCTTCTTACTCTCTTTTATACTCGAAAACTACACAATTCAATCTTGATAGAAATATCACAATTTGACACATTGTAGAAAATACCTCCTACTTATGAATTGATGAGCTAAAGGGGCTCTATAATGAATGTTTCATAAGGCACAACACTTGCTAAAGGTTTTGCAAATGGGGTTGCAAGCTAAGTAGGCTTAACCTTGGGGAAAAAACTCCGTGGTCAAGTGATTGAGTTGGAGTAGTACTGGGATGGGTGACCTCTCGGGAAGTCCTAGTGCCTCACCTCTGTGATCATCACCTAGATGCAATGAGTGCTAAGTGGGCCATTCATTATCATGAGAGATGGGTTCTTGTGAATTCGACCTTCTTTCAATCCATGTCAGCCTTGGGATGGTACAGGAAGCTGGAGGTCATACCAAGTACGAGATCAACAAGTTTGTATAAAAAATTTAAAAACAAAGAACAGTGTGAATAATTCTTAATAGATCTTCTCCAAAAGTTCATCAACAACTTTCATTCGAGCCTCTCAAGGCTTTACATAGTGTTTTACACCCTTCTCTAACTGATCCACACCCTCAACTAACTAAAAACCAACTTTCAAAACAAGTAACCGTTGCATTTCAAATTTGTTGCTTTAAGCAACTTACAAATTTGCAACTTTAGACTCCTCCAACCTAAGGGATCGATCCGGTGGAACATAGGTTAGAGTGATTCCATGTGTTTTGGTGTGAAATAGGACCATGCCTAGCGTAAAAATACCTATTTAGACATGTTGGAACAGTCTGCTTGGTCACACAAGTTGCAGAATGAAAGTTGCACCACTTTGCAACTTTGCACTGCTTGCATTTGATGCTTTTTACATCAAGTGAAAATCTGCCGCCATGAGAAAACCACTCTGAGATAGAAAAAACTTGGAGAGGTTTTTGTAGAGGGGCCCAACAAAATCTTGTTGGATCAGATGAAAAGTTTCTAAGCGTCACGGTATCTGAGTAATAGCATGCTGAAGTTTTCAGCCATTTTGCACTTTAGACCCTTAAGGGATCGATCCGTTGGAACATAGCTCAGAGTGATTCCACATGTTTCAGTGTGAAAGAGGACCATGTATAGCATAAAAATACCTATTCAGATGTGCTGGAGCAGTTAGTTTGGTCACACGATTTGTAGAGCAAAAATTGCACCACTTTGCAACTTTGCAGAGGTTGAATTTGACACTTTTTCCATCAAGTGAAAATCCGCCGCCATAGGAAAACACTCCGACATAGACAAAACCGAGAGAGGTTTTTCTAGATGGGCCAAATGCAATCCTGTAGGATTGGACAGGAAGTTTTTAAGTGTCACGGTATCCAAGTAATAGCATGTTGAAGTTTGCAGACATTTTGCACTTTGGACCCTTAACGGATCAATCCGGTGGAACATAGCTTAGAGCGATTCCATGCATTTCTGTGTGAAAGAGGACCATGCATAGCATAAATATACCTATTTGGATGTGTTGGAATAGTCCGCTTGGTCACATAGGTTGCAGAACAAAAGTTGCACCACTTTGCAACTTTGCACTGCTTGCATTTGATGCTTTTTCCATCAAGTGAAAATCCGCTGCCATGGGAAAACCACTTTGAGATAGAAAAAACGGGAGAGGTTTTTGTAGAGGGGCCAAAAATGATCCTTTAGGATTAGATGAGAAATTTCTAAGCATCACGGTATCCGAGTAATAACATGCTGAAGTTTGCAACCATTTTGCACTTTGGACCCTTAAGGGATCGATCCGGTGGAACGTAGCTCAGAGTGATTCCGCATGTTTTGATGTGAAACAAGATCATTCCTAGCATAAAAATACCTATTTGGATGCATTGGATTAGTTAGTTTGGTTACATGAGTTGCAGAGCGAAAGTTGCACCACTTTGCAACTTTGCACAACTTGCATTGGACACTTTTTCCATCAAGTGAAAATCTACTGCCATGGGAAAACCACTCTGAGATAGCCAAAACTGAGATAGGTTTTTCTAGAGGGGCCAAACTCAATCCTATTGGATTAGATGAAAAGTTTCTAAGCATCACGGTATCTGAGTAATAGCATGTTGAAGTTTGCAGCCATTTTGCACTTTGGACCCTTAAGGGATCGATCCGGCGGAATGTATCTTGAAGCGATTCCGCATGTTACGATGCAAAAAAAGACTATGCCTAGCATAAAAATACCTATTTGGACATGTTGGAGCAGTTAGTTTGGTCACACGAGTTGCAGAGCGAAAGTTGCATCACTTTGCAACTTTGCACACCTTGAATTTGTTACTTTTTCCATCAAGTGAAAATCCGCTGCCACGGGAAAACCACTCCGAGATAGCCAAAACCGAGAGAGGTTTTTCTAGAGGGGCCCAATGCGATCTTGTAGGATTAGATGAGAAGTTTCTAAGTGTCATGGTATCCAAGTAATAGCATGCTGAATTTTAAAGCCATTTTGCACTTTGGACCCTTAAGGGATCGATCCGGTGGAACATAGCTCAGAGTGATTCCACGTGTTTCAATGAAAAAGAGGACCATGCATAGCATAAAAATACCTATTCGAATGTGTTGGAACAATCCACTTGGTCACACAAGTTGCAGAACGAAAGTTGCACCACTTTGCAACTTTGCATTGCTTGCATTTGATGCTTTTTCCAACATGTGAAAATCCGCCGCCACGGGAAAACCACTATGAGATAGAAAAAATTGGGAGAGTTTTTTGTAGAGGGGCCAAATGCGATCCTGTAGGGTCAAACAAGAATTTTCTACTTATCACGGTATCCAAGTAATAGCATGCTAAAGTTTGCATCTATTTTGCACTTTAGACCCTTAAGGGATCGATCTGGTGGAACGTAGTTCAAAGCGATTCCGCGTGTTTCAGTGTGAAAGAAGATCATTCCTAGCATAAACATACATATTCAAATGCGTTGGAGCATTTATTTTGGTCACACGAGTTGCAGAGTGAAAGTTGCACCACTTTGCAACTTTGCATAGCTTGAATTTGACACTTTTTCCATCAAGTGAAAATCCACTGCCATGGGAAAACCACTCTGAGATAGCCAAAACCGAGAGAGGTTTTTCTAGAGGGACCCAACAAAATACTTAAGGATCAAATGAGTATTTTCTAAGTTTCACGGTATTCAAGTAATAACATGCTGAAATTTGCAGCCATTTTGCACTTTGGACCCTTAAGGGATCGATCTGGTGGAACATAGCTCAGAGCGATTTCACGTGTTTCGGTGCCAAAGAGGATCATGCCTAGCATAAAAATACATTTTCAGACATGTTGGAATAGTCTGCTTGGTCACACAAGTTGCAGAACAAAAGTTGCACCACTTTGCAACTTTGCACAACTTGATTTTGACACTTTTTCCATCAAGTGAAAATTCGCCGCCACGGGAAAACCACTCTGAGATAAGCAAAACCAAGAGAGGTTTTTCTAGAGGGGCCCAACATGAGCCTGTAGGATCAGAAAAGAAATTTATAAGTAAAAGGGAATAAGTTTTATGGGGTTTATGTTGCTGCCCCTATAGATTTTGATGGAAAAGGGCATGAAAAATGAGGTTTCACCCTAGGGTTTGATAAAATATTGCATAAAATAAGGATTTTGGTTTGGCATGGTGGAGTGAGTTTTTCCTGAGACAAATTGCAGATCTGAGGGTTGGGATACATGATAATTGCTGTCCCAAAAATGCATTATGTAAGAAAATCTTATTACAATTCCTCATAGTTTGGCATTATGTAAGTAAATCTTATTACAATTGCGGATCTGAGAGTTTTTCATTATGTAAGTAAATTTTATTACAATGCCTCAAGCACTTCGTTCTCATAGATATTTTACAATGTCACTCATATATTTGAGATTCTCTTTAAATGTCTACATCATAGGTGTTCATTATGAGGTTAACTTCAATTGAGTAACTTTAGATTCCCTCGCTAAGCTTCACACGCTCTTTTCTAATGGCTTGAAATCAAAATTGAGATTTGTCAAGATCATCAAAATAAGGATGCTGCGTTGCTTTTTTGGCTGAGATTCTCTTTGATGGCTCATGAATTAGCATTTTCTGCAACGAGAGATCAATCAATTTTTAGTAGTTTACTTACAAATACACAAAGTAAAAGAGAAAAAGAAAGAGCATCCAAAATGGAAATGAAATAAAAATAGATGGAAGGAACTTACAGATATGCATGCAGGTTTCACAACTTAGTCACTCCTGGTCATACATCTTCACTAGGAATTCCAACATACATATTGCACACAACACCTCTCATGAATAGAGTAAGTTGAAATTTCAGATGCTTTTATAATGTCTACATCATAGCTGCTCATGATAAGGTTAACTTCAAATGAATAACTTGAAATTGCCTCACCAAGCTATGTACACACTTTTCTAATGGCTTAAAATCTTGATTGAGATTTGTCAAGATCATGAAAATAAGGATGTTGCATTGCTTTTCTGGCTGACATTCTCTTGGATGGCTCATATATCTGCATTTTTTTGCAAGGGGACACCAATCACTGTAAAAGAAGATGATAGCATTGGCATCAAAAAAATTAATGTCCATACAAGTATAAATTAATAAGAACCAATGTGCATATACTTATAAATTAATCCAACGAACCATTCGGGTCTGCTCTACTCTTTATTGTGTCAAGTATAGCCTCATGGTTAGACTCACGTACTTTCCACAAGGTCTTGTTCAAAGGTCTACCCCCATATTTGGTCAAATGAACATTGGATTCCATGACAAGGCTCGAGTAATGAAGAATCTTATGATGTATGTCAATGTCCTGAAATAGCCAGTGTTTAACACTTGAATGTGGGTACCCTCTAAGCCATGTTCCAGTAACCACAACTGATCCTGTAGGGTATTCGATGTTTTCTCCATCTAGAACTGGGGCCTCCAATTTATTTATGGCCTCAACACAATGACACAAGTAATAGTATTTTCCCTCTTTATGTCTTCGTCTACAATAACTGCATAAACATGCCCTACATTGATATGTGCAAAAAATCTCTTGAAATTTGTCAACATTATGAATACAGTACAAAGTAAGATAATGACAATGAATATCAACAACTAAGCAACCCCTATACCCTCTTAATCCCTCAACCCTCAACCCTTCAATCCTAATCCCTAAACCCCTTTACCCTCTTAATCCCTCAACGCTCAACCCTCAACCTTTCAACCCTAATCCCTGAACCCCTATACCCTCTTAATCCCTAAACCCTTAAACCCTAATCCCTCAACCCCTATACTCTCTTAATCCCCGAACCCTTAATGCTCAAACCTCAACCCTTAAACCCTAATACCTCAACCCCTATATGCTCTTAATCCCTCAACCCTCAACCCTAGACCCTAAACCCTTCAACCCTAATCCCTCTACCCCTATACCCTCTTAATCCTTGAACCCTCAACCCTCAACCCATAAACCCAAATCCCTCAACCCCTATACCCTCTTAATCCCTCAACTCTCAACCCTTAAACCCTAATCTTTGAACCCTCAACCCTCAATCCTTAAACCCTAATCCCTCAACCCCTATACCCTCTTAATCCCTCAACCCTCAACCCTCAAACCTTAAACCCTAATCCTCGAACCCCTATACCCTCTTAATCCCTCAATGCCCAACCCTTAACCCTTCAACCCTAATCCCTCTACCCTATGCCCTATTAATCCCTCAGCCTTCAGCCTAATCCCTCAGCCCACATGCCCACTCTTAATCCTGGTCCTCAATCCTCAGCCCTTAAACCTAATCCCTCAGCCCTATGCCCTGCCAATCCCACTCAACCCTCAGCCCTCCAACCCTCAACCCTCAACCCTTAAACCCTAATCTTTCAACCCATATACCCTCTTAATCCCTCAACCCTCAACCCTCAACCCTTCAACCCTTCAACCCTAATCCCTGAACCCCTATACCCTCTTAATCCCTCAACCCTCAATGCTCAACCTTAATCCCTCTACCCCTATACCCTCTTAATCCCTGAACCCTGAACCCACAACGCTTAAACCTTAATCCCTGAACCCCTATACCCTCTTAATCCATCAACCCTCAATGCTCAACCCTTCAACCCTAATCCCTCTACCTCTATACCTTATTAATCCCTCAACCCTCAATGCTCAACCCTCAACCCTTCAATCCTAATCCATCAACCCCTATACCCTCTTAATCCTTGAACCCTCAACTGTCAACCCTTAAACCCTAATCCCTCAACCCATATACCCTCTTAATCCTTCAACCCTCAACCCTCAACCCTCAACCCTAATCCCTCAACCCCTATACCCTCTTAATCCCTCAACCCTCAACCCTCAACCCTCAACCCTCAACCCTTAAACCCTAATCTTTCAACCCATATACCCTCTTAATCCCTCAACCCTCAACCCTCAACCCTTCAACCCTTCAACCCTAATCCCTGAACCCCTATACCCTCTTAATCCCTCAACCCTCAATGCTCAACCTTAATCCCTCTACCCCTATACCCTCTTAATCCCTGAACCCTGAACCCACAACGCTTAAACCTTAATCCCTGAACCCCTATACCCTCTTGATCCCTCAACCCTCAACCATTTAACCCTAATCCCTATACCCCTATACCCTATTAATCACTCAACCCTCAATGCTCAAACCTCAACCCTCAACCCTCAACCCTTAAACCCGAATCCCTGAACCCCTGTACCCTATTAATCCCTCAATGCTCAAACCTCAACCCTTCAGCCCTAATCCCTCTATCCCTATACCCTATTAATCCATCAACCCTCAACGCTCAAACCTCAACCCTTCAACCCTATACCCTCTTAATCCCTCAACCCTCAACCCTCAAACCTTAAACCCTAATCCCTTAACCCCTATACCCTCTTAATCCCTCAACCCAATACTCTCTACCCTAAACCCTAATCCCTCAACCCTAATTCCTCAACCCTTATATCGTAAAATCCAAGAAAACTCTCTACCCTAATCCCTAAACCCTCAACCCATAATCTCTCAACCCCTATAACCTCTACCCTATTTATTGGACCCTCAACCCTAATCCCTCGACCCTCGACCCTATACCTTAAACCCTCAATCTTCAACCCTCAACCCTCTACCCTTTACCCTATACATTAAACCCTCAACCCTCAACCCTTAATCCCTCAACCCTCAACCCTCAATCCTTAGCACCTAATCCTTCAACCATATACCCTCAAACCTATACCCTAAACCCTCTACCCTCAACCAAGTAAACCATTAACCCCAAACCCTTCAACCCTAAACCCTTAAACCTTCTACCCTATACCCTCAACCAAATACCCTCTACCATCGACCCTATTCCCTCAACCCTCAAACCTTAAACCCTAATACGTTAGAAACCATCAACCCTATAGGTCCTCCACCCTAATCCCTCAACCCTATACCCTCAAATTCTATCACTTTCTCCCTATCTATACATATCACCTCTCCCTCCTTCCCTCCCTCCTACCCTCTCTAATTGTCTCTATCTACCATCTCCCTCTTTCTATGTACCTCCCGTTCAATCAATCCCTACCACCCTCTCTTGCTCCCTCTATCCATCTCTCTTTATGTGCCTCCCACTCTATCCCACTCTCTCCTCCCACTACCTCTCTCTCCCTCTCTCTCATGTCTCTCCCTCCCACCCCCTCTCTCTCTGGTCTCTCCCTCTGGAAACCTACCTAGGTAACTCTCTCTTTGTCTCTCTCCCCTCTTTCTATCTATCCCTCCAAACCTACCTAGATAAGTCCCTCTCACTCCACCCCCCTCTTTCTCTACCTCTATCAAGTCACTCCCTCCCACACCCTCTCCCTCTCTCAGGTATCTCACTCACACTCCCTCTCTCTCCCACTCCATCTCTCTCACACTCCCTCTCTCTCACACTCCCCCTCACTACCTATCTCTCAAGTCTCTCCCTCTCACCCCCCTCACACTCTCAAGTCTCTCCCTTTCTCACCCTACCTACATAACCCTCTCTTTCTCTTTGTCTCTCTCTCTCTCCCACCCCTCTCTCTCTCCTCCCTCCCTCCCACCCTACCTAGATAAGTCCCTCTCACTCCAACCCCTTCTCTCCCACTCCCTCTCTCTTAAACTCTCACTTCCACCCCCTCTCCATCTCTCCAGAATCTCTCTCTCTAAATTCTCCCTTTGTCTAAAGAAATACATAAATGAATACATACAAGAATAATATATATGTACATATAATATTAAATCCATACAAGCATACATACATACATGTGTAGATACAATCTAACATACATAGAGGCATAGATACAATATATATGCATTGATACATACATACATGACATACAAGCATACATGTACATACAAACATACAAATATATGAACATAAATTCAATATATTAATATTTAACATAAAGGAAGACATAACGCAAGCGCGTTATAACACACTCGGGTTATGTTTTAGTTGACATGTTTTCCGCATAAGCAAAAACCATGTGAAAAGTGAGATATAATGCGAGTGCGTCATAATGCGCTCATGTTATATCTTGCTTTGGGAATTCCCAAGCCTTAGGCTTGGTGTTTTCCTTGGAATACCAACCCAAAGGCTTGGAGGGCATTCCCAATGCCCAGAGACATGTTTTTAAAAAATCTACCATATTTCTCATAATCGAGTTCGTGCTCACCGTCAGGATTGCACGTGGTTCAATATTGAAAAAATCAAACACATGGGTAATGTTGGATTCTCTCTAAGCTATCCAACAATGTAATTTTTTTCACTTTCTGAAAATGTTAAGCCTTTCATCCATAATTTATTTTATCTGTATGTCTTTTCTATGCCAAAAAATAATGTTTGGTATTTTTTTCGTTATGAATTAACCGTTTACTGATTTTTCAAATAAATTATATTTTTAGAAACTAGAATCCATTCTACAAATTTAAAGAAAAAAAATTAAAAAAAATCAATTAGTTTCCAAAATTTCTAGGGGTAGCACGGTCAAAATTCTGTTTTTCAGGGAATGTCCACTTCGAAAATTAGTAAAAAATAAAATATTCATAAAAAATTATTAGAAAAATCATGCATCAACTACATACTGTTAGCTAGCTTTTGACCATTGCGATTTTAAAAATACTAAAAAAAATTTCACCGTACGAGGGTCGTAAAAAGAGTTGCTATGTTATGTTTTTCTAACAAAAATAACACCAATTTGTGTACGTCCCTCATTTGAACCCCTTAATCTCAACCATTTTCAAAATAAATTAGTAGTTTAAAAAGTATACTTGGAGCACTTGAATCTTTATTTTTGTTCCATCTCAAAATTTTGAGTGTAAGTATCCTCAATTTCACGTCCAAGGTCAGTATTTCTTGATTTCAGAAAAAAGTTGTCCACTTAAGTCCTCTTTTTGGGAACCATCTTTGTGCACTTACCCCACAAAATTGCTACCCATTTCCATGCACCCACCTTGAAATATAGTATAAACTTGTTTGATAACAATATATAATACACTATCTCATTGGGATAAATATCATATTCCCATACTTAGATTTTCTTCACTACCTTGGTTTAAAAAGTTGGTCATTTTGGTTTAACATAGCCTAGAGAGATTCTTAACTTTTCACTGAAGCTCTCTCGAATATATATATATAGTATCACTTGAATCGGCACCATTTTAACAATGTTTATAAAAGAAAGTTACTTTGATCTAACCATCTAGTTACACTGATTCTTATTGACATTTTTACATAAATAACCTAAGATTTTTGTACATGGATTCATATACTTTCCCAAATAGCCACAATTTGCACATAACAATGGTGATAGAAAACTCAAAATAATAAGGAGATTTTATTAGAATTTGAAAGAGAAAGAAGGAGGATCATTTAAATCATGCCTAAAATTATATAGCCTAGATTTGATTGAGGTATTCCTTGCTTGAATTCTACACTTTAAACTCAACTTTAAACCTGTTGTCCTATCAACTTTGACACACAACACTATCCTTGCACTTGTTATTTTGATTCTATTACAACCAATGTGAAACTATTGAACAATCAAATCTTGATATAGTCAAACTAATCCCAATATATGATGTATTAATATGAAAATTTTAAATGCTCTTCTCACTATGCTTAATTCTTCCCTCAAATCTCATGAAAGCAACTATCTCCAATATTATCAAACTAATGAACAACTTGAAGAATGAGTAGTTGATCTACATTTATGCTAAAAATGGTTTACTAAAGATAAGAAATAGTTTAACTTGGAGGCTCAAATAACTCTCCAAATGCCACGACCTGCCTATACTCTCCAAAGAACACATGCATATTAGTCTCCAAGTTGCCACCTTTATGTGGCCGTTTAAATAGCTTTAAAAGTGCATTTCCAACCACCACGTGGCTTTAACATTGAAGTGTTTACTACATATAGTGGTGCCTATGTTGGGTGACCACTCTTCTCATATTTAAAACAATATTAATCCTTGCATATGTGTGGCATTATAGCCACTTAATATGGCTTACCTTAATCAATTATTTAAATATAATAATATATGATAATATATATACATTTCATTTAATTTATTTACATATATGCTATTTACGAAGGGTATTATCATTTTAATATAATTTAATTTAACGGACAAGGAAGATCAAAGACGATAAAAAACATAATTTTTCCTAACCACTCAAACCTTATCAACTTAGGTTCAAGACCTACCAAAACGAAACTCAAAATGACTTGATGAGGTTCCACTAACCTATGCAAGTGAGTGTGTGCATCTACTTAGATAGAAATACCAAATGTTCCAATACCAATCTCTTCTCCTAGGTGATACTCTCCCTCCCCCACTGGAGGGTTCAAACTTTCCTACATCCAACTTAGAAGAACATATTTGTAGTTAGTTGATACCATACAAAGCATAATCATAATATAGCTTAAGCATCATATAAGCATTTAAAATTAATTCATCACATGTCATATGCATACATTTCATTCAACCAGTCAAATACCATCATGACATAATATTGCATTAAAATCATATTAAACATAAAGGTTAAAGTAATTGGGTAAATTAACATTGGGGTGTAACAATTGATCAAATATGTAGATTCATCTTGACTTAACAAGGGAATTGTATCTTGTGAATAGTATTATAGATCCCATTTGGATTTCTTCTAAAGTTATTTAGTGATTACATTTTTTTGGTAGTGTAGTGCATTTTGTTTATGAACTCCATTAGAGAGATCTATTTTGTATTGAATTGATGTCTTGGGTCTATGTCCACACTTGGTAGTACCTAATACTTGGAAATGTGGTTGTAAGTGTAGGTTTTCATTGTTGATCATTTTGATTGTATTTTTAGCCAACAAGGAATATTATCCTTTGAGGATGTCAAATATTCATCTACAAATCAAATTACATGACAACTATTATGTGATGAATTAAAATTATAAAATCATACTTTATGAAATAGACATTGAAGACAAATTTGAAACCAAATTCTCAAGATAACTATATATTTGATGAATGTTGAAGAAATACATTACATTTATTTTTTAAAAGTAACCATGAATTAAATTGTGAAAATTTAAAAGTCTTAGACTAGTTATAAAAAAGTGGCTTTAGAAGAATACCTATAAATTTATTTGTTTTGAGATTTTACAAGAAATTAGTATCCAAATGAAGCTTATCCTATGGATTTTTGTAAGATAGTGAAGAACAAAAGACACCAAACTTTAAATAATGTTGTACATAATTTAAAAATCATACTCAAGTTGGAAAATACATTTTTTTTCTAAAAATAGGTATAAAATTGAATTAAAATTATTGAATGTCAGATGTTTGAACTACCTTATATCTTAGAATAAGCAAGGGTACTTGAAATGTTAGTAAAAAATTAGATCATACTACCTTATATGATAGAACAGTAAGACATTTGTACTAAGTGTAAGTAAAAAAGGAATTGAATAATAGATCATAAAATACTTGAACTACATCCAACTTATAATAAGCAAGGGTGCATATAATATAATTTAAATATGTTTGAAAATAAATTCAATGTCTCTTCCTAAGAAGAAAATAAGATCTAATTAGTTCTATGAACTATTGTGCATTCGATATATTTAGTTTAAATGTTCAAGTCATTAATTATTGAAGCATTCATATAAAAATTATAAGGAATGTATGGTAAATATAAGCTATAAGAAATGCGTGGAGAACAACTTAATAAATGTAATGATATATTAGAAATACGAACTCTAAATTTTCATATTTGATTTATGCTGAACAACACTTACAGATATTGGTAGACACCTTTATTGTTGATTATTGGAGCACAAGTAATATGAAGGTAACATGGTAATATTTTATTTATGTATAGTAATAAGCACAGTTTTAACTAGTGTTTAACTATTTGTGGACACCTATGTTGTTGATTATTAGAGCATAAGTAATATAAATATAACATGGGAAACAAATCAATAAAAATAATTACATGTTAGGTTTAAAAGGGAGCGAAATGTGCGAAGGCGCAGGCGAGTTGGATTCTGGTCGTCGCACGCGAGCATATGCTGGTAGGTTCGTCGGTGATGGTGGTCGCTCAGCTCAGCTTCGCCCCCATGGGAGGGGCATGTTGCCGGCCAGGTCTGTCAGGGGTGCACTGGGCGGGCAGGTTGCCGCCCCGTCCAGAGATGCGAATGCGTGGGAGAGTGCGGACTCGCCCGAGGCATCGCGAAGGACTTTTTCCACCTCTGATCCGTCACCATCGGCTCCTCTCTACATTGCTGGGTGCAGGAACCAGATTAATTCATTTCACACTTGCACGAAGTTCTGCAAAACTCAAATTCGTTTGGAGGACTCCCTGCCACCGCCGGTGGTGCCCCCATCTATTGCTCCTGTTACGAATTCCACTCATCGTTGCTTTTTGGGGGACTCAGAGGTCTGTTTGACGGATACCCCTGCTGAGCTCCATTTAACGGATGATTGCATTGCAGAGCTAGCGGATGCGATCGGATGCAGGTCCCTCTTTGTTTGATGTGTGTGCAAGCGACCCCCAATTGAGAAATTTATTGAGTGGATGCGAGCTTCGTGGAGTATGATTTTGCTCCCCGACATTGACATTCTTGATTTTGGTTTCTTTCTGCTTCGCTTCGCCTCTGTTGAAGACTGCACTTTTATTAAACAGGCAGGCCCTTAGTTTTATGGGCAATCTGGCCTCTTCCTGTTAGACTGGTCTCCCTTCTTCAATCCTGCGACTGTGAAGGTTTCTTCAATTCCCATTTGGATAAGGTTATACAACCTCCCGCCAATCATGCGTGAGCCAGAAATCATAAAAAACTTGATCAAGCGGTTTGGAACTTTTGTCAACCTGGATCCTTGTGTAACCCACAACAAGTTTGCAAGGGTCTGCGCTATAATTGACATCTCCAAACCTTTGCAACATTCAATTTTGGTCCATTCAACTCATGGCAGATGGGCTCAATTTCTCAACTATGAAGGCCTCCCTTTTAGATGTTTTCGTTGCAACTTTTCGGGGCACAAAATTGCTCGTTGCTCCTCCCCATTGTCGACCACTGCCAGGCATTTTCAGCTTAGGCAATGGGTTAAGAAGGTTGGCAATCCAGGTGCAGATTTCATTTGGCGTAACCACGGGATATTCCTGGCTGCTCTCGAGAACTCTAGGCTTGCCTCTAAGGGTCTGTTGGGGGCTTCCACTGGGGTGGAACTTCACTCCTCATATCCCATTGATGCTCCTTGTGAGGCTCCGCCTCTTCTACCTACGACCAACCCTCCCATTCGTGTTGAGGTGGTCAATGACGAATCCGACTCAGAGGGTTCATATCCTTTCATGGATGATTTGAATAAGGATTACCACAATTTTCTGGACTTTGATGTGTTGGATATTCCTAAAAATTTCTCCCTCCATCAAACATTGAGTGCCATCTCCAAACCAAATTATTCATCCAAAGGGAGAAAGGGGCGTAAAACTGAGGCTGAAAAGCTCCAGATTGAAGGCAAAGATGTTGTAGATGAAGGAAAATAATGAACAATGGAAGCCTTCCTCACTAGGAGTATGTGGAAAGCTAAGGATAAGAAGGCCCTCTAAGTTATATCTTTGGGGGTAGAATCTTCATGTGCTGTGGCTGTTGGCCGATTGGTCTTAGGTTTCTTTGAATTTCTTAGGGTGTTGCAGGTTCTTCTCCATGCCTCTTGGTTCTCCCCACTCATGGGTTTGTTTCAAGCTTGTCTTTTTGTGCTCCCCCATTCTCGGGTTTGAAGTTGTCTCTATTTTCATTTGTTCTTTTTATGGGTGTTGCCCCACACACAATGATTAATCTAGCAAAAAAATAAATAAAAATAATTACATGTTGAAAATATTAAAATGAAATTACAATATCTTATTTATGTAAAATATTAATTATAACTTCAATTATTGGTAGACAATAAAGATTGGTTCAATAATACCAAAATATTACATATTATTTAAATAGTTATAAAAGACAAGTTTATTGCATATATTTAAATAGATTTAAAATGCAGGTTTGATGTAAGGTGTGCTACCTCTTATGTATTATTTGAATAATAGTGCATTCCTTGCAAAAAAATGCACAAACTAGCCATTTTCTTGCATGTTACATGAAAATCATTTACTATTGCTTCAGTTGATTGGAATTCAAAGTCTTGCACAACATGTGCATCCAAACAAGTTATCTTTTCTTGTTGAAATTTTGAGGCAAATAAGTGAAATACTACTTAAAAAAATTTGAATACTAATTTTTGAATCTTTTCCAATTCATAATTGCTATGTGATATGTCAATGTTATCTATAAGTTGACACAAGTTTTCTATAACTTGAGTGAGAGACATTCCATAAAATATTAAACAACAAAATAAAATTCTTCACTATAATTGAACTAAAAATTTATATTACAATGAACAATTAACATATACAATCTATACAATTTAAAAAGTGTATGCACTATTAAATTCACAACCATAAATTTATAGAATATTAAAATAAATTTATTTTATTAGATATCCAAAATAAATAATTGAATATTTAAAAATAAGAAAATAATTACAATTAAAAATTAAATGGAACTTACTAATAGAAATTTGTTATGATATAACAATACTAAACTATTTAAACAAAACTAAAATTATTTTAAGAAAAAATTAAAACCAAAAATAATTTAACAATGAAATCCTCTATTATTTTATCCACTTTATAAATATTCAAATCAATATGATTTTTCATAAATTGGCATATAGGATAATACTTTGGATTATGAATCAGTTGAGGGAACTTATTTCTCTGCCTTAACATGCTGCAACATTTTTCTAATGTTTGTTCTTTGCATTGAATGTGGTGCAATTATTTAAAAAAATATATATGTGGAAAGCTTTTCATGGACTCTAATTCGTAGAAAGATTTGTTCTTTGAAAAAAAAATCATAGTTTTATACATTCAAAGATAGGTTTTTGATATAAACATGATCAATACTTGACTCAAATCAACTATCATTCTATTTATTTTCTTATTCACCTATTTTTTATGCTATTTTAAAAAAATGTATCATTATTTGATGGGATAAATCTCTAAGAAAAATCCCCATGGTATATATAATTTCTATTTTATTATTTGTAAATTTTATTATTTTTTATTTTAGAACATATGAATCATTCATATGATAAGACTCAAAAAAAAATCTACTTAAATTTTTGTTAGTAGTGGAGATAATTTATCCTTGTAATCATTAGCTACAACTTAGTAACATGGTTGATACTAGATCTAGACCACTTATAATCTTCAATCATGTGGAACACAAAGAAGGCCTATGAACAAACCATAGATCATAAAGTTCCATATTGTGATATTTCTTATTTCTACCCATAGTCTCTGAAAATTTCCATTGCATTGTATTTTTATCTAGCTTCCTTAACCCCTATATTTATATGCTATATAGTTTAATCTAAGTGAATAATTAATCCAAGGGATGTAATCACATCCTTCCTACTTGTGCCAACATGATAATTTACAATATTTAAATAGCTAAATTTTAGTATAAAAAAAAGAGATTTAAGAACCATTTGGAGTTTGGATAGTTGGCACACTAAAGCTTAAGATAAACTATTTTTTAGTTTTAAGTGTAGTTTTATCATTGATTATTACCCATACTACAATGTAGATGTTGATTGCACTAATAAATAAGATTTTAATATTATAATCAAAAACTAAATCCACAAACAAGATTCAAAACCTTTATTCTAAATCTATAAAACAAAAATAAATCTTCATCTTAACAAATTCAAAGGAATAGTCAAAAACTTGATTTAATAGTGGAAATGGAATTGTACTCATTATGGAGGAGCTTGACAACAAAACAAATATTGCAATGAGGTAAACACTAATAAATATAAATTCCTTTCACATATCAAAGTATTTAAATGGGAAACTAATCAATACCTTTCTAATAGTTATATTAGTTTTCCCATTCTATCTTACAAAATATTTTACACACATCTTAATTTTGAAGCTAAGATTTTTTTTATCTACTTCTAATATGGTAATATTTTATATTACTATGACCAACTTGTAAATCGATATGGGTCAACACATTTTGAGGAATGAAAGAAAGATATTACCTTAGAAACATTTTTAGTTAAGATGGGATTACCGATACATATGTTATAGTTGAGGATAGCAACTTTAATCTCAAAATAATTATCATTGCTTGTTCAATTTATTCATTATTTTTGTTTGATTGGAGAACTCTACTTATTTGATTCACATTACATGTAAATTTTAAGCTTAGTATGAAGTATTATGAATGATGTAGGATTATAATATAGCTAGGATATAAAGGATATAAATATGTATCAAAAACCAAAAACATATAGAAAATTTAAAATAATATTTATAAACAATAAACATACTCCTTATAATGCTATTCAATTCGTTGATAATCTTCAAATAATTGTTCATCAAATAATGTATTGCTACTACTTTAGTCTCTTAAAGATTCTTTTGGGCAACCATTGTATTTAAGTGTATTTATATACAATATGAGTAGTGATCTAGGTCGGGGACAAAATAGACATGAATCGGTTTTAATGTTTTCCAATAGTAAACAATATGTGTTTACACAATTTCATTACAATATCTATGAGATCAATATTTTGTAGAAGTGAATTAGATCTCTCTTTATTTCCAATGGATGCATAGAGATAAGTTGATTTTGTACCAAAAAGCAAAGGTGGACTCGAAAAACTACACGGTTGGATCCTGATAGCAATATCATAATTTGACACATGGAAATTATCTCCTACTTATCAATTGATGAGCTAAAGGGGCTCTATAATGAATGGTTCATAAGGCACAACACTTTGTTGAAGGTTTTTCAAATGGGGTTGCAAGCTAAATGAGTTTAACCTTGGGGAAAACTTCATGGTTAAGTGTGCTTGAGTTGGAATAGTACTGGGATGGGTGACCTCCCGGGAAGGCCCCATGCTTCACCTCTGTGAGCATCACCCAAATGCAATGATTGCTAAGTGGACCATTCATTATCATAAGAGATGTTTTATGGACCACTACTCATGAAACATGGGTCAATGAGTTTGAATCAAATAACTACATAGTTAAACCCTGATAGCAATATCATAATTTGACATGTTGTGGAAATTACCTCCTACTTATCAATTGATGAGCTAAAGGGGCTCTATAATGAATGGTTCACAAGGCACACCACTTGTTGAAGGTTTTGCAAATGGGGTTGCAAGCTAAATGGGCTTAATCTTAGGGAAATCTCCATGGTTAAGCGTGCTTGAGTTGGAATAGTACTGGGATGAGTGACCTCTCGGGAAGGCCCCATGCTTCACCTCTGTGAGCATCACCCAGATGCAATGAGTGTTAAGAGGACCATTCATTATCATGAGAGATTGGTTCTTGTGAACCACTACTCATGAAACATGAGTCAATGAGTTTGACTCGAATAACTACAGAGCTGAATCTTGATAGCAATATCATAATTTGACATGCTATGGAAATTACCTCCTACTTATCGATTGATGAGCTAAAGGGGCTATATAATGAATGGTTCATAAGGCACAACACTTGTTGAAGGTTTTACAAATGGGGTTGCAAGTTAAGTGAGCTTAACCTTGGAGAAAACTCCATGGTTAAGCATACTTGAGTTAGAGTAGTATTGGGATGGGTGACCTCTCGGGAAGGCCTAATGCTTCACCTAGATGCAATGAGTGCTAAGTGGATCATTCATTATCATGAGAGATGTGTTTTTGTGAACCACTACTCATGAAACATGGGTCAATGAGTTTGACTTGAAAAACTACATGATTGAATCCTGATAACAATATCATAAAGGTGGACTTTTAATGTTGTTTGGGTGCCATATCCCCAAAGTGCATGAATAATGTCCCATAAAATATTAATCATTGACTAATATTTACCAAGGGAAGGCCACCCAAGTTGTTGCTCTCTCAATAAGGTGATATTTCTATAATCATCCATCTAGAATTAAAAAAACACAAAAAAATTCTTTCAACTCACATAGATTGTTACACAAATGAAAGTATAAAATTGAATCTTACCTAACTTCAATGAATCACATGAAGGATGAGCAAATCAAAGACAAAATGAAAACATAACGTTGATTTCTATTAAACTAAAAAATGTTTAAGAGTGACTTGACAACTCTTTCATAACATGAGACAACTTTAAAGATGAAAGCTCACATAAATAACTTATTGACTAATTACCACAATATCTAAAATAACGTAAAACAAAGATATAAAGAAAAATAAAACTTAAAACTAGAATGATCAATAATAGAGAATATTTATCAAACATACCACAACACTAAAAGTACCATTTAATTAAAGAATAATTCTCTTTATATAAAATAATATAAAAGTGAAAGAGTATGCACTTTTTTAAATCCCCTACAAAAGATGAAGTGGGAGAATCTTTAAAAAATAAAAATCACTGTCATTATTTCAATTATTAACAGAGAAAGAATATTCCGTCAAGATAGAATGAGACTCCGTCACTGTAGCGGACCTAAACTGAGAGCCGTAGACGGCGGTTTAAAATAACATCACGGAATATTCCTACGAAACTAAAGGTCCACGCCTACCCTAGGGTCTTGATGCCGGGGAATATTCTGTCGGCGCGTTGTGGGAGTTTGGATGCCGCCGCCAGATATGCCGGACGAATCTTTTTTATGTTGGCACATTATTGATGGCCTAACTTGATGGTCAACCCAATTGTTTTTTTTACACATCCATTCAAATATTCTTTTCCTCCTATATTTTTAGTATTTTTAGTCAAGTTGTTTATGCTATTCTAGGTAAATGGGAGTATGAGTTTAAGCATAAATCTCTTTGTTCATAGTTAAAGATTGAGGAATATTCATTTTATCAAAGTTGTTGGGAGTATGATCATGGTCTCGTCTATTATATTGTTCGAATTTTGCACAAAATTTCAAATTTAAATGTTAGATTAAATTTTCTCCTAATAATCAATTTTCAAAATATTTTGAGTGAGGAAACAATTTCTAATATTTTTACAAATTGTTAATATTAGAAGTATGAATCAAAGCTCGCTTCATCTTAAAGATGGATGATAGAGCATGATCTAAAATGTTGAATGAAAAATATTTACGTAGTTAAATCTAGAAACTTTCAAAATAATCAATTAATTAAAGCTCCATAAACAATGAACTTTTAGATTAGGAATTAAAGATTGTATTAATTTTGAATTGGATTTTTTTGGAGGATGGTGTTTTGTTGTTGCACAGGCTAGGGGAAATGTTAGCTGCGGATTTCATTTTGTTGTGTATATTGTTTGCTTTGTGTGTGGGTGGTTAGCGTGGGTTGAGCCTCGGGGGAGGCGTTAATGCTTGGAGTGGTGTGGTCTACTATGGGGTTTTGTTGTTTTCTTTATTATTTTTCTTTCCAAGCTTTTTCCTTCCTTTTGAATGTGTGGAGGGGTTTTCTTTTTGTTGTGTGAAGATCTCTGGTCTTCCTTGATTTGCAAAATTTAGTGCTCGGGGATTTGGGGTGTTTGGGCTCCCAAATCTTGTTTTAGAGAACCAATCTTTTGGTTTTGTATTCACTAAGGAGAAGTGCAGGGTATGCCTAGATGTGATGATCTTCGAAGATATGGATCTGGCAAAACCTTGTTCCTCTTTGCATGCAAAGACCATGGAGCACCTAAGTAAGTTACCGATTAGTATGGGTTCTTCATCCGCAAGTGGATTACCTAGAATCAAGAAAGTAAATGGTTGTTTGGAGAGATGCCAAGATAGCCTTGTCTTAATGATTCAATTGGATTTGTCTCAGAGGATGTTACGTACTTGAGCAATCATTCTCTAATATGCAAGTTCATCGGGCTTCGCCTTTCTTTACTAGCTTTCAAATCTTGGACTCAGTGGATCTGGAATCTCAAAGGTGATATGGATATAATGATGGATGCCAACAATTACCTTTTGGTTGTGTTTACATGCATATAGACATAAATAGGGGTTTTGAAGGTGGCCCATATTTCTATAATTAGGTTGGGCTCTTCATGAAACCTTGGCATTTGGGGTTCAATTTGACTAAGGATCTCGCTTCAAAGGTTCCTATTTAGGTTCATCTTCCAAGGCTTCCACTCGTGTTTTTGAGGAGTGACATTTTGCATATATGATAGCTCTTTTGCTTGGCAAACTAGTTGGCTCAACTCAACAAACTCAATATTGAAAGGTAGTTTCATATGCTTGTATTTGTGTTGAAATTGATTTAAATAACCCTTTTCTAGAATCTATGGAAATTTTCCTTGGGTCCTCTTCGTGGATTCAACAACTCAACTATGAAACCATCTCTTTTAGATGTCGGCTCTGTCATGAGTATGAGAATTTGCAAAGGAAATGCCCTCGGCTCAATAAGATGTATGTTGCAACTAATGCTAAATCCAACTCTATTCCTAAGAATAATAAAGGGAAGGCTCCCATGGTTGAAGGGGTTGCAGATAAGGAAGGTTTTATTCCTATTAAGCCTCATAATAGGGGAAGAAGTCTGAAGAGAACCCTCAAGGACAAACAAATTGATGGGTTCTATAATCAATTTGATCCTTTGGAGGACTTAGTCTAGGAGGAAGGGATTCCAGTTGAGTTGCCTTTTGGTGTTGGGTCTTTGGGAGTGGCCTTGTAAGAAGATAGAGAGAATGATACTCAAAATTCTTCTATGATGGGTGTGTAGGATAGTTAGTTGGTTACATATTTATCCTTCTAGGTACCAGTTGTTCTAGAACCAAGTGGAGCTTTAGTGTTAAAATATGTGGGAGGTTTAATTGAGCCAGTTCCTTCCCAAGTGAAGGAGGATTTGGATTCAATGAAAGGTAGTGGTGCCTTGCATGCTTTGGGTCTACAACAAAAAACTCTTAAAAAGGGGCCTCCAGAGAAATTGTCTAAAGTGGGTAGTAAGAAAGACCATGTGAAGGTAAAACTTATTGGGGAGACTCTAGTGGATTCTGGGTTAGTGAAGACCCTTGATTCCCATTTTTCCCAAACCAATAAATGATAGTTATTTCATGGAATGTGAGGGGTATGAATAACATCCCTAGATAAAAGGCTATTCATGAGTTGATTGGTATTCATTCTCTTGATATTGTCTTTCTTCAGGAAACTAAGCTGACTATGGATGGTATGTTAAATAGAGCTCGCAGTATTTGGGCATGTGGTTTGTGTTAATGTGTTGTGGATCATGGTAATTCTAGTGGTGTGGCTTTCTTTTGGAATCCAAGGAAGTTTGTTTCTCTTTGATGGATTTCAATCCGCTCTTCTATCTCTATGGTTGTATCTAGTTTAGATTTTGGTGAAATTTATCTCTTCACTAATGTTTATGCTCCTATTGACCTATTGGAAAATCACAGCTTTGGTCTCATGTGAAGTATGTTAGGTCACTTTCTCCTTTGCTTCCTTGGGTTATGGCACAAGAATTTAATATTGTTACTTGCTTGGAGGAAAAAAGAGGTGGAAATGGTAGGTTGAACCCTTCAGCTAATCTCTTAAGGGACAACATAGATATTTTGAATTTAATTGATGCAAGGTTAATTAATGGCATATTCATGTGGAACAAAAAAATAAGTGGAAAAGGTTCTATTCCAGAGAGGATTGAAAAATTCCTAGTCTCGAGTTAATGGGTTGAGAATAGGTGGACGCCCAAATCAGAGATCCTGGATTGGAAAGGCTTTGACCATTGGCCGATTAAATTTTTGTAGTTTCTTTCAGAGCTCCTAAGAATCCTTTTTTTAAGTTTCAATTCATGTGGTTGAGAGATCTCTCCCTCCAAGATTTAATGGTTGATTGGTGGCACAAAGGGAGGCTTTCTCATGGTAGGGCCATGCATTCTTTTGATAAAAGATTATAGTATGTTAAGTTTAGACTCAAGAAGTGGAATAGATAGTGCTTTGACAAAATTCACCATAATAAAATGGTAGCAAAGGCTCGTTTGGATACTATCACCCACCAAATTTGGGATCAAGGTTTTACTGATGATTTGAGTAGAGATGAGACTATAGTGGCTAAGGATTTGGAGGGATGGGAGTTTCCTGAGTATATTTTTTGGAAGCAATAGTCTTGTATTGATTGGCTAAAAGGAGATAGAAATACTACCTTTTTTCATAACTCGGTTAAAGCTAGAAGGAATGACAACCTCATTACCTCTCTTATGTCTTCGAAGGGAGATCAACCTTTTGAACTCTAAGAGATATTTCAAGGGAGGATTCTTAGTTCATCTCAACTCTATTTACTAAAGACTCTCCAATTGCCAGGGAGGAGGAAAAATGTATTCTAGACTATATTCCCTTATTCTAGTTTCTAATGCAATGAATGCAACCCTTATGTTTCCCATCTCAATGTGAGAATTGGAGAAGGTCATTTTCCAAATTAAAATGGTAACGCTCTTGGCCTTGATGGTTTCCCAATAGATTTATTCTATGCATTTTGGGAAATTATCAAGTTGGATCTCTTAGAGGTGGCACAAGAGTCACAAGGAAATAAACAAATGTTAAGTGCCTTGAAATCTACTTTTTTGGCTCTTATTCCTAAAAGTGAAGGCACTAATAGTCTAGAAAAATTTAGGCACATTGATCTCTACAATGTGATTTACAAAATTATTACCAAATTGATTGCAAAAAGGCTTAAGCCATGGCTCAACTCTTTGATCTATGAAGAACAAGGCAAATTTGTTGCTAGTAGACAAATTCTATATGGTATTGTGATAGCTATTGAGGTCATTCATTCTATGGTGACCTCTAAGGAAAATTCCATGTTCATCAAACTTTATTTGGAAAAAGATTATGATAGAGTCAAATTGGCCTTCTTGTAGAAAGTTCTTTTTCCTTTTGGTTTTGGTAGGGAATGGGTGGATTGGGTTATGAGTTATGTGACCTCTACCTCCTTTTCTGTTCTTATCAATGGCGAGACATTTGAGTTATTCGGAGCCTCCAGGGGATCCTCTATCTCCATACTTATTCATTATTATGGCTAAAGGGTTGGGAAGATTTATCAAGTCCAATATTAGAAAAGGGTTGATTCAGGGTTGGAGTTGGGATAATAGTTTTCCTCCTCATTCTCACCTTCAATTTATGGATGATACAACCTTAATGGGTGTGACCAAAATTAATGAAGCTATAAATTTAAGGAAAACTCTGGACACTTATTTGGCTGCCTCTGGGAAAAATATTAATGAGAATAAGTCTTCTATCTTCTTCTTCAATAATCATCTTATTCAATGTAGGATTAATTGGATTATTCGCTTTTAGATTGGTTATCTTTCTCTAAGTTATCTTGGGATTCCTATTTTTGTGAGATCTCAACCTAAAGAGATTTGGCAGGATGTTTTGGATAAGTTTCGCATTTGGATAAGTTTTGCATGAGGCTAAGTCATTGGACTTGTAGATGGCTCTCATCGAGTGGGTGAGTGACGCTTTTGAAATTGATTGTTCAAGCCCTTCCTATTTACAAATGCTTTGTGTAGGTTGCCCCCTCGAGTTTTATTAAGGATTTTGATGCCCTTTTTGACAATTCCTTTGGGTAGGTAATCTGTCCTCTTCAAAGTGGATCCTGGTTAAGTGGGAATTTGTCTATAGGTCGAAGCAAGAGGGAGGTGTTGGGCTCAATCCTGCGGGTTTGAATTGACTGGTCCTTGTTTCCAAATTATATTGGATATGGTGTACGTACCAAGATCAAGATTGGGCTATAATTCTTACTCATAAGTACCTTCGAGGTGTGAACTCTTATGATGTGCCTCAGTGTAGCCTTCTAGGGAGTGGATCTATGATTTGGGATACTCTCGAAAAAGGGGTGAAGCTCATTAAGGAGAAACTCTTTTGGATAGTAATAGAGGCCCTGATGATATTTTATGCTATGATTCTTGGGATGGTTATCCCCCTATGATAAAAATGTTCCCTCATTTGCAAACCCTCTGCAATAGTATGCTTGAAGCTGGTTGGAGTAAGGTTATGAACTTTAAATGAATTCAGGTTTTGGGTGGGTTGGAGGTGATGCATTGGAAGAATCCTCATGAGTGGTCATCAAGTGGTTTTGTGGAGGATCAACAAAAGATAGCTAGGATTTTGGCTGGTAGAATGTGTAACTCACTTAAAGGGAGGGATTTTTTGGCTTGGGGCCCTGACCTGAAGGGAAAATTATCAGTTGCTAAGGCTACTTGGAGTTGGATAGACAATTGTATGCATAGGTTGGCACTCCTTGGTGGAAGAAGTTATGGAACAAATTCTCTTGGCCTGAGTGTAATTTCTTTGTTTGGATGGTAGTCCAAAATAGGTGCCTTACCTAGGATAACTTGAGGAAGAGAGGTTTCCAGGGACCTTCTATCTATGTTCTTTGTCATAACAGTGAGGAATGTGCTTCACACCTCTTTTTCCAGTGTTCTTTCTCTTGGGATCTTTGACACCTCTGGTGGGGGGTGTGGAATCATGCTTGTGTTCATGCCACTTCTTTGGTTGAGTTTTGGGAGAGTTTGGGTAGGCCTCTTTCTCAGACCTCTTTTCTTTATATTGTTTAGACTATTGGGCCTACTTTAATTATTTGGAACCTTTGGTTAGAAAGGAATAGTAGGATCTTCAAATATGTGAGAATGGGGGTGACTCATTTATGGAAAATATTATCAGCAGGATCCAAGAGACTACTGCAACAAATTATGATCTTTTTATTACAATGGATCCTAATGACCTGACTATTATTAGGAAATTGAACTTGGTTGACACTGGTTTTGTATTTTATGCTGGTAGAAGACCCCGATAGGCCAAACATAAGATCCATCGAGAGGGTTAGTGGAATCCTCCTCCTCTAGGAGTTCTGAAGGTAAATATTGATGGCTCTTCCAAGGGGGATCCTAGACATGTGAGGATTGAGGGGTATTGGAAGAGATAGTGCTGGAGGTGTTGTGTTCTTATTCTCCATATATAAAGGGATACATAATAACAA